>OY997266.1:663528108-664128108 GCA_963921465.1 Triticum timopheevii
TTTGAACATAAGGAAATAGTTCATAAATAATGCTATATTACACTGATGGTAGGTTCATAGGCTAAAAGAGTCATGAGATCAGTTTATTTTAAGCCAAGATACATAGGCAGAGATACATCATGTAGATTGCTTTGATCACCCAGCTTTCGGTAAGCAAAGCTACATACTCAGAGATGCATCATGTCGATTGCTTTGATCACCCAACTCCTGGTAACTAACATATGTAGTCTTTCGCCGTCCTCATAATTAACATTTTTGCTTATTGTCTTCCTTGCTGCTTCTGCAAAATAAAATTGTACAACAAATGAATAGGAAAACTGATCGTAGTTGCACACACAAAAACATTTAGTTGAAGAACTTTGTAAGGTGACTATTGTTCCATATAATAAGTACTACCTCCGTCCTGGTTTATTGGTCCCCTTTGTAATTTGTGACAAATTTTGACCAAATATTTAACTAACAAAATGTTAATGTATGTCAAAAAAAATTATATTGTTGGATCGTATTTGAACATAGTTTACAAAAATATAGTTTTTTGTGACATGCATGAACATTTTGTTAGTTAACTTTATGGTCAAAATTTGGCACAAAATACAATGTGGGCCAATAAACCAGGACGGAGGTAGTAATTTCCCAAGAAAGAGCATCATCTTTCTCCCAACTAAAATGAACAGGAAAAAAAGACACTGTGCAACAGCATTAGCTTTCATGAAAAAACAAAGAACTGAAAGAGAAAAAAATGTACATTTAGCAAGCATGTGGATAAGAAGAAAATCAACTTCCTCTCTCCTATAAACCTTTTGAGCTCCCTACTGAAAAATCGAAGGACCACAATAAATCATTGCAAAGTAGCATTTCACTGTGATTATCTCTTTTCTCAAGGATTTGTGCACACCTATCCCAGGTTACATTTGCTGGTGGTTTGTTCTTGGCTAAAGTTGGTTGTTGAATCCATTCTGTATATATAAAAAGAGGCGCTCCTACTCAATCTCCTTCAGTTTTAACTAAATACTAAACTGACAGTAGGATAGAGTTTGAGCGCCTGTGGAGGCAAAAGTGATAACGCCTAAAATGAACATACATGAAGATAGAATCATGATTGTGAGTGTCCTGTCTAACAGTGCATTGATGCCTATTTTGTACAGTGATCTAGAGAAAACTCGAGTACATATAAAGGAAGGCTAACACATCACGTGTGATTAATGGATGACTTTTTAATATGTAGGGACATACATTGATTACATAAAATTTGCCAATTCAGCCGCTAAAAACAGATCATTTCATCATTAATCAGGTTATCCTTGTGTAGCGCATCCTCATAGTTAGATATTAGAGGTAAATTGTTATCCAAAAATATATACATGGTTCAATTTTTATGGATAAGTGCTAGCCGTTTGACGAGTCCTCTGCAATATCAAGAAGCTAGATCCAACCAATGCACTCGACTTGCCCTGCAAATGTATACATGGTTCAGAGTTATTTTCAGAAATAAGCTAGATCCAACTAATGCACTCGACTATTCATTTTTCATAAGTTTAGACTGAAACAAAGAACAATGCTTACCTGATAGAAACCAACAGAGTTGAAACCTAGACTCTGATTGAGAAGCCCAATTGAGATGCCAGTGAGCACTCCAAATCCCATGACGGTCCTTCCGTCGAAAGGTTTGTGCTCAAAGGGCTTTATACATAATGCCACAGGAAGTCAATAGAATGGAACAAAGAGATGCCAGCCTGTCAACATGGCTGCTACACAATAAAGAATAAGTGCGAGTAAAATTCCAGGGTAAACCAATCTAATTTTGTTTTTCTAATATGTTTAGACAACTACTCTTTCCTTCTCAAAATATCATTTAGTACAACACAATCTCACTCTAGCTCCTTCTGCTCGACATATTCATTTCAGTAAGTCACCCTAGCTGAGTGGCTGTATCATTCAAGTTAAGCTCATGCTCATGGCTTGTTTATTTTGTTTTAACCTTGATGTGTCACAACCCATAACACCTAGCCATACCAAAAAACTAGATTTGCAACTCGCACTAAACAACATAGTTTTTTTTCCTGAATTTACACTTGCAATACCACATACCAAAATGGATGCGGTAGTAACACAGAGTAATTAGACTGTTGGAAAAAAGATGTAAGTCTATAGATGCTCCAAGTATATTAAAAGCCAACCAAGTGTAATTTTCATTTAAGAATAATATAGCATTGACCTTGTTATATACTTGTATGCAGATTTTCTCGGAATCTCACTTCAGTAGCACCTATCCATACATACATACACATATAGCATTGACCTTGCGATATACTTGTACGCCTTCGTTGCCTATGCATACGTACACATATTCAGTTGACGAAGCATGGTTTACTTTATAATACACACATGATCCTAAATCTGAGAAATTAGAAATGGCCTAGCCAAGCTACAACCTTTGAAGTTTGAACACATACCTTATTTTGCCTGGTGGTGTGCAGTGTGATGGCCACGAACAGCAAGACCTGGACAAGAATACCGAACATGATTCCCATCAAAAGGCCCTGCCCACCTATATAAGGAAGAAAGTGAAGGCAAGTTCAAAAGCAAGCATGAAAAGCCATACATGATAACCGAGCAAATATGTACAGTGTTCACTGATACATTTTCTTCAGAAAGGGGATGATCCTGGTCTCTGCATAAGTGATGCGCATAGAAAGTATTCACTGATACTACATACCAAACATTTTGTCGCTCCACATCCCTGTAGCAGACTCCAGGAACAGTATGAATGTACGCAAGCCCCCTGAATAGCCGCCACCAATGTAGAATTGACTTAGAATAGTTGCACAATGGCAGGCACACATTTCACATTTATTCACTGGCAATTCACAATCCTGATAGGTGTAAAGCTTGATGTAGATAAGTGGCATCCCCTGTTAGGCATTACTGTAGTTCTTAAGCATACGGTAGAGTGTCTCCAGGACATACTCCATGACAAGGTTCAGAAAGTCCTCATCTCTACTTGTGGTTGAGAAGAAGCAGTGCTTGAGGGAGAACAACATTGGAATGATTAATCAAAATACATAAGCTGCAGCTCCCGGTTCTTGGACCGTCGGTCCTGCAGTACCTTCTTAATGGCCACCGTCTCCCCAGTTTCCATGTATTTAGCCTACACATGCATCCATTTCGCTAAACATCAGGCTGGTAATCAACAACACAAACAGAGCAACAAACAATGGTTAGTGCAATCACCTGAAAGACGATGCCAAATGAAGTGCCCACAACGCGCTCCGCCATGTAGCTAACCATCTGAGAAACAAAGCAGGAAATTACCAACTGGGCGCACAGGCATATTGTTCTAACTTAAACCGTCCAAATTTGTTCTGAAAACCCATAGTATTGAACAGCCCACAGGCATATTCAGAACAGATCTCGAGCAAACCATAGTTGCATGAGGATCAAACAAATGAGCACTACAAAAATAGGCCAACAAGCTCCATCGTCCTTGATAAGTTCAGTCACTGTCTACATATGTAAAGAGAGAAGAGAACACATACATCTCACCAAGGCAATACTGGCCGTACAAACACAGGCCAAGAGAGAGACACAAGGGAAACATAAAAGACGCTGAGCTCACATTTCACCGGCTTGAGCTCGCCCGCACGCTGTCCTCGTTTCCTCCAACTCAAGGGCGACATGAGGAGGTGCGAGCAAGAGAGATGGGAAGAGAACTAATCAGAGATTGAGCGAAAGGGGCAGAAGGAAGACCCGCGACGGCGAACGACGACGACGGCGCCCTTCCCTGCCTCGTACCCTCCCCAGTTCGGGGCCCGGAGCAGCCGCTCCCGCCTCCGTCGTCTCGCCCGAGCGGCGCCACTTCGCAGCTCACCGCCGCCGCTGCCGCCGCCGCTCCTCTCGTGCCACCGCCGACGCCGCATCAGCTGCTCCTTCCCCACCATAGATCCCTACGCTGCTGTTGGTGTTGGCTGTTGAGGTGAGGCGCCCGGTCAGAATCATGCAAGAGGAGGCGACGGACGGAGGGCCGGCGTGCGGCAGCAAGGGAGCGACAGCGAGAGCGGGCGCGTTGGGTTGGAAGGAGGACGAGGCCGGTGAGGATATTTCTGCGCATGGTGTCCTTCGACCCCTGATTTTAAGGGGGTGGAGTCTGACCTTATTTTGTTCCAATCAAATTATGCCACATATGTAGGAGTACGGATGGGCAAACACGCGGAGAGCAGGCAAGTCTCGTCCAACGCGGATCCGGCTTGCCTGCTCTCTTCCCATGCTCCCATCCGTGCTCCCACTTCATCCTACGGTTGTCTTTTTTCCTTTTTCCTTTCTAACTTAATCATCTCACCCCTAATTTTAAGGGGTGGGGTCTGACCTTATTTTGTTCCAATCAAATTATGCCACATATGCAGGAGCACGGATGGGCAAACACGCGGGGAGCAGGCAAATCTCGTCCGACGCGGATCCGGCTTGCCTGCTCTCTTCCCATGCTCTCATCCGTCCTCCCACTTTATCCTACGGTTGTCTTTTTTCCTTTTTCCTTTCTAATCTAATCATCTCACCCCTGATTTTAAGGGGGTGGGGTCTGACCTTATTTTGTTCCAATTAAATTATGCCACATATGCAGGAGCACGGATGGGCAAACACGCAGGGAGCAGGCAAGTCTCGTCCGACGCGGATCCGGCTTGCCTGCTCCCTTCCCATGCTCCCATCCGTGCTCCCACTTCATCCTACGGTTGTCTTTTTTTCTTTTTCCTTTCTAATCTAATCATCTCACCCCTGATTTTAAGGGGGTGGGGTCTGACCTTATTTTGTTCCAATCAAATTATGCCACATATGCAGGAGCACAGATGGGCACACACGCGGGGAGCAGGCAAGTCTCGTACGACGCGGATCCGGCTTGCCTGCTCTCTTCCCATGCTCCCATCCGTGCTCCCACTTCATCCTACGGTTGTCTTTTTTCCTTTTTCCTTTCTAATCTAATAATCTCACCCCTGATTTTAAGGGGGTGGGGTCTGACCTTATTTTGTTCCAATCAAATTATGCCACATATGCAGGAGCACGGATGGGCACACACGTGGGGAGCAGGCAAGTCTCGTCCGACGCGGATCCAGCTTGCCTGCTCCATTTCCATGCTCTCATCCGTGCTCCCATTTCATCCTACGGTTGTCTTTTTTCCTTTTTCCATTCTAATCTAATCATCCAACCCCTGATTTTAAGGGGGTGGGGTCTGACCTTATTTTGTTCCAAACAAATTATGCCACATATGCAGGAGCACGGATGGGCAAACACGCGGGGAGCAGGCAAGTCTCGTCCGACGCGGATCCGGCTTGCCTGGTCCCTTCCCATGCTCCCATCCGTGCTCCCATTTCATCCTACGGTTGTCTTTTTTCCTTTTTCTTTTCTAATCTAATCATCTCACCCCTGATTTTAAGGGGGTGGGGTCTGACCTTATTTTGTTCCAATCAAATTATGCCACATATGCAGGAGCACGGATGGGCACACACACGGGGAGTAGGCAAGTCTCGTCCGACGCGGATCCGGCTTGCCTGCTCTCTTCCCATGCTCCCATCCGTGCTCCCACTTCATCCTACGGTTGTCTTTTTCCTTTTTCCTTTCTAATCTAATCATCGCACCCCTGATTTTAAGAGGGTGGGGTCTGACCTTATTTTTCTCCAATCAAATTATACCACATATGCAGGAGCATGGATGGGCACACACGCGGGGAGCAGGCAAGTCTCGTCCGACGCGGATCGGGCTTGCCTGCTCCCTTCCCATGCTCCCATCCGTGCTCCCACTTCATCCTACGATTGTCTTTTTTCCTTTTTCCTTTCTAATCTAATCATCCAACTCCTGATTTTAAGGGGGTGAGGTCTGACCTTATTTTGTTCCAATAAAATTATGCCACATATGCAGGAGCACGGATGGGCACACACGCGGGGAGCAGGCAAGTCTCGTCCGACGCGGATCCGGCTTGCCTGCTCCCTTCCCATGCTCCCTCCGTGCTCCCACTTCATCCTACGGTTGTCTTTTTTCCTTTTTCCTTTCTAATCTAATCATCCAACCCCTGATTTTAAGGGGCTGGGGTCTAACCTTATTTTGTTCCAATCAAATTATGCCACATATGCAGGAGCATAGATGGGCACATACGCGGGGAGCAGGCAAGTCTCGTCCGACGCGGATCCGGCTTGCCTGCTCCCTTCCCATGCTCCAATCCGTGCTCCCAGTTCATCCTACGGTTGTCTTTTTTCCCTTTTCCATTCTAATCTAATCATCTCACCCCTGATTTTAAGGGGGTGGGGTCTGACATTATTTTGTTTCAATCAAATTATGCCACATATGCAGGAGCACGAATGGGCACACACGCGGGGAGCAGGCAAGTCTCGTCCGACGCGGATCCGGCTTGCCTGCTCTCTTCCCATGCTCCCATCCGTGCTCCCACTTCATCCTACGGTTGTCTTTTTTCCTTTTTCCTTTCTAATCTAATAATCTCACCCCTGATTTTAAGGGGGTGGGGTCTGACCTTATTTTGTTCCAATCAAATTATGCCACATATGCAGGAGCACGGATGGGCACACACGTGGGGAGCAGGCAAGTCTCGTCCGACGCGGATCCGGCTTGCCTGCTCCATTTCCATGCTCTAATCCGTGCTCCCACTTCATCCTACGGTTGTCTTTTTTCCTTTTTCCTTTTTAATCTAATCATCCAACCCCTGATTTTAAGGGGGTGGGGTCTGACCTTATTTTGTTCCAATCAAATTATGCCACATATGCAGGAGCACGGATGGGCAAACACGCGGGGAGCAGGCAAGTCTCGTCCGACGCGGATCCGGCTTGCCTGCTCCCTTCCCATGCTCCCATCCGTGCTCCC
Source organism: Triticum timopheevii (assembly GCA_963921465.1). Lineage (NCBI taxonomy): Eukaryota > Viridiplantae > Streptophyta > Magnoliopsida > Poales > Poaceae > Triticum > Triticum timopheevii. Next base: position 663,534,967 of record OY997266.1, read on the forward strand.
ACTTCATCCTACGGTTGTCTTTTTTCCTTTTTCTTTTCTAATCTAATCATCTCACCCCTGATTTTAAGGGGGTGGGGTCTGACCTTATTTTGTTCCAATCAAATTATGCCACATATGCAGGAGCACGGATGGGCACACACGCGGGGAGCAGGCAAGTCTCGTCCGACGCGGATCCGGCTTGCCTGCTCTCTTCCCATGCTCCCATCTGTGCTCCCACTTCATCCTACGGTTGTCTTTTTCCTTTTTCCTTTCTAATCTAATCATATCACCCCTGATTTTAAGGGGGTGGGGTCTGACCTTATTTTTCTCCAATCAAATTATGCCACATATGCAGGAGCATGGATGGGCACACACGCGGGGAGCAGGCAAGTCTCGTCCGACGCGGATCGGGCTTGCCTGCTCCCTTCCCATGCTCCCATCCGTGCTCCCACTTCATCCTACGGTTGTCTTTTTTCCTTTTTCCTTTCTAATCTAATCATCCAACCCCTGATTTTAAGGGGGTGAGGTCTGACCTTATTTTGTTCCAATCAAATTATGCCACATATGCAGGAGCACGGATGGGCATACACGCGGGGAGCAGGCAAGTCTCGTCCGACGCGGATCCGGCTTGCCTGCTCCCTTCCCATGCTCCCATCCGTGCTCCCACTTCATCCTACGTTTGTCTTTTTTCCTTTTTCCTTTCTAATCTAATCATCCAACCCCTGATTTTAAGGGGGTGGGGTCTGACCTTATTTTGTTCCAATCAAATTATGCCACATATGCAGGAGCATAGATGGGCACACACGCGGGGAGCAGGAAAGTCTCGTCCGACGCGGATCCGGCTTGCCTGCTCCCTTCCCATGCTCCAATCCGTGCTCCCACTTCATCCTACGGTTGTCTTTTTTCCCTTTTCCTTTCTAATCTAATCATCTCACCCCTGATTTTAAGGGGGTGGGGTCTGACCTTATTTTGTTTCAATCAAATTATACCACATATGCAGGAGCACGGATGGGCACACACGCGTGGAGCAGGCAAGTCTCGTCCGACGCGGATCCGGCTTGCCTGCTCCATTTCCATGCTCTCATCCGTGCTCCCACTTCATCCTACGGTTGTCTTTTTTCCTTTTTCCTTTCTAATCTAATCATCCAACCCCTGATTTTAAGGGGGTGGGGTCTGACCTTATTTTGTTCCAATCAAATTATGCCACATATGCAGGAGCACGGATGGGCAAACACGCGGGGAGCAGGCAAGTCTCGTCCGACGCGGATCCGGCTAGCCCGCTCTCTTCCCATGCTCCCATCCGTGCTCCCACTTTATCCTACGGTTGTCTTTTTTCCTTTTTCCTTTCTAATCTAATCATCTCACCCCTGATTTTAAGGGGGTGTGGTCTGACCTTATTTTGTTCCAATCAAATTATGCAACATATGCAGGAGCACGGATGGGCACACACGCGGAGAGCAGGCAAGTCTCGTCCGACGCGGATCCGGCTTGCCTGCTCCCTTCCCATGCTCCCATCCGTGCTCCCACTTCATTCTACGGTTGTCTTTTTTCCTTTTTCCTTTCTGATCTAATCATCCAACCCCTGTTTTTAAGGGGGTGGGGTCTGACCTTATTTTGTTCCAATCAAATTATGCCAAATATGCAGGAGCACGGATGGGCACACACGCGGGGAGCAGGCAAGTCTCGTCCGACGCGGATCCGGCTTGCCTGCTCCCTTCCCATGCTCCCATCCGTGCTCCCAGTTCATCCTACGGTTGTCTTTTTTCCTTTTTCCTTTCTAGTCTAATCATCTCACCCCTGATTTTAAGGGGGTGGAGTCTGACCTTATTTTGTTCCAATCAAATTATGCCACATATGCAGGAGCACGGATGGGCACACACGCGGGGAGCAGGCAAGTCTCGTCCGACGCGGATCCGGCTTGCCTGCTCCCTTCCCATGCTCCCTCCGTGCTCCCACTTCATCCTACGGTTGTCTTTTTTCCTTTTTCCTTTCTAATCTAATCATCCAACCCCTGATTTTAAGGGGCTGGGGTCTGACCTTATTTTGTTCCAATCAAATTATGCCACATATGCAGGAGCATAGATGGGCACATACGCGGGGAGCAGGCAAGTCTCGTCCGACGCGGATCCGGCTTGCCTGCTCCCTTCCCATGCTCCAATCCGTGCTCCCAGTTCATCCTACGGTTGTCTTTTTTCCCTTTTCCTTTCTAATCTAATCATCTCACCCCTGATTTTAAGGGGGTGGGGTCTGACATTATTTTGTTTCAATCAAATTATGCCACATATGCAGGAGCACGAATGGGCACACACGCGGGGAGCAGGCAAGTCTCGTCCGACGCGGATCCGGCTTGCCTGCTCTCTTCCCATGCTCCCATCCGTGCTCCCACTTCATCCTACGGTTGTCTTTTTTCCTTTTTCCTTTCTAATCTAATAATCTCACCCCTGATTTTAAGGGGGTGGGGTCTGACCTTATTTTGTTCCAATCAAATTATGCCACATATGCAGGAGCACGGATGGGCACACACGTGGGGAGCAGGCAAGTCTCGTCCGACGCGGATCCGGCTTGCCTGCTCCATTTCCATGCTCTCATCCGTGCTCCCACTTCATCCTACGGTTGTCTTTTTTCCTTTTTCCTTTCTAATCTAATCATCCAACCCCTGATTTTAAGGGGGTGGGGTCTGACCTTATTTTGTTCCAATCAAATTATGCCACATATGCAGGAGCACGGATGGGCAAACACGAGGGGAGCAGGCAAGTCTCGTCCGACGCGGATCCGGCTTGCCTGCTCCCTTCCCATGCTCCCATCCGTGCTCCCACTTCATCCTACGGTTGTGTTTTTTCCTTTTTCTTTTCTAATCTAATCATCTCACCCCTGATTTTAAGGGGGTGGGGTCTGACCTTATTTTGTTCCAATCAAATTATGCCACATATGCAGGAGCACGGATGGGCACACACGCGGGGAGCAGGCAAGTCTCGTCCGACGCGGATCCGGCTTGCCTGCTCTCTTCCCATGCTCCCATCCATGCTCCCACTTCATCCTACGGTTGTCTTTTTCCTTTTTCCTTTCTAATCTAATCATATCACCCCTGATTTTAAGGGGGTGGGGTCTGACCTTATTTTTCTCCAATCAAATTATGCCACATATGCAGGAGCATGGATGGGCACACACGCGGGGAGCAGGCAAGTCTCGTCCGACGCGGATCGGGCTTGCCTGCTCCCTTCCCATGCTCCCATCCGTGCTCCCACTTCATCCTACGGTTGTCTTTTTTCCTTTTTCCTTTCTAATCTAATCATCCAACCCCTGATTTTAAGGGGGTGAGGTCTGACCTTATTTTGTTCCAATCAAATTATGCCACATATGCAGGAGCACGGATGGGCATACACGCGGGGAGCAGGCAAGTCTCGTCCGACGCGGATCCGGCTTGCCTGCTCCCTTCCCATGCTCCCATCCGTGCTCCCACTTCATCCTACGTTTGTCTTTTTTCCTTTTTCCTTTCTAATCTAATCATCCAACCCCTGATTTTAAGGGGGTGGGGTCTGACCTTATTTTGTTCCAATCAAATTATGCCACATATGCAGGAGCATAGATGGGCACACACGCGGGGAGCAGGAAAGTCTCGTCCGACGCGGATCCGGCTTGCCTGCTCCCTTCCCATGCTCCAATCCGTGCTCCCACTTCATCCTACGGTTGTCTTTTTTCCCTTTTCCTTTCTAATCTAAACATCTCACCCCTGATTTTAAGGGGGTGGGGTCTGACCTTATTTTGTTTCAATCAAATTATACCACATATGCAGGAGCACGGATGGGCACACACGCGTGGAGCAGGCAAGTCTCGTCCGACGCTGATCCGGCTTGCCTGCTCCCTTCCCATGCTCCCATCCGTGCTCCCACTTCATCCTACGGTTGTCTTTTTTCCTTTTTCCTTTCTAATTAATCATCTTACCCCTGATTTTAAGGGGGTGGGGTCTGACCTTATTTTGTTCCAATCAAATTATGCCACATATGCAGGAGCACGGATGGGCAAACACGCGGGGAGCAGGCAAGTCTCGTCCGACGCGGATCCGGCTAGCCCGCTCTCTTCCCATGCTCCCATCCGTGCTCCCACTTTATCCTACGGTTGTCTTTTTTCCTTTTTCCTTTCTAATCTAATCATCTCACCCCTGATTTTAAGGGGGTGTGGTCTGACCTTATTTTGTTCCAATCAAATTATGCAACATATGCAGGAGCACGGATGGGCACACACGCGGAGAGCAGGCAAGTCTCGTCCGACGCGGATCCGGCTTGCCTGCTCCCTTCCCATGCTCCCATCCGTGCTCCCACTTCATTCTACGGTTGTCTTTTTTCCTTTTTCCTTTCTGATCTAATCATCCAACCCCTGTTTTTAAGGGGGTGGGGTCTGACCTTATTTTGTTCCAATCAAATTATGCCAAATATGCAGGAGCACGGATGGGCACACACGCGGGGAGCAGGAAAGTCTCGTCCGACGCGGATCCGGCTTGCCTGCTCCCTTCCCATGCTCCAATCCGTGCTCCCACTTCATCCTACGGTTGTCTTTTTTCCCTTTTCCTTTCTAATCTAATCATCTCACCCCTGATTTTAAGGGGGTGGGGTCTGACCTTATTTTGTTTCAATCAAATTATACCACATATGCAGGAGCACGGATGGGCACACACGCGTGGAGCAGGCAAGTCTCGTCCGACGCGGATCCGGCTTGCCTGCTCCCTTCCCATGCTCCCATCCGTGCTCCCACTTCATCCTACGGTTGTCTTTTTTCCTTTTTCCTTTCTAATTAATCATCTTACCCCTGATTTTAAGGGGGTGGGGTCTGACCTTATTTTGTTCCAATCAAATTATGCCACATATGCAGGAGCACGGATGGGCAAACACGCGGGGAGCAGGCAAGTCTCGTCCGACGCGGATCCGGCTAGCCCGCTCTCTTCCCATGCTCCCATCCGTGCTCCCACTTTATCCTACGGTTGTCTTTTTTCCTTTTTCCTTTCTAATCTAATCATCTCACCCCTGATTTTAAGGGGGTGTGGTCTGACCTTATTTTGTTCCAATCAAATTATGCAACATATGCAGGAGCACGGATGGGCACACACGCGGAGAGCAGGCAAGTCTCGTCCGACGCGGATCCGGCTTGCCTGCTCCCTTCCCATGCTCCCATCCGTGCTCCCACTTCATTCTACGGTTGTCTTTTTTCCTTTTTCCTTTCTGATCTAATCATCCAACCCCTGTTTTTAAGGGGGTGGGGTCTGACCTTATTTTGTTCCAATCAAATTATGCCAAATATGCAGGAGCACGGATGGGCACACACGCGGGGAGCAGGCAAGTCTCGTCCGACGCGGATCCGGCTTGCCTGCTCCCTTCCCATGCTCCCATCCGTGCTCCCAGTTCATCCTACGGTTGTCTTTTTTCCTTTTTCCTTTCTAGTCTAATCATCTCACCCCTGATTTTAAGGGGGTGGAGTCTGACCTTATTTTGTTCCAATCAAATTATGCCACATATGCAGGAGCACGGATGGGCACACACGCGGGGAGCAGGCAAGTCTCGTCCGACGCGGATCCGGCTTGCCTGCTCCCTTCCCATGCTCCCATCCGTGCCCCCACTTCATCCTACGGTTGTCTTTTTTCCTTTTTTCTTTCTAATCTAATCATCTCACCCCTGATTTTAAGGGGGTGTGGTCTAACCTTATTTTGTTCCAATCAAATTATGCCACATATGCAGGAGCACGGATGGGCACACACGCGGGGAGCAGGCAAGTCTCGTCCGACGTGGATCCGGCTTGCCTGCTCCCTTCCCATGCTCCAATCCGTGCTCCCACTTCATCCTATGGTTGTCTTTTTTCCTTTTTCCTTTCTAAGCTAATCATCCAGCCCCTGATTTTAAGGGGTGGGGTCTGACCTTATTTTGTTCCAATCAAATTATGCCACATATGTAGGAGCACGGATGGGCACACACGCGGGGAGCAGGCAAGTCTCGTCCGACGCGGATCCGGCTTGCCTGCTCCCTTCCCATGCTCCCATCCGTGCTCCCACTTCATCCTACGGTTGTCTTTTTTTTTTTCCTTTCTAATCTAATCATCTCACCCCTGATTTTAAGGGGGTGGGGTCTGATCTTATTTTGTTCCAATCAAATTATGCCACATATGCAGGAGCACGGATGGGCACACACGCGGGGAGCAGGCAAGTCTCGTCCGACGCGGATCCGGCTTGCCTGCTCCTTTCCCATGCTCCCATCCGTGCTCCTACTTCATCCTACGGTTGTCTTTTTTCCTTTTTCCTTTCTAATCTAATCATCTCACCCCTGATTTTAAGGGGGTGGGGTCTGACCTTATTTTGTTCCAATCAAATTATGCCACATATGCAGGAGCACGGATGGGCACACACGCGGGGAGCAGGCAAGTCTCGTCCGACGCGGATCCGGCTTGCCTGCTCCCTTCCCATGCTCCCATCCGTGCCCCCACTTCATCCTACGGTTGTCTTTTTTTCCTTTTTCCTTTCTAATCTAATCATCTCAAACCTGATTTTAAGGGGGTGTGGTCTGACCTTATTTTGTTCCAATCAAATTATGCCACATATGCAGGAGCACGGATGGGCACACACGCGGGGAGCAGGCAAGTCTCGTTCGACGTGGATCCGGCTTGCCTGCTCCCTTCCCGTGCTCTCATCCGTGCTCCCACTTCATCCTACGGTTGTCTTTTTTCCTTTTTCCTTTCTAATCTAATCATCCAACCCCTGATTTTAAGGGGGTGGGGTCTGACCTTATTTTGTTCCAATCAAATTATGCCACATATGCAGGAGCACGGATGGGCACACACGCAGGGAGCAGGCAAGTCTCGTCCGACGCGGATCCGGCTTGCCTGCTCCCTTCCCATGCTCCCATCCGTGCTCCCACTTCATCCTACGGTTGTCTTTTTTCCTTTTTCCTTTCTAATCTAATCATCTCACCCCTGATTTTAAGGGGGTGGGGTCTGACCTTATTTTGTTCCAATCAAATTATGCCACATATGCAGGAGCACGGATGGGCACACACGCGGGGAGCAGGCAAGTCTCGTCCGATGCGGATCTGGCTTGCGTGCTCCCTTCCCATGCTCCCATCCGTGCTCCCACTTCATCCTACGGTTATTTTTTTTCCTTTTTCCTTTCTAATCTAATCATCTCACCCCTGATTTTAAGGGGGTGGGGTCTGACCTTATTTTGTTCCAATCAAATTATGCCACATATGCAGGAGCACGGATGGGCACACACGCGGGGAGCAGGTAAGTGTCGTCCGACGTGGATCCGGCTTGCCTGCTCCCTTCCCATGCTCCCATCCGTGCTCCCACTTCATCCTACGGTTGTTTTTCTTCCTTTTTCCTTTCTAATCTAATCATCTCACCCGTGATTTTAAGGGGGTGGGGTCTGACCTTATTTTGTTCCAATCAAATTATGCCACATATGCAGGAGCACGGATGGGCACACACGCGGGGAGCAGGCAAGTCTCATCCGACACGGATCCGGCTTGCCTGCTCCCTTCCCATGCTCCCATCCGTGCTCCCACTTCATCCTACGGTTGTCTTTTTTCCTTTTTCCTTTCTAATCTAATCATCTCACCCCTGATTTTAAGGGGGTGGGGTCTGACCTTATTTTGTTCCAATCAAATTATGCCACATATGCAGGAGGACGGATGGGCACACACGCGGGGAGCAGGCAAGTCTCGTCCGACGCGGATCCGGCTTGCCTGCTCCCTTCCCATGCTCCCTCCGTGCTCCCACTTCATCCTACGGTTGTCTTTTTTCCTTTTTCCTTTCTAATCTAATCATCTCACCCCTGATTTTAAGGGGGTGGGGTCTGACCTTATTTTGTTCCAATCAAATTATGCCACATATGCAGGAGCACGGATGGGCACACACGCGGGGAGCAGGCAAGTCTCGTCCGACGCGGATCCGGCTTGCCTGCTCCCTTCCCATGCTCCCATCCGTTCTCCCACTTCATCCTACGGTTGTCTTTTTTCCTTTTTCCTTTGTAATCTAATCATCTCAAACCTGATTTTGAGGGGGTGTGGTCTGACCTTATTTTGTTCCAATCAAATTATGCCACATATGCAGGAGCACGGATGGGCACACACGCGGGGAGCAGGCAAGTCTCGTCCGACGTGGATCCGGCTTGCCTGCTCCCTTCCCGTGCTCCCATCCGTGCTCCCACTTCATCCTACGGTTGTCTTTTTTCCTTTTTCTTTTCTAATCTAATCATCCAACCCCTGATTTTAAGGGGGTGGGGTCTGACCTTATTTTGTTCCAATCAAATTATGCCACATATGCAGGAGCACGGATGGGCACACACGCAGGGAGCAGGCAAGTCTCGTCCGACGCGGATCCGGCTTGCCTGCTCCCTTCCCATGCTCCCATCCGTGCTCCCACTTCATCCTACGGTTGTCTTTTTTCCTTTTTCCTTTCTAATCTAATCATCTCACCCCTGATTTTAAGGGGGTGGGGTCTGACCTTATTTTGTTCCAATCAAATTATGCCACATATGCAGGAGCACGGATGGGCACACACGCGGGGAGCAGGCAAGTCTCGTCCGATGCGGATCTGGCTTGCGTGCTCCCTTCCCATGCTCCCATCCGAGCTCCAACTTCATCCTACGGTTATTTTTTTTCCTTTTTCCTTTCTAATCTAATCATCTCACCCCTGATTTTAAGGGGGTGGGGTCTGACCTTATTTTGTTCCAATCAAATTATGCCACATATGCAGGAGCACGGATGGGCACACACGCGGGGAGCAGGTAAGTGTCGTCCGACGTGGATCCGGCTTGCCTGCTCCCTTCCCATGCTCCCATCCGTGCTCCCACTTCATCCTACGGTTGTTTTTCTTCCTTTTTCCTTTCTAATCTAATCATCTCACCCGTGATTTTAAGGGGGTGGGGTCTGACCTTATTTTGTTCCAATCAAATTATGCCACATATGCAGGAGCACGGATGGGCACACACGCGGGGAGCAGGCAAGTCTCATCCGACACGGATCCGGCTTGCCTGCTCCCTTCCCATGCTCCCATCCGTGCTCCCACTTCATCCTACGGTTGTCTTTTTTCCTTTTTCCTTTCTAATCTAATCATCTCACCCCTGATTTTAAGGGGGTGGGGTCTGACCTTATTTTGTTCCAATCAAATTATGCCACATATGCAGGAGCACGGATGGGCACACACGCGGGGAGCAGGCAAGTCTCGTCCGACGCGGATCCGGCTTGCCTGCTCCCTTCCCATGCTCCCTCCGTGCTCCCACTTCATCCTACGGTTGTCTTTTTTCCTTTTTCCTTTCTAATCTAATCATCTCACCCCTGATTTTAAGGGGGTGGGGTCTGACCTTATTTTGTTCCAATCAAATTATGCCACATATGCAGGAGCACGGATGGGCACACACGCGGGGAGCAGGCAAGTCTCGTCCGACGCGGATCCGGCTTGCCTGCTCCCTTCCCATGCTCCCATCCGTTCTCCCACTTCATCCTACGGTTGACTTTTTTCCTTTTTCCTTTCTAATCTAATCATCTCAAACCTGATTTTAAGGGGGTGTGGTCTGACCTTATTTTGTTCCAATCAAATTATGCCACATATGCAGGAGCACGGATGGGCACACACGCGGGGAGCAGGCAAGTCTCGTCCGACGTGGATCCGGCTTGCCTGCTCCCTTCCCGTGCTCCCATCCGTGCTCCCACTTCATCCTACAGTTGTCTTTTTTCCTTTTTCCTTTCTAATCTAATCATCCAACCCCTGATTTTAAGGGGGTGGGGTCTGACCTTATTTTGTTCCAATCAAATTATGCCACATATGCAGGAGCACGGATGGGCACACACGCAGGGAGCAGGCAAGTCTCGTCCGACGCGGATCCGGCTTGCCTGCTCCCTTCCCATGCTCCCATCCGTGCTCCCACTTCATCCTACGGTTGTCTTTTTTCCTTTTTCCTTTCTAATCTAATCATCTCACCCCTGATTTTAAGGGGGTGGGGTCTGACCTTATTTTGTTCCAATCAAATTATGCCACATATGCAGGAGCACGGATGGGCACACACGCGGGGAGCAGGTAAGTGTCGTCCGACGTGGATCCGGCTTGCCTGCTCCCTTCCCATGCTCCCATCCGTGCTCCCACTTCATCCTACGGTTGTTTTTCTTCCTTTTTCCTTTCTAATCTAATCATCTCACCCGTGATTTTAAGGGGGTGGGGTCTGACCTTATTTTGTTCCAATCAAATTATGCCACATATGCAGGAGCACGGATGGGCACACACGCGGGGAGCAGGCAAGTCTCATCCGACACGGATCCGGCTTGCCTGCTCCCTTCCCATGCTCCCATCCGTGCTCCCACTTCATCCTACGGTTGTCTTTTTTCCTTTTTCCTTTCTAATCTAATCATCTCACCCCTGATTTTAAGGGGGTGGGGTCTGACCTTATTTTGTTCCAATCAAATTATGCCACATATGCAGGAGCACGGATGGGCACACACGCGGGGAGCAGGCAAGTCTCGTCCGACGCGGATCCGGCTTGCCTGCTCCCTTCCCATGCTCCCTCCGTGCTCCCACTTCATCCTACGGTTGTCTTTTTTCCTTTTTCCTTTCTAATCTAATCATCTCACCCCTGATTTTAAGGGGGTGGGGTCTGACCTTATTTTGTTCCAATCAAATTATGCCACATATGCAGGAGCACGGATGGGCACACACGCGGGGAGCAGGCAAGTCTCGTCCGACGCGGATCCGGCTTGCCTGCTCCCTTCCCATGCTCCCATCCGTGCTCCCACTTCATCTTACGGTTGTCTTTTTTCCTTTTTCCTTTCTAATCTAATCATCTCACCCCTGATTTTAAGGGGGTGGGGTCTGACCTTATTTTGTTCCAATCAAATTATGCCACATATGCAGGAGCACGGATGGGCACACACGCGGGGAGCAGGCAAGTCTCATCCGACGCGGATCCGGCATGCCTGCTTCCTTCCCATGCTCCCATCCGTGCTCTCACTTCATCCTACGGTTGTCTTTTTTCCTTTTTCCTTTCTAATCTAATCATCTCACCCCTGATTTTAAGGGGGTGGAGTCTGACCTTATTTTGTTCCAATCAAATTATGCCATATATGCAGGAGCATGAATGGGCACACACGCGGGGAGCAGGCAAGTCTCGTCCCTTCGACGCAGCCAAGGCACCTATTTACCCAGCGGGCAAAAGAGAGAAGCTCAACTCACATGACAAGGACAAGCGCGTCTACCCAAGAAACCGACATGTGGGATCACCGTGGGGCCACCGCCTGAAAAAATGAAAGACACAGTCGGTACAACGCACGAAGGTGAGAGAATGGTTGTGTCAATCCACCGGCCCCACTTTAACCCACCATCCCTGCAGCCCATCCCACGCAAGACCCACGATCGCGCATCTCAATCCTTTTCTCACCCAAGGCTCGCGAGAGACACACCACAAAGCTGGGCCCGCGAGTAAAAGGGGCCCACCCGTCATCCATTGAAACCTGAAAGCATGACGTGTATGTGAACCAACGACCAGAGTTTTGACAGCACCGTGAAAAGTACCTGTCATGGTAGATCGTGCGAACCAAATCACTCTCGCGATGCAAACGCGCTAGAATGGCGGGTTGCCTAGCGTGATTTATATGTTCCACGAGGATGTTTCCAGCTGCATGCACCTCTCCACCCAGCGATTAATCATATGGCACTCCACTCCTCGCCCTAAGACTATTCCCGCTGACCACTCTGACCATGGCGGCCACCACACATCCTCTCTCTCTTATCTCTTTGTCTCCCCCCCTCCTTTCTCTCTGTCTCCCACTCCTCTCTTTCCCCGACCGCACCCCGCCGCCGCCCGCTGCCACCGACCACACGACCCCCCCCCCCCCCAGCCCGGTGTCCCAAGCAGCTCCCCGCCACCCCACCCCCCTCCCACCCCCGACGCCCCGCCGCTCCTGCACGTCGCCGGCCTCCTCGAGCTTTCCGGTATTATTTTAAACAAACACATATTTTTCTCTTTACATTTTCATTCAAGAGTAAAGTCTGATAAAAACCTTAAACTGGTAAAGCCAATCTGAATCAAACCTCGAACTTCCCATCCCTGAAATTGATACCCTATACTCAACAATCCTGGTCAATTCCAACCCTATACTCAACAATCTTCTTCCCCCAAACGTTCTCCTTTCTCCTTGCTGACAAGTGACGAGGCGTCTGTCTCCATGACGAGTGACCGATGCAGACACACCTCCACGGCGGCAGTGCCGTTCAGCGAGCTGACACCATTATCGCGCTCACTTCTTACTGTCCAGGCTCTCCCTCGCCTGCGCCACCTCATGTGTGTGCTCACCAAGGTTGTGGTTACCGAATGGGCATTTTTACCGAGGGGGACTGGTAAACGCGGTTACCATGGTTACCGAGAAATACTAATAAATACCGAGAATATTTCGAATGAAGTTTATAGTTGAATTTTGAATTCAATCAAATAAGTTAATGAACGGACATTTGAACCAGAGACCTCTTAAAACAGGAACTAGGTTGCTACCAACACGCCAGAACCAACTCTCATGGCATTAACGAGATCCTACGTACTTTACTACAAATCGAGTGTTTAAATTTAAAAAATTCAAAAAACTGGTATGTTTTGCTTGGTACGTGGATTTACCGAGGGGCACGGAAATACGCGGTAACTATGGAAAATCTCGAAATTTCGACCGGTAACCAAAACCTTGGTGCTCACCCCAACATCGGCAGATGGACGACTCCACTAGTCTGCCTCATGTCGTCACGGAGGTTCCGTCGAAGGCGAGAAGTGGTTCATCGCCAGCGTTATGCTCCCCTGACCAACGCTGTTCAACGACCTGAATGTGCCGGGCTTATACAAGATGTCTGGTTTAATAACTTCGGCGAGAGATGCAAGTACAAAAAAGCTAACCTAGCTAAGCAGGCAAGCAAGCAGGTGGATTGATTCCTAAGCTAGCCACGGGATTTATTTGTGAAGTTGTGGACAAGTTGCATGGGCGTAAACATTACAGTAGCCATTAGGCATTAGCCATCGCAGCAGGCAGGTGGCCACCAGCGCCGCGATGGAGCGGGCGGACAGCCGGACACCACCGACACAATGTCCTCGAGCGCGAGGTTGATGGCGTTGACGCGCCCGGCTACCATGGAGATAGGGAGGTGCTGGAAGAGGACCGGCGCTGATTGCAGGAGAGCGAGAGAGAGGGGCCAGGGAAGAAGATGAATATGACATGTGGGGGCATGGATGTCAATGAGGTAGATCGCAATCCCGGCTGGGATGGACCTTATCCCAATACGCCAAACAGCACCGGGGCGAGATTGACAAGGATCAATGAGTACAGGACATCGATTTCAGGGATTAAGAGGTTAAGGTTCAATTCCGACAAGCCGTATGAGTTCAAGGTTTTAATCAAACTTCACCCTTCATTCAACATATATAGAGATATTTTACATAGTCCAGCATAATTTAAATGAAAATAAAACTTAGAACGACATTAATCGTCTTCGCTAGCCGCTAGCAAGTCGATCACGACGGCGGCTTCGTCGTCACCGCCGTCGTCGCTGCTGCTGTCATCCCAGTCGAGGGGGCCGTCGTCGTGCTGCTCCATCGCCGCAGGCGCCGCCTCCTCGTCCTCCGCCGACGCCGCCTCCTCGTCCTCTGCTAGCGCCATCGCGGTCGCCTCTGCCACCATGGCCGCGGAGGCTTCGATTGCTGCCGCTACCTCGGCGGCCTCCCTTGCAGCCGTCGCCGCAGCCCGTAGGGCGACGTGCCAACCAGAAGTGTCGTCCGGATCGCCGTCCTCGCGGAGGACCACTTGTTCCGGCGGCAGCTCCACGGCGGGGGAACGGCCGGTGCGCGTGCAGGCGCAGCTGCCGGCGGTGCTGGCTGGTGGGCAACTCCACGACGACGCCCCGCGGGACCGGGTCGTGCGCCGGTGCCGGCGTGCGAAGGCGGCCGCTTGCGCCAGTGAGGTCGGGGGTGACGCCGGCCGCCGCCAGCCGAAAGGCGGCGATAACCTCATCGTAGACCTTGTCTTTCCAGAAGGCATGACAGTCTATGATGTTGTGGCGGCCGCCGATGTGGGTCCGGAGCTCCTCCACCGTCGCGCCGGGGCTGAGCATCGCATAGCCGTCGGCGCTGATCTTCCACTGCCGGGGAAGACGGCAACCCGGTGGCATGAGGAGGCCATACCGGCACAGCTCCGCCATCTCCGGATTGCCGAGGCTGGACGGCCAGGCGCTCGGGGCGTCGTGGTCGCCGCTGGCGCTGCTGCTCCCACGGTGGTAGGACATCGTCGTCGTTGTGCTGGTTTACTCGTCAACGACAGAACGTGGGGTGTGAGGTCTGGTGTGGGGGGTCGGCGCCGGGGCGGGGTCTTATAGCCGTCCGGGCACCGGGAGGTGGGCTGCCGGCATTACTGCTCATTAATGCCGGCGCCTCGGGACGGGACGCGACGATGGGACGGGGCAGCGGGGGATGGAAGGCGAGGCAGCTGTCGACGGGATGGGGCGTCGGGGGTGGCAGACGACACAGTTTGACCGGGCAACCCTCGTCGGTTTGACCGGACGACGTGGTTGGATGCCACACGCACGCCGGGTGCGTGGGGTGAGGTGTCGAAGCACATTTTGCCGTCAGCTGGTAGACGGCAAATCCTCCCGTTAGCCACCTAACATGGCTAACGTCTCTTTTTTGCCGTCCAAGTACTTTGTCGTCCGCTTTGTGAAAGCAGACGACAAAGAACCTGTTTACCGTCACTCTTTTTGCCGGGCAGGTTTACCGTCGGTGGCAGACGGCAAAGAGCTTTGCCGTCCGCTTTTGGTGCCTTTGTTGTCCGCCGTGGTAGACGGCAAATAAGCCGATTCCTGTAGTGAAACTCAAATTTTATACCTGACTCTTTGCCTTCGTCGAGTTCCCAATCTTTAGAGTTGCGTTTAATTCTTTCCAAAAGATCCCACCTCCAGTGATCAGCACTGTTTTACCAGTAGGTGACAAGAGCAACTTTTTTACATTTCAACAATACATTTACGGTATCAATAGATTGGAATGATGGGTCAGCATGGAAACTTGGACAATGCATGCCATCATCTCTGAATGGCTTGAACCTGTGCAGTATTTGCGGCGTTTGCTCGGCAACGCGGTTGAAGAGAGAGTACTAGCAGCTTTCGAGCCAAACGCTACAAACGTGGCACACCATGGAGTGTTTGGCATGTACGCTGCTACAAACATATTGCGAGCCGCGTGGTAGTAGCAGCGCTAGGTCTGGACGCTGCTATTGGGCTAACTTGAACGCTACTAATCAGGGGTCTTATACTAGTGTTGGTGGCGGTTGTGCGGAGGAAGGCCAACAAACAAGAGGAAAGGGCTGGTTGGGCAAAGAGGGGGCAGATATGACCGAATTGGCGCAGGCCCTAGCGGTAAGTCAGACGTGGCGAATGCGTCTGGGCGTGCCCGGACATCCCCATATCCGCCCAGATATGTATAGGGTATGGGTAATACCCGTTAGCCTGGGAGCCGGATATGGGGCGTCCGCTCGGATGGCGATTTCCCGTCAGGGCACTGACCAGACAGCTCGAGGATCCCATTGTACGGGTAACCATGGGTTGTCTTCTCAGTGTTCACTCACGAGGGAGTGTGGCAGGCGCTTGCCCCACCATATGTCGTGTGTTGGGTCGTCCGAGCAGGAAGCGAGAGACTCGTGGAACGGGAGGAAGCATGGGTGACCTTTTCGGTTTTCCTATCTTCAATTTTTTTAGTTTTCCTTTGTCTTTTGGTTTTTTGTGTTTTTTCTAGTGTGTACTGTATATAGGATGTACGAGGTATGTATCCTTCCGTGCAAGGCACAGGTGTGCTCCGGCGCAAAATACTTGTGCTCCCACGGGCAGCACAAGTGTGCTCGCGCGCGAAGCACACCTGCACTCCCACAAGCAGCGCAGGCGCGCTCCCCGTGATGGAGCGAATTTGCACGGTTGTCTCTCCTTTCCCTACGTGTCAAACATGAAGCGCACCTGAGAAGTCTTGGCATGCGATACTGCTCTACTTGTAGCGCAGGGAAAGGATGCACCATTTCAAAGTTTTTCTTTGGAACCAATAGCAAACCATAAAATAAGGATGCCATCTCCCCTGGATTAGTTAAGGAATGACGACAACAGCAGCCGGCGGCTGCTACATTTTGCGGTTTTTCCTAGTTAAGTCAGAAACAGGAAGCCGCCGGCCGGCTGACCGGCGAGCTCTGCTTCGTTCATCCGCCGTTTGTTTAATTCACCAGCGCAGCCTAAGTAACTACTCTCCTCTGAATTATTCCTCTATAAGACGCATGCAGGCGAATATCCATTTGGTGCTTCTTGTTGAAGCAACCAACTCGATCGGCATGTATATTGTTAGAGTATCTTCAATCCAGATGCACATTGTGAGAGCATCTCCCTATAATTTAACTTTAAATTCCTACTCCTTACCCTAAATTGAACTCTCCAAACGGCACTTGTTCACAACCATTGCAATTGAAGATCATCCGAAGCATAATTTCTAATTAATTACCATATCTAATAACCACCTAAACTCCAACTTCATGAACATACTACTTAGCATCGCATAGTACATAATTAAACTCAACATTGTGCTTAATTAACCTAAATTAAACTGCCCATCCTCGGCCCATGATGAATTGCCGACGGCCTCCTTATGCTTACCGTAACTCGTTAGACCATCGTGCGCTATGAACTAGATGGACTCGAGTGCCACGGCGGGTGGCTTGGACCGCGGCACGCACCTCTTGGAAGGCGGTAGGTGGCGGTCGTCTGTGTGGTCAAGCAACGCGCATAGGTTAGTGGATCGGCCATATTATTTTGCACATTTGTGGACTAACCTAAACCCGTAGGACAAGTTGACGGACCCTAATACAATTGACTCATTGTTTTCCCAAACAAAATATGAATATTTTTTTAAAGAAAATTCTTAAAATATTAGTGCTAACTAGTCCATGTATAATCTCGTTGTAATCTAGAGAGGACCAAGTTGGCAATAACTTATAGCATCTACAGATGGAGTAGGCAAATCTGGGCTCTCAAAGACGTGCCCGGACGCATCCGCAGACACTGACCGGTCAAGTCTCAAATTTGCTCATCTGCATCTGGATATCTCATACTAGAAATCTTAAATCCATACAAAAGCATGCAAAGAAAAAAAGAAGTCCTATATAATACGTAGATCAACTAGCCTAATCCTTGTCGGAGATGTCCCCTCTCCGGTGCCCGGCGTCGGGTACATGGGCGCCAACCGCAGCTCTAGCTGCTGCCTCCTCCAGCTCCTCTGTGGTGGCCTCCCCATCCGTCTCCGCTTCGACCTAGTTGAAGAGGGCGTTGGTCGCCGCCCGCTCCTGCCGGATGAACTGCCGGTTGGCCTCCACATATGTCTCATCCTGAAAGGACTCCAGGATGGCATGCTGCTCCACCATCTCGTCCACTTGGGTGACGGCGAATTCCGCCTCCACCTGCCCCATGTTGAAGCCCGGAGCCGGCGCCAGCTCCTGCTCCGCCTCCTTGTCGTCCTCCGGATCTGCCACCTCCATAGGAGCTGGCCGCTGCTCCTCTCTCTCCTCCTCCTTTGCCTGCTCCTCCTCCGGCGAGTCCGGAGGCAGCCCAACAGCGATGCGACTAGCAGGCACGGCGCGCCTCTCTCAGATCTCCTACTCGATCTCGTACTGGCGCTCCGGCGTTAGCATAGCATAGGTGGTTATCTTATTCCAGACCATGGTGAAGCCAGATAGCATGGGATGCGCGCCGCAACGGGAGAGAGAGGAGGTGGAAGGGTTTGGGTTGGTGGCACAGAGAGGAAGGAGGTGGATGGGCTAGGTTTGGGGGACGCGACCGGATTAAATAGTCGGATTTGGCCTCGGGTGGCGAGCCGGACCGCCGCCATGCGGCGTTCACCCCCCCCCCCCCCCCCCCCACCGAAGGAGACGTCCGTCGGACCGCCGGGTTTTTGGGCGATTCAGCTTGGGACCCCGACGTTAGTTGGATGTAGCAGAGGCGTCCGGCCGTGCCCAGTTTCCCCCATATTCACCACATATTTGGGTTGGATATGAGTGGTGTCGGTCAACCCGGGTGTTTGAGGCTCGTTTGAGGAGCTCGTCTTGGTCGCATTTTTGTGATCGGTCAATGACTACGCCGTCTTCCCGGGCATTTGACGCAGGTTTGGGGCATCCGGCTGTAGATGCTCTTAGACCTTAGGTGTCGGTTTTATGTGGCCAAAGACTGTTTTTTAAGAAACATGGTACAAAATGCAGACACGTACAAAACATGTAGTTACACTCATCCCTATGAATGTCTACGTGCATGCTCTACTCCTATGAATACCTCCGAAAGCCTCGGTGTCTCATAGTCAACACGAACATCATCTCTCATTGAATGAACATCTTAAGAAGGTCTAAAATAAATTTAGAAAAATACGAGCACACATGCCGACTATAAGACTTAAACCCCGATGAACAGGTTGCATTCCACCACAAGGAATCTTGGCACCTAAAAGAAACTAGTCATCAACCCGTGCTACTGCATAGAAAATGATAACATTATACGTTGAGTTTTGGTATGTGTTTTTTTGTATGAAATCTTGTAGAACTTAAAATTATATAGTATGTATATTAATATATTACTATATTACTACCTATTTTCATACCGTATAAAATATTCTAAGCTTTGTGCCAAACCAAAATTGATGATACCATTATATGTATTTAACGGCACCCCGATTTTAGTATTTTCTAAATACATATGTAGATGTGTTCTGCTTTAAATATTATTATACATATATCATTTATGATTTTTCTCTCTATCAGTTACTATTGGCATTGTTACTCCATGGTTCCACATATATATACCTATGATTGACATATTTCATTAAAACTTTGTGCAACAACCGTTCTGCAAGGTTAGTTTATGCCGGACACTCTCCACCACTCCTACACATCCATGTCCAACTCATCGATTCCCTTACCAACCAAATGTTTATCAGTTCAACATGACGGCGAGCTCAGTACCTTGATAAGGGTCATGACCCAGTTCAGACTTATCCTTATACTTTAAAAATGTTTGTAAGGTCGTCGAATTTGATGAGCTTTGTTTTCAAACTCGTGGAAGCCTTATTTGTATTTTTCATGATTCCATGTGTTTCTTGTTTTCTGACCGAATCATTCTTTTACTTGGACTGCAACATTCTAGTAGCCATCCTTATATCTTTAATTTCAATATTGAGATTTCGATGTTTGCTCAATTTTCCAAAAGCTCACTCTTCTGCTGCCCAAAAAATTCCCAAAATATTGGATACATGCCTATAAGATTTTAGAGCTTAAGTTGTACATTTTAAAAATCAATTGATATATTTTTCTTAGGAAATGAACACTAGCTAGCCGGTATCCTAGCCCATCATATATAGCTTTATCCAGCTAATGCCTATGTGCATCTCTCCTTTGGGCTACCATTAATGTTTAACTAATTAAGTGCTCTCATATTATTGGGGTATTATTGCTAAAACATTAAACTTAAACGGCATGCCCAAACTTCTGAAAAACAATGGATTTTCTTAAGCGCTTAAATATTTAGCAATTTTTATTTCTTAAACATAATTCAGGTTTTGTTTATTAATATATTTGTGACATAGTTTTTGAAAAGCAATCACCTAGAGGTATGCACCGCACACATAATTCTGTATCAACATTTTTTGGAAAGAAGTCAACGTTGGTCTGTAACGTTGAGCCACTGTACATACAGTATATTGCTATTTGCTCACTGTACATACAGTATATTGCTATTTGCTCCATGCATGCATTAGTAACTTTGGTCGTACATCGTCGGAAACAAAAACATTAGTTTATTAGGTGTTCAACCTGGGTCTATCTCTCTTAGGGCATCTCCAGCCGTTGGCCCCCCAGGGGGCGTCTAAAAGCGCCGCCTGGGGGTGAGCCGGCGAAAAAAAAGGCCCTGGGGGCGAGTCGTCGCCCAGCCGTCGACCCCCAGGGCCGCTTTACAGGCGAGTGCAAAAAAAAATAGGGAGGGCCCGTTCGGCGAAGATATGACGAAGAACAGTTAAATTTCGTCCGAACATAGCGAATTTCGGCCAAATTCGCCCATTTTCATTACATTATTAAAAGCTAAGCTGATCTAAAAAAGAAATGTGCTGAAGTCGTCGGCGCCGTCGCTGCCATCGTCGTCGTCGGCCTTCTCCTCCTTGACGCGGACGCCCCGGCTGGTCCCGACGTCGCCATGGTGGATTGGCGGCGGTGCGTCATCGTCGTCGCTGTCGCACAGGACGACGACTCCACCTTCGTCGCGGCCGCGTCGTCGCTCCGCAAAGCGGCGCAGTTCGGCGCGCTGGCGCTCCTTCGCCTTCTCCCGGCGCGCCTTCTCCATCGCAATGGAGTCCTGGCGCGCCCATTCCAGGGCCGCGTCGTCGTCGACGAGCTCCGCCGTCGCCAGCGCCAGGCCTGGCTCCGTCTTCACCGGCACCAGCCCCGGCTCCGTCTTCACCGGCGCCATTCCCGGCTCCGTCTTCGGCTTGACGAAGCGCGGAGGAACCGAAGACGAAGCGCGCCGGCCGCCCTCGTGGATGACGATGCCGGCGCTGCGATTGCGCCGACCGAGCGGCGACTCCGACGCAGGCTCGGCCTTGACGGCGAGCAGGGCCGGGGTTCCGGAGGAGTGCGAGGAGGATCGGGAGGACCGGGAGGAGGAAGAGGAGGAGGCTGACCCGAACCGCCTTGGCGCCGGGGGGTATGCCAACGGCGGGTCGTTGCCGCCCTCGAGGTGCGTGAGCACGCCCTCGAGTGTGCGGCCGGGGACGCCCCACCAGAGGTGGCGCCCCTCGCTGTTCTGCCGCCCGGCGACCACAGGCACGCCGTTGGTGGACGCGAGACGCTGCTGCTGTCGGCGCTCGAAGTACGCCGCCCAGGCGGCGTGGTTGTCGGCGGCGTACTGGGGGAGGGAGCGTTCGGCGTCGGTGAGGGACGCGCGGACGATGTCAACCTCGTCCGCGAAGTACTCCGGCTTCGCCGCGGCGTCGGGCAAAGGGGGAATGGGCACCCCTCCGGCGCTGAGCCTCCATCCCGACGGCCCGGCGCGCATGTTCGGCGGCGCCGGGATGTTCGCCTGGAACAGAAGCCAGGACTCCTGGAGGCGAAGCGAACGGCGGCCGAAGCCGTTGGCCGCCGCCTCGTCCCCTGGGAAGCGTTCGGCCATGGCGTCGGCGACGGTGCGCGGGAGAGGGAGGGAGAGGGAGGGCTGGACGGCGGTGAGGGGCGGGGGCGGGGCTGGTGTGCACAGGAAGCGGAGTGGAGGCCGCCGGCTTTTATAGCCGGGGCCGCGCCGTGTGTACGCGTGCGAGGGAGGGGAGGCGTCGGCGCCGCCCCGTGACGCACCGCCCGTGAAGGAATCAATGGCAAGGCTGACCGGCGGCAGCCTTGCCATTGATTCCCGCGGAAACCGAGGCCGTTGGGGGAAGACGAGGCGCCGGGGTCGCTGACGCGGCTGGCCCGCGGCTTCTTCGCGCCAAAACAACTCGCCCCGACGCCCCCGGGCGCCCCCCCCCCCCCCCCCAGCGCGCCGGGTTCGGGCTGGGTCCGCCGGCGCTGTTTTCGGCCCAAGCCGGCGATTTTCGGCGTCCTGGGGGCGCGACTGGGCCGTTTTTTTTGGCGCCGGCGCGAGAAAATCGCCTGGGGAGGCCTTCTTGGGGGCGCGGCTGGAGATGCCCTTAGCACGCCATGAACGTTTCGTTTCTGTTGTGACACGTATGGGCTAAACGTACAGACCTTTAAACGTGGGGTTGTAGACTTTATTCCTCAAATAATAGCCAAGTCATTTACAATGGAGTGAGAAATAAAGTCAGGGATAAACTATTCCTAGAAAATAGCAGATTTATCACTAAATAATTTTTGCGCTAATCTATGTGCCACCTCATTTGCTTAAAGGTAGTTCTGAGAATTAACGTGGAGACTCGTATGGTGCTTCCAATTAGTAAGTATAAGAAATATTGTAACATAGAAGCCTAGCTATGAGTTTGCTATAGGAGCTCGTGTGCTAGGTTTATTCGGTGTTCGATCCAGGTTACAACTGATTATATTTCTGTAATGAACGTGTGTCAATCAATGAAATATTCAATGCTGTAAAAAATTATACCATCCTCATCCAGACTCGAGTGCCACCCGGCCTGATCGCAGTATAAAAGGCCTCTAACACACGAACAAGCTGCATCAGCACATCACCAAACACACAACTAGGAATAGCAATGGCCATCTCACTCAGCTCGGAGCTTCTCTCCCTGTCCGAACAATGGCAGCTCCTCCTCCTCGTGGCAATCGCCTCCCTCGTGCTCCTCACGAGAAGACTGAGAAACAAAAGGCTCAGACTACCGCCCGGCCCAGCCCCGGCTCCGATCCTGGGGAACCTGCACCAGCTAGGCTTGCTACCACACCAGAGCCTACGGGATCTGGCAAGGCAGCATGGGCCGGTGATGCAGCTGCAGCTGGGCACAGTGCCAACGGTGGTGGTGTCGTCAGCTGAGGCGGCGCGGCAGGTGATGAAAACGCACGATGAGGACTGCTGCACCCGGCCTGTGTCCCCAGGGATGAAGCGGCTGTCCTACGGCCTCAACAATGTCGGGTTCGCCCCGTATGGTCCGTACTGGAGCGCGATGCGCAAGTTCCTTCTGGTCGAACTCTTCGGCGTGCGCCATGTCAAGGCCGCATGGCAGGCACGCCAGTATCAGGTACGGATCGTCCCATTGCGTCGGTGATTTGGGCCTTCCTTACCTCTACTACAACGCATTTTCTTGCATTTTTTTTGGCGATTAATGTGTTGATTTGCATTCTTTATTTTTAAGCACAGAACACAATATAACATTGTGGTGCACATCAGAACAGGGGCAAAATAATGCAACATGCAAAGACAAAATGAAACATCATAGTATGCTCCAAAACACGATGAAAACCAACAAAACTTGTTTGAAGCACACAGAAGCAAAACAAATTGTTGTGATACGACTAGCTATCATTCAGACACAAAATAATAGATGATATATATGCTATTTACATATTCCAGTGCATTATTGCGGCACATGTCATGATAAAATCAGAGTTGGTGGATATATATTGTGCACGGTAGAAACCTCATGGATTTTATCGTAATAAGGTGGAGAAACTAATCAGCACCTTGAGCGGCTTGGCCGGAGAGCCGGTAGCACTGAAGGAGCACATCTTCAGGCTGGCCGATGGCATCATCGGCATGCTGGGGTTTGGCGATATGTACAACAGTGACAAGTTCCCACACCACAAGAACTTGGAGCACGTGCTCGAGGAGGCCACACATGCGCAGGCCAGCTTTTCCGCCGAGGACTACTTCCCCAACATCATCGGCCGCCTAGTCGACCAAATCACTGGCCTCGCCGCTCGCCGCGAGCGGATCTTCAAGAAGCTTGATACCTTCTTCGAGATCATCATTGAGCAGCATCTTGACCCTCAGCGCGTCAAGCCTCGGAACGGTGACCTCGTCGACCGCCTCATCGGTCTCTGGAAGGATAACAGTGGCACCCTCAGCATCACGAGAGACCATGTCAAGGGCATCATCTTTGTACGTTATATTAGTTGCATCGACATCATGTCCTGTCCTGATTGAGAAAAAAATATCAACTAACTCACATCACTCACCACCCTGCAGGGCACGTTCATTGGTGGCTCGGACACGGCCTCGGTGACGATCCTATGGGCGATGGCGGAACTAATCCGGAAACCGCGACTGCTAAAGAAGGTGCAAGATGAGATCAGGTCTGTGGTGGGCAGCAACGAAAGGGTGCAACCGGATGACCTAGTAAAGCTAGGCTACCTCAAGATGGTGGTGAAGGAGACCCTACGGCTGCATCCGCCAGCGACCATGCTACTGCCGAGGGAGGCCATGCGGGATATCCAGATTGGTGGCTATGACGTGCCGGCCAAGACGCGAATCTATGTGAACGCGTGGGCCATTGGTAGGGACCCAACAAGCTGGCCTGATGACCCGGAGGAGTTCAAGCCAGAGAGGTTTGAGACGAGCGAGATAGACTTCAAAGGCGCGCATTTTGAGCTAATTCCATTCGGTGCAGGGCGGAGGATATGCCCTGCCCTGTCTATGAGCACGGCTACCGTGGAGTTCACGCTGGCCAACATGTTGTACTATTTTGACTGGGCACTCCCGAAGGGGGCGGTAGTGAGCATGGAGGAGGAAGGCAAGCTTATCCCCCTCCTCAAGACCCCTCTCGTGCTGGTGCCCACCCCATACCGGCACATGTAAGCACAGGGGTTGAGATCCTCTGCAGTACCGTATGGTGCTGTAGTGTCGATGACATGTGGGGCCAGGTCCCACATGGCAATGACTGTACAGCACTGTACAGTACTGCATAGGATCCTAACCCAAGCACAGGGAGGTGTGACATGACACACCCAAGAGAGATCCACTCCAAATTAATTTCCCCCGTGTATGGAGTAAACATGCATGTAATCTTGTGACTATTATTATTACCACTTTGTATGTACTACCAGTTTGTTTACCACACCTTGGTAGACAGTATATCACAACAATAAGCTTGGCACCTGTATGTTGTTGTAAAATGAGATAAAAATATAAAAATCGTTGTTTTGGTTATTAAGTCTCGAGGACAAGTATGTACTATAATGGTATGCAATTGGGGGACAAGTAGGATACAGACGCGGAGTGCTCTCCGCGTGTTTGGTTGGAGGGAGTTGAAGGAGGGAATGGGAGTTTAATATTGTTGAGACTAAAAATCCGTTGATTCGTTCAGGGACTTGGGAATAAGCAAGGAAGAGGCCAACTCCCATCGATCTTACCCGGGGTCCACATGGTAATTCAACGAAGGTATGGGAGTTGACGTCTAAAAACATATTGTTACAGGTTTGGTGGCCCACCTCCCATTGTGAAAGGAAAAAAAACATCCTAGCTAAATACTTGTGGCAGCATAATTTCTCTTCCAAACAAACCTGCCAGCGCTAACTACTCTCTAATCTACCGTCAAAAAGAAAACTACTCCCTAGTCTGCAGTTGCAACACCCTCTCTATATCAGATGTTTGGCTGGACTCTTGTCCACCCTTCTTAGTTAGCAGCTTCCTAGCTGATTGTAACCGAATTTCTATCAAGCAATAAAATCTTGATTCGCGTCAAAAAATAGTCTGCAGTTGCAACGCAAAAATAGGAGCACATCTCACGTAACCTACCCTTCCTTTTCTTTGGTCATGGGAATTATTCCCACAAATAATTCTCACCCCGTACCAAACGTGGGACTGGGACTAACAGTCCACTTCCCAAGTATAATCCCTCAGCCAACTCTCTCTCATAAATTCATGTTTCCTTTACCTGAAAATACCAAATCTAAGACGTTTATCTCTACTGTGTACACATATTTTGTATTTTAACGTTGATGTCTCTTGGAATTTGAGGGCCGGTGGTAAATGCAGTACATAGAGAACAAAAAACTCATTTGATTGTATTACAAATCGGCCAAGAAGATAATAAGTGGACGAGAAATTGATAAGAAAAAAATACTAGAAAATGAAGATATGTTGTATCACGGGATGCATCCAGGTCGGCAGGGCCGGGACGAACAATTAAACGGTAGATGCACGGGTGGAAGGAACGACATAGCGAACAGCGATGGCGATTGAATCAATCCATTAGTCGGTACCATAACTCAATTTTGGTCCTTTTGAGGGGGCAATAAAACAAAAGTGCATTCAAAAATACGCATGGAGTGTGCAAAATGACAGGTGACCAGTCTAACTGCGCAATTAAGCACCACAAACCCACTACTATTTATTAAATATTTGAATGACAAATGCAACTTCTGAAACCATTATTAACTATTGTCGAGTATCTTTTGACAATTGCAGTAAATCAGTTCTACTTCCATTTTTAGGACAAGTGATGGCACTTTTTCTTAGGTTGTTCAGTTTGTTTTTACGGTTCATTGCTGGACGACTGGAAACAAAATCTGTTGTTAGAATTGAAGTCATCTCCTTTTGACGACTAACAACACTTTATTTTACAGGGTTTTTATCATTTATGTCATTAGTTGTGTCCCACTACCCAGTTTTGCCATTAGAAATTACTACTACTCAAAAATGCCATCGTTTTGTGAGATGCTTGCTGAAAAATGCCATTAGATACCTCAAAACTGCCATCGTTTCATTAGATGTTTGCTCAGAAATGCCATTAGACATCGTTATTTTCAGGTCAAACTCGTTGACCAAGTTATATAACGAAAATACCCCTATACCCACATGTCACATCTCTCTATCTCACAATGATTAGTGTGGACCCCACTTCTCAGGAGTAAGCAAGCGAACAATTTTAGAGAAAATAAGAATGCTATTAGGATCAAGTGGGACCCACACTATTGTAGTGAGATAGAGGGAGAGCTGACATGTTGTTCTATAGGTATTTTGGTCATTATGACATGGCAAATGTGATTTGAGCTAACAACAATGATGTCTAGTGGCATTTTTTAGCATGAGCCTAACGAAACGATGGTATTTTTGAGCAGTTGAAATTCTTAGTAACCGATGGTACTAAAGAAAATAACTGACACCAGTTTTTTTTTCTATTTCTTCCTTACAGTACATCGACAATCCTACTGATGTACTTCAATACGCTCTCATGCATGTGTTCTGAAGATTTCTGCAGTGTGCACATGATTAATTATGATTTGCCTTGTCTTATTCATGCAGCCCGGTCTGTTTGACAAAATGTCGACACCGTTGTCGAGTCCCAAGAGGTCGCGGGGACCAAAGACTCAGCAGCCTCCCCGAACTGCTGCTCCGTCTCGTGATGTCCGTCCTGCCTATGCCAGAAGTCATCCGCACGAGCTTGCTGTCGTCAAGGTGGCGCTATCTCTGGGCCTCCGTGCCCTTCATAATCGTAGACCACAAGCACTCTATAGATGATGATGTTGGTGATGATGATGATGAATGGAAGACGGTGGATCATAATAGAATGAAGCATCTTTTATGAAAAATGTTGTACGTGGATTCGTCATGTCATCAGGCATAAAGCTCGTCTGGTTCATGTTTACACTCCTGGCGACATCGAGGTGATGTTCGATAACAGGGCCATGGTTCCTTCTCTGCACCTGAAAACAATCAGGCTCCAAACGGTCGATTTGGATGACGGATTCTTTAGGGCTCTGAATTTTGACTTCCCTGTGGTTGAATATTTAGAGTTGGAGTATTGCAATGTCTACGGGGTCAGGCAGAATGTCTCATCAAAGTCACTAAAGACTATACGCATATCATGTTGCCATCTCTACGGAGATCTCAAGATTTGTGCTCCGAACTTACACCGTCTGTTTATCCTCTACCCAAAATTTGAAAAGGGGTCTGTTATAATCACAAGGGAGCTGTATTCTCTAGTTACAGCTTCAGTAAGTCTAAGATCTCGTGTCTATGGCAATCGAGACAAAATAGTGAATGACCGTATACTCGAAGGCCTTTCGCATGTCACAGCCTTGGAGTTGCATGCATAGCATCTCCAACAGCCGCGCCAAAAGACGTGCGCATGCGGTAAACTGGCATTTTAGCGCCCGTGGGACGTTTTCGCGCGCTCCAGCGGAGGCGGAAAACTAGCGCGCAGGGAAAAAGCGGCAGCTCACGCGCTAGATTTGGCGCACCGCGTCCGGCGCGCCTATAAAATTGCAGCACCCTCCGTCGCTCTCTTGTCGCTCCCTTTACAGCTTTCTCTCCTCTCCGCCGACACGCCACCACCGCGCCACCATGCCGCCGCGCCGCCGGGGAGCTTCGGGCTACCGCGGCGTCCGCGTGCGTCCGTCCGGCGCCTACTCCGTCGAGATTCGGTCGGGCGACGTGCGCCTCGGCCTCGGAACCTTCGACTCCGCCCAGGAGGGCGCCCGCGCGTACGACGCTGTGGTGTGGCGCCTCCGGCGGTCCTGTTGGGACTTGAAATTCCAGGATGTGGCGACACATGAGCGGGCGCAAGAGTTGCGCCTCCCCCGCGGCTTCTCACCGACGAGGATCGTCGTGAGAATCGGAGGCGGGAGCGTCGTCTCAGCCTGGCCGAGATGGACGAGGAAGCCATGGCGATGTTGCGCCAACGCTTCCCGCAAGACGTCATCAACAAGCAACAGTTCTTCGCGGAGAGGAGGGCAGAGAGGGAGGAGAGGAGGCAGGAGCGAGCCGCCTATCGCGAGGACAAGCGAACGCAGAAGGCGGTCGCCAAATTGAACGTCGCGCTAGGAGATGTGTCGTCCTGGGACTCCAACGACGAGCGGTTCCTTGACGCCTACGCTCAGACGTCGGAGGAGGACATCACCGAGGCAGAGTCCGAGTCAGAGAATGGCGAGTAGTAGTAGTTTTTCTATCTATCGTACGAGAAGACTATGTGCACTATTTTGTATAGTAGAAGCAGTCTATGTGAACATGCACATTTGTACTATCGGAGCTAAATGCGTGTCGAATCGTAGTAAAAAAAGATGCAATATAGCGCGCCTGCTGGAGCGACTCGGGCGCGCTTTATTTTGCGGCGACCGCTGAAGCCAGCGCACCGCGGCGCGCAAAATCAGGCGATTCCGGCGCTGCAAACTGATTTTTAGCGCGCCGCGCGTTGGACGCCTGTTGGAGATGCTCTTAGCTGAGGTATGTTGGGTTGGGTTGTTCCCTTTTCACATTCACACTAGTTAAGCTGAATATCGTCAATTGCCTTGCCAGATTTTCCATTATTAGTTGCCTCTTGATACCAATGCTAGACAGCATCTACTTCTTTTACCAACCATCTATTAGTTGCCTCTTGCAATGTATGTTGTACTACTGTTTTAACTAGGTTTGTTTAATTTCATCTACGATAAACACTGAGGCCAACACGCGGGAGGGGTTTGCAAACATGCCCGGTGGTATTCGGCAACCTCACAAGCCTGGTGCTAGGCGAATGGTGCATGGCTTCTGACTTCACTCTGCTGCTGCTCTTTCTCCGGTGCTCGCCTAAACTGAAGAACCCGACCTTGAAGCTAACGGTACCACTGTTGTTTCAGATAAATATGCCTATGTAGTGTGGGTTTTGTTTCTTTCCTGGAACCTTGAGCTAATGTGCTAGTGCTACGCTGGTGCTTTTTGACACGCTGAACACAGGGGCAGTGTGGAGAATGCAAGGATGCTGACCATAACCCATCACCAAGGGAGGAATTGTCGTCGGGCGGCTATCCTAGCATCGAGAGGACCGTGATGGCGTGATCTACTGTGGCAAAGATGATCCGAGAGTCAGCGCATTGGTGAAGGTGCTGCTGCCGATTGTCATCCCAGGTGGGGAAATTAGCATTAAAGGTCACTAGTAGTACCGTACTTGTGTCCAGGCACTGCCCCTCTCGCTGACTTTTGCTAGTGCTATGGATGTATATGTGTGCCGGGAGGTGTGTCGAAGGGACAAGTTTGGGACAAGCTTTTTCGGACGGAGGGAGTAGTATCTTTTGCTACTGATATGGATATATGAATGAACCATCATGTTAAGAACTGTTTTTTAGAGAGATTTGTCTGTAGTAGGAAAGGAAATGGCAGAACCCCGCGGTTGTGTTCTCGTTTGACACATTCTATTGACAACACCAGCAGATGCCGTCTAGTATGATGTGCTGTGCTGCTTCTTTTGGAGAGAGACGAAAAAGAGTAGGTTTGGACCAGCGGTTCAAGTACTGAACTGAATGGATTCTTGCTGTGCTGTTATCTTGTCCAAAGGAGACCTTGTAATAGTAATCATCAGTTCATTTTTATGGCTACTCTTATTGTATTGATGTATACGGAGTATATATAATCCACAACAAAAATATTCTACTGTCAGTTTGGGCATGACCCCCATATCTCTGGAGATGACCCCCATGGGTTATTGGCAAGCTATGAACTGCCTTATTAAAATAACACAATTCTGTTTAGTCTTATTAAATTAAAACATGAATTTCTAGAGATACATGTCTTGCTGTAGGAGTTTGGGAAAGTTGTGCGGAACTGATGCAAAGGGATTTGTTACCCAGCAGTCCATGCCACCTGACCTGATACAGCAAAGCATAACCACATCCATGGTTATAGTTTGCATAAATTTTTTTTAAGAAAAGGAGGATGACCCCCGGCCTCTGCATCTGGGAGATGCATACGGCCACTTTATTGATTATTCCCGAGGACCTTATAAAGTATTACAACAATATGCCTGAATCCGTCATCTTGGCAACATATGCCACTACTCCTATCCATATGATGAAGGGGTGCTACCTGGGCCACATACCCGGTCTACTCACCTAAGCCTATCATCAAAAGCCAGAAGCCCCAGCCGAGCCACATACCAGGTCTGGGGCATAAACTGGTCTAACGCACTCACATGTGTCGTCGCCGCCATCTTTCCCAGGTCCGTCTTCAGAGCAGATATTGAGGCTTCTATCTTGTCAGGCCACTCCGTCATCGACGCCACCTTGACACCAGACAACTACCTCCACCTGCGCGAGTCCATCCCCGCGCATCGGACGCCGAGTCTCCACTGCACCACGCCGCCGAGATTCGCCGTCATCAATGTGAAGGATGAAGTACCACTCCACCAATAAGGCACCCGCTGGTCCCTCGATCCCGTGTACGCCTCCAAGAATGACGCCCCCAAGGAGGAAACGACACCACGCTTCGCCGTCATCCGATCAACTGATTTAGGGTTTCCCCCGGAGGTAGCGGATAGAGGTCTAGAGCTTCTCCACGGCGATGCCTTCAAGAAGGTAATGACACCACAGGGTGCCACCAACGCCGGTCTTGGCAACAAGCCGAGCACAAGGTTTTCACCCGGATCCGCTCGAAGAACCTCCATCATGTATTGTGCGCACGGGTCGCCGCCGATCTGAGCCGCCGCACATCGAGCAAGCCGCACCGGGCAGATCGGATCTGTCCGGAGGGCAAACCACGCATGGCGCCGACCCAACCACCAGGCCCTCCATGCCGCCACCGCCGATCCGAGGACAGATGGTCCGTCGCTGCAGATCCGGCCGCCACCGCCGAACGCAGCCGAGGCCGCTGCCCGACGCAGGGCGGCCGCCGCAACCGCCACCACCACCGCCCTAGGACGAGGCCGCCGCCGCGCAGGCCCACCACGCCACGGAGGCCAGATCGGCCGTGCCACCTCACGCCGCGGAGCTCCGCACCGTCCCCATGGCGCGGGAGAGAGGAAAGGCCCCCGCCACCGCCGTCAGCCCCCGGGCAAAGGCCGGCGGCGTCCTTCGGCGGCGGCGGAGGGAGGGATGGAAGGACGGGGAGCCCCCGGCGGCTAGGGTTAGGATCCCGCCCGAGTCGCCCGAGGCGGGGGCGACGCGGGGTGATATTAATCTACGGAAGGAAACAGCATATGACCTTAAAAATGGGATATTTCTGAAGGCTAAATAAATGCAGTAATATTTCAAATTGTGGACTAAAATTATCTTTTTCAGAGAATTCAAATTCATATTTTTTATAAGCTAGAAGACTCAAATGTAAGAATAAAAATACCATGTTCGTGTTACCATGTGAGTAGCTAATACTGGACCTCCGACATCAAAGAATTGCTATGTGCAGATCGTCGCCAAGCCGGCAAGCCCTCAGTAAACGCGTATGCTAGATATATTGTTCTTTGTTTCCACCTAGCTAGTTGCATCTTATGCTTGTGTAATCACCCACTTCCTTCGACCCAAACTCGATGGGGGGAGCACACTTTTTGAGGCTCAGATTGCACTCTAGCTTCCGCACCAGTGTCCTGCAGCATCTCGTGATCACCACTGGATTTGTGAGGAAAAAATGTTACATGATACATCAGTTCTGCGTAAACGTTATGCTTAACTAATGCCGAGATGACCCTCCAAATGAAGAGATTCAGGTGCCAATTTGTACAACGATAAAGTAAAGGTGGTAAGTACAATGTTATAAGACCTTATGTAAAGTACCAACTCAACAAATGTCTTTTTCCATGCCTTTCAAAGCGATCCAATACAAGATCCATGACCTCTATTGTTTTGGAAAATCTCAGAAGCCCCACAAATAAAGTTCAGGTACTTTATACCATGTTGGTAAGAGTACAAAGATTTCGACCCAGTATTTGGATTCAGTTTTCCACAGATTTTGTTTTCAACCAAAATATATATTCCAGATCTTCATCAGACTCACAAAAAAAGAGCTACCCGTTGAATCTTTTATCCATTTATAAGACTACCGTCTGTCTACGAAATGACCACTAACCTTGTTATATGTCTTATATTCTTCTTTTCTACTACTTCTCTGGATAAGTACATGATGTGTCTTATAGACAGTTTAATGTGCTAATAGCAGTCTAGACTAGCTAGATATGTGGAGGTAGAATCCACATGCCACCATCTATACCACCCTGCACGAAGTAACCTACCGACATGATCCTCTTCACGCCAACGTCATTGTGGGTGATGGCGTTCTTCGAGTCGTCTTCCTTGTAGCATGTCATGCTGCTGCTGTCATTTGAGATTTTCAAGAATACCTTGTCACTAGGGATGGCGGCGTTTAGACCTAACCAACAATGATGTGTGTAATAGATACGGTTTCTCTCCACGCCGCCGCAAATTTTTGATGGCACATGCACCGCCTTAGAGAATGACTTTCCCAAAAACAATGCATGGTCATCCAAGCTTGTGACCTCGAGCCAGTTGCACTTGTAAGGTGTCTTGCGCTTGCCCGTGCAGATGTCAACAAGCTTGAACACCTTGAAGAAAGGCGGGATGTTTGGCAACCACCGGGTCTTCAACGCCATCGCAAGCTTCCCCTCTAGCTTAAAGATGTAACTAGTATAGTCCCAGCAGTCGTCCTTAGGGATGGTGCGGTCGATCCATTGCATGTCCAGCTGCTGTTTCGCGGTGACTATTGGGGCACGATCCTTATCCACACCAATCATAAACCTTACGAGTTTCCTCTTTTTATATAGGCCATAGAGCTCACCATTGCAAAATGTGATATCGACAAGCTCTCTGTTATAATACTGGTGACATCCTTGTGTCCTCCAGCCATTGTTCGGACGACCAAGTCTGCAGAGCGCGATGCCACATTTTTCTGTCACGGCGGCAAGGATACATTTGGGCGAGGTAGGCAGCACGGAGAAGACAACTCTCAAGATGACCACCTGCTTGCCTCGGGCATGGTGCGGGCTCGGGCACACTATCGCCGCCTTCTTCTCGTCGAGCGCCACCTCGACGCCGGATAAAAGGTTCACGATCCTGACGAGACCTGATACGGACAAGGCGACCCAGCCGCCGTCGTGGCCGCCGATGATCTTGGGGACCTGTAAGTCCATGAGGGCACCATCCTCGAGGCAGTAAAGAGCTTTCATCCTGGTGTCGTCGGAAGGCGAGAGGAGCAACCACGGGACCGCCCGCAACGGTGGTGCCGTGCGCGCGGCGGCACGCCACGACCGGCAGACGGCGGCGAAGCAAGTGCGGACGCGTGGGGAGGTGATCATGTTGTAGATGAGGACGAGGAGGTCTTCGGGGAAAGTGGCCGACCAGCACTGGCTCGCCGTATGCGCGCGCTTGTTTTCCCGTTCGTCGCAGGCGGCGGTTGCCATCTGCGCCGACATCGATCACGCCCGTTTACAAGAGTCTATTTTTCGATCACGCCCGTTTACGAGTCTACTTAGTAAGTACAAGTACTAGCTAGGTTTCTTTGCTGGGTTCTACCGCTGACGCATAGGGTGTAAATAAGCACGCGTGGGGTTTCTTTGGTAACTAAGTGTCCGAGTCCTACTCCTACACGAAGGCAACACAAATCGCCTCCTTCAGATCGCCTTTCTTTCTTCTTCATTTCTGCGGGGTTCCTTTCTTTCCCAGGAAAAAAAAGGCAATCTTGGGGCAGCCGCCAGGGCGCCTCCTTATTCCACGGCCGTCCTCCGGCGGCTCCCCTCCATCGATGACCTCGCTCGTTGGTGATGAGGGGGTCGTCGGATCCACGCGTGTGAATATTTTTAGGCCTTCATAGTTTAGGCTTTTAGGCTATCAATCGTCTTGCTTCAGCGGTGACGATGGCGGCACTGAATAAAATATTCTTCAGGTCCTTCCTCGATGAGGCGATCGGTCCGATGGTTGGAGATCAGTTTTGAAACTAGTCTGTTCAAAGAAGTATGGCATCGTTGCGGCGGCATCATCGTGGTGGACCTGTGTCCACAGGCTCCGCCATAGCGATGGTGTTTTCTCGAGCGCGGGTGCGGAGCTTGAGAGGTAGTCCATGAGCGGATGCAGATTGTGGTCTACATCGACGGCTTCTGAAAGATGGTCGATCGTGTGCTAGGTTTATGGTTCGTGGATGGAAGGTATGGTTTCCTCCTCCAATGTCTTTGTCGTGTAGGGGTGCCAGATCTTGAATTCGATGGCGTGTCCGGGGTGTTGCTCTGGTCTGATTTGTTCAATCGTAACGGTTTCACCTTTGGCGAGCCACTTTGGAGGTCCGCAAAGCTGCATATCAGCGACGGAGCCGCATCGAGCTCAGGTGAGAAGGTAATCCGTCATTTTTTTCTTTGGTGATTGATGTGGTGATGGCTAGAGGCAGTTGACAGGCGTTGGTGTCAAGCTCAGAGGATTTTTCGGTCTTGATTGTAACTTTCTGTCTTGGATGGTGTTCTTCCGTACAGAGGCTTGCGTACTATGTTCTTTTCAGTTTTGTCAGATCGGCTTGTGCTATGATCCTTATATGATATAAATGAAACACGTGTTACCATGCAAAAAAATACACATATGAATTACAATTTCCCCATTCTCATTTTAAATATATATTCCCACCATTATTTTTTTTTCTGAGTCCGTAGACTAAATTTCTTTTTGAAACGTCACCGGGAGCAAAAGCCCACCTGAATTTTTATTTAGCCGATATATCAACAAATTGCCAGAGTTAAAAGGTTTGCGTCACTCACCATGATAGCAGGAACCGGGCCAATCAAGGCCACAGACGGCACTCTAGGGCAACGCCGTGAAACTCTATGCCCATCGTCGTTCCAGGATCGATTTACGCCGTGAAACTCTATCGCTGTGGAGGCACCTCTCTTCCACCGATGCGGTAGCAGGCGCACCCGGCATGGCCAGAGCCCACATGGCGCGGGCGTGCACACACATATTGCCAAGCTCAGCGCATGCGCGACCGCAGAAAGCCCGTGCTGGAGGTGGTTCTCACTGTGCGGGAGAATAGTTGCAACACAGGCGTTGGGGCGGTTGGAGTGTGAGAAGAGAGCCAAGAACCGCACCTCCAACGTCTCCCCCCACACCCGTCGTGCGGCCCCATCGCCAGCATACGGATGGTGCTGTCGCGTAAACCCGGCAGGAGCGCCAGAAGAGCTTTCCAGGTAGACGTGTCCATGTGGTCTGAGTTCTAGGTCACGACGATGTAGTCCGCCCGTGGTGCTAGATGAAGTACACATGCCACACCATCATTTCTGCTCCTTATGATTATGACATACATATGGACAAGTACCACGTGCGGTACAAAATCTACTCCCTCAAGGCCACATCATTACCGGCGATCATATGGGCTTGATTCACGGCTACACCGGTGCTGAAAGGCTTCCACATCATCAATGTGCAGGACCGTCTCTAGCCGACGGATTGATGAGAAAAGGGCTAGAAAACGAAGTTGTACCAAGTGATGCATCCGTGTCGGCGTCTCACAAACTAGATGAACACGCGGAAGGGACGACAGAGCTATCGAACAGCGATCGATGACTACCAAAAACTCAATTTGGGTCCATTTGGGAGAGCAATTAAAGCCAATGTGGAGATAAAAGTATGGAATATGTAAAATGATAACCAATCTATAGGTGCAATTAAGGAGCGCAACTCGCTAACTTTTTATTAGATATTTAAACGGCAGATCTAATTTCTGGAATTTTGTCTAGCAAATTTGCTAGCTGATCAACACATGATTATCTCGGGACCCATAAAGTTGCGATTTATTAACCCAAAGAATGAGAGATGGCACAACTAGTGTGTTGCTGGCGGCGGTGGGCAATTGATCTTGCACGGGCAGTTTGTGAAGCATTCCCCGAGGTCTACCCAAAATATCTTATCCGTTTGACAACAATATTGCAGGCTTGAGGGCTGGTGATGGTCTTTATAGCAAGGGGGGCGGACTACTTCGATCATCCTGTTGCTCCCCTTGTCATTTATGCTTTCACCTGATTAACATAAAACAAAGAATAAACTCATCCTCTTGACATAAACAATCTAAGCCAGCAATTTATTTCCGAATGAAACAAACTTTAACTACAAAATACCGTTTGTGCATCCAGGACAGGCAAAGCACACCACAAGGACAAAAGAAAGTAGTATAGCTGCTTGGACACCGTTCCTCATGTATTTGGCCATCATTACTAAGGATCAAAGTAATGTGCGGTGCCTGATAAGAGGTGATGTGCGGTATTTTTTTTCAATTGAGACTGTTGCCTGGATCACAATCGAATGTTTGCTCCATGGTTCATATATATAGAAAAAATTGTTGACATTGACGCGCACTGTCCAAGCGTTCAATTTTAGTTCAACTTCTTTCTTTTTATTTCAATGATGCCATATCATCTCTATCTCTATCTCTATCTTCTAACACTATTTTATATCTCTATCTATCATCTGTCTGTTTTATATCTCTATCTATCTTCTGTCTTCTATCTCTGTTTTATATCTCAATCTATCTTCTATCTTTTGTCTCTGTTTTATATCACTATCTATCTTCTATCTTTATTTTATATCTCTATCTATCTTCTATCTCTATTTTATATCTCTATCTAGCTTATATCTTTTGTTGTTTGATTACATTGTTGCTAATATTTTTTTTTGAACATCAGTACATACACAAGCGCTCATATACACGCACGTATACTCACCCCTATGAACGCACACACGCACACCCTACCCCTATGAGCACCTCCGAAAGACTGAGCCGGCATATCATCTTGAGATTTACGAAGTGCACCAGGATTTGAACCCTGGTGGGCTGGGGATACCACAGTCCCTCTAACCATCCAACCACGGGTTGGTTCGCATTTAGATTCTATCTTTTGTCTCTGTTTTATATCACTATCTATCTTCTATGTCTATTTTATATCTCTATCTATCTTCTATCTCTATTTTATATCTCTTTACGCGGCGTTTCATGCACCCAAGATGAACAGTAACTTTGTTTAATATAGTAAAAAAAAATTAAAAAAATCCGATTTTATTTGTGATGCTAGATGCTCATGTCCGTGTAGTTCGTGCCAAATTTCATGGAGTTTGGACATTTTGGTAGCTCTCAACAAAAAAGACAATTTTTGGAGCTGGAAGAAAGTTTACTGTTCACGTACTGTTTTGACCGATTTTGTCTTTTTTGCCATGAGCTCCTCGGATATCTGAACAAGACACAATTTGGCACGAACATCTTGCATTCGAACATCTTTTACCTAATTTTTTTCATAATTGTCTGAATTTTTTAATTTTTTTTGAATTTACTGTTCATCGGGTTCAGATGAGCCTGGGCACCAAATTGAATAGCTGTCTTTCTTCCATCTTCTTCTAGTTTTATCTCTATCCATCTTCTATCTCTACTATCAAGCCACACTTACGCCGTCTGTCCTTCCACCCCTCTCTCTCATGGAAATAAATTTGGAAGGAAAAAGACATCAAAATAATCAAAAGAAAACTAACTATACTGATCATTGGCGGAATTATGTCTGAAGTTCCCTCCCATTGAAATAATGATCCGGCATCACGAGAAAGAATTCAGAGCTCGGGCTCTCTTTAAGAAAATAAAAATATTATTTTTCTACTTCATAAAATTCTGAAAATATGTACAAATACATACAAATGTGTAGTATGTGTGAAAGAATTTCCAACAATATATGCATCTATATGTGGTGTTCCATGAAAAGGCAAATACATGGATAAACATGGTTTTTTGGCCCGATTTTGTCTCAACCTTCTTCTGCAGCTTCCCCACTTCAATCTTAGGCTTCTCTATCTCCTGCGGGGCTACCTCAAAAAAAACTCCTGCTGGACATGATTGATCCACGTTCACCACTCTCATAATTTCAAATGTGGAGGGAAAAAATTGGCACCACACCACTAGTGGAGAAATAGCTCAAGTAAATCCAGAATCTAGGATATGGACATTCTAGATGAATAGAAGAGGGAAATTGTCATTCTTAAGATGATATATCCGGGCTCTGTACCTTGGTGCGGCCACCACAAAATCTTGAGTTCCCGACACCTCCTATTGAGGTGTGTTAGCCCAACACTGACATCCCTTCTTGCATGCTTGATCAGCATGCAAAAGTACTACAACACCGACTCGAACATTAGCAATGGCTTCTCGTCTGGTCCATCGCACTTCTTGTTCCCAGCGTCACCACCCGGCTTTTGCTTCAGCTCCCTCTCACCTTTACGATGAGCTCATTTTCCAAGGCAGGAAAAATCGAAGGATATGAATTCCATGTACGAGTCAAGCTTGTCGGCATTGAAAGAAAAAATGACGAAATCTATGAATTTTCTATCCTCAATGATGATGCATTGTGCAAAGAATATTGTAAGTACCAACCATGAGCAGTAGTAGAGGCAAAACAATAGTCATCTGCAGTGACTTCTGTGTCATGGCCAGCATTGAGGAACTCCATTCCAATATTGATCAGGTGGCACTCGCTGCACACTCAGAAGTCTTCATTGTGCACTTTGTGTGCTTCTGATGTGAACCATGTGGTCCGCGACAATGCCTTGAACTCTTGATGTTGTGGATTGAAGGCGCCTGAACATTTTCCATGTGAGAGATCAAATAGATTGATCTGCTCGTATGAGATCGGTCGAGAGAGCTTTTGTGTGGGTTAGCCTGGTGAGGTATTAGAGTAGTGGGACAATGGAGATTTATGTATAGCTAGCTAGCAAATTTGAGTAATCATATTCAGATATCAACTAAAATCACATGCCTTTATGGTGGATCATCTTTTGAAAACAATCTCAGCACCGAGGAATTTCAATTATTAATTGGTCTATGAAACCGTAAGCATCCTACCCATTACAAACCGCAAGTGGTCCATGCCACATCTCTTGTGGTTGATTCCTACCCCCACACCCTAGAATAGTTATATCTATATGTGGTGACTTGATTCCCATGCACCAAATGATTTTGACATATTTCTAATTGTTTTAGTCCTGCCCATTAGAGATAGACCATAGTTTGTTTCTATATCGGTACTCTTGCTTTCTTTATACCTAGCAGCACATGAACCATAGCTAAGATAATTTGACCCGCTTTGAGATTTATGGGAACAAGTAGTGTTAAAACACTAACATATTAATACCACACACACAACGCTTGACCCGAAGAAACCAATGATCGGTTTGGTTGGGTTACCTATCTAATTTTTAAATCTATACACACCATGCTTGATATATATATTTGATTATCTTTATTAAACATGTTTACAAATAGAACGATGAGTGCTTCACAATCTATTAAAAAGTTGTTGTTCACAAAAAAACAATGCATACGGAAAAAAATTATCTATGTGATCTAATGTGTATAAAAAGGACAGGAGAGATATTGAAATCTGTATTTTTCAGTGTCCAACATAGGTTCACAATCAATAGACCTACGAGGTGAAAAAAAATCAAAATGTGGCTAACATGAGAATTGAATGTGTAAATGATATGTAACAAATCTAGTAATGGATTTACATAGGCAACCCCAATAGTTTTATTAATAATTAAAAATGACACGTCACATTTTCTAAAACATATCAAATTTGCTAGCTACACATCATTATTTAGAGACCCGTAAGGTTGAGATTTATCTGCGCAAAAGAGATACAACAAAATTATTGTGTTGCTGGTGGTGTTGGGCAATCAATCTTTGCATGGACAATTTGTGAAGCATACTCCAAAATTTGACCAACACGCTTGTCCTTTATGCAGCTGATTTGTTTGCCTATCAACTGAAAACGGATTGTTTGAGTAGAACATCATGCTCGTCCTTATAAAAAGGCTGACACACCTCTTGAGGTGTGTCAGCTTAACACTGACCTACACCATTGCCAGCTAACATTAGCAGTATATTTTCCTCTGGTGCATTGCACTTCTTCTCCAAGGCGTCACCTCCTGGTTTCTGCTTCAGTTCCTTATCCCCCTTTTCGATGAGCTCAATTTTTTAAGGTGGGCAAAAAGCTAAGGATATGAATTTCTAAGCAGGCGTTAAGCTCGTCTGCATTGACAGAAAAAACAAGGCTTTTTTCAGAAAAGGAGGACATGCATGCAGCCACTTTATTAATTATTCACGCAAGACCTTACAAAGCCATACAACAGTAAGACTAAAGACACCGTCTAGGCAACATCTGTCGCTACTCCTATCCAGTTGATGTAGGGATGCTGATAGTCTGGGCCAAATACCAAGCAGACCTTGCAGCCAAACCTAACATCTAAGACCTGAGGTCCCAACCAGGACGCCTGCCAGGTATGGGGCACCCACCAGTCCGGTGCACTCCTCAATCAGGAAGCCTGCCGGGTATAAGGCCGCCGCAGCCACCTGTCACCAATCCATCTTCAGTGTTGTACTGCTGCATCTACCTTGCTCGGTCTAGCTGTTGTCGACGCCACCACGACGCTAGACAACGCCACCATCCTGCACTCGTCCATCATCACAAGGCCATCGGCGAGACCCCGCTGCTCCATGCCGTTGAGACCCGCCGTTGTCGACGTACCAGATGCCACGCCGCTCCTCCGACGTGAAACACCACCTGTTGCCACTGGTCGCATCCCCTCCGCCTGCAGTTCATCAAACCGAGCACCCAAACGCCCCAGGCGGCGCCTCCAAGTTGCCACTGGTCGCACACACGCAATGTCGCCGCCGCCCAATCTAAGGAGATTTAGGGTTTTCACCCGGGCATGGGGTCGGGATGGAGGGCAGGGACCTCGACGGCGCCTGCAAGGAGGAGAACGGCGACCCTGGTCGTCGCCACCTTTGGGACGAACGAGTCATCCAGAGTTTCCTCCAGTCCAATGCCACCTCTACCAGCCCCCGCGAACGCACCGAAGCCGACAACCACGATAGTAAGCCACCAAGTGCAGCGGGAGAGAGCCTGCAACGGGGAGGAGATCCACCGGCGACTCACTACCCACGCGGTCAAGACGTCGTCCATCCACCCCCCCCCCCCCCCCTCCCGCGAACGTCGCCAGCCGAGGGCGCGGTCGCCAAGCCTAACGGGGCCGCCGCCCCTGATCCAGGTTCCTCCACGAAGGCCGGAGTGGCAAGATCCGCCATGAGCGACGAGATCTGGCACCACGTGGCCAACGCCATCGCCCAAGCCCGCCGTCGACCGATCCCGCCGCCGCCGGGAGCCCGCACGCTGCCGGGAGACCCACGCCCTTGAATCTGGGCACCCGTGCACCGCCGCCTCCGGGATCCTCCACACTGATGAGAGGTCGCACCCCACGGATCAGGACGCCCGCGCCGCCGCGGATCCGGGAACATGAGGAGAGACCCTCCACCGCTGCCGTCGCACGCATGGGATTTGCCCGGCGCCAACCATCGGCAGTGGCGGAGGGGGGGAAGGGCGCTGGAGGGACTAGGCGGCGGCTGACCCTCCCGAGTCACCCGCGGGGGAGGCGACGCGAGAGGCGACCTCGAACGAGACGCTCCAGAAAAAACAAGGTAAAATCTATGAACTATCTATGCTCAACGATGATGCATTGTGCAAATAATTATTGTAAGTACATTGTAAGTAGTAGGTCTAAGTAATTGCAGAGGCAAAAAACGTGAGGAACTCCATTCCATGGTTGATCAGGCGGCACTCATTGTACACTCAAAAGTCTTCGTCTCTCGCTTTTTGTGCCTCGGATGTGACCCACATGGTCCATGAAGACGTCTTTATGTTGTGAATCGGAGACAAATACATCTCTGACATGTTTTTTTTTAGAAAAGGGGACGTGCCCCAGCCTCTGCATCAGAAAGATGCATACGGCTCATATTATTAAAAAGGTAAACCAGTAGCATAGTGTCTCAAAGTACAAACTATAACAAAATCTGTAAATAAGAAAAGCCCAAAGCCACAACCGGCTGGCAAAACAATAGGATCACTACATGTCTATCCTATTACATGACTGCCATCCAAACCGGTTGAAAATATCCCGAGCTACCATCTCCCATCGGGTAGACGCAGTAACCAAACGCTCCCTGGCCTCCGTCGGAGTGAGTAGCGACCACATACGGATGAACGCCGTGGCCCTGAAGATAACCTGCAAAAAGTGAATGTTTGTTGATCGGTTAAAGACTAAGTCATTTCTGCAATTCCATATTACCCACAAAAGTGCACAAACGCCAACCGGAATGTGTCTTGCAATGTCAGAATCCACCCCATCTAGCCATGTTCCAAATAACATGCTAATAGAGGTGGGCTGACTAATATTAAAAGCAATATGAATCAACCGCCACAGAATCTTAGCCAACGGACAATCGAGAAAGAGGTGTTTGATGTTTTCATTATGATCACAGAAGCTACATCGAGACGGACCTACCCAATTACGTTTTGCAAGGTTATCCTTAGTCAGAATGACTTGTTTATGCACAAACCACATAAACACTTTAATACGTAAGGGTACCTTAACTTGCCAAACATGTAAGGAGGTAGGGATGACAGTAGAGTTAATGACATCTTGATACATTGATTTGACCGAGAACACACCGTTCTTAGTAAGTTTTCAATGCAACTGATCAGGGTGCGAAGACAACCGGACATCCATTAAACGACGAACCAGATGGAGCCAGGCCTCCCAACGATTTCCAACTAGCGTCCGCCTAAAATTGATATTGAGGGAAACGGATTGTAAAACAGTAGCAACATAGGCACCTCTACGTTGGACAATGTTATACAAAGAAGGATATTGAAGTGCTAGTGGGGTCTCCCCAAGCCACGTATCCTCCCAAAACCTCGTCGTTGTACCATTCCCAACAATAAATTTAGTCTTGTTGAAAAAGATTTGTTTAACTCTCATCAAACCCTTCCAAAAGGGCGAGTCGGAAGGTCTCACAGTCACCTGAGCCAAGGTTTTAGCAAAGAGATACTTATTGCGTAAAATCTGTGCCCAAGTGGCCTCCGTCTCAGATGATAACTTAAAAAGCCACTTGCTAAGGAGACATATATTTTTGATTTCCAGATTTTCAATACCTAGGCCACCTTAGTCCTTAGGTCTGCAGATAATATCCCACTTCGCAAGTCTATACTTCCGTTTAAGCTCATCAATTTGCCAAAAGAATCGGGATCGATAGAAATCTAGCCTTTTCCTAACTCCGACCGGAACCAAGAAAAAGGATAATAGAAACATAGGCATACTAGTAAGGACCGAATTAATCAGAATTAATCGACCTCCATATGACATGAGCTTTCCTTTCCAACAGCTCAGTTTCTTTTCAAAACGATCCTCAATACATTTCTACTCAATATTAGTTAGCTTACGATGATGAATGGGTATACCTAAATACGTAAATGGTAAAGAGCCCAATTCACATCCAAACAATTGTTGATACGAGTCTCGGTCATCATTTGCTCTTCCAAAGCAAAACAATTCGCTCTTGTGGAAGTTGATTTTAAGCCCAGACAATTGTTCAAATAAGCATAACAGCAGCTTCATGTTCCTTGCTTTCGCCATATCATGCTCCATAAATATGATAGTATCATCAGCATACTGAAGAATGGATATCCCGCCGTCTACTAGATGTGGAACCAGGCCACCTACCTGTCCTGCATCCTTTGCCCGACCTATTAAAATAGTCAGCATATCAGCCACTATGTTAAACAGGATCGGTGTAGGGTCTCCTTGTCGTAGCCCCTTGTGTGTTTGGAAATAATGACCCACGTCATCATTCACCTTAATCCCGACACTCCCTTTTTGCGTTAAAGAATCAATTTGGTTTCTCCAGGCCGGATCAAAACCTTTTATACGCAAAGCTTGTTGAAGGAAAGGCCATTTGACTTTATCATATGCTTTTTCAAAATCCACTTTAAAAACTACGCCATCAAGTTTTTTGGAATGGATTTCATGGAGCGTTTCATGCAAGACAACAACCCCTTCCAGGATGTTTCTATCGGGCATGAAAGCAGTCTGGGACGGCTGAACTACTGCGTGTGCTATTTGTGTAAGCCTATTTGTCCCCACCTTAGTGAAGATTTTGAAACTCACATTTAGCAGACAAATGGGTCGAAACTGCTCAATCCGAACAGCCTCTGTCTTCTTAGGCAGCAGAGTTATCGTCCCAAAATTTAGCTTGAACAATTGAAGCTGCCCCTCAAAAAACTCGTGAAACATG
The DNA here is from genome assembly GCA_963921465.1 of Triticum timopheevii. Lineage (NCBI taxonomy): Eukaryota > Viridiplantae > Streptophyta > Magnoliopsida > Poales > Poaceae > Triticum > Triticum timopheevii. The sequence continues at coordinate 663,579,283 of OY997266.1, forward strand.
GGCATCAAGTCTCCTTTGATAAAATGCCAACACTTCCTGTAAAACTCCGCCGGAAACCCGTCCGGACCTAGAGCCTTATTATTCTCCATTTGAGTAATAGCCTCAAACACCTCTTTCTCCGAGAAAGGAGCAGTCAAGAGCTCATTCTCGGCAGTCTCAAGTTGCGGCACATCCTCAACCCTAGACTCATCCAACGACACGAAAGTGTCTACCGGGGGACCAAACAACTGTTTGTAATAATTGGTAATATAATCTTTGAGATTATCCTGACCAACTATCGTCCCTTCATCTTGTTCTAATTGGAAAATTCTCTTTCTACGATGCTTCCCATTCGCAATCATGTGAAAGAATTGAGTGTTATCCTCGCCTTCTACGATTTTGCGAACCTTGGCTCGCAATGCCCACTTCAATTCCTCCTCACGGAGAAGCTTTTTAAGCTACATCTCTGCATCTATCTTTGTTTCCAACTCATTGGAATCTAAGATAGAGGTTTCTGCTTTAGCTTCGAAGTTTTGAATGATTAGGAGAAGTCGGTCCTTCTCCACCTTATAAATCCCATGCGTGTGTTTAGCCCAACCACGAAGGAACCGACGGAGATGACGAATCTTGGATTGCCATCTGTCGATAGGCGTCCTACCTCCCGAGTCCATAGCCCACTCTCTAGCTAGCAGCTCGAGGAACCCTTCTCTTTCAAACCAGGCAAGTTCAAACGAGAAAATGTTCTTGTTACTCACGAAATTTTGAACTCCGGAGTCGACTAGTAACGGTGTATGATCCGAGACACCTCGAGTCAAAGCCTGCACCGTTACTGATGGGGAACGTAGTAATTTCAAAAAATTTCCTACGCACATGCAAGATCATGGTGATGGTATAGCAACGAGAGGGGAGAGTGTTCATCCACGTACCCTCGTAGACCGTAAGCGGAAGCGTTATCACAACGCGGTTGATGTAGTCGTACGTCTTCACGATCTGACCGATCCAAGTACCGAACGTACGGCACCTCCGAGTTCAGCACATGTTCAGCTCGATGACGTCCCTCGAACTCCGATCCAGCTGAGTGTCGAGGGAGAGTTCCGTCAGCACGACGGCGTGGTGACGATCTTGATGTTCTACTGGCGTAGGGCTTCGCCTAAGCTTCACGACGATATGACCGAGGTGGAATATGGTGGAAGGGGGCACCGCACACGGCTAAGGAACGATCCGTACATCAACTTGTGTGTCTATGGGGTGCCCCCTGCCCCCGTATATAAAGGAGGGATGGAGGAGGAGGCCGGCCCTAGGAGGGGCGCGCCATGGGGAGTCCTACTCCCACCGGGAGTAGGATTCCCCTTTTCCTAGTCCAACTAGGGTTCCTTCCATGTAGTAGGAGTAGGAGACTAGGAAGGGGAAGAGAGAAGGAAGGAAGGAGGGGGTGCGGCCCCTCCCCCTAGTCCAATTCGGACTAGGCCTTGGGGGGCGCGCAGCCTTCCCTAGGCAGCCCCTCTCTCTTTCCCGCAGGGCCCAATAAGGCCCAATACTTCACCCCGGCGAATTCCCGCAACTCTCCGGTACTCCGAAAAATACCCGAATCACTCGGAACCTTTCCGAACTCCGAATATAGTCATCCAATATATCGATCTTTACATCTCGACCATTTCGAGACTCCTCGTCATGTCCCCGATCTCATCCGGGACTCCGAACTCCTTCGGTACATCAAAACTCATAAACTCATAATATAACTGTCATCGAAACCTTAAGGTGCGGACCCTACGGGTTCGAGAACTATGTAGACATGACCTAGAACTATTCTCGGTCAATAACCAATATCGGGACCTGGATGCCCATATTGGCTCCTACATATTCTACGAAGATCTTTATCGGTCAAACCGCATAACAACATACGTTGTTCCCTTTGTCATCGGTATGTTACTTGCCCGAGATTCGATCGTCGGTATCCAATGCCTAGTTCAATCTCATCACCGGCAAGTCTCTTTACTCGTTCTGTAATGCATCATCCCGTAACCAACTCATTGGTCACATTGCTTGCAAGGCTTATAATGATGTGCATTACCAAGAGGGCCCAGAGATACCTCTCCGACAAGCGGAGTGACAAAACCTAATCTCGAATTACGCCAACTCAACATGTACCTTCGGAGACACCTGTAGTACTCCTTTATAATCACCCAGTTACGTTGTGACGTTTGGTAGTACCCAAAGTGTTCCTCCGGTAAACGGGAGTTGCATAATCTCATAGTTACAGGAACATGTATAAGTCATGAAGAAAGCAATAGCAACATACTAAACGATCAAGTGCTAGGTTAACGGAATGGGTCAAGTCAATCACAACATTCTCCTAATGATGTGATCTTGTTAATCAAATGACAACTCTTTTGTCCATGGCTAGGAAACATAACCATCTCTGATAAACGAGCTAGTCAAGTAGAGGCATACTAGTGACACTATGTTTGTCTATGTATTCGCACATGTATTATGTTTCCGGTTAATACAATTCTAGCATGAATAATAAACATTTATCATGAAATAAGGAAATAAATAATAACTTTATTATTGCCTCTAGGGCATATTTCCTTCAGTCTCCCACTTGCACTAGAGTCAATAATCTAGTTCACATCGTCATGTGATTTAACACCAATATTCATATCTGTATATGATTAACACCTATAGTTCACATCATCATGTGACCAACACCCAAAGGGTTTACTAGAGTCAATAATCTAGTTCACATCGCTATGTGATTAACACCCAAAGAGTACTAAGGTGTGATCATGTTTTGCTCGTGAGAGAAGCTCAGTCAACGGGTCTGTCACATTCAGAGCCGTATGTATTTTGCAAATATTTTATGTCCACAATGCTCTGCACGGAGCTACTCTAGCTAATTGCTCCCTACTTTCAATATGTATCCAGGTTGAGACTTAGAGTCATCTGGATCAGTGTAAAAGTTTGCACTGATGTAACTTTTATAACAAACTCTTTTATCACCTCCATAATCGAGAAACATCTCCTTAGTCCTTACTAAGGATATTCTTGACCAATGTCCAGTGATCTACTCCTAGATCACTATTGTACTCCCTTGCCAAATACAGAGCAAGGTATACAATAGGTCTGGTACATAGCACAGCACACTTTATAGAACCTATGACTGAGGCATAGGGAATGACTTTTCATTCTCTTTCTATTTTCTGTTGTGGTCGGGATTTGAGTCTTACTCAATTTCATAGCTTTGCAACACAGGCAAGAACTCTTTCTTTGACTGTTCCATTTTGAACTATTTCAAAATCTTGCCAAGGTATGTACTCATTGAAAATCTTATCAAGCATCTTGATCTATCTCAATAGATCTTGATGCTCAATATGTAAGTAGCTTTTACTGAGGTTTTTTCTTTTTAAAGAACTCCTTTAAAACACTCCTTTATGCTTTGCAGAAAAATTCTCCATCATTTCTGATCAACAATACGTCACTCACATATACTAATCAGAAAGGCTGTAGTGCTCCCACTCACTTTATTGTAAATACAGGCTTCATCGTAAGTCCATATAAAACTATATGCTTTGATCAACTTATCAAAGCGTATATTCCAACTCCGAGACGCTTGCACCAGTCCATTGATGGATCGCTGGAGCTTGCACATTTTGTTAGCACCTTTTCAAGGAAATATGCCCTAGAGGCAATAATAAAGTTATTATTTATTTCCTTATAATCATGATAAATGTTTATTATTCATGCTAGAATTGTATTAACCGGAAACATAATACATGTGTGAATACATAGACAAACAAAGTGTCACTAGTATGCCTCTACTTGACTAGCTCGTTAATCAAAGATGGTTATGTTTCCTAACCATGGACAAAGAGTTGTTATTTGATTAACGAGGTCACATCATTAGTTAAATGATCTGATTGACATGACCCATTCCATTAGCTTAGCACCCGATCGTTTAGTATGTTGCTAATGCTTTCTTCATGACTTATACATGTTCCTATGACTATGAGATTATGCAACTCCCGTTTACTGGAGGAACACTTTGGGTGCTACCAAACGTCACAACGTAACTGGGTGATTATAAAGGAGCATTACAGGTGTCTCCAAAGGTAGATGTTGGGTTGGCGTATTTCGAGATTAGGATTTGTCACTCCGATTGTCGGAGAGGTATCTCTGGGCCCTCTCGGTAATACACATCACATAAGCCTTGCAAGCATTACAACTAATATGTTAGTTGTGAGATGATGTATTACGGAACGAGTAAAGAGACTTGCCGGTAACGAGATTGAACTAGATATTGGATATCGACGATCGAATCTCGGGCAAGTAACATACCGATGACAAAGGGAACAACGTATGTCGTTATGCGGTCTGACCGATAAAGATCTTCGTAGAATATGTAGGAGCCAATATGGGCATCCAGGTCCCGCTATTGGTTATTGACCGGAGACGTGTCTCGGTCATGTCTACATTGTTCTCGAACCCGTAGGGTCCGCACGCTTAAGGTTACGATGACAGTTACATTATGAGTTTATGCATTTTGATGTACCGAAGGTTGTTCGGAGTCCCGGATGTGATCACGGACATGACGAGGAGTCTCGAAATGGTCGGGACGTAAAGATTGATATATTGGAAGCCTATGTTTGGACATCGGAAGTGTTCCGGATGAAATCGGGATTTTACCGGAGTACCGGGAGGGTTACCGGAACCCCCCAAGGTGGCTGCGCCACTTCCCCCTCCCCTAGTCCTATTAGGACAAGGAGAAGGTGGCCGGCCCCCCTCTCTCCCTTCCCCTCCGAGGAATCCTAGTTGGACTAGGATTGGGGGGAGGAATCCTACTCCCAGAGGGAGTAGGACTCTCCTACGCCTTCCCCCTTGGCCGGCCAGCCTCCCCTCCTCTCCTCCTTTATATACGGAGGCAGGGGGCACCTCTAAATACACAAGTTGATCCACGTGATCTATTCCTTAGCCGTGTGCGGTGCCCCCTGCCACCATATACCTCGATAATACTGTAGCGGAGTTTAGGCGAAGCCCTGCTGCTGTAGTTCATCAAGATCGTCACCACGCCATCGTGCTGACGGAACTCTTCCCCGACACTTTGCTGGATCGGAGTCCGGGGATCGTCATCGAGCTGAACGTGTGCTCGAACTCGGAGGTGTCGTAGTTTCGGTGCTTGATCGGTTGGATCGTGAAGACGTACGACTACTTCCTCTATGTCGTGTCATCGCTTCCGCGGTCGGTCTGCGTTGGGTACGTAGACAACACTCTCCCCTCGTTGCTATGCATCACATGATCTTGCGTGTGCGTAGGAAAATTTTTGAAATTACTACGAAACCCAACACATTTAGGATTGACAAAACCTTCTAGTTGCATCATATACAACTCTTCTTTAATAAATCCATTAAGGAATGCAGTTTTGACATCCATTTACCAGATTTCATAAAATGTGGCAATTGCTAACATGATTCAGACAGACTTAAGCATCGGTACGAGTGAGAAAATCTCATCGTATTGAACACCTTTGAACTTTGTAGAAAACCTTTTGCAACAAGTCGAGCTTAGTGGATAGTAACACTACTATCAGTGTCCGTCTTCCTCTTGAAGATCCATTTATTTAACATGGCTTGCTGATCATCGAGCAAGTCAATCAAAGTCCATACTTTGTTCTCATACATGGATTATATCTCAGATTTTATGGCCTCGAGCCATTTCGCGGAATCTGGGCTCATCATCGCTTCCTCATAGTTCGTAGGTTCATCATGGTCTAGTAACATGACTTCCAGAACATGATTACTACACCACTCTGGTGCGGATCTTACTCTGGAAGACCTATGAGGTTCTGTAGTAACTTGATCTGAAGTTTCATGATCAATATCATTAGCTTCCTCACTAATTGGTGTATTTGTCACAGGAACTAATTTCTGTGATAAACTACTTTCCAATAAGGGAGCAGGTACTGTTACCTCATCAAGTTCTACTTTCCTCCCACTCACTTCTTTCGAGAGAAACTCCTTCTCTGGAAAGGATCCATTTTAGCAACGAATATCTTGCCTTCGGATCTGTGATAGAAGGTGTACCCAACAATTTCCTTTGGGTATTCTATGAAGACGCACTTCTCCGATTTGGGTTCGAGCTTATTAGGATGAAACTTTTTCACATAAGCATCGCAGCCCCAAACTTTAAGAAACAACAGCTTAGGTTTACTGCTAAACCATAGTTCATACAGTGTCGTCTCAACGGATTTAAATGGTGCCCTATTTTAAAATGTGAATGCAGCTGTCTCTAATGCATAACCCCAAAATGATAGTGGTAAAGAGACATCATAGATCGCACCATATCAAATAAAGTGCAGTTACGACGTTCGGACACACCATAACGATGTGGTGTTCCAGGTGGCGTGAGCTGTGAAACTATTCCACATTGTTTTAATTGAAGACCAAACTCGTAACTCAAATATTTGTCTCCGTGATCAGAACGCAGAAACTTTATTTTCTTGTTACGATGAATTTTCCACTTCACTCTGAAATTCTTTGAACCTTTCAACTATTTCAGACTTATGTTTCATCAAGTAGATATATCCATATCTGCTCAAATCATCTGTGAAGGTCAGAAAATAACGATACCCGCCGCAAGCCTCAACACTCATCGGATCGCATACATCAGTATGTATTATTTCCAATAAGTCAGTTGCTCGCTCCATTGTTCCGGAGAATGGAGTCTTAGTCATCTTGCCCATGAGGCATGGTTCGCAAGCATCAAGTGATTCATAATCAAGTGATTCCAAAATCCCATCAGCATGGAGTTTCTTCATGCGCTTTACACCAATATGACCTAAACGGCAGTGCCACAAATAAGTTGCACTATCATTATTAACTTTGCATCTTTTGGCCTCAATATTATGAATATGTGTATTACTACGATCGAGATCCAATAAACTATTTTCGTTCGTGTGTATGACCATAGAAGGTTTTATTCATGTAAACAGAACAACATTTGTTCTCTAACTTAAATGAATAACCGTATTGCAATAAACATGATCAAATCATATTCATGCTCAACGCAAACACCAAATAACATTTATTTAGGTTCAACACAAATCCCGAAAGTATAGGGAGTGTGCGATGATGATCATATCAATCTTGGAACCACTTCCAACAAACATTGTCACTTCACCCTTAACTAGTCTCTGTTTATTCTGCAACTCCCGTTTCGAATTACTAATCTTAGCAACCGAACAAGTATCAAATACTCAGGGGCTACTATAAACACTAGTAAGGCACACATCAATAACCTGTATATCAAATATACACTTGTTCACTTTGCCATCCTTCTAACCCACCAAATATTCAGGGCATTTCCGCTTCCAGTGACCATTTCCTTTGCAGTGTAAGCACTCAGTTTCAGGCTTTGGTCCAGCTTTGGTCTTCTTCACGGGAGTGACAACTTGCTTGTCATTCTACTTGAAGTTCCCTTTCTTTCCCTTTGCCCTTTTCTTGAAACTAGGGATCTTGTTAACCATCAACACTTGATGCTCTTTCTTGATTTCTACCTTCGTTGATTTCAGCATCACGAAGAGCTTGGGAATCGTTTTCGTCATCCCTTGCATACTATAGTTCATCACGAAGTTCTAGTAACTTAGTGATGGTGACTAGAGAATTCTGTCAATCACTATCCTATCTGGAAGATTAACTCCCACTTGATTCAAGCGATTGAAGTACCCAGACAATCTGAGCACATGCTCACTAGTTGAGCGATTCTCCTCCATATTTTAGCAATAGAACTTGTTGGAGACTTCATATCTCTCAACTCGGGTATTTGCTGGAAATATTAACTTCAACTCCTGGAACATCTCATATGGTCCATGACGTTCAAAACGTCTTTGAAGTCCCGATTCTAAGCCATAAAGCATGATGCACAAAACTATCAAGTAGTCATCATTTTGAGCTAGCCAAACGTTCATAATGTCTGCATCTGCTCCTGCAATAGGTCTGTCACCTAGCGGTGCATTAAGGACATAATTATTCTGTGCAGCAATGAGGATTAACCTCAGATCACGGATCAAATCGCAACATTGCTACTAACATTTTCAACACAGTTTTCTCTAGGAACATATCAAAATAAACATATGAAAGCAACAATGCAAGCTACTGATCTACAACATAATTTGCAAAATACTACCAGGACTAAGTTCATGATAAATTTAAGTTCAGTTAATCATATTACTTAAGAACTCCCACTTAGACAGACATCTCTCTAGTCATCTAAGTGATCACGTGATCCAAATCAACTAAACCATGTCCGATCATCACGTGAGATGGAGTAGTTTCAATGGTGAACATCTCTATGTTGATCATATCTACTATATGATTCACGCTCGACCTTTCGGTCTCCGTGTTCCGAGGCCATATCTGTATATGCTAGGCTCGTCAAGTATAACCTGAGTATTCCGCGTGTGCAACTGTTTTGCACCCGTTGTATTTGAACGTAGAGCCTATTACACCCGATCATCACGTGGTGTCTCAGCACGAAGAACTTTCGCAACGGTGCATACTCAGGGAGAACACTTCTTGATAATTAGTGAGAGATCATCTTAAAATGCTACCGTCAATCAAAGCAAGAATAAGATGTATAATAGATAAACATCATATGCAATCAAAATATGTGACATGATATGGCCATGATCATCTTGCGCCTTTGATCTCCATCTCCAAAGTACTGTCATGATCTCTATCGTCACCGGCACGACACCATGATCTTCATCATCTTGATCTATATCAATGTGTCATCACATGGTTGTCTCACCAATTATTGCTCTTGCAACTATTGCTATCGTATAGCGATAAAGTAAAGCAATTATTTGGCACTTGCATCTTATGCAACAAAGAGACAACCACAGGGCTTCTGCCAGTTGCCGATAACTTCAACAAAACATGATCATCTCATACAACAACTTATATCTCATCATGTTTTGACCATATCACATCACAACATGCCCTGCAAAAACAAGTTAGACGTCCTCTACTTTGTTGTTGCAAGTTTTACGTGGCTGCTACGGGCTGAGCAAGAACCGTTCTTACCTACGCATCAAAAACCACAACGATAGTTTGTCAAATAGACTCCGTTTTAACCTTCGCAAGGACTGGGCGTAGCCACACTCGGTTCAACTAAAGTTGGAGAAACTGACACCCGCCAGCCACCTGTGTGCAAAGCACGTCGGTAGAACCAGTCTCGCATAAGCGTACGCGTAATGTCGGTCCGGGCCGCTTCATCCAACAATACCGCCGAACCAAAGTATGACATGCTGGTAGGCAGTATGACTTATATCGTCCACAACTCACTTGTGTTCTACTCGTGCATATAACATCAAACCATAAAAACCTAGGCTCGGATGCCACTGATGGGGAACGTAGTAATTTCAAAAAAATTCCTACGCACATGCAAGATCATGGTGATGGTATAGCAACGAGAGGGGAGAGTGTTCGTCCACGTACCCTCGTAGACCGTAAGCGGAAGCGTTATCGCAACGCGGTTGATGTAGTCGTACGTCTTCACGATCTGACCGATCCAAGTACCGAACGTACGGCACCTCCGAGTTCAGCACACGTTCAGCTCGATGACGTCCCTCGAACTCCGATCCAGCTGAGTGTCGAGGGAGAGTTCCGTCAGCACGACGGCGTGGTGACGATCTTGATGTTCTACCGGCGCAGGGCTTCGCCTAAGCTTCGCAACGATATGACCGAGGTGGAATATGGTGGAAGGGGGCACCGCTCACGGCTAAGGAACGATCCGTAGATCAACTTGTGTGTCTATGGGGTGCCCCCTGCCCCCGTATATAAAGGAGGGAGGGAGGAGGAGGCCGGCCCTAGGAGGGGCGTGCCATGGGGAGTCCTACTCCCACCGGGAGTAGGATTCCCCTTTTCCTAGTCCAACTAGGGGTCCTTCCATGTAGTAGGAGTAGGAGACTAGGAAGGGGAAGAGAGAAGGGAAGGAAGGAGCGGGTGCGGCCCCTCCCCCTAGTCCAATTCGGACTAGGCCTTGGGGGGGCGCGCAGCCTTCCCTAGGCAGCCCCTCTCTCTTTCCCGCAGGGCCCAATAAGGCCCAATACTTCTCCCCGGCGAATTCCCGTAACTCTCTGGTACTCCGAAAAATACCCGAATCACTCGGAACATTTCCGAACTCGGAATATAGTCGTCCAATATATCGATCTTTACGTCTCGACCATTTCGAGACTCCTCGTCATGTCCCCGATCTCATCCGGGACTCCGAACTCCTTCGGTACATCAAAACTCATAAACTCATAATATAACTGTCATCGAAACCTTAAGCGTGCGGACCCTACGGGTTCGAGAACTATGTAGACATGACCTAGAACTATTCTCGGTCAATAACCAATAGCGGGACCTGGATGCCCATATTGGCTCCTACATATTCTACGAAGATCTTTATCGGTCAAACCGCATAACAACATACGTTGTTCCCTTTGTCATCGGTATGTTACTTGCCCGAGATTCGATCATCGGTATCCAATACCTAGTTCAATCTCGTCACCGGCAAGTCTCTTTACTCGTTCTGTAATGCATCATCCCGTAACCAACTCATTGGTCACATTGCTTGCAAGGCTTATAATGATGTGCATTACCGAGAGGGCCCAGAGATACCTCTCCGACAAGCGGAGTGACAAAACCTAATCTGGAATTACGCCAACTCAACATGTACCTTCAGAGACACCTGTAGTACTCCTTTATAATCACCCAGTTACGTTGTGACGTTTGGTAGTACCCAAAGTGTTCCTCCGGTAAACGGGAGTTGCATAATCTCATAGTTACAGGAACATGTATAAGTCATGAAGAAAGCAATAGCAACATACTAAACGATCAAGTGCTAGGCTAACGGAATGGGTCAAGTCAATCACATCATTCTCCTAATGATGTGATCCCGTTAATCAAATGACAACTCTTTTGTCCATGGCTAGGAAACATAACCATCTCTGATAAACGAGCTAGTCAAGTAGAGGCATACTAGTGACACTATGTTTGTCTATGTATTCGCACATGTATTATGTTTCTGGTTAATACAATTCTAGCATGAATAATAAACATTTATCATGAAATAAGGAAATAAATAATAACTTTATTATTGCCTCTAGGGCATATTTCCTTCAGTTACCAGGGGAAACTTCTGTTCCCACTCGACACTAGCTAGCACACGGTCAAGTTTCTCAAAGGTCGGGACCGGTAACGAATTAGCCCAAGTGAATTTCCTACCCAAGAGCTCAATCTCTCCGAGATCCAAGCTTTCAATGATAGTGTTGAACATAAAGGGCCATCGACCGTCAAAATTGGCATTATTCTTGTCCTCTCTTCTTCGGATTATGTTGAAATCCCCTCCACTAAGAGAGGGAGTTGTTCATTACCACAGATGCGCACCAAATCCGCCAGGAAATCTGGTTTGAGTTCTGGTTGTGCAGCTCCGCAAACTGCCACCAAAGCCCAATCAAACCCATCTGCCTTAGATCTAACCCGAAACTTGACAGCGAACTCGCCCATAACTACGCTTCGAAGCTCCAACTTATCACACTTAACCCCAAGTAAAACCCCGCCGGATCTTCCCCGAGGTGGGAGGCAATGCCAATCAAAATCTACCCCCCCCCCCCCAGACAAAGTGGCAAGAAATTGAGTAGTGAAATTGCTTCTTCCAGTCTCGGACAAAGCAATAAAATCTAAATGATGTTCAAGAGAAGAACAAATATAGTTGTGCACGCATGAGATCGATCAAGAGAGCTTTGTGTGTGGGTTAACCAGGTGAGATATTAGATTAGTGTCAAAGTGGATATTTATGTATAGCTAGCTAACAAATTTGCCGAATCACATTCTGAGATCAATTAAAATCACATGTTGTTATGGTGGATCATCCAAGAACAATCTCAACACCAAGGCATTGTAGATAGTAATTTGTGTGCATGAAACGAAGGGATTCCTCCAACCTATTATTGGTGGTCAAGCTTTAGGATACTATCTCATAAAGATATTCACGTGATTGGTGGTCAACCGTGATGGCGCATGGTGTTGGGCGGTGGTTTGGCTGGTCGGCTCCGGTTGGGCGGTGGGATTTGGAGTGCGGAAGAAATCTTTGCCGGTTCATCCGGTTCCGATGCGGTGACACCGGCGGGTGCCACTATTCCTTCTTGGAGGGTGTCGGTAGTAGCCATCCCCCACCTCCCCGCGTACTGGAGGAAACCCTAGGACTTGTCGGCATCGCATCCCTTCTTGGAGGTGTTACTTAGTTCGCGGTAGATCAGAGCTTCGGGCTGTGATGATTTGTTTTCGGAGGGCGCAGCGGTCGCGGGTACTCCGCGCTTTGTCGAGCTGCCGCTGTTGTCATTTGTTTCTTCTTCTTTTTTTTGGGCTTGATGCGTTGCTCGTCCCAGCATTGCAATGTGTACAATGATGGTTTGCTTTGGAATACAAAGCGGGAACCTTTTTCGATAAAAAATGGATTTATATATGGGAAACCCCACGCGCGCGTATTTACTCCCCGCGCGCAGCGATTAGAATCCCAAAAAAGAGCCCTAGTACTACTACTACGTAGACTCGTAAACGAGCGTGATCGAAAATAGACTCGTAAACGGGCTTGATCGATGTCGGCGCAGATGACCGCCGCCGCCTGCCACGAACGGGAAAACAAGCGCGCGCAAACGATTACGGCGAGTGAGTGCTGGTCGGCCACTTACCCCGAAAACCTCCTCGTCCTCGTCTACGGTGATTTCCGGCGATACGCTTTCAGTGGAAGGAGACGTTTCCGTCGACGACGAGGCGCGTACGGTGACTTTATAAATCTAAAGGTGATATGCCGACTCAGTCTCTCGAAGGCGCTCATATGGGATAGGATGTGCGTGTGTGCGTTTATAGGGGTGAGTGTATGCGTGTATGTATGGCGCTTGCATCTGTACTGTGTTAAAAAAATGTCAGAGGTAAGAATCAAGCAACAGTGCTCCCCTCCCCGCGTCGCTCCCGTGTGGCGACCGGGGGGGAACCCGTGCCACCGGCTTCGAGCCTCCCCTCCTCCCTTCCCTCCCTTGCCGCCGCCGGACCTCGCTGTCGGGCAAAGCCCGCCGGCGCCGGTGGCGGCGGGGCTCCATCTCCATCACGCTCGGAGGTAGTTGGCGCGGGTCGGCGACGTCCGGCGGAGCTTCGCGCTGGTGAGGGGCGCGGAGGCGTGGTGGCGGGCCCTAGCAGCGGGGTAGTGAGGGCCTGGTGGCGGCACGGTGGGCTCCACGAGGTGGCTCTCGCTCGCGGATGCGGTGGCGGCCTGGTCTGGGCTCGGCCAGATCTGGCGGGCCGGCGGACGGGGGCGGCGCGCGGCGCCTCTCCGGTAGGGTGGGCACGTCTGCTGCGGCATGTGGCGCGGTGGACGGGCTCGGGGCGGGCGCGCGAGCTGGTGGTGCGTGCTGGCCGACCTCCAGCCAGGGCTCCCCTGTTCCGGCCCCTGGACGACGGCGAGTGGCGCGGGGTGGCTCTCCCGGTGAGTGCTCTTGGCTGTGGGTGTGGGTTGGCTTCGGGCTCCTTGTTGATGGTTGGGCGGGCTGCCATTGGTGGCCTCGCGTCGAGCTGCGGTGGGCGCCATGGTGAGGCGACACGGGGGTGTGTCCGATGGGAAGTTCTCAGGAGGGATGGGAGGCCCCGATTGTTGGGGAACGTAGTAATTTCAAAATTTTCCTACGCACACGCAAGATCATGGTGATGATATAGCAACGAGAGGGGAGAGTGTTGTCTACGTACCCTCGTAGACCGAAGCGGAAGCGTTGACGCAACGTAGAGGAAGTAGTCGTACGTCCTCCCGGTCTGACCGATCCAAGCACCGTTACTCCGGCACCTCCGAGTTCTTGACACACGTACAGCTCGATGACGCACCCCGAACTCCGATCCAGCAGAGGCACGGGGAGGAGTTCCGTCAGCACGACGGCGTGGTGACGATCTTGATGTTCTCCTGTCGCAGGGCTTCGCCTAAGCACCGCTACAATATGACCGAGGTGTAATATCGTGGAGGGGGGCACCGCACACGGCTAAGGAACGATCTCAATGATCAACTTGTGTGTCTATGGGGTGCCCCCTACCCCCGTATATAAAGGAGTGGAGGAGGGAGGGCCGGCCCTCTTCTATGGCGCGCCCTAGGGGAGTCCTACTCCCACCGGGAGTAGGATTCCCCCTTTCCTAGTCCAACTAGGAGTCCTTCCATGTATTAGGAGTAGGAGAAAAGGAAGGGGAAGAGAGAAGGGAAGGAAGGAGGGGGTGCGGCCCCTCCCCTTAGTCCAATTCGGACTAGGCCATGGGGGGGCGCGCGGCCTGCCCTAGGCAGCCCCTCTCTCTTTCCCGCAGGGCCCAATAAGGCCCAATACTTCTCCCCGGCGAATTCCCGTAACTCTTCGGTACTCCGAAAAATACCCGAATCACTCGGAACCTTTCCGAACTCCGAATATAGTCGTCCAATATATCGATCTTTATGTCTCGACCATTTCGAGACTCCTCGTCATGTCCCCAATCTCATCCGGGACTCCGAACTCCTTCGGCACATCAAAACTCATAAACTCATAATATAACTGTCATCGAAACCTTAAGCGTGCGGACCCTACGGTTCGAGAACAATGTAGACATGACCGAGACACGTCTCCTGTCAATAACCAATAGTGGGACCTAGATGCCCATATTGGTTCCTACATATTCTACGAAGATCTTTATCGGTCAAACCGCATAACAACATACGTTGTTCCCTTTGTCATCGGTATGTTACTTGCCCGAGATTCGATCGTCGGTATCCAATACCTAGTTCAATCTCGTTACCGGCAAGTCACTTTACTCGTTCCGTAATACATCATCTCGCAACTAACTCATTAGTTGCAATGCTTGCAAGGCTTAAGTGATGTGCATTACCGAGAGGGCCCAGAGATACCTCTCCGACATTCGGAGTGACAAATCCTAATCTCGAAATACGCCAACCCAACAAGTACCTTCGGAGACACCTGTAGAGCACCTTTATGATCACCCAGTTACGTTGTGATGTTTGGTAGCACACAAAGTGTTCCTCCGGTAAACGGGAGTTGCATAATCTCATAGTCATAGGAACATGTATAAGTCATGAAGAAAGCAATAGCAACATACTAAACGATCGGGTGCTAAGCTAACGGAATGGGCCATGTCAATCAGATCATTCAACTAATGATGTGATCCCGTTAATCAAATAACAACTCTTTGTCCATGGTTAGGAAACATAACCATCTTTGATTAACAAGCTAGTCAAGTAGAGGCATACTAGTGACACTCTGTTTGTCTATATATTCACACATGTATTATGTTTCCGGTTAATACAATTCTAGCATGAATAATAAACATTTATCATGATATAAGGAAATAAATAATAACTTTATTATTGCCTCTAGGGCATATTTCCTTCAGTCTCCCACTTGCACTAGAGTCAATAATCTAGATCACATCACCATGTGATTCACATCGATAGTTCACATCATCATGTGATTAACACCCATAGTTCACATCGCCATGTGACCACCATCCATATATAAAGGAGGAGAGGAGGGGAGGCTGGCCGGCCAAGGGGGAAGGCGCAGGAGAGTCCTACTCCCTCTGGGAGTAGGATTCCTCCCCCCAATCCTAGTCCAACTAGGATTCCTCGGAGGGGAAGGGAGAGAGGGGGGCCGGCCACCTTCTCCTAGTCCTAATAGGACTAGGGGAGGGGGAAGTGGCGCAGCCACCTTGGGCTGCCCCTTTCTCCTTTCCACTAAGGCCCATGAAGGCCCATATGGCTCCCGGGGGGTTCCGGTAACCCTCCCGGTACTCCGGTAAAATCCCGATTTCACCCGGAACACTTCCGATGTCCAAACATAGGCTTCCAATATATCAATCTTTACGTCTCGACCATTTCGAGACTCCTCGTCATGTCCGTGATCACATCCGGGACTCCGAACAACCTTCGGTACATCAAAATGCATAAACTCATAATGTAACTATCATCGTAACCTTAAGCGTGCGGACCCTACGGGTTCGAGAATAATGTAGACATGACCGAGACACGTCTCCGGTCAATAACCAATAGCGGGACCTGGATGCCCATATTGGCTCCTACATATTCTACGAAGATCTTTATCGGTCAGACCGCATAACGACATACGTTGTTCCCTTTGTCATCGGTATGTTACTTGCCCGAGATTCGATCGTCGATATCCAATATCTAGTTCAATCTCGTTACCGGCAAGTCTCTTTACTCGTTCCGTAATACATCATCTCACAACTAACATATTAGTTGTAATGCTTGCAAGGCTTATGTGATGTGTATTACCGAGAGGGCCCAGAGATACCTCTCCGACAATCGGAGTGACAAATCCTAATCTCGAAATACGCCAACCCAACATCTACCTTTGGAGACACCTGTGATGCTCCTTTATAATCACCCAGTTACGTTGTGACGTTTGGTAGCACCCAAAGTGTTCCTCCGGTAAACGGGAGTTGCATAATCTCATAGTCATAGGAACATGTATAAGTCATGAAGAAAGCATTAGCAACATACTAAACGATCGGGTGCTAAGCTAACTGAATGGGTCATGTTAATCACATCATTCTCCTAATGATGTGATCCCGTTAATCAAATGACAACTCATGTCTATGGCTAGGATACATAACCATCTTTGATTAACGAGCTAGTCAAGTAGAGGCATACTAGTGACACTCTGTTTGTCTATGTATTCACACATGTATCATGTTTCCGATTAATACAATTCTAGCATGAATAATAAACAATTATCATGAAATAAGGAAATAAATAATAACTTTATTATTGCCTCTAGGGCATATTTCCTTCAGTCTCCCACTTGCACTAGAGTCAATAATCTAGATCACATCACCATGTGATTAACATCGATAGTTCACATCATTATGTGATTAACACCCATAGTTCACATTGCCATGTGACCAACACCCAAAGGGTTTGCTAGATTCAGTAATCTAGTTCACATCGCTATGTGATCAACACCCAAAGAGTACTTAGGTGTGATCATGTTTTGCTTGTGAGAGAATCTTAGTCAACGGGTCTTTCACATTCAGATCCGTTATGTATTTTGCAATTTTTTATGTCTACAATGCTCTGCACGGAGCTACTCTAGCTAATTTCTCCCACTTTCAATATGTATCTAGATCGAGACTTAGAGTCATCCAGATCGGTGTCAAAACTTGCATCGACGTAACCCTTTACGACGAACCTTTTATCACTTCCATAATCGAGAAACATATCCTTATTCCACTAAGGATAATTTTGACCGTTGTCCAGTGATCTACTCCTAGATCACTATTGTACTCCCTTGGCAAACTCAGTGCAGGGTATACAATAGATCTGGTAGACAGCATGGCATACTTTATAGAACCTATGGCCAAGGCATAGGGAATGACTTTCATTCTCTTTCTATCTTCTGCCGTGGTCGGGTTTTGAGTCTTACTCAATTTCACACCTTTGTAACACAGGCAAGAACTCTTTCTTTGACTGTTCCATTTTGAACTACTTCAAAATCTTGTCAAGGTATGTACTCATTGAAAAAACTTATCAAGCGTCTTGATCTATCTCTATAGATCTTAATGTTCAATATGTAAGCAGCTTCACCGAGGTCTTTCTTTGAAAAACTCCTTTTAAACACTCCTTTATGCTTTGCAGAATAATTCTACATTATTTCCGATCTACAATATGTCATTCACATATACTTATCAGAAATGCTGTAGTGCTCCCACTCACTTTCAAGTAAATACAGGCTTCACTGCAAGTCTATATAAACTATATGCTTTGATCAACTTATCAAAGCGTATATTCCAACTCCGAGATGCTTGCACCAGTCCATAGATGCACATTTTGTTAACACCTTTAGGATCGACAAAACCTCTTGGTTGCGTCACATACAACTCTTCTTTAATAACTCCATTAAGGAATGCAGTTTTGTTTATCCATTTGCCAGATTTCATAAAATACGGCAATTGCTAACATGTTTCGGACAAACTTTTAAGCATCGATACGAGTGAGAAAATCTCATTGTATTCAACATCTTGAACTTTGTCAAAAACCTTTTTCGACAAGTCTAGCTTTGTAGATAGTAACACTACTATCAGCGTCCGTCTTGCTCTTGAAGATCCATTTATTTTCTATGGTTTGCCAATCATCGGGCAACTCCACCAAAGTCCACACTTTATTCTCATACATGGATCTCATCTCAGATTTCATGGCCTCAAGCCATTTCGCGTAATCTGGGCTCATCATCGCTTCCTCATAGTTCGTAGGTTCATCATGGTCTAGTTACATGACTTCCAGAACAGGATTACCATACCACTCTGGTGCGGATCTCACTCTGGTTTACCTACGAGATTCGGTAGTAACTTGATCTGAAGTTACATGATCATCATCATTAGCTTCCTCACTAATTGGTGTAGTAGTCACAGGAACAGATTTCTGTGATGAACTACTTTCCAATAAGGGAACAGGTACAATTACCTTATCAAGTTCTACTTTCCTCCCACTCACTTCTTTCGAGAGAAACTCCTTCTCTAGAAAGGATCCATTTATTAGCAACGAATGTTTTGCCTTCGGATCTGTGATAGAAGGTGTACCCAACAATTTCCTTTGGGTATTCTATGAAGACGTACTTCTCCGATTTGGGTTTGAGCTTATCAGGATGAAACTTTTTCACATAAGCATCGCAGCCCCAAACTTTAAGAAACGACAACTTGGGTTTCTTGCTAAACCACAGTTCATATGGTGTCATCTCAACGGATTTAGATGGTGCCCTATTTAACGTGAATGTAGCTGTCTCTAATGCATAACCCCAAAACGATATTGGTAAATCGGTAAGAAACATCATAGATTGTACTATATCCAATAAAGTACGGTTACGATGTTCGGACACACCATTATGATGTGGTGTTCCAGGTGGCACGAATTTGTGAAACTATTCCACATTGTTTTAATTGAAGACCAAACTCGTAACTCAAATATTTGTCTCCGCGATCAGATCGTAGAAACTTTATTTTTCTTGTTACGATGATTTTTCCACTTCACTCTGAAATTCTTTGAACCTTTCAACTATTTCAGACCTATGTTTCATCAAGTAGATATACCCATATCTGCTCAAATCATCTTGTGAAGGTCAGAAAATAACGATACTTGCCATGAGCATCAACACTCATTGGATCGCATACATCGGTATGTATTATTTCCAATAAGTCAGTAGCTTGTTCCATTGTTCCGGAGAACGGAGTCTTAGTCATCTTGCCCATGAGGCATGGTTCGCAAGCATCAAGTGATTCATAATCAAGTGATTCCAAAATCCCATCAGCATGGAGTTTCTTCATGCGCTTTACACCAATATGACCTAAACGGCAGTGCCACAAATAAGTTGCACTATCATTATTAACTTTGCATCTTTTGGTTTCAATATTATGAATATGTGTATCACTACGATCGAGATCCAATGAACCATTTTCATTGGGTGTGTAACCATATAAGGTTTTATTCATGTAAACAGAACAACAGTTTATTCTCTTACTTAAATGAATAACCGTATTGCAATAAACACGATCAAATCATATTCATGCTCAACGCAAACACTAAATAACATTTATTTAGGTTCAACACTAATCCCGAAAGTATAGGGAGTGTGCGATGATGATCATATCAATCTTGAAACTACTTTCAACACACATCGTCACTTCACCCTTAACTAGTTTCTGTTTATTCTGCAACTCCCGTTTTGAGTTACTACTCTTAGCAATTGAACCAGTACCAAATACCAAGGGGTTGCTATAAACACTAGTAAAGTACACATCAACAACCTGTATATCAAATATACCCTTGTTCACTTTGCCATCCTTCTTATCCACCAAATATTCAGGGTAGTTCTGCTTCCAGTGACTAGTCCCTTTGCAGTAGAAGTACTTAGTCTCAGGCTTAGGTCCGGACTTGGGATCCTTCACTTGAGCAGCAACTTGCTTGCCGTTCTTCTTGAAGTTCCCTTCTATCCCTTTGCCCTTTTCTTGAAACTAGTGGTCTTGTTAACCATCAACACTTGATGTTCTTTTCTTGATTTCTACCTTCATCGATTTCATCATCATGAAAAACTCGGGAATCATTTTCATCATCCCTTGCATACTATAGTTCATCACGAAGTTCTACTAACATGGTGATGGTGACTAGAGAATTCTGTCAATCACTATCTTATCTGGAAGATTAACTCCCACTTGATTCAAGCGATTGTAGTACCCAGACAATCTGAGCACATGCTCACTAGTTGAGCGATTCTCCTCCGTCTTTTAGCTATAGAACTTGTTGGAGACTTCATATCTCTCAACTCGGGTATTTGCTTGAAATATTAACTTCAATTCCCGGAACATCTCATATGGTCCATGATGTTCAAAACATCTTTGAAGTCCCGATTCTAAGCCATAAAGCATGGTGCACAAAACTATCAAGTAGTCATCATATCGAGCTAGTCAAACGTTCATAACGTCTGCATCTGCTCCTGCAATAGGTCTGTCACCTAGCGGTGCATTAAGGACATAATTCTTCTGTGCAGCAATGAGGATAAACCTCAGATCGCGGATCCAATCCGCATCATTGCTACTAACATTTTTCAACACAATTTTTCTCTAGGAACATATTAAAATAAACATATGAAAGCAACAATGCAAGCTATTGATTTACAACATAATTTGCAAAATACTACCAGGACTAAGTTCATGATAAATTTAAGTTCAATTAATCATATTACTTAAGAACTCCCACTTAGACAGACATCTCTCTAGTCATCTAAGTGATCACGTGATCCAAATCAACTAAACCATAACCGATCATCACGTGAGATGGAGTAGTTTTCAATGGTGAACATCTTATGTTGATCATATCTACTATATGATTCACGCTCGACCTTTCGGTCTCCGTGTTCCGAGGCCATATCTGCATATGCTAGGCTCGTCAAGTTTAACCTGAGTATTCTGCGTGTGCAAAAACTGGCTTGCACCCGTTGTAGATGGACGTAGAGCTTATCACACCCGATCATCACGTGGTGTCTGGGCACGACGAACTTTGGCAACGGTGCATACTCAGGGAGAACACTTCTTGATAATTTTTAGTGAGAGATCATCTTAAAATGCTACCGTCAATCAAAGTAAGATAAGATGCATAAAGGATAAACATCACATGCAATCAATATAAGTGATATGATATGGCCATCATCATCTTGTGCTTGTGATCTCCATCTCTGAAGCACCATCATGATCACCATCGTCACCGGCGCGACACCTTGATCTCCATCGTAGCATCGTTGTCGTTTACGCCATCTATTGCTTCTACGACTATCGCTACCGCTTAGTGATAAAGTTAAGCAATTACAGGGTGTTTGCATTTCATACAATAAAGCGACAACCATATGGCTCCTGCGAGTTGCCGATAACTTCGGTTACAAAACATGATCATCTCATACAATAAAATATTGTTGGGGAACGTAGTAATTTCAAAAAAAAAATCATACGCACACGCAAGATCATGGTGATGGCATAGCAACGAGAGGGGAGAGTGTATGTCCACGTACCCTCGTAGACCGTAAGCAGAAGCGTTATGACAACGCGGTTGATGTAGTCGTACGTCTTCACGATCCGACCGATCCAAGTACCGAACGTACGGCACCTCCGAGTTCAGCACATATTCAGCTCGATGACGATCCCCGGGCTCCGATCCAGCAAAGCGTCGGGGATGAGTTCCGTCAGCACGACGGCGTGATGACGATGATGACGTTCTACCAGCGCAGGGCTTCGCCTAAACTCCATGACGATATGACCGAGGTGGAATATGGTGGAGGGGGGCACCGCACACGGCTAAGGAACGATCCGTAGATCAACTTGTGTGTCTATGGGGTGCCCCCTGCCCCCGTATATAAAGGAGGGAGGGAGGAGGAGGCCGGCCTAGGGAGGAGGCGCGCCATAGGGGAGTCCTACTCCCACCGGGAGTAGGATTCCCCCTTTCCTAGTCCAACTAGGGATCCTTCCATGTAGTAGGAGTAGGAGACTAGGAAGGGGAAGAGAGAAGGGAAGGAAGGAGGGGGTGCGGCCCCTCCCCCTAGTCCAATTCGGACTAGGCCTTGGGGGGGGGGGGGCGCGGCCTGCCCTAGGCAGCCCCTCTCTCTTTCCCGCAGGGCCCAATAAGGCCCAATACTTCTCCCCGGTGAATTCCCGTAACTCTCCGGTACTCCGATAAATACCCGAATGACTCGGAACCTTTCCGAACTCCGAATATAGTCGTCCAATATATCGATCTTTACGTCTCGACCATTTCGAGACTCCTCGTCATGTCCCCGATCTCATCCGGGACTCCGAACTCCTTCGGTACATCAAAACTCATAAACTCATAATATAACTGTCATCGAAACCTTAAGCGTGCGGACCCTACGGTTCGAGAACAATGTAGACATGGCCGAGACACGTCTCCGGTCAATAACCAATAGCGGGACCTGGATGCCCATATTGGTTCCTACATATTCTACGAAGATCTTTATCGGTCAAACCTCACAACAACATACGTCGTTCCCTTTGTCATCGGTATGTTACTTGCCCGAGATTTGATCGTCGGTATCCAATACCTAGTTCAATCTCGTTACTGGCAAGTCTCTTTACTCGTTCCGTAATACATCATCTCATAACTAACTTATTAGTTACATGCTTGCAAGGCTTAGGTGATGAGTATTACCGAGAGGGCCCAGAGATACATCTCCGACAATCGGAGTGACAAATCCTAATCTCTAATTATGCCAACTCAACATGTACCTTCGGAAACACCTGTAGAGCACCTTTATAATCACCCAGTTACGTTGTGACGTTTGGTAGCACACAAAGTGTTCTTCCGGTAAACGGGAGTTGCACAATCTCATAGTTGCAGGAACTTTGTATAAGTCATGAAGAAAGCAATAGCAGTATACTAAACGATCAAGTGCTAGGATAACAGAATGGGTCATGTCAATCACATCATTCTTCTAATGATGTGATCCCACTAATCAAATGACAACACATGTCTATGGTCAGGAAACATAACCATCTTTGATTAATGAGCTAGTCAAGTAGAGGCATACTAGTGACTATATGTTTGTCTATGTATTCACACATGTATTATGTTTCCGGTTAATACAATTCTAGCATGAATAATAAACATTTATCATGAAATAAGGAAATAAATAATAACTTTATTATTGCCTCTAGGGCATATTTCCTTCAGTCTCCCACTTGCACTAGAGTCAATAATCTAGTTCACATCGTCGTGTGATTTAACACCAATATTCATATCTGTATATGATTAACACCCATAGTTCACATCATCATGTGACCAACATCCAAAGGGTTTACTAGAGTCAATAATCTAGTTCACATCGCTATGTGATTAACACCCAAAGAGTACTAAGGTGTGATCATGTTTTGCTCGTGAGAGAAGTTTAGTCAATGGGTCTGTCACATTCAGATCCGTATGTATTTTGCAAATATTTTATGTCCACAATGCTCTGCACGGAGCTACTCTAGCTAATTGCTCCCACTTTCAATATGTATCCAGGTTGAGACTTAGAGTCATCTGGATTAGTGTAAAAGTTTGCACTGATGTAACTTTTACAACAAACTCTTTTATCACCTCCATAATCGAGAAACATCTCCTTAGTCCTTACTAAGGATATTCTTGACCAATGTCCAGTGATCTACTCCTAGATCACTATTGTACTCCCTTGTCAAATTCAGAGCAAGGTATACAATAGGTCTGGTACATAGCATAGCATACTTTATAGAACCTACGACTGAGGCATAGGGAATGACTTCTCATTCTCTTTCTATTTTCTGCTGTGGTCGGGATTTGAGTCTTACTCAATTTCATACCTTTGCAACACAGGCAAGAACTCTTTCTTTGACTATTCCATTTTGAACTATTTCAAAATCTTGCCAAGGTATGTACTCATTGAAAATCTTATCAAGCGTCTTGATCTATCTCAATAGATCTTGATGCTCAATATGTAAGTAGCTTTTACTGAGGTCTTTTCTTTTTAAAGAACTCCTTTAAAACACTCCTTTATGCTTTGCAGAAAAATTCTACATCATTTCTGATCAACAATATGTCACTCACATATACTAATCAGAAAGGCTGTAGTGCTCCCACTCACTTTATTGTAAATACAGGCTTCATCGTAAGTCCATATAAAACTATATGCTTTGATCAACTTATCAAAGCGTATATTCCAACTCCGAGATGCTTGCACCAGTCCATAGATGGATCGCTGGAGCTTGCACATTTTGTTAGCACCCTTAGGATCGACAAAACCTTCTGGTTGCATCATATACAACTCTTCTTTAATAAATCCATTAAGGAATGCAGTTTTGACATCCATTTGCCAGATTTCATAAAATGTGGCAATTGCTAACATGATTCAGACAGACTTAAGCATCGATACGAGTGAGAAAATCTCATCGTATTCAACACCTTGAGCTTGTTGAAAACCTTTCGCAACAAGTCGAGCTTGGTAGATAGTAATACTACTATCAGTGTCCGTCTTCCTCTTGAAGATCCATTCATTTAACATGGCTTGCTGATCATCGAGCAAGTTAATCAAAGTCCATACTTTGTTCTCATACATGGATCGTATCTCAGATTTTATGGCCTCGAGCCATTTCGCGGAATCTGGGCTCATCAACGCTTCCTCATAGTTCGTAGGTTCATCATGGTCTAGTAACATGACTTCCAGAACATGATTACTACACCACTCTGGTGCGGATCTTACTCTGGAAGACCTACGAGGTTCTGTAGTAACTTGATCTGAAGTTTTATGATCAATGTCATTAGCTTCCTCACTAATTGGTGTATTTTTCACAGGAACTGATTTCTGTGATGAACTACTTTCCAATAAGGGAGTAGGTATAGTTACCTCATCAAGTTCTACTTTCCTCCCACTCACTTCTTTCGACAGAAACTCCTTCTCTAGAAAGGATCTATTATCAGCAACAAATTTGCCTTCGGATCTGTGATAGAAGGTGTACCCAACAATTTCCTTTGGGTATTCTATGAAGACGCACTTCTCCGATTTGGGTTCGAGCTTATCAAGTTGAAAAACCTTTTTTCATATAAGCATCGCAACTCCAAACTTTAAGAAACAACAGCTTAGGTTTCTTGCTAAACCACAGTTCATATGTTGTCGTCTCAACGGATTTACATGGTGCCCTTTTAATGTGAATGCAGCTGTCTCTAATGCATAACCCCAAAACAATATTGATAAATCAGTAAGAGACATCATAGATCGCACCATATCCAATAAAGTGCGGTTACGACGTTCGGACACACCATAACGTTGTGGTGTTCCAGGTGGCGTGAGCTGTGAAACTATTTCACATTGTTTTAATTGAAGACCAAACTCGTAACTCAAATATTCATCTCCACGATCAGATCGCAGAAACTTTATTTTCTTGTTACGATGATTTTCCACTTCACTCTGAAATTCTTTGAACCTTTCAACTATTTCAGACTTATGTTTCATCAAGTAGATATACCCATATCTGCTCAAATCATCTGTGAAGGTCAGAAAATAACGATACTTGCCACGAGCCTTCATACTCATTGGTCTGCATACATCAGTATGTATTCTTTCCAATAAGTCGGTAGCTCGTTCCATTGTTCCGAAGAACGGAGTTTTAGTCATCTTGCCCAAAAGGCACGGTTCGCAAGCATCAAATGATTCATAACCAAGTGATTCCGAAAATCCATCTTTATGGAGTTTCTTCATGCGCTTTACACCGATATGACCCAAACGGTAGTGCCACAAATAATTTGCACTATCATTATTAACTTTGCATCTTTTGGCCTCAATATTATGAATATGTGTATCACTACGATCGAGATCCAACAAACTATTTTCATTGGGTGTATGACCATTGAAGGTTTTATTCATGTAAAAAGAACAACAATTATTCTCTAATTTTAAATGAATAACCGTATTGTAATAAATATGATCAAATCATATTCATGCTCAACGCAAACGCCAAATAACATTTATTTAGGTTTAACACTAATCCCGAAAGTATAGGGAGTGTGCGATGATGATCATATCAATGTTGGAACTACTTCCAACACTCATCGTCGCTTTCCCTTCAACTAGTCTCTGTTTATTCTACAACTCCCGTTTCGAGTTACTAATCTTAGCAACTGAACTAGTATCAAATACTGAGGGGTTGCTATAAACACTAGTAAAGTACACATCAACAATATGTATATCAAATATACTTATGTTCACTTTACCATCCTTCTTATCCGCCAATCAATTGTGGTAGTTCCGCTTCCAGTGACCAGTCTCTTTGCAGTAGAAGCACTTAGTCTCAGGCTTAGGACCAGACTTGGGTTTCTTCACTTGAGCAGCAACTTGCTTGCCGTTCTTCTTGAAGTTCCCCTTTTTTTCCCTTTGCCCTTTTTCTTGAAACTAGTGGTCTTGTCAATCATCAACACTTGATGCTCTTTCTTGATTTCTACCTTCGTCGATTTCAACATCACGAAGAGCTCGGGAATCGTTTTCGTCATCCCTTGCATACTATAGTTCATCACGAAGTTCTAGTAACTTAGTGGTGGTGACTAGAGAATTCTGTCAATCACTATCTTATCTGGAAGATTAACTCCCACTTGATTCAAGCGATTGAAGTACCCAGACAATCTGAGCACATGCTCACTAGTTGAGCGATTCTCCTCCATCTTTTAGCTATAGAACTTGTTGGAGACTTCGTATCTCTCAACTCGGGTATTTGCTGGAAATATTAACTTCAACTCCTGGAACATCTCATATGGTCCATGACGTTCAAAACGTCTTTGAAGTCCCGATTCTAAGCCGTTAAGCATGGTGCACTAAACTATCAAGTAGTCATCATATTGAGCTTAGCTAAACGTTCATAACGTCTGCATCTGCTCCTGCAATAGGTCTGTCACCTAGCGGTGCATTAAGGACATAATTCTCCTGTGCAGCAATGAGGATAAACCTCAGATCACGGATCCAATCCGCATCACTGCTACTAACATTTTCAACACAATTTTCTCTAGGAACATATCAAAATAAACATATGAAAGCAACAATGCAAGCTATTGATCTACAACATAATTTGCAAAATACTACCAGGACTAAGTTCATGATAAATTTAAGTTCAATTAATCATATTACTTAAGAACTCCCACTTAGACAGACATCTCTCTAGTCATCTAAGTGATCACGTGATCCAAATCAACTAAACCATAACCGATCATCACGTGAGATGGAGTAGTTTTCAATGGTGAACATCACTATGTTGATCATATCTACTATATGATTCACGCTCGACCTTTCGGTCTCCGTGTTCCGAGGCCATATCTGCATATGCTAGGCTCGTCAAGTTTAACCTGAGTATTCTGCGTGTGCAAAACTGGCTTGCACCCGTTGTAGATGGACGTAGAGCTTATCACACCCGATCATCACGTGGTGTCTCGGCACGACGAACTTTGGCAACGGTGCATACTCAGGGAGAACACTTCTTGATAATTTTAGTGAGAGATCATCTTAAAATGCTACCGTCAATCAAAGCAAGATAAGATGCATAAAGGATAAACATCACATGCAATCAATATAAGTGATATGATATGGCCATCATCATCTTGTGCTTGTGATCTCCATCTCCGAAGCACCGTCGTGATCACCATCGTCACCGGCGCGACACCTTGATCTCCATCGTAGCATCGTTGTCGTTGCGCCATCTATTGCTTCTACGACTATCGCTGCCGCTTAGTGATAAAGTAAAGCAATTACAGGGCGTTTGCATTTCATACAATAAAGCGACAACCATATGGCTCCTGCCAATTGCCGATAACTTCGGTTACAAAACATGATCATCTCATACAATAAAATATAGCATCATGTCTTGACCATATCACATCACAACATGCCTTGCAAAAACAAGTTAGACGTCCTCTACTTTGTTGTTGCAAATTTTACGTGGCTGCTACGGGCTTAGCAAGAACCGTTCTTACCTACGCATCAAAACCACAACGATAGTTTGTCAAATAGACTCCGTTTTAACCTTCACAGGGACCGGGCGTAGCCACACTCGGTTCAACTAAAGTTGGAGAAACAGACACCCGCTAGTCACCTGTGTGCAAAGCACGGCGGTAAAACCAGTCTCGCGTAAGCGTACGCGTAATGTCGGTCCGGGCCGCTTCATCCAACAATACCGCTGAACCAAAGTATGACATGCTGGTAGGCAGTATGACTTATATCGTCCACAACTCACTTGTGTTCTACTCGTGCATATAACATCAACGCATAAAACCTAGGCTCGGATGCCACTATTGGGGAACGTAGTAATTTCAAAAAAAAATTCTTACGCACACGCAAGATCATGGTGATGGCATAGTAACGAGAGGGGAGAGTGTATGTCCACGTACCCTCGTAGACCGTAAGCGGAAACGTTATGACAACGCGGTTGATGTAGTCGTACGTCTTCACGATCCGACCGATCCAAGTACCGAACGTACGGCACCTCCGAGTTCAGCGCACGTTCAGCTCGATGACGATCCCCGGGCTCCGATCCAGCAAAGCGTCGGGGATGAGTTCCGTCAGCACGACGGCGTGATGACGATGATGACGTTCTACCGGCGCAGGGCCTCGCCTAAACTCCGCGACGATATGACCGAGGTGGAATATGGTGGAGGGGGGCACCGCACACGGCTAAGGAACGATCCGTAGATCAACTTGTGTGTCTATGGGGTGCCCCCTGCCCCCGTATATAAAGGAGGGAGGGAGGAGGAGGCCGGCCTAGGGAGGAGGCGCGCCATAGGGGAGTCCTACTCCCACCAGGAGTAGGATTCCCCCTTTCCTAGTCCAACTAGGGATCCTTCCATGTAGTAGGAGTAGGAGACTAGGAAGGGGAAGAGAGAATGGAAGGAAGGAGGGGGTGCGCCCCCCCCCCCTAGTCCAATTCGGACTAGGCCTTGGGGGGGGCGCGGCCTGCCCTAGGCAGCCCCTCTCTCTTTCCCGCAGGGCCCAATAAGGCCCAATACTTCTCCCCGGCGAATTCCCGTAACTCTCCGGTACACCGATAAATACCCGAATGACTTGGAACCTTTCCGAACTCCGAATATAGTCGTCCAATATATCGATCTTTACGTCTCGACCATTTCGAGACTCCTCGTCATGTCCCCGATCTCATCCGGGACTCCGAACTCCTTTGGTACATCAAAACTCATAAACTCATAATATAACTGTCATCGAAACCTTAAGCGTGCGGACCCTACGGTTCGAGAACAATGTAGACATGACCGAGACACGTCTCGCGGTCAATAACCAATACCGGGACCGGGATGTCCATATTGGTTCCTACATATTCTACGAAGATCTTTATCGGTCAAACCTCACAACAACATACGTTGTTCCCTTTGTCATCGGTATGTTACTTGCCCGAGATTTGATTGTCGGTATCCAATACCTAGTTCAATCTCGTTACCGGCAAGTCTCTTTACTCGTTCCGTAATACATCATCTCATAACTAACTCATTAGTTACATGCTTGCAAGGCTTAGGTGATGAGTATTACCGAGAGGGCCCAGAGATACCTCTCCGACAATCGGAGTGACAAATCCTAATCTCGAATTATGCCAACTCAACATGTACCTTCGGAAACACCTGTAGAGCACCTTTATAATCACCCAGTTAC
Organism: Triticum timopheevii; assembly: GCA_963921465.1. NCBI lineage: Eukaryota > Viridiplantae > Streptophyta > Magnoliopsida > Poales > Poaceae > Triticum > Triticum timopheevii. The sequence continues at coordinate 663,609,032 of OY997266.1, forward strand.
GTTGTGACGTTTGGTAGCACACAAAGTGTTCTTCCGGTAAACGGGAGTTGCACAATCTCATAGTTGCAGGAACTTTGTATAAGTCATGAAGAAAGCAATAGCAGTATACTAAACGATCAAGTGCTAGGCTAACAGAATGGGTCATGTCAATCACATCATTCTTCTAATGATGTGATCCCACTAATCAAATGACAACACATGTCTATGGTCAGGAAACATAACCATCTTTGATTAATGAGCTAGTCAAGTAGAGGCATACTAGTGACTATATGTTTGTCTATGTATTCACACATGTATTATGTTTCCGATTAATACAATTCTAGCATGAATAATAAACATTTATCATGAAATAAGGAAATAAATAATAACTTTATTATTGCCTCTAGGGCATATTTCCTTCAAATATAGCATCATGTCTTGGCCATATCACATCACAACATGCCCTGCAAAAACAAGTTAGACGTCCTCTACTTTGTTGTTGCAAGTTTTACGTGGCTGCTACGGGCTTAAGCAAGAACCAATCTCACCTACGCATCAAAACCACAACGATTGTTTGTCAAGTTGATGCTGTTTTAACCTTCGCAAGGACCGGGCGTAGCCACACTCGGTTCAACTAAAGTTGGAGAAACTGACACCCGCTAGTCACCTGTGTGCAAAGCACGACGGTAAAACCAGTCTCGCGTAAGCGTACCGTAATGTCGGTCCGGGCCGCTTCATCCAACAATACCGCCGAACCAAAGTATGACATGCTGGTAAGCAGTATGACTTATATCGCCCACAATTCACTTGTGTTCTACTCGTGCATATAACATCAAACCATAAAACCTAGGCTCTGATACCACTATTGGGGAACGTAGTAATTTCAAAATTTTCCTACGCACACGCAAGATCATGGTGATGATATAGCAACGAGAGGGGAGAGTGTTGTCTATGTACCCTCGTAGACCGAAGCGGAAGCGTTGACGCAACGTAGAGGAAGTAGTCGTACGTCCTCCCGGTCTGACCGATCCAAGCACCGTTACTCCGGCACCTCCGAGTTCTTGACACACGTACAGCTCGATGACGCACCCCGAACTCCGATCCAGTAGAGGCACGGGGAGGAGTTCCGTCAGCACGACGGCGTGGTGACGATCTTGATGTTCTCCTGTCGCAGGGCTTCGCCTAAGCACCGCTACAATATGACCGAGGTGTAATATCGTGGAGGGGGGCACCGCACACGGCTAAGGAACGATCTCAATGATCAACTTGTGTGTCTATGGGGTGCCCCTACCCCCGTATATAAAGGAGTGGAGGAGGGAGGGCCGGCCCTCTTCTATGGCGCGCCCTAGGGGAGTCCTACTCCCACCGGGAGTAGGATTCCCCCTTTCCTAGTCCAACTAGGAGTCCTTCCATGTATTAGGAGTAGGAGACAAGGAAGGGGAAGAGAGAAGGGAAGGAAGGAGGGGGTGCGGCCCCTCCCCTTAGTCCAATTCGGACTAGGCCATGGGGGGGGCGCGGCCTGCCCTAGGCAGCCCCTCTCTCTTTCCCGCAGGGCCCAATAAGGCCCAATACTTCTCCCCGGCGAATTCTTGTAACTCTCCGGTACTCCGAAAAATACCCGAATCACTCTGAACCTTTCCGAACTCCGAATATAGTCGTCCAATATATCGATCTTTATGTCTCGACCATTTCGAGACTCCTCGTCATGTCCCCGATCTCATCCGGGACTCCGAACTCCTTCGGTACATCAAAACTCATAAACTCATAATATAACTGTCATCGAAACCTTAAGCGTGCGGACCCTACGGTTCGAGAACAATGTAGACATGACCGAGACACGTCTCCTGTCAATAACCAATAGCGGGACATGGATGCCCATATTGGTTCCTACATATTCTACGAAGATCTTTATCGGTCAGACCGCATAACAACATCCGTTGTTCCCTTTGTCATCGGTATGTTACTTGCCCGAGATTCGATCGTCGGTATCCAATACCTAGTTCAATCTCGTTACCGGCAAGTCACTTTACTCGTTCCGTAATACATCATCTCGCAACTAACTCATTAGTTGCAATGCTTGCAAGGCTTAAGTGATGTGCATTACCGAGAGGGCCTAGAGATACCTCTCCGACATTCGGAGTGACAAATCATAATCTCGAAATACGCCAACCCAACAAGTACCTTCGGAGACACCTGTAGAGCACCTTTATAATCACCCAGTTACGTTGTGATGTTTGGTAGCACACAAAGTGTTCCTCCGGTAAACGGGAGTTGCATAACCTCATAGTCATAGGAACATGTATAAGTCATGAAGAAAGCAATAGCAACTTACTAAACGATCGGGTGCTAAGCTAACGGAATAGGTCATGTCAATCAGATCATTCAACTAATGATGTGATCCCGTTAATCAAATAACAACTCTTTGTCCATGGTTAGGAAACATAACCATCTTTGATTAACAAGCTAGTCAAGTAGAGGCATACTAGTGACACTCTGTTTGTCTATATATTCACACATGTATTATGTTTCCGGTTAATACAATTCTAGCATGAATAATAAACATTTATCATGATATAAGGAAATAAATAATAACTTTATTATTGCCTCAAGGGCATATTTCCTTCACCGATGGCCACCCGTCGCCGGTGCAGGGGTGCACCGGTCCGGATGCGTCCGCTCCTCCTTCCCATTTCCGCGGTTGTGTGCTCTTTGTTGGGGTTCTGGCGATGTTTGAGGCAGGGCGGTTACTGGCATCTTCATCGGCGGCGGCTGCCAGTCAGGCCAAAGCCAAGGCCTTTGGGTGTTCATGGAGTTGCTTGGATGCTGGGCGGCGGCCCTGGCGGCGAGAGACGCGGCGTTCGTGGGCGGAGCGCGCTTCTTGGGTGCGGTCGGGCAGCCATGGCCACGTGGGTGGCATGGTTGGTGATGTTTGGCTAAGCATGATGGTTTGGTAGAGGGTTAACATCGGAGTGCATAACTTGCCCGGTCTTCTCCGGCCGACGGTGGCGGCGGCCGCGGGCGTCGTTTCCTTCATGAAGGCTCCGTCGTGGTGTTCTCTTCTCTCCATGTTGCTCCGGGTGAAAACTTGATCTCCGAGATCAGGTGGTGGCGACTTTCGGTGTCGTGCCCTTCTTGAAGGCACCGCCTTGGAGTCCATGCTTCGCCATTGTCCTGCTTCACTTCTTCTCGGTGGTCTCGGAAGGTCCCCATCAGTCCCAAGTGTTTGGTAGTGTGCTTGGTGGTCGATTGGGTAGTGTTGCGGTGCATCGGCACCCTTGCATCTTGCCTTGGGTGTGTGTGTTGTGGGGGTGGTGTTGTATCCGGATTTGCACTTCTGGTTGTTGCTTTATCTATAAAACGGGGTGAAAGCCTTTTTCAGTAAAAAGTCAGTCGATCGACGTCTAGCTAATGTAAGAAAGAAAAGCGATATGAAGGGGGCGATTTGTTTGCCTTCGTGCAGGAGTAGGCTATTTTCTTTTCTTTTTTTTTTTTGAGGGTGGCTATTTTCTTTTTTGAGAACGTGCAGGAGTAGGACTCGGTTACCAAATAAACCCCACGCTTCAGCGACAGAATCCAACAAAAGAACCCTAGTACCACGATGGACTCGTAAACGGGCGTGATCGAACAATAGACTCGTAAACGGGCTTGATAGATGTCGACGCAGACGGCCGCCGCCGCCTGCGACGAGCGGGAAAACAAGCGCGCGCATGCGGCGAGCCAGTGCTGGTCCGCCACTTACCCTGAAGACCTCCTCGTCCTCGTCTACAGCAAGATCGCTTCCCCACGCGGCCGCACTTGCTTCGCCTCCGTCTGCCGGTCATGGCGCGCCGCCGCGCGCGCGGCACCACCTGTGCCGATGCTCCCGTGGTTGCTCCTCCCGCCTCGCGACGGCATGGCCATGAAGGATCTTTACTGCCTCGAGGATGGCGCCCTCATGGACTTAAAGGTCCCCAGATCATCGGCGGCCACGACGGCGGCTGGATCGCCGTGCCCGTATCAGGTCGCCCTCCGGTCAGGATCGTGAACCTTTTCTCCGGCGCCGACATGGCGCTCGATGAGAAGAAGGCGACGATAGCCTGCCCGTGCCCGGACCATGCCCCACGCACGCAGGTGGTCATCTCGAGAGTTGTCTTCTCGGCGCCTCCCACCTCGCCCCGATGTATCCTTGCCGCCGTAACACAAAACTGCGGCATCGCGCTCTGCAGAGTTGGTTGTCCGAACAGCCGCTGGACGGTGCAAGGATGCCATAGTAAGAACAGAGAGCTTGTCGATATCACATTTTGCAATGGTGAGCTCTATGGCCTATATAAAAAGAGGAAACTCGTAAGGTTTATGATTGGTGTGGATAAGGATCGTGCCCCAATAGTCACCGCGAAACAGCAGCTGGACATGCAATGGATCGACCGCACCATCCCTAAGGACGACTGCTGGGACTATACTAGTTACATCTTTAAGCTAGAGGGGAAGCTTGCGATGGCGTTGAAGACCCGGTGGTTGCCAAACATCCCGCCTTTCTTCAAGGTGTTCAAGCTTGTTGACATCCACATCCACATGGGCAAACGCAGGACACATTACAAGGACAAGTGGCTCGAGGTCACAAGCTTGGATGACCACGCATTGTTTTTGGGGAAGTCGTTCTCTAAGGCGGTGCATGTGCCAGAGAAAATGTGCGGCGGCGTGGAGAGAAACCGTATCTATTACTCGCATCATTGTTGGTTAGGTAGAAACACCGTCATCCCTAGTGACAAGGTATTCTTGAAAATCTCAAGCGACAGCAGCAGCATGACATGCTACAAGGAAGACGACTCGAAGATCGCCATCACTGACGATGATGATGACGTGAAGAGGATCATCTCGGTAGGATACTTCGCACAGGGTGGGTCACATGGTGGCTTGTGGATTTTCCCTCCAGATTTGCAGCTACTCTAGACTGTGATATTAGCGCATTAAACTGTCTATAACAGATATCATATACTACTACTTATGTAGGAAGAAAAGAAGAATATAAGGCATATAACAAGGTTATATGTCATTTTTGTAGACAGACAGTAGTCTTATAGATGGATAGAAAATTCAATGACTGGCTCTTTTCTTGTGAGCATGATGAAGGTCTGAAATATTTTGGTAGAAAACAAGAAGTTTACACAACTGAATCCAAATACCAGGTCAAAATCTATGTACTCTTACCAACATGGTGGTATAATCTTGTATTGGATCGCTTCGAAAGGCATGGAAAAGGAAATCTGTGGAGTTGGCACTTTACATAAGGTCTTATAACATTTTGCTTGCCACCTTTATCGTTCTACAAATTGACACCTGAATCTCTTCTTTTGGAGGGTCATCTCAACAAATATACAGTACTAGTTGAATACTAGCCTAACCCGCGCGGCGGCACGCCGCGCTCGGTGATCACTCGCAAATGAATGGTCTGTTGATTCAACTTTCGGTCTGGTCCATGCCCATTTAGTCTCATAATAATACACAAAAACATTAAAGGAATTGAACACATGGAACTGTTGACATTAGGTAAATATAGGGGTACATAAGTAAATAGTAAAAGTGGCACGCTACAAATAACTAAATTGCATACAGTTCATTGTACGTAGAGAACTGCTTATAGAAACAGAAACACGCCATGTAAATAAGCTAAAAGAACCACTCGTACAAACGCAAACACGTTGACTAAGCTAGAAATAGCCGTTGGTAAATTAGATCATTCTAGTGTAGCCTCCTGCAGGATTTGTGCATGTGACAAAGCGGTAAAGCGACTTTGCAAATTCTTCCATACATCCGACGGGAGGGTGTGCGCATGTGTATGTGATAATGGAGTCACCGCTTTTTGGACGTTGGGGATACATGCGGAGTGGTAGTATATCAAAAAAGCTATTGCATATCTTTGCCATGATCATTGTTTGTCTTGCAAATTCATTCTGCTGCGTAGTTACTTGCTGGCGCGCCATGTTGAACTGCCATTGTTTTGTTTGAGCTTTCTCTCTTGCTGTAAACAACCTTTCTTTTGTGACTTCAAGGGCATAGTAGTTGTGATCATTAACAGAAATGTTATAGTCTGCACAAATGCATTCTAAGGCCACTTGAGCTGCCTTCTCCATTGCTTCATCTTCTGTATTAGCTGCCTCTCCTTCATATGTGATGGAAGATTCTCTAAAACTACCTTATTCACGTGGTAGGGCAATTAATACAGATGCTTGCATCATACCTTCATGGATGTACCAACATGTATAGCCTTGTACTTTCAAACCAATTGTTTCACTAACTGTTTCAAGCATTGGTCGCCTAGGGATGTAAACGATAAGATTTTCCTGTTGTATAAAAAAATTTATGCTATAATAAGTTTCTTGCTTGCAAGGGACAAACGATAATAAAGAAATAGATGGAGGCAGGAGTTTACCGAGCTGCTCCCGTTCCCATGATTAAAATTTAGGGCTGGATGCTTGCCCTTTTTCTTAACTTGTTTTGTCATGGAGGATGCTCTTTGGGGGTGGTAAGCTTCGTCCATTGTGGTGTACTTGGCTTGTCTTCCTGATGGCTATACAACTGGTTATATATAGAGCACGTACAAGTGGGTGAGTCATCGTTGGACGTGGCTGCGGTGGCCAAACGACATCCATTTTCTGCATGCGTCTTCGGAAGATGGCACACTCGGTTGTACGTAGAAGCAAAGGAGAATCTTTTGGAACTCCACAACATACAAATCTGCAGATATTTAAAACAAAACGCGGCATGTCAGCAGTCCACCCAAAGAAGAATTTACTTCGTTGGAGAAAAAAAACTTACATGCTTGAACAGCACCAAAAAAAGTCTCGTCCTTAACTCCATCAAGAAACTCGTCGTACTTCATACTAAATACTCGAGTAGTAATATCAGAATGGTCAGCAACAGTCTGTCCAGGTTCGGCAGCGAGAGCATCGGCAATCTCTTGCCACCTAGGATTGCATGTAAAAGTAATAAACAGATCGGGTGCACCATACTGCCGACAAATAGCCATAGATAATTCAAAAGCATATACCGCGGGCCGCCTGTAAAACTGCCGTGCAGTATGAACTGCACACCAACATTCTTGCCAGTTGAATTACCTTCGCCCATGGCATCAGATATGCCTTGATAAGTCCCGGATCTAAGATTATCTTGCTTACGAAAATGATACTCTAGACGGTCGGCCTCCACACAAGAGTAAGCATTGACAGCAATTTGCTGGCTCAGGCGACCACAACTTGTGTAAGGATTCACCTCGCCTTCACGATAGTGGGCATAGTACTTATAATACTCCAACATGGTAACCTGCCCACGAGAAGCGTCCGCATCCTTGGAATTACAGTCCACATCATCGTCGAAATCTTCGCCATGCATACACCCTTCAGACTGCACATCTGCATGAGCTGTAACCGAAGGACCACCAACATCAACATATCTAATACCACGGTGGTAACTCTTGTCACCGTACGGGAAAAGTATAGGATATTGTAAAGCCATAAGGTTGCAATTGAGTGAAGATATGTGCTTCAGCGAACCAGATCGCATCTCGGCAATCACGTCAAACCTTCTGCATTCAGGAGTGAGATCGCCAACAATAAGTGCAGTCACTTCAGAAGTGGTAGGGCCGGAAAACCGTGTAACATGGGCACCGCCATCGCTGCCCAAGAAACGAATCGAGACAGCAGAAACACCAGGAGTACACAAACTCTGTCGTGCAATTCTAAATTTGTGCACCAAACGGTGATGCACATTAAGCATGTTTATCAATGAAGAAACAATCTCAGGATCGGGCTCAAGCGAAGCAGTTTCTTCTCTGTCAAACACATTCAACCTACAGTCCAACTCGTCAGCAGAATCGACCATGTACAATTGTGCGAACTTGGGAGGTGCACCCTCAGCCGGCAGCAACGAACCAATACGATGGTAGACCACCCCATTCATCTTGAAAACGTATGGAGCACCTCCAACATTGATACTATGATCAACCTGTGCACCCAACAATGTAAAACAGAACATGGAATTATACTGCCGTATTAATCGGATAAACCGAGAGGAAACCGCGTCACCATCAAAACGCATCAGCGTATCCAAAGGAGAAGGCCAGTCAACAAATTTTGGCAACGAAATCCTGCCCATCCGACAACAACCCGTGTAAACAGGAGAGCGAGTAGTCGTGTCAGCATGATGAATAGATCCTTCGCAGAACCAAAAGAAGGCCCCACATTTCGGGCAACACAAACCCGGTCCACCATAATATGAACGCCCCCTAAAAGTAGATGCACGTCAGAACACCGAGTCGGCAACAGAGGTCGAAAACACCACGAACGCATAAACCATAAATGATATATACTCACCCTTGAGCAGCTGGATATAATCCTTAGGAAACGGAGGCTGCATCCCACATACTGGAAATAGAGGGAGAAAAAACATGAGACCACATGCATCAGCGTCCGGAGAAGGATAAGCACGGCGGGCTAAAAAAACACCTCTTTTTCGGCCGGACCAGTATGATCGCACCAACGTTCGCTTACGGCGAGCACGCGAAACACAAGAGTACTCCATAACAGGAGTAGGCATAACTCAAATGGCAACCACGTGCAGAAATTAGTACCAATCCTAGAAGAACACCAGAAAAAACCAACAAAAGCACATACATATTTAGAAAACCGAAATTACCAAGAGGAGTAGGCCGACCGAAGGCACCGGCAGCACATAAAGGCACCACTCTTGGACGGCAACGGCCACATTAACATCTTGCCGCGAGTCCAATCGGTCAACACCTACAACATAAAGCAACCAATCAAGAAGACGACAACCCAAACAAAAGAGCACAAGATCAGTAGAAGAAGAACCACAACCACAGGAAGGCAAAGGAGATCACCATTGCCGGAAGAACGAAACGGCCGGCGACCACCGGACTGAAGACGACATGCTGAATCAACTACAGCCGGGCGACCACACGCATTAGCATATCTGCCGTCGCCGAGGAAAAATCCGAAGCAAGACGGCCGCCAGCGCGGCGCACACGGGCAATAACAGCAGCCCGAATCCCAGGAGGGCGGCCCCGACGGCAACGGCCAGACCGAGCAGCAGTAGGAAGAACCATCGCCGGACAAAGAGACGCTTAGAGGAAAAAGAAGCCAGGAAGGAACGAACGGAATGAGAGCCGGACGCCCAAGGCCACCAGTATTTATAGGAGCTAGCAGCAAAGAAGAGGCCAACTTGAAAACGGGCAGCAAAGGCGCAGGGGAGCTCCAGAAACCTGTATCGAAGCGGCAGCCGCCAACAGGAAAAATCGAGAAGCTGCAGCCGACAGCGACCCAAGTCTCGCGTACGTGGCCGCAGACGGAAAAAAAAGGAAAAAATATGCAGCAGCGCATGCAAGGCGTATCCAACCCGATCTCTCCAACCGCCAAATACGCATCCAATCGCGAACCGGAAACATCGCAAGACATGCAGCCAACCGTAAGTGGACCGGCGCATTTTTTTAGAATTCCTGTTGGCCGTTGCTCCGCGCACACAACAACCTACACGGCTGTATCCCCCAGTAATACACGCGTCAGCCATCAGTTGGTCAGTTTTTTATGATAGTAAAAATTCAAAAAAACCAGGTAAACTAAACCTAGCCAGGTTTAGTATATTTAGTATATTACAGACGAACAAATATCATCTTGCTGTACAGTGGATTCAAATATCATCTTGCGTTGGATATGATCCCTCATTCCCGGTCTCTTCCAAGTAGATGGAAATCTTTGATAGAGCTTTGAAAGGCTTGGCTTTGGCTATATGAACGTGCCTTCTTCTGTCAGGGTATGTGGAAGCCCATTTGCACCTGATACGCAAAGCAAGACCACGGGCATGGTTATGATATGAAAACTAAGTAATTCTTCATAAAGGTTGGATCCTGACCTAAAATAATTCACCATAGAACTGATATTGCGAACATGCCTGGCAAGCACGTAGCATGTGCTAAAGTCGACAGTATGAAGCAGTAATCTATTTTAGGCAGGCATGCATCTTGTGTGCTAGTTAATCAATCCTAAAGGCTAGCTCCATCGCATGCCTAATCCTAAAAGGTTATGGATGATATATATTTTTTACTGTTATAAGGGTATGGATAATCCTACTTAATTTGTTAAAGCTGGCTCCCCATTTCAAAAACTTCATCAAAGGCTCTCCATCACATGCCTAATTCTAAAAGCTTATGTACACAAATTAGCTGAACGGTTGAATTGGTGCCCTGACCTCCTACATCTTTAAGTTCTCTTGGCTCTTGCCATCAGTGTACTAGCTGCACTCTTCATTGCGCGACTACTACATACGCAATCTCTGCTATTTTGCAAGGTACGTGCTATTTAACCAAGAACATTGTGCTCTTCTACAGTTGGCTTCTTTCTTCGATTGTTAGCCTGACTTTTTCACTCAGCCTAATGTCAGCTATTTGTACTTACCCTTTATTTTAGTGGCGTGCATCTGGTCGCTGTCCTAGCTAGAACTCGTTCAATTTGTCAGCTACCACTCCCCCTGCTACTCACCACAAAGAGTACAGCTCTGGAATATTATTTCCCATGCCATAGGATATGCAATGAAAGTGACAACTCAAGTTTCATAAATCTAAGAAATATATATCACTAAACTTAAAAAAATCAGTTTATCAAGTATATACCAGGGTATTGTTCAATCTGTGAATCACATCCTGATTCAGCTAGGACTCTTTCTGTCAAGATGTACCTGCAGAGAAAAGCAGATCATCATATCTTCGGAAAAAAAAAGTAGAGCACTATAAAGTATACACATATATGTAACCATCAGTTTTTTTCTACAGGTGAAGTCAATTGATAGATGCATGGCAGCCAATACACCAAGAACTAGCTCACCGGGAGGAAGGCAGGCATACATGGACAAGCGTCTCCTGGAAGCAGCCACCACTAATGATTCCACATCAATGAAGCAGTTGGCTGCGCAGAATCCAAGCATTCTACTTGGAACAACTCCACAGGGGAACAATTGCCTCCACATAGCCTCCATTCATGATCACCGGGGCTTCTGCGAGGACGTCCTAGAACAGGAGAGGCCTCTCCTCTCAAATGTCAATTATGAGTGTCTCCTCGCAAAGGTCAATTTTGAGGGGGAGACTCCACTTATCACAGCCGTTACACTTGGCCATGTTTCACTGGCTTCTTTTTTACTAGGATGCTGCCATCAGCTAGAACTGAGGCAGGCAATCTTGAAACAAGATATGTATGGATTTAATGCACTGCACCATGCCATTCGCAACGGCCACAAGGATCTTGCACTGGAGTTGATAGCCAAAGTTCCTGCACTGTCGCAAGCAATGACCAATTTCAATGAGTCACCCATGTTTATCGCCGTGATGAGAAATTTTCAGCAAGTTTTCCGGAAGCTACTGGAAATTCCTTATTCTTCTCATGGGGGAAAGAATAGCTGCAATGCTCTGCATGCTGCAGCTGGAAATGGAAATGAAGGTGAGGTTCATCTGTGGAGTAGTATTTACGGTATTTACGAAAAACTAGCTCCGGGGAGAATTACCTAAAGCTAGTGTAGTTGACCATGATCTTTGACTTGTAGTTGGTACGTTTCATCACTTAACTTCCTGTGAACCATCATTCATGTTTTGATTTGTTTCCAGACGTTGCTAAAGAAATTATGGAGAAACGACCTGCGTTAGCCAGAGAGGCTGCCAAGGATGGGAATACTCCAACAATGCTGGCTGTGATTTATGCCAAGGTTGCCGTACTGCGAGTATTGCTGGAACATGATTCTTCTTTAGGATACGAAATAAGCAAACAAGGTTATCCGCTCCTTTGCGCTACCGCAGATAGAGGTCATGTTGATGTTGCCCAAGTGCTTCTTAAGCGTTGTCCAGATGCTCTTTATCACAATACAAGTGGAGAGATTTGTACATGCCTTCATCATGCTGTACGGGGAGGTCACATGAAATTTGTTAAATTCATCCTCAAGAAAAAACAACTCCAAAAGGTTGTTAATATGCAAGACGGCAGTGGAAAAACCGCTCTACATTATGCAGTCCAGAAGTGCAATCCCAAGATGGTTGCTGCTTTACTGTCCCACAAGGATATAGACAGGACAGTGATTGACAATTTTTCTGGTTCAGCAGTCCAGGAGCTGTCGAGCAACATGCGTGATGTCAAGACTTTGAACTGGGTACGTACATATTTTATAATTAAATAAATATATTGGAACATATGAAATTGTTATAAATAAGAAAAATACTTTAGTGGCTTGAACATAGGAGCACGCTCTCCCATGTGCCAAAACGTCACTCTCCTTGTTTGTACCCCTTTCCTATGCAAGTAACTAATGATAAAATCATCCATGAGACTGAGCGATAGCTCGGGACTCGACAACAATGCTGCTAGCTCTGGCCAGAAGTAGACAACACCAAAATGATTTGTAGGTAGGTAGGTGGCAAATGTGTGAGTTTAAGATGTTTCCTACTTTTCTTTTCAATGAAAAAGTTACAGGCAGATTTAGTACCATAATATACAAATGGCTATAGTTTGATTGTTCAATTGCTTAATTTAAATACAAATGGCTAGAGTTTGTCACACCACACTTTCTGAACTAAATGCAATGTTCAGGATATCGGTAACTCGTAGCTGCTCGGTCGGGTGAGGAGTAGGGATTAATCGGGGAATCGGCCTATTAACTGAAGTTATCGGTAACCCACCCATGTATCGGTAAGTTAATTATTGTCAAATACACCACATTAGACAATAAGCAGCAGCAGCATGTAGCACATAGCAGGAGCAGCATATAGCATAGCAGCAGCAGCAGTAAAGGAGAGGCAATAAGCAGCAGCATATAGCATAGAGCAGATTGCTGCTTGGAGAGGGGCAGCGGCTGCTGCTGCTCGGAGAGAGGGGCGGCAGCGGCTGCTGCAGCCTCCTCCAGCAAGGGTTACAATACGGGAAGGGAGGGGGAGTGAGAAGGGAGGGAACGGGCTGTGACACCTAAACACCCAGTTTTGGGGTAAAGGAGGGAATGGGCCAAACTTTTGGGCCCAAATTTCTCTCTCCAGTTAATCAGCCATATAGCCGATAAATCGGCCTGACAGCCAGTTATTCCGCTAGACCAGTTAATGCGAAGGACGTGCTGTTATCGCATCCGTGACCTACGGAATCAGGATTAACTGGCTGATTAACTTAAATATCGGTCGATATTTTGAACAGTGACTAAATGCCCTACTATGAATAACACTATTAGTCACATGGTAGAACAGCTAAGCTTTATTATTACACTTTGAGCTCTGTGTGTGTACCTTATCTCTAGAATTTATGCAGAATGAAGTAATCATGCGTATGTCGGAAGCTGATACACATCATGCCACCGCTTCTCATTACCTCGCGGAAGCCAAGCAACTGGCAATTTATGAATCAAGGAAGAATGTGAAGTCACTAACTAAAACGGACACAACCAACACCTCATTAGTGGCGGTCCTCATTACAACAATCACCTTTGCCGCTGCTTTCACTCTGCCTGGAGGATACAGCAGTGCTCCTGAAAGCGAGGGGCTTCCTGTCATGTCTCGGAAGGTTGCATTTATAGCATTCTTGATCTCTGACACCTTAGCAATGTGCTTATCATTTTGTGTGGCCTTCATATGCATCATTGCAAGGTGGGAAGATTACGAGATCTTGATCAATTACAGATTCTTCACTAAGAAGCTCCTGTGGTTTGCATATGCAGCAACAACTACGGCTTTTTCAACTGGTTTATACACGGTGTTGGCTCCACGTCTCCACTGGCTGGCCATTGCAATTTGCGTTATGTCAGCTGTGTTGCCCATTGTCACTAAGCTGCTAGGAAAATGGCCTATTTGGTGGCTCAAAATTAGGCTGGGTAAAAAATACAAGCATGATCTTCTTAGCATAGTTTGACCTCATCAATTTGTATTATGGTTATGCTTTCTCAATAGTACTTCTGAATCTGTAATAGATATTATCGGACTACCAAACTTGTGATGAAGTGCTTCCTTCATTTAAGAGACTAAGCCAAGAGTAAGCTTCATACATTGCATCAAACCTTGATAAGATTTTGCAAAGCTTGGCCTTGAACAGATCTATTTCTTCTGGGGTTTGTGGAAGTTGCGTGAAACGGATACAGTGGGACTAGTACCAGCTGGCCATGATAATCACACGCATTCTTAAAAGGTTTTTAGAAGTTCAAACCTAGAGTGTTGTGTCATAATGCAACTAAAAACCGCATGAGTATGGGACAGTAATCTTTAGGACGCCTAAAAAGCTATAAGCATGTGATGTGCTGAGGCAGATCTTCAGGAACAAGCTATAAGGACACCTATAAGGCCATCAAACTATACATATGTTTCTGGATTGTTGGCTTAATCAATACTCCCTCCATTCACAAATATAAGATGTTTTTGATATTTCAATATGGACTATATACGGACTGAATTGAGTGAACAAACACACTAAAACATGCCTATATACATCCGATTCAGAAAAAGTTGAAACATCTTATATTTATGAACGGAGGAAGTAGCAGTTTAATAGCATGTGCTAAAAAAGTATCATTTCCCTATACAGAAGATTCAAATTTATTATGTTCTTGTTACCTTCAATATCAGAGCTAAGCACCTGCTATGAACTTGTACATTGTCAAGCCCACAGTAAAAATGCATGCTTGGGTATTCTGCATTTGATCTGATTGGACGTTCCAAATCTCGGTATCTGCCAATAAGTAGTAACCAGTCAAGTCAGTTAAAGTAACGGTCTAATAAAGGACAGTCCTGAACTAAATCAATGCATCCTCCTCCAAGATATAGTTGTGTGTGTGAGGAGATACATAAAATAAACCATTGAGCAAGTATAACCAAAATGCATCCTCCTCCAACGATTCTCATCAAGTAAAGCAAGTCTGATTCAGTAAGGCTAACATGCTTTCAGACTAGTGTGGACAGGTGGCACCATCTAAGAGGGGTCTAATTTGATAATAATGTGCCACCTGTTGGTCTCTCCAGTGGTCACTTACTCAGCCATCCAGTAAAGATTAATCCAACAGTTATTGCATATTCTTCAAAAATCACTCAGTCCAGACAATACTTGGCCAGTACAGTGCCACTTTGACTGTCGACGGACCTTGCTGCCCCGTCAAATCCACCGCCGATAGCCACTGCGCCAAGCTCTCTGCTGGCGGTCCAACTAGTGGCTTGGCCATCGCTGGAGCAACGCAGATAACCTGTCTTGAAGATGAGCTTCAAGACGGCTTCGCATTCTAGTGTGAAGTATATGTTATCTAGCTTAAGTGGCTGCACAGGAAATCTCAGCTTCAAGACAGGGTATTGAAGCCTGTCTTGAATTGAAGCTCATATTTCAGTGCGCTGAAGCTTACAAGTCTGATCTCCTTGAATGGTCTAACCTCATTCATGTGTCTTATGGTAGCTTTGTAGTTTTGATTGGTCAGTAACAGATATTGTTTCGCTACTAATATTGTAGTGTTTATTCATCACAACAAAAGGTATTTGTGCTGTTAATTCTGTGTCTGGGATTTGAAGCATGTGCAGAATCGTAGATTTTCAACTAATAGCTGAATTTGTGAGGAAACAGAGGCTACATGTTACGTCAGTTCTGCCTGAACTTTATGGTTCACTAAAGTTCAGAGAACTCTCCAAAAGAAAGGTACAGATACCAAATTTGTATCATGATAAAGGCGGCAAAGTAAAATGCACTAAAACCTTACATGAAGTGGTAGCTCCACAGATTTACCCCCCCCCCCCCCCCCCCCCTTTATTCATTTTCATTTTCTACAAGCAACCCGATAGGGTTGAACATCAGGTTCTTGAGATTTATTGTTTCCTAGACTTTCAGAGGCCCCACAAACTCAGTTGAAGAATTTTATATACCATGTTAAAGGCAGTGAATTACTAAGGTACCTGGCACTTAGATTCAGTTTTTTATTTTTTTTGTTTTCTAATGTTTATTCATGACAATAAAAATATTGTACTGTTAATTCTTTAGGTGAAACTTGAAGCATGTGCACCATTATAGATCTTCAAACTATAGCTGAAAATGAAATGTTGCAGAAAGGTGAGTTCATGGTTAACGAATAATTACCATAAGGTCGGCATAGGTCCTGTGATCAACATCATCAAAAAGGACCAGGACACCCTACTCCACAGCTACGCATTTGAGCAACAGAACTTCATAGAACATTAGAACTGTTTGGCTTTGAGCCTTTGACTGAGTTCCTGTTTTCTGCACAGCTTGCAGCTGCTTTGCTGACATCGGGGGATTAATTGGAACTTGCACATTTCAAGAGTCCAAAATAGCATAAAACATTGAAAGAAAAATGGTTTACAAAACTTGAGCAGAATAGCAGAAGAGGCAAGAATGCGGTAATTAGGAGCCTCCTGCCTGTGAACAGTAAATTCATAAAAAATAGCAAACAAATTAAAAAAGAAACTGAATTCTTTTTGGCATCATAGATGCTCGAGTGCGCAAGGTGCGTGCAAAAATTCGTGGTGAAATGGCATTCGGGGAGCTCTCGGCAAAAAACAAATTTCGGCGGTCAAAGAAACTTTGAAAAAGGGCACTGTTGAGACCCGATTTAGTTTAGATTGCTCAGACACTGTCAAACTGCAAAGGCATACTTTACTGCCTTCATTCTCAGACACAAAATTGTCTAGATTGCTCAGGCATTGTCAAACTGCAAAGGTACAATCTCACAGGCATCTTTTATAGAAGTACTCATGACATGATGGTGTAGGTTTCTTTGTCAGTTTGCATTACATCAACATAAAGTGATGTACTGGCTTCTGATTTTAGTTTAATTATTAGCAAGAACGTAGGATTAATACTGTTTATGTGTGTTTAGATGGTGGTATCATGTGGTGCTGTGTTGCTACTGATGGTAGGCAATTAATCTTGCACGGGCAGTTTATGAAGCATTCTCCGAGATTTTGCCAGCACAGCTTATCCTTTTTACAGCAGAATGGCTGGCCTAGGACCTGGTGCACGTCCTTGTAACAAGGAGGTCGGACTACGTGGCTTACTTTGATCTTCCTGTTGATCTCCTTGTTGCTTATGCCTTCACCTAGCATGCATAAAAGAAAGAATTAAAAGACATATCCTCTCAACATACAAAAAAGGGTGTATAGCATATATGTAGACCTAGAATTTTGTTTTGTGGTTAAGAAAACCCGACACAGCCAATAACAAAACAACCTAAAAAAACGAAGCCAACAATCTATTCCTAAATAAAACAATTTTTGATTTCTTAATTACCATGTGCGTGTCCAAGACAGGCAAAACACACCACTAGAATGAAAGAAAGTAGCACAAATCCTTGGACATTGTTCCTCATGTACTTAGCCATCGTTCTAAGGATCCGAGGTAATGTGGGGTACTCTTGTAAGTGGGCTTGGTGACCTATTGATCATCAAATCCTCCATGGTTCATATATATAGGAAAAGCTTGTTGACATTGACACGGCAGTTATAGAAATATTAATGTTTGGAGTTAAAGCTTGTCTAAATGTCCAATTTAAGTTACACTTGAACATTGCTGATGTTTTCATTTCCTTCTTGAAAACTGACGTCTCATCATAATGTCTAAGTTTAGTGACATTTAATTGATAGCTAAAAACTACAGTTGCTGGGAAAAAAATAACAGAAAAGCGACAGTACATATAAGGACACCACATAATTTCGGAACACCAGCCAATGAACCACAGTAGATTATCATAGGGAGTTGGAGCATAAGTCACAGCTGCTGCATAAAATAACTCGCTAGAAATGCATCTCTTGTATGAGTAATTAACCTGGACAGAGCAAAATACTATGTACAATTAGCAGATAATGCATTACAAGGCGAGGTTAACTTGTAATTACCAAGTGACCACCCAAGAAATAGCTACAGATGCCAATCCAAGAAGAGTGAAAGAAGAACTCACTGCAGCCAAAAGGGCAGACCCCAGGGCAGCTACAGATGGCACAAAATGGACTTTGCTTCTGAACCATTCAGCTATAGCCAGAACACTGAAAATTATAGCTTTCTTCCCATGCTCCTTGTCCAGTTGTCTGAATACATGTAACCACTCGGACTCAGCATATCAATCCCCATATGCTTCAGGTATACAAAATCAGAAGAAAAAAAGAGTCAATCAAAATGAGGGTTATGAACATAAAGAAAGAGGGAAATCTCAAAGTTTGATTCATATGGGGAATACAGTGACAAAAGGGTCAAACAGAGCTAATGGGTTGGAGTAAAAGCAGATAAGTCATCCGAAGGCAGTCAATTTCTATTTCTTTTTTTGAGGAAAAAGTTGGCACAGCAGTTGCAGCTGAGGGAAAGAAACACCTAAAAGTGTGATGAAAAGATTGTCATGGATGCAGACCTGCATTAGAAAATTTACACAACTCAGCCGCAGCAAGCTGGATAGATTCCTTTTTGTTTCACCCACAAAAAGTTATTCCTTTTGTTTCATTGAACATAAATGTTCAATCTATTCTTCACTTTTTCTGCAAGTTTCTCCTCACCTTTCCTGCAGTGGTACGTAAATATACACTATGACCACACTGACTGTCGAATGGATAGCAGGTATGAGCACACAAAAGTTGCAGGACAGGTCTGCTAATAGATCATGAACAGGTAAAAAAATACAGCAAACTGTACAACAGCTCCAGAAACAACATGCGGTGTTTTATTTTTTTTATTTCACCTTGCTAGGCTGTTGAGGGGCTTCTCGTATTACATAACCTGGGAGCATCTTCTATCGTCAGTACAGCCAAGAATACATGCCAGCAATATACTGAACCTCAAGCAAAATTTCCATATGCACCACAGTTTGTTATGTTGTGGCAAAATAGGTGAAGTCTAACACAAAGAGTATTTCTTTATCGTTTGTCACTGCCCTCAAATGATGAATTAGACCAACAAACGCATGATCATGAGCACTTCTATGACGTGGTCTTGCCTTTCCAGGTTCCAATTATACAACTGCGTCTTTCTAGTCAAGACCAACATACAAGGTAGGGATCCAAGAAAGAGCAACTCAATCAAAGATTATTTTCTTCGCTGAAAACTAATTTTGTCTCTTCCTCTCTCCTTCTCCTTCCCCAATTTACATTCCAAATCAAATTCTCTCTTTTTTGTGTGTCTAGCTCAGGCAAGATACCCATTGAGTTGAATGATATTTACAGCACGATGATGAAAATGAACTCTACTTGTCACGAAATTATTTAAGAAAGTACCTGTTTGGATTGGAATGTGGGCAGAAGGTCATGCTGTAGTTGGTGTGGTTGCAAGCGAACGTGGAGATGGTGTCCTCGTAACTGGAGCAGAGCTCACAGGGGGCAGCGCTTATTGTGATCGACATGGCAGGGGCATGTAGTAGCCGTCGACGAGGCTGACATCGTCAAAGTCCATCCAGCCATCGCCATCAAGGATGAACTCTGTGAGCATGCTGGCCCAGACGACGTGGCACTCGACCTCGCCGGAGCCGCAGTCTAGTAGAAAAAAGACCATGTGGAACCCTCCAGCGCGCCTTTATCTTATTAGATAGATAAGTAGCAACTTCTAATTCACTTTTTCAGGAACAAGTTCACCTGAATCAAAGCACGCTATGTTCCAGTATTATTGGCTAGTTAAGCAGTACTCCCTCCGTCCGAAATTACTTGTCATCAAAATGGATGAAAAGGGATGCATCTAGAACTAAAATACATCTAGATACATCCCTTTTTATTCTTTTTGATGACAAGTATTTTCGGACGGAGGGAGTAGTTAATATTATCAAATAAAAAATCATTTTCCTGTACAGAAGATTCAAGTTTCCCTTTTCCCCTAAGAAACAAGAAGATTCAAATTACTGCAAGCAAAATATTGTATTCTTGTTACCTCACGAGTAGCTAACAACACTGAACCTTCAAATCAGAGTTAAGCATGGCTATGTGTAGTGGTGCATTTGTGAAGCTCACAGTGAACATGCGCAGTCGGATATGTTGCATTTGATCTGATAAAGTCATTCCAACTCTGGTCTCTTTCAGTAAGTAGTAACTAGCCAGATAGTCATTGGACAAGCTGTTGTAAAACACACTAAAGTTATCAAAGAATACAGCCAGAACTACTATATCAAAGCATCATCCTCCCAGTATTAGTTGTGTGTGGGGACGTAGCTACAACAGTTCATCCAAGACCATCTGTCTACACACTGAAAACTATGTGGTTATCATTCAGTAAGTACCATCAACCATTCTCATCAAGCAAAGTAAAGTTCAGAGGTATCAGGGAGATACCCAGAATTTTTTAAGTAGACTTGTCAGCTCATCCAGTACTGCATGTATCACTTCTGCCTCTGTGTGTTCTCTGCCTCTTGCGAAGAATGTATGAACCTCCTTCACCAGCTATATCCTGCTTCCTTCGCAACGCCAGCACAGTCCATCCCCTGTCTCAACTTCTGTGCATCAGCCCACAGTCCTTTAGAGGCATAAATATTTGACATAAGAACAGAGGGGCCACTGTCCATAGGATCCGCCAAGAGTGCCATTTCAGCAGCATACGTCCCGATTTTAGCATTACCAAACAGATGGCAGGCACTCAGCAAGCTCCTCCAAACAACCGCAGCTGGTTCAATCGGCATCCTTTCGATAAACTCCTTGGCAGCATGCAGTTTGCCTGCACGACCAAGGAGGTTGACCACAGAAGCATAGTGCTCGGTGCCTGGTTCAACCGTGTATTTTGTGTTCATGGAGTTAAAATACTGTAAGCCTTCATCCACAAGGCCTGCATGAGCACATGCTGACAACACAGCGACAAATGTCACATAGTTCGGCTCTACTCCAGCCCCTCCCATCATCCCAAAAACACGAAGAGCTTCCTCAGCATGACCGTGCTGCGCATATGTCGAAATCATCGAGTTCCAACAGATGACGTCCTTTCCCGATGTTGACTCAAACAACTGCCGTCCTTTTTCGATGAAACCACACTTTGCATACATGTCTATGAGAGCATTTGAAACATGGGGGTCACTGTCCGCACCTGCTTTGATGATCTGAGCATGGAACTGCTGACCGTGAAAAATGCTTGCCAGAGCACTTGCCACAGTTACTAGTGCAACAAACGTGAACTCGTTAGGTGTTAGCCCAGAGATGCGAAGCTGGGTAAAGAGCTTCACAGCCTCTTCCCCTCGCTCATTCTGTGCAAGGCCAAAGATCATAGCATTCCAGATTACCATGTCCCTGTTGTGCATCAGGCTGAATACAACTTTCGCATCGTCCACAAGGGAGAACTTTGAATAGACATCGATCAGAGCACTCCCTGCATATAGGTCCAACGAAGTTCCTGATTTGACAATGAGACCATGAATCTGCTTGCTCAGTTCAAGGTCTGACCGAGATGAGGACACCCCAAGCAGCGAAACAAATGTCAGTAGGCTTGGCTTTAGTGAGCAATATCTCATCTTACTGAATATTTCAACTGCTCCTGTAAGATCACCAAGCCTTGCATATCCTTCGATCATTGCATTGTAAGAAATTGCATCATCTTCTGCCAAGGCTTCAAATACCGCTCTTGCTTCTGCCAGATGCTCACATTTAGCATACATGTCAATCAGAGCATTCTTGACATACTCATCGGACTCTAGATCAGCCTTTATGGCATGAGCATGTACCTGCCTTCCTTGCCATATTGCTGCCAAAGAGCCACACGAGTTCAAGATGCTAGTGCAAGCAAAGACATCCGGCTGCAACCCAGCCCGGCTCAGCTGCCAGAACATGGACATGGCTTCAGCATCGAGCGAGTTTTGCATGTAACCAGCGATCATCGTCGTCCAAGACACAAGATTGCGGTTCTCCATGGAATCAAACAGCCTGCGAGCCAACAAGAGCCTGGAGCACTTACAGTACAGATCGATGAGCGCATTGACCACCGACGCATCTGACTCCGCCGCGGTTCGGTACGCGTACCCGTGTATCTGCCTGCCACCCTCTACAAATCCAAGCGCAGAACAAGCGCTGGTGGCGCTTGCCAGCACAAACCGGTCCGGCCTGACACCGTCGAGCCCCATCTTCCCAAACAGCTCCAATGCAACCCCGGCCTGCCCAGCCTGAGAGTACCCCGTGATCACCGCGGTCCAGGTGACCGGGTTCCTCGCCGGGAGCGCGTCGAAGACAAGCATCGCGGCGTCTATGCGGCCAACCTTGGCGTACAAGTTGACCAGCGCGGTCCCAACGAAGACGTTGGCGTCCAGGCCGAGCTTTGCGGCGACGCCGTGCACCTGCTCGCCGAAGCGGGCCGCCCTCGCCTGCACGCAGGCCCTGAGGGCGCTGGCAAGCAGGAACTCGTTGGGCGGCTCGCCGTCGTTGTCGGCGGCGCCCCGGAAGGCGGCGAAGAGGGCGAGCGCGTCGTCCTCGCGGCCGTGCTGCGCGTACATGGAGATGGCGGAGCCCCAGGAGACGAGGTTCCGGCCGGGCATTCGGTCGAACAGGGCGCGGGCGTCCCTGAGGCGGCCGAGCTTGGAGTAGCCGCCGAGTAGGAGGTTGGCGAGGAAGAGGTCCGGGAGGAGGCCCGAGACGAGGGCGCGGGCGTGCGCCGGCGGGAGGACGCGGCGGAGGCGGTCGCCGGCGAGGCATGAGAGGAGCAGCTGGGCCAGGCTCCCGCCCATGTGCCGCCGCCGGCTCGGGAGAGAGGGCAGAGGAGTGGTAACTGCTGGGTGTTGTTGGGCTAATGGGCCTCCTCTACTGGGCTAGCTAGTTCAGCCTGGCTTCACCAACAAAAATATAGCCCTCGCTCAAAAAAAAATAGTTGGGACAGTATAACACATTTTTTTTCTGACAAAAAACTCACCTTATTTTATCTACTAGCAACTACTGTACCATTTCCTAAAAAAATGTACTAGTACTAGAAATTACCAAGTCCAACCACTCAAGGGAAAATAATAATCCAATCCAATGTCTCTCAAGGAAAAAAGAAACTCCAATGCAAGACAGTGACAATAATTAATTTAATGAGAAAATGTGCAAGAACTGGAATTGTGAACTGTTTTTATATGAACATCTGGTAAATAGTGAAACATTCCAAATAGTTTATAAAATCATTTACAAAGGGGCTGTCGAGACCAGGCTTTTAGGTTCTCTTATTAATCGACAGAGGAAAGAGAACGCCTGGCCTGAGCAGCAAACAGAGAAGAAGAAAGGGAAAATAAAATGATCTGTGAGTTTTGGAATAAATACAGAAATCAGTCAACCTCCTTTAAACATTTTTCTTTACAGAGTATCAGTTTTTTTCCTCTCTATGCAGGCAAGGCAAGGCAGAGATGGGTTCCTTCAGCAGCTGGAGGAGCAGCCTTGTCCTGAAGCCTTGCCTGAGATCACCTGCTGCTGCTGCTGGGACCAGTAGGCCTGCGCCGCCAGCACGCGGTCGAGCAGCCCCTGCGGCACCGGCTCGCCCCGCCTCTGCTGCGGGGATATGCTCGCCGTGTGCACCAGGGTCTTCCACTTGTCCTGGTTCATCCACAGAAAAGGGTTTAGCACATCTGAAGATCCCCATTCTTTACAATCTATGTTGACAGAGAGAAATGAAAAGCAGCTAACAGTAAGCAATGGGCAATGCACTAGCAGCAGTTTTCAGGCTGTGGTTACTGGATTACCTTGAGATCAACATAAGTCCTATGATCAGTATTGTCGAATGCGAGCATTTTAACATCTCTCCACCTGAACAAATCAGACAAAGAGGCGTATGAGAACATGTTCTGCGGCAACAGCCTTGTACTAACAGAGAGAAAACATTTGGGCACGAACCTTCCTGTTCCAAGCTGTTCGACAGCTTCCACTAGCGCCTCCACCTCAGGCAAGGAGAAGGGCCTCCTTATTCGTCTTTGCCCAATAGCGGGCCGCTTTGACTTGCAAACAGGCACAATGGCTAGAGCCTCTGAACTTGGAGAGGCAACCGGAACAATGGCTTGTGAGCTAGCTGATGCTTCGTGAGCAGTCGTTTCGAAAAGAGAATGAACAGAACCATGTTCGCTCTGAACACGGTGTGGAGAAGCCTGCACACGCTGCTGGCTGTTATAACCGGCCTTGGTCTCAGAAAAGGGCTCTTCACACTTTACCCTGCAAACCATGGGATACCAAACTCATCAATGACCTTCAGATTTGGTTTACGCTCCAGAGCATACATAATATAGAAACTGTCAGATGCATCTTGACAATTGTCTTCCTAAACCAAAACTACCATATAAAGGCACAAGAAACAACTTCATTATGCCTTACATGGCTAATGGTTTCATGGCATCTGCACCATGAAAATCCATTTCCTCTGGTATTCTGACCCCGGGGGAAGAGTTTTGCCCAGCTTCACATTCCAGTGTGAAGTCTATGTTTTCTAGATTTTCTCCATGGCAAATTCTAGCTTGACGAAGTGTCTTGTTGTCATCTTGAATACTCTTTCCTTGAAGAAGCACACCAACCCGGAGGCCACTTTCAATTATACTAGTAACAACGTCCATTACAGTTCTCTGTAGAAAAAGTGAAAAATATTACTTAGGAACACTCATAAGAAGATAATACTTATGTGCAGGGGAATCAGTAGCGTGCAAAAAATTCTAGATAGAAAGAAAACATTAAAACTGTAATTTGTTCTGTTGCTTAAATTTAGAAATCTAACCATGACCTCTCGACTCAGCAATTACAGAAAGTAACTGGTGCATTCCTTAATTATGTACAGAACTATGTAGAACAGAGTACAAAACAGAGTTCAAAGAAGAACTGTTGCAGATTTCACCAATCACAGTTCACAATGCAATACCACCAACCAGTTTACTTCTAGAAGCGGGTATAGCATTTACCTTCAATGAACCAACTGTTGCATTTTCAGGGATCTCGATGAACAGTTCCGGGATGGTGAATGACTTGATTCTTAGCTTAACTGGAAAAGGAGAAAATAGATATATGATAAGCTCTCGTGCTGACGAAGTATGTAATGAATCTATTATATCCAAAATATACCATTGTAGTCCTCAGATCCACATAATGGATTTTGACCTTCCACAGAAAATGATGCCCCGCTAGCTGAAATGGCAAGCGGCATTTTCTTTTAGGAAGTATACCAAAATAAGGATTGAGGCTATCAGATGGCATATAGAAGGCAAGTTTCAATGACACTGTGCAATATACCAATTGTATCACCGTACGGGGTAAACGTGAATTGGTGACGCAGCATACCTTCAGTTAGAATCCCTTTAGCAGAAGATGGTGTAAAATGACGGCGCACTGGCTTTTGTCTCTTGAACATTGCTCTTTGTACTCTTTGGCGTGTGGTGGATATCTTTTTTCCACATAAATTTAGCTTGCTACCTAGTTGAAAAAAAAACAATAGCCCGTATTTAGTCCAATTCCTGCAATATTTAGTTAGTGCCATAATAATGGTGGTGGAAAAATGTGAAAACTATGAAGCCTGTGGAGAAGTGGAAGGTTAACTTTCTGATGAGCATTGCCATACCTTTATTGGACATCTCTCCACACATCTTATTACGAGCTGCCTTCCTTATCTTGGAGGCAAACATTTTCCTTATCCTGCTATTGCCTGCATACTGTGGCATATAGCTTTTATTATTTCCGGCGGTGCATGGATGAGTGCACCCGGAAGAATTTTCGTCATCGTCTCTATCTGCAGCATGCCTCGCTTCAGCATGGCACAAGGGGGAGGTGTTGCGGTCCTTGTCATGGATGCACAAAGGCACTCCTGAGCTACTGTCAGAGCTAACCAAAGCAGGAGGTCTGCCATCCAAATCCATAGAGCTAACCAAACTGTACAAGGCTGTGGTGTCACCATCCATAGGTTGCTGCACCTGCACTTGATTAGTAGCCTCTAGCGACCGTGAAGAACCACACTCTGGAATTCCGCCAACACCATGGGCACGGTTACATGACTTTGTACAACTAAACAACGAGTCCCTAACCAACATGTTTGGTTTCACGGTTAGTGACTCTAATACTGGGTCAGTACCATTTCGTGTCGACGAGTTTTCTGCCAAGCAGATGTTAGCTTGCCTAGGAGAGGCACACACACCACCAGAACCCGCTATACAGTTCTCCACGGCCATGCTTTTGAGCGGCGGAACGTCATCACACTGCTCAGCTTTAACTGATTTCCTTTTTCTGGCATAGGTCAAAGCCGCTGCTGCATTGATGGTAGGAGCATTAGACGAATTCTCATGATCCACTAACAGGGTTCCTGCGACGGTCGCGAGCAAATCAAACGGGGACATCTCATCTTTCTTTCTCCTGGCCGAGCGTTTCCCCTGAATCACCATCGGTCATTAATACATAATCACCATCGGTCATTAGTACAGGGTATCGAATGTGTATGTACCCGAGAAGAGCTTGGGACGCGCGGCATGGCGGGAACCTGGTGGCCACGAGATCCATAATCCAACCTCTTCCGCACCACCATGTCTTGATCTCACTCCAAAGGACGGCTTTTGCAGGCAGCAAACGAGCACATATATAAGCTTTATCTGCAATAAACATATTGAATTCAGTGAGGATTCGTAACTACTGATTGCTCAAACAGCAAAGCTGGAACTGCTTGGCCCCAACCAGAGCAAAGAGACTAACTAACAATTCTAAAATGGGCGGAAATATCGCCTTTCGTGAATCCCAGCAAAGTGATAATAATAATAATACAGTAGTTTATAAGATGTTTTGTGTATGTATGTATGCCAACAGGGCAGGGCAACCTGAAGCCGGGTGGCTTGATGATGCTGTAGGAGGAGGAGTTGCCATAGTAGGGGAAGAAAGCGGTGGAGATTGATTGGGTTTTATAGGGGAGTGAGATCACCTCCAAGGAGCATCTGAAACGAGTCACCCGAGATCGATGAGCACCTGCCCAGGAATCCTTTTCATCGGTTTCTGCAAACAAATAGAAATCAAAGACAGAGGAAGCACAAATCTGGTGGTCAGTTCCATGAATTGAAACAAAAGATATAGTGTATGCACTAAAATTCTTTGGCTGGCGCACCAAACAAGGCAGCCAAATTCTGAATCAAAAGGCAAGGCGAGTCGTTGTGCAGATCCAGAAATAAAAAAACTGCATCGGAAGAAACAAATTCTGAATCGGGAAAACCCCAAAAATCCCAACCAAGGGAGCCACGCCTGCTGCTTGAAGAGAGCCCTGATTGAGGAGAGCGGCGGCAATCCTTTGCCAGGATTCCGAAGAATCGGAGAGGCGACCAGGGAACATCCAAGGACATGGCGAAATTCAACCCGGGGGAAAAAGTCTGAAATGGGCAAGAAGCGATGTGTGTGTGTCCGCATCGGCACGCAACAAGAGGGCCGAGCGAATCCGGCGGGGTCAAGAAGCAAGCCCCGCCGGCCATGGCCGCGAATCGGGCCCCAGAAAACCAAATCGTGGAGCATAATTCGACAGTTTGCCGCGGAATCCCGACCAAATCCGGGAGCATAATTCGGTGAGCCCTGCCGAGCCCGCCCAAATCCGGCGGAACCCGAGACCCGCGCCGGACGCCAAAGCACCGGCGGGGCGACCGGACAACCAACCAAGACCAAGAGGAGGGCGGAGGATCCAGGAAGAGCGAGGGGGAGAAGACGAGCGGCGAAAAAGAGAGGAGAAACGGCAGAAATCTCGTCGGATCTCCGGCGGTGGCATGGATGGATGGATGGATGCATCGGGTAGGCACGTACCCTTGCGGTTTCCGTTCTGGATCGGCGGAACGAACTGCTTCCTTCCTCTGCCCCTCCTCTGCTTCTCTCTCTCTCTCTCTCTCTCTCTCTCTCTGTGTCTCCGTCGCCCCTGGCTCTCGCTTAAACCCTCGGCTATCCTCTCGCTGGGTCCTTCCTCCTTTATACCACCACCGTCCACACCCACTCCCCAATTCCCCTCCCATCCGGTTCTCCGCTCCCCTCACCTCACCTCACCCGCCCCGCCCCGCCGAACCGCTCCCCTGCTTTTCGCTCCGGTTGCACCAAATGTGCAGAGCAGTATATGCAAATAGCAGTTGTAATAATACAGTAACGAAGAAAAAGCTCACATTTTTAACTGGTAACTGCTGGTTACTTTTATTTTTAAGTGGTACTCCTCCTCACTTGTTAAACTGCTGCTACATGTTTTGGTTCTATAAGTGTGTGCTCACCAGGACCCGTGGTTAACGGCTGCTTGACAGTTCTATTGTATGTTATGTTAAGTTCAGTGGATGCAGCAGATCTACCACCATTTGCTTAATTATTCTAGTCCAGTCTCTAGGTGATGTGCTGGGCTGGTGTGTGTATGTATGTATGTATGTATGATCCAGATCTACATTTGGCTCCCCTTATCTTCCTTTTAATTACTTTAATTTTTTGATTAGTCTAAGCTCGCTCAGATCAGATCTGACGGCGACGATGGCGATGATGTGTCGCATGCACGAAGGCTGATGTCATGTGGGGCTCCATGTTTAAAATTAGCAAAATGAGAGGGGGGGGGGGGGGGGGGGGGGGGGGGGGACTATTGCACTGCAGTGCTAATTAGGCCAGGGGTTGGTGTTTAGTGTGTCTCCGTAGCTAACCACCCATGGTAGGCCTAACCAGCCGATGGGTATGTCTCTGTCTGGTGCACTGCCTAGCTCACTCATGAACACCGGGTTTTCATACTGTAACTAAATGTGGGCAATTTGCCATGAAAATTCTGCTTTTCTTTTACTTTTATCTTTTCATCTGTGTATGTGGAGTATAGAGTAGTAGTAGTACACATGATGCAATGTTTAAGATCAATTATGTTGGTTTTTTGTTTTACTTGTGAACAGAAAGGTGGGCAGGATTTATTATTTCCCCCCTGCTTAAAGTTGTCTCGCGCATTAGTGCACGGGACAAAAGCGCTCTGCTGATCAAACATTATCATAGTATATATACCCCTGTTTTGTAAGGCTATTAAGATCCAAGATTTGCCAGAGCCATATCATTAACTAAACACGAGACAGACAAAACCGGTGTTTGCATAAGAAGATCCAGCGCCATTAATCTACGACATTAGGTGTCAAAACAGCACTTAGGGATCACAAATCGCCCAGCACAATGCGGGCTTTGGTTTTCACATCAAAAAAACTGGTCAATAGCCAATCAAGAAAACCAGATCTGCTACATCTTTTTTTTTTCTTGAGCCCATGCATTTTCTTGAGCAAAGCAACAGCTTTCTTGTGCTCCACTTGAGGCAGTGCACATAGCGTCTTGTTGGTGAGGAAGGGTAGCGCATCGCTTTCCAAGCAAGGAATCTATCTCCATAATAATGTATAGTTTCTCCATGAATAAATAGTTATATAGAATGTAGTATGTTCTTGTGGTCAAGAACTTTTTAAGGCATCTTATTGAGAATCACATACTTGTGTTGTACTCCCTCCGTCCCATAATTTAAGATCGTTTTGACACAACACTAGTGTCAAAAACACTCTTATATTATGGGACAGAGGGAGTATTAAATACAGTATATGTCTCTGACTATTTATGCCATAATATCAACAAAGATTTTGCTGCAAAGTGGGAAATAAACTAGAGCAAGCAAAAAATTTGCCAAATCTTCTCTTCTACCCTCTGATGAAAGAAACTATTCTTTTTAATATTTTGGACAGGTGTGCTGAAGTTTTCTTTTTTCTTAATTAATGAAATTGGTTTTAACAGGCATGCATGGGAATTAAATTTTTGTCTACCGACATATAATAAATTTTGGTCTGAGCTACATTTAGCATCACTATTAAATATGGCAAATGGGGATAAGATGATGGAGATGGAGATGCTTTCCCATGGATTATGATGGCCGGTGAGAGGATCGGAGGTGGATGGATGGAATAGCTACGGTAGGGGAGGCTATCCCTGTTGAGATAAGGAATTATTTGTTTGTGGATTAGACCACCTCTATGTGCCACGTAATCTGCCCGAGACGCTGCCGTGTGGGCCCATGCATGCACCAAGGTCCCCAAGGATCTATTTTACTACTACTATAATTTTTTTTAATTTAATACTATATGTGTATGTATACAGAGGGTTTTTTCGTTAGGGTCGTGAGGTGGTGCAGATCTAGCTAAGCTATACGGCTGGAATTAATAACTGTAGACTGCAATCAGTGAGCCAACATATAATACTCCTATAACATTATCCTAAATTTCTACTAGTACCCTGCAAGTCTGGATCATTGACTTCGTGCCATGCCAATCAACATCTCACGTCCATATAGTCTACTCTAGTGAAGTAATAGTAGAATGTACCATGTGTAATTGTCTATGATGACTTAAGTGTCCATGCGTCCTGTTGGTGTGACATTTTTCAGTTGAATTCATGGAGGCTTGAAATATGTTGGTCCCAAAATAAGTGCGGACGAGGATCACGTGTAACCATTACGCTATGGTATATTTAGTAGTCTTTTAATTGTTCCATTTATGTGATGTCCTCGTAGTTTGAGTTTTAAACTTGGCCATCTATTCTCGAAACAGGCTTTCACCTAGCTTTTATAGATAAAGCTCAAACGGCTGAAGCGATACAAGGTGATGAGGAAATCTTCTTATGAAGCAGGTCAAAATAGCGAAAATGCCACCCAATCAAACTCGAGCAAGAGTACAAGAGTAGCCACACCCAACAAGAAGAACCCGAGACCACTGACCAGGAATGAAACATCACCTTCTTGGGAAGTCACCGGAGAGGGCCACTTGCCCTATCGCTCCAGGCCATGGAGCCTCGATCCTGCCAGCTGATGGCGAAGACTGAGGACAATGACTATGAAGTTATCAGCAATATAGGGGTTGGGCCCCAGCTGAGACGGGTCCTCACCATATTTAGACGACGGGCACTGGGGTGGCGCACCCGGAGGCTCAATGGATGAGAGAACCCTCGGGGACCAAGGACCCTGAAGACGTCCCTCACAGGACACGACGTGGTTGGCCAACTCTCGGTGGACCCGTACAATGATGACGATCACGTCACGGCCGCTCGAGCTCGTTTCGTCCAGACAGGCATGATGCGGTCTTGATGGGAGGCAAGAGGGGTGGTCCGATTGTGCTTAATATATGGCCAAGTACGATAAAAATGGCTGTCGTCAGTGGGCATGGCATATGGACAGGGTGAAGTGATGTGACGCCTAGAAGATGGTCTTCTCCGACAACCCATCCCGAAAAGGGAGAAATAAGTCGACCCCGGTGGATGTTTTTTTTTGAAAACTACTATGAAAGGAGAAACCACTTGTAAAAGGCTGGCAGACATTAGATCAGAGGGAGCCAAACATCCCCGCAACCTTGCTTGGGCAAGGTAGGTGTCCGCACGCATGCGGGAGCGGGATGGCCGCCCCTTCCACGTCTCATGGCCTGCGGGTCACCCAACATGGCCGGCATAAGGGAAAAACCTGATCAGAACCGCCAAAACAAGGAATAAATTAACAACACTGGCCCCGGATACTCAAACCCCGCAAAAGAGAGAGTGCCCGTAGTTGAAGAAGCGACACATCGGTCGGCTCTGCCGGCGGGGACGACAGAGGAGGGTGACACCGGGTTTTTTTTTGGAATAGTTTTTTCAATTGGTAATCTATTACGTCAATAGTATGTAAGTAATATCATACTTTCTCCGTCCCAAAATAAGGTTCACTGATTTACTATAAATTTAGTACAAAGTCAGCGACATTTATTTGGGACTCCAGTATGAAATGAGCATTCCTGGTAACTTCTTTCGAGCACAAGTTCGACGGTATAGATTCCTTTTGCATATAAACGCAGATTTGTTGGTCAGATTAATGATTAAACTTAAACCTCGAACTGAACACGAATTGACACGATTTTGAGATCGAACTAAACAGCTAGCTAGCTACACCCTGTGAGATCAACCCACATCAATTCAAGATAACTACATCATTGTGTTCTAATAACTAGACTGGGAAGAGAAATTTGTAGCTAGCTAGGCAGTGGTTGGTTCTCCAGCAAATAGGTAGATGCATGGAGACTTTGGGCAGATAAGAAGGTGCATACATGTTTGGTGGGGGGACAACCACACAACTTTTCTAAGGAAAAATGATGATGGTGATGGTGATGATCCAACTGAGTTTATTTTTTGCTTGTGGTGACAACTTCGATCCCATCTCGCCACCACTGGCTGGCGTCTTAACTTCTTAGCTGTTTTTTCTTCCTTATATACTACTACTCCCTCCGTCCCATAATGTAAGACGTTTTTTGGCACTAGCGTAGTGCCAAAAAAACGTCTTACATTATAGGACGGAGGGAGTAGTACATACGACTGCATCCTTGTATTTTGGTGTTGTTAATCTATTGCTACTCAGCATATCGTTCTTTCTTCCTCCGGAAGGGAAAGGCGATCTTGCCAGCGCCCGTCATCAGGGAGTTCCTACGCCGCCGCCCTCCGGCGGCTTTCCTCCGCTGACGACCTCGATCGTCGGTGGTGAGGGGGGTCGCCAATCCACACGTTTGGATAATTTTAGGCCAAAGTAGCTTAGTTTTTAGGCTGTTCATTGTATTGGCTTCATCGACGACGATGGTGACACTGAATTAATTTTTTTTAGATCCTACTCCAACGAGGCAATAGGTTCTGTGGTTGGGGATGAATTTGAAATCCAGTCTGTTCAAGTAAGGATGGTGCGGTGGCGGTGACATCCTCATGGTGGACCTATGTCCTCGGACTCTACCGTTGCGACGACGTTTGCTCCAGCGCTGACACGAAGCTTAGGAGGTACTCTAGGAGCGGATGCAGATTGTGGTCTTCACCGGCGGCATCTAAAAGATGGTGGATCGTGTGCTGGGTTCGTGGTACGTGAATGGCACATATGGTTTCCTCCCCCGATGTCTTAGTCATGTGGGGTGTCAGATCTGGAGTTCGATGGCGTGTCCGGACCGTTGCTCCGGTCTGATTCGTTCAATGGTAATGATTTCAAATTTGGTGAGCCACCTTGGAATTTCGCAAAGTTGCACATCAGCGAGGGAGTCGCGTCGAGCTCGGGTGTGGAGGTGATCTGTCATTTTTTTCCCTTTGGTTGCAGTTGTGGTGGTGCCAGAGGCAGGTGACGGGCGTTGGTGTAAATCTCAGAGGTTTCTTCGGTCTTGTTTGCAATTTTATTTCTTGGTTGGTGATCCCTTGTGCA
Source organism: Triticum timopheevii (assembly GCA_963921465.1). Taxonomy (NCBI): domain Eukaryota; kingdom Viridiplantae; phylum Streptophyta; class Magnoliopsida; order Poales; family Poaceae; genus Triticum; species Triticum timopheevii. The sequence continues at coordinate 663,642,115 of OY997266.1, forward strand.
AAGGCTAGCGCTCTACTATTTTTTTCCAGTTTTTACAGGTTGAACGTATGTGGCTTGTATCATGATCCTTATGATATAAATGAGACACGTATTACCATGCAAAAAGGGTGAAGAGCGAGTCGAGACCACCGACGACGCATGACAGCGACAGGTATAGAGACTATAAAGCATACCCCTACCAACTGATTACTGTAACAAGATGGTGTCAGTGATGTCATGGTGGCTGGAGCGAGAAAGAAGACCTCATCGAAGCTGTTTAGGCGAGCTCGGAGTGTTCAACAGAGCCGGAAGGATGGGTTGGAACGACAACACAAAGAGGACGAGACACACTCACTGAATCAACTTGAGTTAAGAACAATACAATATAATACGCAGACTTTTTCAAGAGGCAAATGATCCGACAAACGAGCATGGTATTTCTATTTCAATCAAATCAGTTAAGGGAAATCTTTAATGGTGATTTCAGCTTTCTTTGAGGGAGAATGGTGATTTCAGTTAGAAGTTAAGTTAGAACGTGTGAGAGAAGGATCTTGTTGGATAACAAAACGGAGTCCTGGAATACGCCAACGGCCTGCTAAGGCGGAAGCCAAAAGTAGTCCGTCGGCCACCGGACCGAGCAAAGCTCCGTCTTTTCTCTCTCCCACGCCCACCAGCGATCCCATCTCGCCGCCGCCCGCGTGGAGGACCGCCGCCGCGGAGGAGCCGGAGGCATGAGGAAGTCCAAGGCGGCTGCGGCGGCGGCGAAGCAGCCGCACCACGCGGCGCAGAACGGCCACGCCCTCCCGTCCCGGCTCGCCCGGTACCTCGACCCCGACGCGTCCTTGGACAAGGTATGGGTGCCACCGCCGGCCACCGCCGCCGCCGCCGTGTCTCCTAGCGACTCCGTGGGGTTCTGATTGGTTCGGTGCTTGGGTTTTGGTTTGCAGGACCAGCTGCTGGACGCGGTGCACTGGATCCGGCAGGCGGTGGGGCTCGCCTGCGGCCTGCTCTGGGGCGCCGTCCCCCTCGTCGGCGCCTTCTGGATCGCCCTGTCAGTCCCTCCCTCCCTTCTGAAAGCCCCAATCTTGGTCTCTTTTCCTTCAGACATAGGCGTAGATTCAGGTTCACTGTTAACTGAATTCATAATCTCATCTCACACTGAATTCAGGATCTCTCTCCCACCGTGTGGTACTTACTCCCTCCGTCCGGAAATACTTGTCATCAAAATGAATAAAAGGGGATGTATCTAGATGTATTTTAGTTCTAGATACAATATTAGCGAGTCACGCATGAATGAATTAGTGGATGAGGCTAAGCGATGCTGTTAACTGCATTATTTCAGAAGCCCGCTTTGTGCCGCTGTTCATTGATCACCGCGATAGGTCATAGGAGGTGAAGTGAGTGTTAGACGCACTGTGGATTGGAGGGTCAGTCGTATCGTCTCTGAGTACTGGTCACCAGCTCGGTGACGAGCATCACGGTGGTTCTTCGCTTTGTCTGGTACTAGATGTGACATGAGGTGTTCAATCAGTTTTTTGTTTGGCGTGGCCGTCAGCAAACCAATGCAATTGCCGCATATATACAGTGGGATATGAACTGCTCTTAGTTCCTGTGTGCTCATTAGTTGAATAAATTGGCAAAGGGCTGCTGATGTATGATTGGCCAGTTCTGTTCGTCTTGCTAGAGTTCCTCGGAAAGATTAGCATTCTCTAACCAAATATGGGGTGCCCTTTATTCAGTCCAGGAGAGTATATGTAGTTGCTTGCGGTGCAAAATTGCATTGTGAGTGATGAATTTCCTGATTGCTGACCTTTGCTGAACAGCTGAGCATTTTCCATATGCAAACACTTAAAAACCATGGCTCTACATTTCTCATGTGTCAAGAATATGCGTGCTTGCTTACATTACATAGCATACTGGATTATGATTGTATTTCTGGTATCAGAATTTCAGGATTATCATAACATAGATGGTCTATTGCAAGTTGGCTGGAGAAATTTGTAACATGGTGCCATTTTCAAGATGTGCATATCGTCTTAGGATAGATTTAGCACCCTTTCGATAAATGAAATCTGATATACCTCTTTTCAGCCAATTTCACCATGTGGCATGTTTTCTTTTGCTATGTTGCAGATTTTTTGCTATTTCCACCGTGATAGTTCATTTGTACCGTTAGCAAACAAACACAATTGCCGCACAATGGGATATGAACTGCTCTGAGTTTCCACTAGGTGTTCATTAGTGAATAAACTGGCAAAGGGCTGCTGGTGTATGATTGGCCGGTTCTGTTCACCTTGCTAGAGTTTCTTGGAAAGATTAACACTCTCAAACCAAATGCAAACTTCGACATTTAGATATGAGCTGTACCTTTTCTTCAATCCATGAGAGTATATTTATCTGCTCCCTTCAGCAGGGGATAAATTTGTGAGCAGTGATATTGCCTGATTGCTCATCTTTGTTGAACACCTGAGCATTTTCTTTATTCAGACACTTAGAAATCATGGCTTGACATTTCTACGGCCAGTAATATGCCTGTTTGCTAATAGCGCGTGGCATACTGGATTATGATTGTATTTTACTAGCAGCAATTCAGGACTATCATAACTCGTATGGTTTGGTACAAGTTAGCCAGAGAATTTAGTACTCCAGGGTCCCTGATTTCAGGAATCTGCATGCCGTCTTAGTATAACTTTAGCACCCTTTTGATAAGTGCAGGATGATTTATCTTGTTTCAGCAAAACTGACCATGTGGCATATTTTGTTTTGCTCTGTTGCAGATTCTTTACTATTTCCACCGTGATAGTTCATTTGTACTATGCGCATTTGCTGAAGATTGATGAAGAAGACTTTGGAGGCCACGCCGCCCTACTTCAGGAGGGGCTCTTTGCTTCGTTCACCCTGTTCCTGGTAAGCCATCATTAATAATCATTTATGTTCCATCACCTCCTCCTAGTTGCAACGACATCGAATCCATTCCTACCACACATGCACATGTCTTCATAGTGATTTCTTTTCACATGTTATCGGTTTGCCTCCTAACTAACAACCGCTACATGCACATAAAACTAGCACTATCACCTACACTACTTTTTCAGTAGAAGGTGTCAAATAAACAACACAAGCTTGTAGTACCAAATCAACTCCTTAAGTTCTTGCGTCTTCGTATTTGCGCATTGAATAAATTGGGTGCCACCGATTACTAACAGATTCTTCTCTCGGTTGCAGCTTTCGTGGACTCTAGTATACAGCTTGGCTCACTTCTGAGAGGCCGGTCTGCAGAAACACGGCGTTGGATTTTCGTTGTTAATTTTCATTCACCATCTTGTAAAATTAGTTATCAAGGATGTAATGGCATGGTCATATAGGACAACGTCGTCGTCGAGCTATAACTGTAATGTGGATAGAATCCCTTTAAACTTTAGTGAGAAAATAGAGTGCCTGGTCTACCCAGTCATGCTAAAAAAAAACCATCTCTGTCATTGTTCCATGCAGGGGTGCAAAATTGGCCACTACTATGCGCCGGCCGTCTGGCCCAAATTTTGGCCGGTTGCACCCAAACCGTACGATCAAACATCCCAGAGCCACATGATTCTCTCCTCTCTCTCGTGAAGCTTTCTTGTTTTGTTGCCTGCGCTCGCAGGAAAAGGCTTGCCGGCCACTTGGTTTCTTGCGTTGATGCGTGAATTTCAATGGAGGAAAACTCCGAAAGTATTGCTTGGATGTTATGCAGGAAAAACACGAGGAAAACATTAGAGAACCCTTGTGTTCGGTTTCCTCCTAAATCCGTATAGATTTGAATTCATAGGAATTTCAACAGAATATGAAATAGCAATTCTTGTGGTGTCATGAGATGATTGGTGTGGATATGGTCATTACTCTAGTTTGCCGATCGTGGTTCTGATCACTTTTTTCTTTTCTCTTCATCCACGTCTAGCTTTGGTCTTATACGACTTTACTATTTGTTGGTGTGTTTTTGTGTGTGTGTGTGTGTTGGTGTTGGCTGTGTGGATGGTGCGGTAGGTGCCGAGCCAAAAGTAGCGGCTGGCGTCGCTGAACTCCACCCTGTAGTTGCTGGAGGGCTTCGCCCTCATGCCGAGGAACCCCGTTTTGCTCTTCGGGGTTCTTCCTCGGCAGCATGGCGACGGCGGCATGGAGCATTGCGGTTATGGGGCGAGTCGTTGCGGCGACGGGGCGGTGCGGGGGAGGTTTCAGCGACGGCGGAGACGGCCACGACGACGGCAGGAACTGGCATATGGCGACGAAACGAGCGGCGGGCGGCGGCGGGTGGAAAATCACCGATTCGTGGCAGGGGATGGCAGGCGGCGGGCGGCGGCTGAATTGTGGGGCGGTGGTGGGTGGAAAATCACCGATTCACGGCGGGGGACGGCAGGCAACGGGCGGCGGCTGAATTATGGGGCGGTGGTGGGTGGAAAATCACCGATCCACGGCAGGGGACGGCAGGCGGCGGGCGGCGGCTGAATTGTGGGGCGGCGGTGGGTGGAAAATCACCGATTCGCGGCAGAGGACGGCAGGCGGCGGGCGAATAGCGGCGAGATCGGCGGCGAGGGTGGAGGAGATGGCGGATCTGTCGCGGGGCGGCGGGAGGAAGAAGAAAGGGTGGGGGAAATGAAATGAACGACGGTTGGCGGTTGGCAGGCGGCTGCGATTTTTTACTTCTGCATATGATGGAGATGCAAATTTGCACCGTGAACTAGGTGTTGTATTTTACATCTTCGGGTGACGGAGATGTAATTTTTTTACATCTACATCTATTGGAGAGTGGTTTTGGAGACTCGAAGATGCAAAAGTTAGGTATTTTTGCATCTACATCTTTTATTGGAGATGCACTAAGTTGACGTGTATTCAGGATTGACTGGTCAATCGAAGAAAAATACCTGAACCCATAATTAATTACTACACATAGATTGAGTTTCTAAGTTCCCTTGCATGTTACTGATGGTGCTCTGGGTACCAAGTGCAAATCAAAAGTGCACTTCTAGCGATTTGCTATAACCCTCCATTGACATACTTAACCACGAAAATTCAAAGAAACAAGCATCGCCAACTATCAAAGAGAAACCAATTGTAGAAAAAAAAATCTAAAATTATCTAACAATCATACACATTAGACTAAGATATTTTTTCTAGAATTGTATATTTGTACTTCTCTCTACAAAGATACTGAATGATATGCGAACACAACTAAATAAGTACAATGCATTTAAATGGTAAAATTAGTGCAAATAAATAAATTTTGATCTATTTTAATAAACCAATACATCTCAGACAAAATATTGATAGAACATAACTTTGGCAGCAAAATTTGTTTCTAATTCATCATAAGCGTCTTATAATAACATCCGCTATTAGTGTATAACAAAAATATCATACTTAATATATTAGTCAATACGGTTGTCTTAATAATTCTACTATGTCTAATAGAATAAATATATGAATTAAGATCAAGTGTCGTGATAAATAGTTTATGTAAAAGTAAAAAAAGTTAGTATAAACAATTGGCGTCACTTAATTCTAAATAACTTTAGAGCCACTAATTGATTAGATGTAGAGGGGGGATTTGATTTTTTGCCATCACTTTCTTTGGACTTTGATAATTTGCCACCCTTTACTTTGTAATTGATCTGATGACACTCTTTTGTTTGGACTTTGTTATTTTGCCACTTTTCAATATAAAAACAAACTTTCTTTGGACTTTGATAATTTTCCACCCTTTACTTTGTAATTGATCTGATGACACTCTTTTGTTTGGACTTTGATCTTTTGCCACTTTTCAACATAAAAACAAACTTTGGAAATGATAGACAATATAAGTGAACAAAATAGAGGCCCATTATGCCCTTGTACCTGCTTACCGAAACATAACATAGGGGAAGGGATGAACTCGTTACTCGTGCTGCACTCTTCTCCTGCACCTTCCTGCTGCTCCTCGCCGGCCCTTGCAGCTCCTAGACTTCCCTTCCTTCCCTGCTGCCACCACCCTCTCTTGCTCCCTAGCAGCACAAGCAGCAGCGGCGGCGACACTCAAGCAGATGCATGCAGCAGCAGGGGCAGCCGCACAAGCAGCAGCGGAGGCAACACAAGCAGCGAGCGGCGGCCCACAAGCAGCGGCGGTGGCGCTCCGCTGCGGCGGCAGCACACAAACAGCGGCGGTGCACAAGCAGTGGCGGCGGCGGCCGGGCCCAGATCGCGTTACCCTTGGGGACGGGAGAGAGGGCCTCACCTTCCTGGGATGGATTCGGCCGCCGGCGTTCAGGATCACCAAGTGCAAGTCGCCGCCGCCGTCGAGAAGCACGGACCGCAACTCGCCGTCACTGCCGTCTTCGTAAGCCCTGGTGAGTTCTTGCGGGCGAAGGGGAATGAGGACGAGAGTCTGGAAACGTCCCAGTTCGTGGTCGGTCAATCCAGGGAGAGGGGTATGTTCGACATTTGTTGCAGGACCCACCTGACAGAGGGCAAAATAGCAAAGTTGAATGTAAATTACAATTGACAGATGGCAATGGATCAATTACAATTGAAGGGGTGGCAAATTGTCAAAGCCCAAAGAAAATGGTGGCAAAAAATCTACACCCTGTTACACTTCAATCGCTTGTTACACAACACAATTCGGCAGTTGGCCGTTTTTGCTAGGGAATCATGTGTTATCCCACCACCAGACAAAAAGGTGAAGTTAGCCGTCCCCGCATGTTAGCGTGTCACCCAAAAGAAAAGAAATGATGAGCAGATGGTCTTAGGCTCGCCCAAACCACCCTCATGTCCAAACAAAAATACCTACGCCTCCCAGAAAAAATGTGCCCTAAGGAAAAGCAAAAACACGACATGAATCAGGCGAGAGTAAGCACCTGCCCAGGAAAAATAAACTCGGATTAGAAAAAAAAATAGATTAAGAAACCAAACCTTGCAACTCTTTGTTGTAGAAAAAGTTCGGAAAATCATTTTTGTGTAACCGATCACGCAACAAAAGATGATCTCAAAAGGTAAACCAAAAGGCCCCAAAACTCATGTTTTGTTCCTGTTCCACATGAAACTATTCACCCCCCAACATGATCTAGTTGCAAAACTCGTCCCTATACCCATGTGTATGCAACTTTCTTGGCTGATCCTTTTGCCTATTTTTAGCCCCTTGATGAACCTGATGTGCTGTTGAAGCTACTAATCCTTTTGCTTTGCATCTGCACCTGGTGAGGGTGTCCTGGACTACAGGGTCCTCGGCCTGCCGGCTTATCTCTCATAGGCCGGACTGGTGGGATACTCTTGATTCGTCAATGGATGGTCGGACTATAGGCGACCACGTGCTCCAGAAGGAAACCTTCGAAGACTTGGCGTATCCTCGAAGTCAGGATATCGAAACTAGCATGTTTACCCCACGATGGTGACCGGCCATATGTAACCATAGGCACCCCTAGTGTCTATATAAACCAGAGGGTTTAGCCTGTAGAGGGAGAACCATCATCATTATACCCACCTAGGGTTTAGTTCATCCGATCTCGTGGTAGATCAACTCTATAATTGTCATACGCATACATCAATACGATCAAGCATGACGTAGGGTTTTACTTCTTCGAGAGGGCCCGAACCTAGGTAAACATTGTCTCTGTGTTCCCTGTTACCCATCGATCCAAGTTCCACAGCTCGGGACCCCCTACCCGAGATCTACCGTTTTTGACACCGATATTGGTGCTTTAATTGAGAGTTCCGTTGTAGGATCGTCGAAGGATCGATGACTCACTTCATCATCGGTGACAGCATCTGTCCCGACGACGTCTTCGCACCCGGCCAGCTCTTCGTGTTTGGCAGCATCGTTCTACACGCCAACCCCACCAGTCACCTTAACCAAATCGACAGTTTCGCCCCTGAGCAGGAAATCATGTTCGGTAACCTGGTGTTCATCGCTGATATTCGGGGCGATATGATCTTTGCTGGGTTCTCAGCCTTACCTGAGGATCCCAGTAATCCCGAAGCCTTAACTTTGGACCGCCTCACCGATCCCATCTTTGGGATGGCTTCTATCTCGGACCTGGCTTCGAGCCCGGATCCGATCTCAGCGTCCGAGGACCAAGGGTCAGCCTTGGCCGAACGCACCCCCTTTGCGGGCGTGCCGGAGGTTAACTCCGAAAAACGTCAGAGTATGAATCCGGTTGATCTCTCACTGTTGAACGAGATGTTAGATCTGATCCAGACAATGAGCATCGCGGAGGGCCCATCCTCGGTCTATGATCAGACAGGACTTGAGGCCATCCGTGGGGAATTTTGTGTCCCACCCACCACCCACTTAGTAGCCACCGCCGAGGACTTAACCAACATGCAGGACTATGCCTCTGAGGAGGCCGACGACATGGATGAAGATGTCGACTCTGTTGCTCCTTCCGTTGCCGCTACTAGAAGAACTGATAACTGATAACTTGTATGGTTTGTTACAAGTTAGCCAGAGAATTTAGTAACAGGATCCTTATTTTCAGAAATCTGCATGCCGTCTTAGGATAACTTTAGTACCCTTTCGACAAATGCATAATGATTTACCTCTTTTCAGCCAAATTGACCATGTGGCATATTTTGTTTTTCTCTGTTGCAGATTCTTTACTATTTCCACCGTGATAGTTCATTTGTACTATGCACACTTGCTGAAGATTGATGAGGAAGACTTTGGAGGCCACGCCGCCATACTTCAGGAGGGGCTCTTCACTTCGTTCACCCTTTTCCTGGCAACCCATCGTCCATAGTCATGTCTGTTCCAACACAACCTCCTACTTGCACCAACGTCAAACTCACTCCTACCACACATGCACATGTCTTCGTAGTGATTTCTTTTCACATGTTTAGTGAAACTACTTTTTCAGTAGGAGCTGTCAAACAAACAACACAAGCTTGTAACATTAAATCAACTCCTCAAGTTACTTCGTCTTTGTATTAGCACATTGAATAAATTGGGTGCCATCAATTACTAACAGATTCTTCTCTCGGTTGCATCTTTCGTGGACTCTGGTATACAGCTTGGCCCACTTCTGAGAAGCTCGCCTGCAGAACTATGATGTTGGATTTTTGCGGTTCATTTCATTCACTCTTTTGTACAATTAGCTATCATGGATGTAATGTCATAGTACTGTAGAACAACGTCATCGAGCTATAACCGTAATGCATATAGAATGCCTTTAAACTTTAGTGAGAAAATAGTGCCCTCCGTGCTCCTTGTCTCTCCCACTTGTTGGGTCTATTCTGTCAAGCTCAAAGAAGTATAATCTCCATCATTGTTCCATGTAAACGGTAAGGCTTGAAGGAAATATGCCCTCGAGGCAATAATAAAGTCATTATTTATTTCCTTAAATCATGATAAATGGTTATTATTCATGCTAGAATTGTATTAACCGGAAACTTAATACATGTGTGAATACATAGACGAAATATATAGTCCCTAGTATGCCTCTACATGACTAGCTCGTTAATCAAAGATGGTTATGTTTCCTAACCATAGACATGTGTTGTCATTTGATAAACGGGATCACATCATTAGGAGAATGATGTGATGGACATGACCCATCCGTTAGCTTAGCATTATGATCGTGTCAGTTTCATTGCTACTGCTTTCTTCACAACTTATACAAGTTCCTCAGACTATGAGATTATGCAACTCCCGAATACCGGAGGAACACTTTATGTGCTACCAAACGTCATAGCATAAAAGGGTGATTATAAAGGTGCTCTACAGGTGTCTCCGAAGGTGTTTGTTGGGTTGACATAGATCGAGATTAGGATTTGTCACTCTGTGTTTCGGAGAGGTATCTCTGGGCCCTGTCGGTAATACTCATCACTATAAGCCTTGCAAGCATTGTGACTAATGAGTTAGTTGCGGGATGAAGTATTACGTAACGAGTAAAGAGACTTGCTAGCAACGAGATTGAACTAGGTATTGAGATACCGACGATCGAATCTCGGGCAAGTAACATACCGAGATTGAACTAGGTATTGAGATTGAACTAGGTATGTTGTTATGCGGTTTGACCGATAAAGATCTTCATAGAATATGTAGGAACCAATATGAGAATCAAGGTTCCGCTATTGGTTATTTACCGGAGACGTGTCTCGGTCATGTCTACATAGTTCTCGAACCCGTAGGGTCCACACGCTTAACATTCGATGGCGATTGGTATTATGATTTTATGTGATATGATGTACTGAAGGTTGTCCGGAGTCTCGGATATGATCACGGACATGAAGAGGAGTCTCGAAGTGGCCGAGACATAAAGATTGATATATTGGACGACTATGTTCAGACATTGGAAGTGTTCTGGAGAAGTTTCGGATAAAACCGGAGTGCTGGAGGGTTATCGGAACCCCCGGGGGAACTAATGGGCCTCGATGGGCCCTAGTGGAGAGAGAGAGAGGGGCCGGCCAGGGCAGGCCGCGCGCCCCCTTCCCTTGAGTCTGAATAGGACAAGGAAGGGGGGGGGGGCGTCCCCCTGTCCTTCCCCCTCTCCCTCTCCTTCCTTCCCCCTCTCTCCCTTTAGGTGGAAACGTACTAGGACTTGCAGTCCTAGTAGGATTCCCCTATTGGGGGCGCGTCCTTGGAGGGCCGGCCGGCCTCCCCCTTGCTCCTTTATATACGGGGGCAGGGGGGCACCCTAGGACACACAAGTTGATTGTTTAGCCGTGTGCGGTGCCCCCCTCCACAGATTTCCACCTCGGTCATATCGTCGTAGTGCTTAGGCGAAGCCCTGCGCCGGTAACTTCATCATCACCGTCACCACGCTGTTGTGTTGACGAAACTCTCCCTCGACCTCAGCTGGATCTAGAGTTCGTGGGACGTCACCGAGCTGAACGTGTGCAGATCACGGAGGTGCCATACCTTCGGTGCTAGGATCGGTCGGATCGTGAAGACATACGACTACATCAACCGCGTTGTCATAACGCTTCCGCTTTTTGTGTACGAGGGTACGTAGACAACACTCTCCCCTCTCGTTGCTATGCATCACCTAGATAGATCTTTCATGATCGTAGGAAATTTTTAAAATTACCGCGTTCCCCAACTGTGGTATCTGAGCTAGGTCTATGCGTAGATGTTATATGCACGAGTAGAACACAAAGAGTTGTGGGTGATAATAGTCATACTGCTTACCAGCATGTCATACTTTGATTCGGCTGTATTGTTGGATGAAGCGGCTCAGACCGACATTATGCGTACGCTTATGCGAGACTAGTTCTACCGACATGCTTTGCACACAGGTGGCTGGTGAGTGTCTGTTTCTCCAACTTTAGTTGAATCGAGTGTGACTACACCCGGTCCTTGTTGAAGGTTAAAACAGCACACTTGATGAAAAATCATTGTGGTTTTGATGCGTAGGTAAGAACAGTTCTTGCTAGAAGCCCATAGCAGCCACGTAAAACTTGCAACAACAAAGTAGAGGACGTCTAACTTGTTTTTGCAGGGCTTGCTGTGATGTGATATGGTCAAGGCATGATGTGATATAAATTGTTGTATGAGATGATCATGTTTTGTAACAAAGTTATCGGCAACTAGTAGTAGCCATATGGTTGTCGCTTTATTGTTTGCAATGCAATCGCCATGTAATTGTTTTACTTTATCACTAAGCGGTAGCGATAGTCATAGTAACAAAAGTTGGCGAGACGACAACGATGCTACGATGGAGATCAAGGTGTCGCGCCGGTGACGATGAAGATCCTGACGATGCTTCAGTGATGGAGATCATGAGCACAAGATGATGATGGCCATATCATGTCACATATTTTGATTGCATGTCATGTTCATCATTTATGCATCTTATTTTGCTTAATATGGCGGTAGCATTATAAGATGATCCCTTACTAAAATTTCAAGGTATAAGTGTTCTCCCTGAGTATGCACCATTGCTACAGTTCGTCATGCCGAGACACCACGTGATGATCGGGTGTGATAAGCTCTACGTTCACATACAATGGGTGCAAGCCAGTTTGGCACACGCAGAATTCTCGGGTTAAACTTGACGAGCCTAGTATATGCAGATATGGCCTCGAAACACTGAGACCGAAAGGTCGAGCGTGAATCATATAGTAGATATGATCAACATAGTGATGTTCACCATTGAAAACTACTCCATCTCACGTGATGATCGGACATGGTTTAGTTGATTTGGATCACGTGACCACTTAGATGATTAGAGGGATGTCTATCTAAGTGGGAGTTCTTAAGTAATATGATTAATTGAACTTTAATTTATCATGAACTTAGTACCTGATAGTATTTTGCATGTCTATATTGTTGTAGATCAATGGCCCGTGCTACGTTCCTTTGAATTTTAATGCGTTCCTAGAGAAAGCTAAGTTGAAAGATGACAACTACACAGACTAGGTCCGTAACTTGAGGATTATGCCCATTGCTGAAGAATTACGTCCTGGAAGCACCGTTGGGTGCCAGGCTTGTTGCAGATGCTACTGATGACGTTAAGAACGTCTGGCAGAGTAAAGCTGATGACTACTCGATAGTTCAGTGTGCCATGCTTTATGGCTTAGAACCGGGACTTCAATGATGTTTTGAACGTCATGGAGCATATGAGATGTTCCAAGAGTTGAAGTTAATATTTCAAGCAAATGCCCGGATTGAGAGATATGAAGTCTCCAATAAGTTCTACAGCTGTAAAATGGAGGGGAATAGTTTTGTCAGTGAACATATACTCAGAATGTCTGGGTACCACAAGCACTTGACTCAACTGGGAGTTAATCTTCCTGATGATAGTGTCATTGACGGAGTTCTTCAATCACTGCCACCAAGATACAAAAGCTTCGTGATGAACTATAATATGCAAGGGATGAACAAGACTATTCCCGAGCTCTTCGCAATGCTGAAGGCTGTGGAGGTAGAAATCAAAAAGGAGCATCAAGTGTTGATGGTCAACAAGACCACTAGTTTCAAGAAAAAAGGCAAAGGGAAGAAGGGGAACTTCAAGAAGAACGGCAAAAATGTTGCTGCTCAAGAGGAGAAACCCAAGTGTGGACCTAAGCCTGAAACTGAGTGCTTCTACTGCAAAGGGACTGTTCACCGGAAGCGGAACTGCCCCAAGTATTTGGCGGATAAGAAGGATGGCAAAGTGAACGGTATATTTGATATACATGTTATTGATGTGTACTTAACTAATGCAGTAGCGCCTGGGTATTTGATACTGGTTCTGTTGCTCATATTTGCAACTCGAAATAGGGGCTATGGATTAAGCGAAGATTGGCTAAGGACGAGGTGACGATGCGCGTGGGAAATAGTTCCAAAGTCGACGTGATCGCGATCAGCATGCTACCTCTACATCTACCTTCAGGATTAGTTTTAGACCTGAATAATTGTTATTTGGTGCCAGCGTTGAGCATGAACATATATCCCGATCTTGTTTAATGCGAGACGATTATTCATTTAAATTAAAGAATAATGGTTGTTCTATTTATATGAGTAATATCTTTTATGGTCATGCACCCCTGATGAGTGGTCTATTTTTGTTGAATCTCGATAGTAGTGATACACATATTCATAGAGTTGAAGCCAAAAGATATAAGTTTAATAATGATAGTGCAACTTATTTGTGGTACTATCATTTGGGTCATATCGGTGTAAAACGCATGAAGAAACTCCATGTTGATGGACTTTTGGAACCACTTGATTATGAATCACTTGGTGCTTGCGAACCGTGCCTTATGGGCAAGATGACTAAAACTCCGTTCTCCGGAACAATGGAACGAGCTACTAACTTGTTGGAAATAATACATACCGATGTATGCAGTCCAATGAGTATTGAGGCTCGTGGTGGGTATCGTTATTTTCTTACCTTCACAGATGATTTGAGCAGATATGGTTATATCTACTTAATGAAGCATAAGTCTGAAACATTTGAAAAGTTCAAAGAATTTCAGAGTGAAGTGGAAAATCATCGTAACAAGAAAATAAAGTTTCTACGATCTGATCGTGGAGGAGAATATTTGAGTTACGAGTTTGGTCTTCACTTGAAACAACATGGGATAGTTTCACAATTAACGCCACCTGGAACACCACAGCGAAATGGTGTGTCCGAACGTCGTAATCGTACTTTATTGGATATGGTGCGATCTATGATGTCTCTTACTGATTTACCGCTATCATTTTGGGGTTATGCTTTAGAGACGGCTGCATTCACTTTAAATAGGGCACCATCAAAATCCATTGAGATGATGCCTTATGAACTATGGTTTGGCAAAAAACCAAAGTTGTCGTTTCTTAAAGTTTGGGGATGCGATGCTTATGTGAAAAAGCTTCAACCTGATAAGCTCGAACCCAAATCGAAGAAGTGCGTCTTCATAGGATAGCCAAAGGAAACTGTTGGGTACACCTTCCATCACAGATCCGAAGGCAAAATCTTTGTTGCTAACAGTGCACTACTAGGGAAAACCTTATACACAGAAATTTAGCAACAACACGGGTCAAAAAAGGGCACTAGTGCTAGATAGCAGTAGCGGTTGGAAAAAAACCGCGCTACAGATACAACTTTAGCAGTAGCGCGTGTAGTTGCAAAAGCGCTACTACTAATATTCCCATTGCTAGAACGATAGGCTACGCATAGCAGTAGCGGGCTTGGAAGAAACGCGCTACCGCTACGGCATAAGTAGCAGCGCGTTTCCTAAGAAGAGCGCTACTACTAACGGAAATAAAATAAGATGAAAAACAAATAAAAAAGTAAATGAAAATGAAAGAAATAGAAAAAGGAGAAAGGAAAAAAATAAAATGTAAAGCAAAATAAATGAAGAAGCGAAAAAACGGAGGAAGGCATAGCAGCAGCGTGTGTTTGTAAGAGGCGCTATAGCTAACGTAGCTGCAGCGCGTGTCCTAGACCCCCGCTATAGAAACAGAAAAGGAAATTAAAAAATGGAAGAAAATTACATAGCTATAGCAGCAGCGCGTTTTGTAAAAACCGCTATAGCTATCTTAGCTATAGCGCGTTTTGCGAAAGGCGCTACCGCTAAGTTTGACTTAACCAAAAAACCGTTTCCCCCCGGCCACCACTTCTCTCCCAAATCCCTCAACCCACCCTACGCGCTGCCGTCTCCCCGATTCGTCGTCGCCCCACTTCGCCGCCGTCTCCTGCCGATGTCGATGCCACCAGAGCCGTGCGCTGTCGACGCCACCGGAGCCGCCCCCAACGCCACGGAGCCGCGCGGCCTCGTCAACGCCACCGGAACCGCCGTCGACACAACCGGATCCTTCCTCGCCACAACTGCCTCCCTCGCCGTCACCGGAGACGCCCCTGCCTCCCTCGCCGTCACTGGAGACGCCCCTGCCTCCCTCGCCACCACTGACTCCATCGCCACCACCGGAGCCATCCTCTGTAAGCCCCCACCCCTCCTCTCTCTCATGCATAGGTTAGCTAGTTTAATTAGGTTAATTATCTAGGTTAGGGAAAAAATTTAGTTAGGGCTTTGACAGAGAAGTAGTTAGGTTAACTAGTTTAATTAGGTTAATTATCTAGGTTAGTGCAAAAATTTAGTTAGGGCTTTGACAGAGAACTAGTCAGGTTAACTAGTTTAATTAGGTTAATTATCTAGGTTAATTAGTGCAAAAAATTATTTTGGGCTTTGACAAAGAACTAGCTGCGTTAACTAGTTTAATTAGGGTTAATTATCTAGGTAAACTATATTAACTAACTAGGTTAAATAGGTAGGTTAATTAGGTTCGTTGGATTAACAAGCTAGGTTAAGTAGGTTGGCTAGGTTAGAGGAAAATTTTATTTTAGAGCATTAGGTCAGAAGGGTTAGAGAAATGGAGTTCCTTTGCAATTTAATTGGGTTCTGTCCTAGGCAGGTTAGAGATAATAATGTGTGTTTGTGTGAGAGAGAGGAATAGCTAGATCAACATAATTTGGGTTCTGTCCTAGGCAGAGAAGTTTTTAGTGAGGTCATTTTGCAAAGGTTTTTGATTTTTGAAAAGACCACTATTTTTCAAGGAAAAGAATTTAGGCAAATTTTATTTTTCATTGAAGTGGTCATGTTATATCTTTTCATTGAAGTTGTTCGATTGTGCCCAAGTGGCTTTGTTGTTTCCAGGGAATGATGCTGAGTGGCCTATGTTTTGCCGGCATGTTGATTCATTTCTGTTCCGGCAAATTCCAGGTTCTCGATTTGTCCACTTTTTAGCAAAGGTCATGCCGAAATTTTCCGTGAATTTCGGCATGACTTGTGCTACAAACTAGGACATATCGAGTGCCCGGGATTTGCCGCACCAGGAAGGAGTCAACATTCCTGCAAAATAATAGTCCTTTTTTATGTCATTATTCATTTTATTAGGTCTAGAATTAACTGACTAGATTTAATCATAGGAAACATGGCTAGCAACGATGAAGGACAGGGTTCTGGTGATTGCGACGACGTCTACCGGGCGGCAGACCAATTTTTTAGCCTTACCGACGATCAACAGATGTTGTTGCTGGGCCCACCGGTGGCATCGGGGACTGAGACCGACACGCAGACTGGTGCTGAGACTGAGACCGGCGCTGAGATTCAGACCGGCATCGAGACCGACGCTGAGACCGGTGCTGCCTCGGGGAGCGGAGCCGGTGTAGAACCGAAAGCAAAGAGGCAACGGGTTCCTAACAAACTCAGGACTACTAGACTGGTGGTCACGGAGGTGGACGGCGGCAATTTTGAGCCAAAGGCGCCCGAGGAAGCGCGCCGCTGCTATGGCAATCAAATAGGCTGCATCATACGGACAACCGCCACCATCAACGATGAGAAACTACAGAAGATAGAAAATATGGGGAGCTCCCTCCTAAAGAAGTTTCACCATATATTCTTGTTCCCGGGCCGGAATGAGAAGGATTATGAAGATCCAGACGAGGACCCGGCAATGAAGAAGATAAACAAACATGCCATGACCAAGTTTAGCGACGCGTTGGCCACCTGGAAAAATCGAGTGAAAGCAAAGATCAACGACAGGGAACCCTACTCCGAGATTGTAAAGGATAATCCGACAATCACGGAAGAGCAGTTTCAAATATTCAAGGAGGCTTGCAAGGCCGAAGCTGCCAAAAAAAGTCTAAGTACATGAAGGGGCTTCAAAAGAGGAACATTGGGAGCCACCACCTCGGAAGCCATGGTTACAGCGGAAAGAGGTCCAAATGGGCCAAGGAGGACGCGGTAGCCGCAAGTCTGGGCATCCCAGACCCCTTGGCGGATTTCACCACCCCGCAGGAGCGTGACGTCCTGAGGGCCCGACACCATTGGGACCCAGTGAAGAAGGTTTACGAGACAACACCGGTCATTACGGAGTTCATGAGACTGCTAGTAATTTTAGTTTCTGATCAATTCGACTGCACACGTTAGTCATATTTGTAAACGATCCTTGTGCCTTTTGCAGAGAGAGCAGCACCGTATTGCGGCCGAAAGCGACTCGCCGTCTGAGGCCTTGGCGAGGCCCAAGTGGGACACTCCATTCAACCGGGCGTTGAACATATTCAAACAACAACCGGTGGATACTCGACTGTCGTATGGACGCGTGCACGGTGTCGGAGACGACGCCACGTGGAAGAAGTACTACCGTGAGACCACGGAGGAGAGAAAGGAAAGACGGAGGTTAACTGAAGAAAACATCGACAAGAAGGTTGAGATTGCGGTTGAGAAGAAATCATCTCAGACAGTCGCAACAGCGGTAGCTGCTGCAAAACAGGCGATTGCAGATATATCTACTAACTTGGGGACGGGCGTTTTCACTTGGACAAGGCAAAATTCAGAAAAGAAATGCAGAGGACTTTCCCCTTGTTGACTTCTTGGGAGCACCTGCTCCCGCACCGGCTCCCGTACCTGCTCCCGCACCGGCTCCCGCACCGGCTCCCGCACCGGACGTGCTCGGTGGTGCCTCCTCTTTGGCTGAGCTCGACGCCCTCACGGTATCTGTCACACCGGCCCCCTTCAATATAAATGTATAATCTCCCATTTTTGTTGCCTTTCGGATGTCTCATGTCGCAGACTTTTCTTTGCAGGCCGACGAAACCCCGTGCACCATATTGTACACCATCGGCGAACAGAAGGTGGACGTGGGGAAGGCGACGATAATGGAGCCGAAGGAACCATTGTTCCACAGCCGACCGATCCCCCCGAACGTCTTCAAGGTTTCCGTGGCCTGTGTCAAACCGGGCCACGAGAATTTGCCTCCTGTAGTACTAGTGGGGGATGACAACGAGACCCCGCGGCGGCTTGGTGATTGTTGCAATGGGTGGGTCCTGTTGTGGCCAAAGAGTCTACTTCATCTGGAGGCGGCCGGGAGCACACCCACGAGCACGCAGCCTTAGCAAGGTATGAACATCAACACCCCACCTACCCAATTAGCGTCGGGTTGGGTGATAGCGGACGGGGTAAGCAGGTGGCTCCATTAGTCGCTGATGATGTCGCCATGGATGAGGATGAGGATGACGATGGCGCTGAACAGTATGTCTATACTGGCGCCTCCTCAGGGTTTGAGCGTCATGAGTCGGTGCCTGAATTACCGTCTCAACGTATTATTGACGACCTTCCGGTAGTAAAGAAGTCTAGGAAGAGAGCGAGGAAAGGCAAAAATGCTGATTCTATGATCCAGCCACCTCGGCTTCAGGACTGTGTAGATATCCCCGATGCGGATAAATAGCATATCCCCGGTCAACCAATCCTACCTGAAACAACGCTACGGGCCAGATTCGGCGATCTAAGGAGACTTCATGACGATGTGCTGCGGGTAGAGAAAGGCCTCATCGCCTCGAAAGATCCAGGATACCTACTCTACGTGGTTAACGTTCCACGGCAAATGTCATACGTCGACAGCTTCCCCGCGGATAAGTTCTTACTCCGATTCGATTAAATATTCGACATGTTTCACGTGAAGAAGCTGGATTTTACATTTGTCCGCCTTTATGCCTTGCACATGAACTACATCATTGGGGTTGAGCAGATACGTCATATCTGTGTCGCTGACCCGTACTACATGCACGAGGGCTTCTTGGGAGTCTGTGCAGAGCAGCGTGAATACGCGAGGGATTACATTGTCAGTTTCATGCTCGCCAATAAGGACAAGGAGGCGATTCTCGTGCCTTATCATCCCGTGTAAGTCATCCGCGCTGCTATCCTTCCTTCGATTTCAATAATTCATTTGCATGGTGGAGGCTAATTAATTTGAGGTGTACTTATTTTGCACAGGGGCGGGCGCGCCGTCCTCATCATCCTCTACCCCGATTCTCCCACGCTCTTTACTTGGACTCGTCGAAAAACATTCACAAAAAGGATTACACCCACATCAAAGATGTTCTCGACAGTGCTATGTTTTACTACCAAGCAAGGGGTGGAGAGGTTAGGGACAAGAAGAGAAGGGGCGGCAGGGCCGCCTTCAGCCATAAGACCGACTTCTGCTGCATCCAGCAACCGAACGATTCTCTTAATGATGGATTCTATGTCCTACACCACATGCTGGAGTACAGACGGGATCACCAGAACCTTCACATGTCACCTAGATCTGGCGATGCCCATATTCTGCAATGGGCAAAGGACATAGGAGATATCGAGGATCATCGACTTCAAGCTGAGTTCTATAACATCCAGCGTGAACTTGCCCAAATCATCATGAATGAGGTCGTCGGAAAAACAGGGATGTTCTACGCAGAAGGACAAATGTCGCGGGAAGACGTCTGAACATGGATAGCCTCTCAGCGTCTCGACATGAAGCCTTTCACTAAGCTCGAGGACTATCTCCCTGACATGGATGGATGGCACGACATGATGGAGTGATTGTCGATATATGACAATGTGTCCGTTTAGTCCATACTTTCTTTTATGACAAAACTTTGAGTTATGCATGGTGAAACTTTATTTGTGATGTAATTAAACCGTCCTCCTCCCCGACTAGCAAAAATCACTCTAGTTAGGGCATTTTGGGTACGATGAACTTTGTTATTTATGCTTATGATATGTTGTTTCTATTTTTGCCAAGTCTGTCTCTTTCTGTTGCTCAACTATATATGTTGCATATCATCGACTCATGTGACGATGCAGGTGCATAGATCATAGATGGCGAAGAAGTGCTACGCTAGGAGTATATATACGACAAGTGGCCGGAGTGTCAGGCCCAAGTGTACCGGTTTTCGGTTTCCCAGCGACACGCAGTAGTTAGTTTAGGTTCACGCTAATGCGAGAGAGGGATACGAACTCATGTACATAAAGTGATAGCTATTCTCGCGTATATCATTGTTTAGATGGATGACGATGTATTTGCAAGTAATCGAGACTTGTATCGCTATTTTCGAGATTGATGACGAGAGACCACTTTGTGTTGGATGATGATTATGATGATGACATGATTTGATGAGACTAATTGTATGTATATGCTATGATTACATTTGTATGTGGATGATATGCTAAAGATTATTGTATAAAGCCTATTCAAATACAAAACAAATAAAAAACAAATATGCAGGAAAAACACTAATAAAACTAGTAGTAGCGAGGGGGGGGGGGAATTTAGCAGTAGTGCCGCCTTACCAGTAGCGCTTCCCTGTAAACAGCGCTGCAGATAATATCAGTAGCACCCTTTTCTAAAGAGCGCTGCAGCTATTCATGTGTAGCAGTAGCGTGGGTCAACAGGCGCTACTGCTATACGTTAGCTGTAGCGCCTTATTAGTAGCGCCGGTACTCGCGCTACTGGGAGGGCCAAAACCCGTGCTGCTGCTAGGCTTTTCCCTAGTAGTGGTGGATCCTTTCTGAGAAGGAGTTTCTCTCGAAAGAAGTGAGTGAGAGAAAAGTAGAACTTGATGAGGTAGTTGTACCTTCTCCCTTATTGGAAAGTAGTTCATCATAGAAATCAGTTCCCGTGATTCCTACACAAATTAGTGAGGAAACTAATGATGATGATCATGAAACTTCAGATCAAGTTACTACCGAACTTCGTAGGTCTTCCAGAGTAAGATCCACACCATAGTGGTACGGTAATCCTGTTCTGGAAGTCATGTTACTAGGCCATGATGAACCTACGAACTATGAGGAAGCGATGATAAGCCCAGATTCCGCGAAATGGTTTGAGGCCATGAAATATGAGATGGGATCCATGTATGAGAACAAAGTGTGGACTTTGGTGGACTTGCCCGATGATCGGCAAGCCATAGAAAATAAATGGATCTTTAAGAAGAAGACCGACCACTAGTAGAAAAGGGGGCAATGGTCCAGGCCGGTCCAGCCCATTAGTCCCGGTTCAATCCAGAACCGGGACCAATGGGGGCATTGGACCCGGTTCGTGAGCCCCAGGGGCCGGCCGGGCCACGTGGGCCATTGGTCCCGGTTCGTCTGGACCTTTTGGTCCCGGTTGGAGGGACGAACCGGGACCAATGGGCCTCGCTCCTGGCCCATCACCGTTGGTCCCGGTTGGTGGCATGAACCGGGACCAAAGGCAAACCTTTAGTCCCGGTTCGTGCTATCAACCGGGACCAATGGTGGTGCCTATATATACCCCCTGCTTGCGAGCAGAGCACTCCCAATGCTCTGTTTTTCATGGCCGGCGAGGGGAGAGCTTTGTGGTGCTCTAGCTCACCTCCTATGCACACGAGGTGTTCGATGGAATGCCCGAGCCACACTACTTAAGCTCTCTCCCCTCCAAGCTTGACTGCCAAGCTCTATTTTTCTCAATATTTGTCTAGATTTAGCGGTCCGTCACGCCCCGTCCCCGTCTTCACCGTCATCGATCACCCGCGCCGATCTCATCGCCGGCACCACCGTGGTGAGCCTCTTGTTCTTATCTTCTTTCTGAAAGGAAAAATATTCTTACTTGTATGTTTAGATAGATACTTGTATTATTTTCTTACTTTTATTATTGCATCTTATATAGTGCGATGGTTTTGGTATCCGCCCCTGTCGGCCATCGTCCTGTCTATGATTCGGATGTGGTATATATTATCTTTTCATAACTATTGGTTCATTTATTGTTTATGACAATTATGCCGACCAACGTGACATAGATTTTATTTATCTAGGAGGTTGTTGAACCGGAAATTCCAACCGACCCTATTGTCGAGAGATTAAATTTAGTTGAAGAAGGAAACAATTTCTTGAAGGATCGCATGAACTCCTACCACCAGATCACATGAAAGCAATTCAAGAGGAATTGGCGGGATTCTTTCTTGAACACGTCATCAGTAAAGCCGGAGAATACCATGTGGAAGTTGATTTCAAATGCTAGGGGTTTGTAATTAAGAGATCTTATACATATTGTACATGTATGTAGCCAGTAAAAAACTTGTTGTTCGACCAATCTCTCGGAGAAGGAGAGGTCGATCGATCACTTCTCTCGGTATGCATGACGAACTTCTGTACTGAATGGTTCTCTCGATCACTTATGTATATATACTACATAGCGTCGACCAAGCACGGACATAAGAGAGGACACTTCTCTCTATTAATTAGCTAGCTAACACAATATACGAAACACCTAAATTAACCCCCCAAAACCCCCAACCCCCCTCCTTTAAAAAAAAACAAAAACCCCAGCCACTGGAATGCGGACGCGTGGATGCCTTTTGGTCCCGGTTGGAGCCACCAACCGGGACCAAAGGCCCCCTGACTGGGCTCGGCGCACAGGGCCACGTGGAGGCACATTGCTCCCGGTTCGTGTTTGAACCGGGACTAATGGGTTGAGGTATTAGTAACGACCCATTAGTCCCGGTTCCTGAACCGGGACTAAAGGCCCTTACGAACCGGGACTAATGGGTTGTTTTCTACTAGTGGACGCAGACGGTAATGTTACTGTTTACAAAGCTCGACTTGTTGCGAAAGGTTTTCGACAAGTTTGACTACGATGAGAATTTCTCACTCGTAGCGATGCTTAAGTCTGTCCGAATCATGTTAGCAATTGCTGCATTTTATGATTATGAAATTTGGCAAATGGATGTCAAAACTGCATTCCTGAATGGATTTCTGGAAGAAGAATTGTATATGATGCAACCATAAGGTTATGTCGATCCAAAGGGTGCTAACAAAGTGTGCAAGCTCTAGCGATCCATTTATGGACTGGTGCAAGCCTCTCGGAGTTAGGATAAACGTTTTGATAGTGTGATCAAAGCATATGGTTTTATACATACTTTTGGAGAAGCCTGTATTTACAAGAAAGTGAGTGGGAGCTCTGTAGCATTTCTGATATTATATGTGGATGACACATTGTTGATTGGAAATGATATAGAATTTCTGGATAGCATAAAGGGATACCTGAATAAGAGTTTTTCTATGAAAGACCTCGAAGAAGCTGCTTACATATTGGGCATCAAGATCTATAGAGATAGATGAAGATGCTTAATTGGACTTTCACAAAGCACATACCTTGATAAAGTTTTGAAGAAGTTCAAAATGGATCAGTCAAAGAAAGGGTTCTTTCCTGTGTTACAAGGTGTGAAGTTGAGTCAGACTAAATGCCCGAGTACTGTAGAAGATAGAGAGAAAATGAAACTCATTCCCTATGCTTCAGCCATAGGTTTCTATCATGTATGCAATGCTGTGTACCAGACCTGATGTTTTCCTTGCTATAAGCATAACAGGGAGGTACCAAAGTAATCCCGGAGTGGAGCACTGGACAGCAGTCAAGAACATCCTGAAATACCTGAAAAGGACTAAGGATATGTTTCTCGTTTATGGAGGTGAAAAAGAGCTCGTCATAAACAGTTACGTCGATGCAAGCTTTGACACTGATCCGGATGACTCTAAGTCGCAAACCGGATACATATTTTTATTGAATGGAGGAGCTGTCAGTTGGTGCAGTTCCAAGCAAAGGGTCGTGGCGGGATCTAGGTGTGAAGCGGAGTACATAGCTGCTTTGGAAGCAGCAAATGAAGGAGTTCATAACCGATCTAGGTGTCATACCAAGTGCATCGGGTCCAATGAAAATCTTTTGTGACAATACTGGTGCAATTGCCTTGGCAAAGGAATCCAGATTTCACAAGAGAACCAAGCACATCAAGAGACGCTTCAATTCCATCCATCATCAAGTGTCGGAAGGGGACATAGAGATTTGCAAGATACACACGGATCTGAATGTTGCAGACCCATTGACTAAGCCTCTTGCACGAGCAAAACATGATCAGCACCAAAGCTCCATGGGTGTTAGAATCATTACTATGTAATCTAGATTATTGACTCTAGTGCAAGTGGGAGACTGAGGCAATAATAAATTTATTATTTATTTCCTTAATTCATGATAAATGTTTATTATTCATGCTAGAATTGTGTTAACTGGAAACTTAATACATGTGTGAATACATAGACGAAATATATAGTCCCTAGTATGCCTCTACTTGACTAGCACGTTAATCAAGATGGTTATGTTTCCTAACAATAGACATGTGTTGTCATTTGATAAATGGGATCACATCATTAGGAGAATGATGTGATGGACATGACCCATCCGTTAGCTTAGCATTATGATCGTGTCAGTTTCATTGCTACTGCTTTCTTCATAACTTATACAAGTTACCCAGACTATGAGATTATGCAACTCCCAAATACCGGAGGAACACTTTGTGTGCTAACAAACATCACAACGTAAAAGGGTGATTATAAAGTTTCTCTACAGGTGTCTCCGAAGGTGTTTGTTGGGTTGGCATAGATCGAGATTAGGATTTGTCACTCCGTGTTTCGGAGAGGTATCTCTGGGCCCTCTCGGTAATACTCATCATTATAAGCCTTGCAAGCATTGTGACTAATGAGTTAATTGCGGGATGAAGTATTATGGAATGATTAAAGAGACTTGCCAGTAACAAGATTGAACTAGGTATTGAGATACCGACGATCGAATCTCGGGCAAGTAACATACCGATGACAAAGGGAAGAACATATGTTTTTATGCGGTTTGACCGATAAAGATCTTCGTCGAATATGTAGGAACCAATATGAGCATCCAGGTTCCGCTATTGTTTATTGACCGGAGACGTGTCTCGGTCATGTCTACATAGTTCTCGAACCTGTAGGGTCCGCACGCTTAACGTTTGATGATAATTGGTATTATGAGTTTATGTGATATGATGTACCGAAGGTTGTTCGGAGTCCCGGATATGATCACGGATGTGACGAGGAGTCTCGAAATGGTCGAGACATAAAGATTGATATATTGGACGACTATGTTAGGACACCAGAAGTGTTCCGGAGAAGTTTCGGATAAAACCGGAGTGCCGGAGGGTTATCGGTACCCCCGGGGGAACTAATGGGCCTCGATGGGCCCTAGTGGAGAGAGAGATAGGGGCCGGCCAGGGCAGGCCGCGCCCTCCTCCCCTTGAGTCTGAATAGGACAAGGAAGGGGGGGAGGGTGCCCCCCTTTTCTTCCCCCTCTCCCTCTCCTTCCTTCCCCCTCTCTCCCTTTAGGTGGAAACCTACTAGGACTTGGAGTCCTAGTAGGATTCCCCTATTGTGGGCGCGCCCTTGGAGGGTCGGCCGGCCTCCCCCTTTCTCCTTTATATACGGGGGCCGGGGGCACCCTGGGACACACAAGTTGATTGTTTAGCCGTCTGCGGTGCCCCCCTCCACAGATTTCCACCTCGGTCATATCGTCGTAGTGCTTAGGCGAAGCCCTGCGCCGGTAACTTCATCATCACCATCACCACGCCGTCATGCTGACGAAACTCTCCCTCGACCTCAGCTGGATCTAGAGTTCGTGGGACGTCACTGAGCTGAACGTGTGTAGATCGTGGAGGTGCCGTACCTTCGGTGCTAGGATTGGTCGGATCATGAAGACGCACGACTACATCAACCGCGTTGTCATAATGCTTCCGCTTTTGGTCTACGAGGGTACGTAGAAAACACTCTCCCCTCTCGTTGCTATTTTCTCGAAAAGGGGCGCTTTATTACTTAAAAGGTTTAAGCATTACACCTGGCCTCTGCATAACTAAGATGCACACAGCCAACAATGTCCTCACGGCAAGCCAAAATAAAAGAAGAAGGCGAAATACAAAGATGAATATATGTATGACACCTAAACGGTAGGAGGCCCAATCCTAAGATCATGCTGCCACCCATGTTGGGTAAAAGTATCCCTCGCCGCAGACTCCAATCGTGTACACATGTCCGTAAAGAGGTCTCGATTCTCCACTCGCTGTACAGAGGACCATAAATGAAGCGTCCCGGTACATCTGTAGATAACCTGCATAAGGGAAGTACTTTTATCATTAAAAACCTTATCATTTCTACATAGCCAAAGCGACCAAATCATGGCAAGCCTCCCACCCTGAGAAGACTTCTAAACTTGTGATCAATCCCATGTAACCAGTTGCCAAATATATTAGCAACACTACACA
Source organism: Triticum timopheevii (assembly GCA_963921465.1). Classification (NCBI taxonomy): domain Eukaryota; kingdom Viridiplantae; phylum Streptophyta; class Magnoliopsida; order Poales; family Poaceae; genus Triticum; species Triticum timopheevii. Next base: position 663,668,385 of record OY997266.1, read on the forward strand.
GAGGATACAAGCCAGAAGCTATCTGGATGACTGACCATATAGAATGAGCCAATTTACAATGGAAGAACAAATGTTTTATTGTCTCATCATGCGGACAAAATACACATTGCATACTTCCATGTCAATTCCTCTTAATAAGGTTATCTTTAGTAAGAATGACTCCGCGACGAAGATACCACGCAAAGATTTTATTCTTAAGAGGTATCTTCATCTTCCAGATCTTCTTACTATTATCAGCTGGCACATCTGACTGGATCAGAGCTCTATACATAGAATCCCCTGAGAATTTCCCATTCCCATGTAGGTTCCAAAGAAAGATATCGGACCCTTGTAACAACTGTACCGTGGTTAACTGTTGGAGCAGTATGTTCCACGATTTGAGTCTAGGTCCAATTAAATCCCTTCTGAACGTCACATTTGGCGGAAATGATTCCAAAACCTTGGCAATAGTATCACCCTTGTGATGCACAATATTGTACAGAGCTGGATATTGTTCCCGGAGAGTAGCATTACCTAGGCACTTATCCTCCCAGAATCTAATTTCTGAGCCATCCATAATTGAGAAGGAACCATAGCGGAAGAAATATTTCTTCGTTGCCATTAGTCCGGCCCAAAAATGAGAGTCCCCAGGCTTCCAGTATACTTGGGATACCGCCTTAGAACCCACATATTTTCACTGTAGGAGGGTTTGCCATACACCATCTTCCGTCAACAACTTAAACAACCATTTGCCGAGGAGAGCCCTGTTCTTAACCTCAAGGTCATGAATGCCCAACCCGCCTTGGTCCTTGGGACGGCAAACCACACTCCATTTAGCCAGCCAATATTTTTTCTCTCGCTATCTCCTTACCAAAAGAATCTCGATCGGAAGTAATCCAATCTATGTAATACTCCTTTCGGCATTGGAAGAAGGAAATCATATATAGTACCATGTTACTTAGTACTGAATTTATGAGGACCAATCTTCCACCCAGAGATAGCAATTTACCTTTCGAACTACTAAGTATTTTTTGTAGTCTCTCCTCGACGTGTTTCCATTCAGCATTTGTGAGTCTCCGATAATGTATCGATATCCCCAAATAAGTGATCGGAAACTGGCCCAATCCGCATCCGAATAGCTCAGCATACAGATGGGCCTCGTCTTGAGCCTCGCCAAAACAAAACAGTTCACTTTTATGGAAATTGATCTTAAGCCCTGAGAGTTGCTCGAATGCTGATAAAATTAATTTCTGATTTCTTGCTTTCTCGAGGTCATGATCCATAAAGAGAAACGTATCGTTGGCATATTGGAGGATAGATAGGCCACCATCCACTAGATGATTCCTACCCCATCAATTTGACCATCAACCTTGGCACGCTCAATCATGACCGCTAACATATCAGCCACTATATTGAATAGCATGGGCGATATTGAGTCACATTGTCTCAATCCTTTCTTCGTTTGGAAATAGTTGCCAACGTCATCATTGACTTTAATGGCAACACTACCTCCAGACACGAAACTATGGATCATAGCGCGCCACTCTTCAAAAAAACTTGTCATTCTGAGAGTCTGTTGAAGAAAAGACCACTTGACTTTGTCATAAGCTTTTTCAAAGTCAATTTTAAGAACCACCCCATTAAATTTTTTCCGATGCAATTCGTGAACTGTTTCATGAAGGACAACAACCCCATCTAGGATATTTCTGCCTTGCATGAAAGCAGTTTAAGAAGGACGAACCACGTGTTCAGCAACCGAATTTAGCCTAATCGTCGCTACCTTGGTGAATATTTTAAAACATCTACCTCTCATTGCTATGAATCACCTAGATAGATCTTGCGTGATCGTAGGAAATTTTTGAAATTACCGTGTTCCCCAACAAGGCTCACCAATTTGAACCTATAGCTCCATGTATTTCTCCGGTCTCTGTTTTCCTTGTTGAACTTGCATTCGTGACTCTGCTTCCCAAGAATAATATTGATTTAGGAGGACCCGTATAGAGTCATGGAATATGACGTACTGTGAGATTTGAAGTTACTTGATGAAAACACTGAAACTCAAAATACATGAACATTAAAACTATGGATTGAGGTGACATGTAACCTACCTCTTATAGGAATCAAAATAGGAGGAAACTATCGTTTGGATGTTACGTCAGGCAATGGCATGAACAGAAAGAGAAAAACTTGATAAAACATTAGGAAAGACATCATGTTTGGTTTTCTCCAAAATTCTTATGGATTTCATTTCATGGGAATTTCAAGAGATCCAAAATAGGCATTCCATTATTCCAAAATGTTTCAAATGAAATTTTCCTATAGGAAACATTTCTTCAAATTCTTATGTTTTTTGGGAACTAAGTTGGTGTACCTTTGCCCGAGTAATTGGTTCTTGTATGTCAACTTTAGAAGCATCGACTATGTGTAAGATTGCATCAACATACAAATTTCATCAGCACTAAGCCAGGGCAATGCTGTCCTGTCACCCACCCAGGGCCCATCATATCTTCAAAGGTCGATGGTTTTCCCCCAAAATAACGTGGACATCTTGACATGTTGGGCTGGTTTCTCGTGGTCTAAGGAGGGTCAAAGTTGTGGTTACTCAGGACTGAGATGCATAGTTTATGCCGGCTGCTGATCAAGGGAAGAAAAAATACCTAAACATGCTTGTATGTTATAGAGAGGTTATAAAAGTCACATGTTGAGACACTCCAGAATTATCTAGCAATCAACTGCCTTACATTTGAGATAATTTTTAGAAATGCACATTTGTAGATCTCTCTACAAAGATATTGGGAAAATGCAAACACAAATGAATATATATAATAATATTTATAAATGGTTGAAATTATTCTAGCAATAATCATCTATTTTAAAATTGTACTTTTTTGTAATATCTCAAACAAAATATTTGATAAAATCATAACCTTTATGGCTAAATATGTTTCTAGTTCATCGCAATTGTCCTATAATAACAAACCTACAAATTGTGTATTATACATAATGTTATTATCATTGTTCTTATACTAATTCTACTTCTTATAATAGAATTATTTAGCATAATGGGCACTGAAAACAACTTATAAGAGAAAAAAGTTTGGTATAAACAAGTGACATCGGTTATTTATAAGTAAACTTGGGGCTACAAAAATATTTCATGACCAGTTAAATTTTTGTATATTTTTGATCACCTCTATCACACATGTATGTCACAAAAAACACATAAAAGACAAGTAGTCATTAACCTCTTAGTCTTTACCACAACTACGATCAACTTCCTTGCGGGCAGTCTGATTGACGATGTTAATGTGGCATATGCTACAAGTAAGCTTTGGGGACTCTAGTTTTGAGATATTGCGATAACCGTTTTGGTGTAGGTTAAGAGCAAGAAGGACAAGATGAAGTCTTTAAGACACATAAACAACTGATTTTAGTAGGTTAGGCATAAGTGATCGAGCTGAGGTCCTAAGATCCAAAGCATGATCCTAAGGTCAACCTTGAGCCAATCCGGGTTGCTGACGTCTACTTCGCCCTCCTCGCCCGATTGATTAAGGGTGTCACACTTAGTATTGACTAAATGAAACAGGGTAGGCATCACATTGCTGCAGTGTAGGCATCACATTGTAATCATTAATGAAGTTTCTTAGTGTTTTTACTTGGCTCAACACATTGTAATCACCCATTAAGTTTCTTAGTGTTTTTTATTTTACTATTTGAAACAAAGCAAAAAATATTTGCCCTTTTCATTAATTAAGCAAGGAGAAAGAGTATGTACATAGCCCAAGCCAAAAGACCAAATATACTACTCTCCACGGATGATTGCCCTTAAGTGTTTCGCCCCGGATGTACACCACAACCTAGCCTCTCTCTTGATATTACCAAATACAATCGTAGGCAAAGATGCAAATTTGCAGCAACTCTAGGCTCTAGCATTCCACTAGTTCCAATTCTCACAAAACCTTGTTTGGTAGTGAAGCCAAGGCTATGTTTGGTACCGCATTTGAGTTGACCGCTTTAGTTCAGTGTCCACAAAATGTGGACGTCCTAGAAATGTTGCCAATTTCCGGGACCGGGTCATCTCTTCCAAGCCAATCTTTGATCATGCATCAAATCCTTTCTCTGTACCAGAATTGGAAAGTATGTGAGCTGCTATCTCCGGGTTATATTTGCAAAGATGACAAAGGCCATCATTAGGCCACCCTCTTTTTTCCAATCTGTCATTAGTACAAACTAAGTTTTCCAAATGCATGGTTTGATCATGAATGAGGTCTGTTTCACCAAAAATAAATGCATTGCGGGTGTGTCACTTGTTTAATGTAAACAAGAAATAAAAAAGACCGACAAAAGGTTTTAGTACTTGCATGTAGAGAATCAAACTTCGAAGCACATAAACTAGCTAGGTATGGTGTCACCCTTCCTGTAGGGAGGCATATTTGGCTGAGTACTTCCACATGATATGGTTGTTATATATGTAAACATCATTGTCAATCAATAAAGCCTAGCTATCTTTGCTCCAAAACATCACTAAGCTAGGGCAATATTGTCCACCCAAGGCCCATCATCTACAATGGTCCAAATTTACATGAGTCATGATCCTAACATTGCTCACCCATTTCCTCCCATGAGATTGATGATTTTTTAAATAAAATATTTATATATCTTGACATGTTGGATTGTATAGACAAAGTCTATGTTGATTTCTCGCAAATAAAGAGGCTATTGATGTTATTCGGGATTGAGCTGCAAGGTTTATGCTAGCTACCGGTCAAGCTAAGTGGGAAAAAATACATGGACGCTAAGTTCGCTTGCATGCTACACATGGTTGTGTTTTGAAACCAACTATAAAACACATATGTGCCACTAGCGATTTTCTATAATATATTTTTTATTGGAGAAAACAAGTAACAAACATCACCAACTTTTTAAAGACAAGTTGCTTCTAGAAACATACCCATCACTTATAGAGTCTATCTAGAATTATCTATTTACTTGCATGTGAGGTGAGGTAGACAATCATATACATTTGTAGACCTCCCTACAAAGTTAATGAAGGTTATGCAAACACAAATAAATACACTAACATATATAAATGGTAAAATTAGTCTACAAATAAATAAAATTCCGTCTTTGTAAAATGATAAATTATAAATATCTCAAACAAAATCTCAACTAAAACATAATTTTTACAACTACATACATTTCCAGCTCATTAAAGGTTTCTTTTAATAACCGAAGTTACAATCATAACAAGAATATTTCTACTTAATATTTTTGTTGATATGGTTCCCTGACTAATTGTAGTATGAATAATACCATTAATATTTTTATCAAGACCGTGTGCTAAGAAAAACAATTATAAAGGCGTAAAAAAGTTCAGTATAAACAAGTGACATCACTTAATTCTAAGTAGTTATGGTCGCGTCCACAGTACTTCCACTCCCCGTCTTCCTTGTTTGTTTCAGGTCCCCTTCTCCCTCGCTTCCATTGCCTCCAATTGCCAACATTTTTTAAGAATTACTTCTTGTGTTGTTCTACTACTTAGTGTGAGCAAGAATAATGACATTCAATTAAGGACAGTAAAGCTGAGCCTAAACCGAGCTCTCTCAGTGATTAGCGTCATTCCTAGCCATCTGATTTTGTGTGCAAAACGATCTGTCTCGCAGTCTGTGTAATCTAGCCCAGCTGTCCTGTGGGCTGCTGCTCCAGAAGCCGAAACGAGGGCCTCTGGTAAACTAGGCCTGTTTATGCAGCCCATTTATCTCACCGAGTCGGGAGCATAGGTGGGGTCATAAAAAAAATCTCCGGTCGCCTGAAGCGATCGACGAAGAAGAGGAGGGGATGCGTGCGACCAGGGGAACAGAGGATAAGCTCGGTGCGCATGGATTGATCCGACGCCAGGCTCCCGGGGGATTGAGCATTCACCAGACGCGCAAGGAGAACAAACACATACGTTTGAGGGATGTGGGTCTAGTCGAGGCTCCCGAGAGGGTGAAGGCGAGGTGAGGCGCGCGATGGGGACACAGCCGATGCGATGCCCGTGAGGGGATTCGGGGAAGGTGCGAGATGCGAGATGTGTGTGAATCGTGGGTCGGTCGATCCTTCTCCTTCCTGGTGGCCAGCCTCATCTGGTCGCTCGACTTCCATGTCTCTAGCTTTAACGAGATCTCTGAATCGATGTACTCTTCCCGGGCTACTCAATTGTGTGATCCCGTGCTTCTCTGCGTGTGGTGGCTCCATGGTGACCCTGTTATCCCTCTAGGTTTGCTCTTTATCTTCCTCTGCTTCAGGTCTATGATGCTCTCGTCAATGATTCGTTACAGAATGGTTCGGTTCTAGCAATGGGAGAGACAAAGGAATTGAAAATATGCAACAATGAGGGAACGAGGAAGGAAAGGTGAGGTCTACTTCTAAGCATTAGAAGGACACACATGTCGGTGTTGCTGCTGATGGTAGAGAGGAGATCAACCGCAAGAGTGCCGGGGAAAAATCAGGGTCTGAAACTGAGTTTATTGTAGGTATGTCTTTTCCGCTTCTCAACTCCATCTCAATCTTTCTCTAATTTTTTTCTTTGTTCCTATGCAGGTTAGGTCGGTTTACAACTAGGTATAAATCTTCCCGAGGACTCATATTATGTGGATGCAAAATCATCAGTTGTTGTTAAGATGTAAAATTCCTATACTTAGGTGATGGTACTATCTGGGAGTCTCTCAGATTTTGCTTCTATCATGTATGGTTAAGATTGTGTCTCGTTCTCGCGGCCGGACCCTGCTCCAACTGCTTGATTTTCCATGAGCACATGGAGGCGAGAGGCCGGAGGCCACTCACAACGACACAACGTGTCCGTGACGCGCGAGGAGGCTCCGAAGGAGTGGCTGCGCGTCTATTAATGAGCTACACTGCAAAGGGCAGTCTCCGAGCACTAGCACGGTGAGCGGGCTCAGCGGGATGAGGAGCAGGAGGCATACATCCATGGTGATTTCATTGCTTCACTTTGCTCTACTCTGCTCTATCTTGTCAGCTAATCTTAGCTACGCACTATGTGTTAATCCAATTTCTAGGGACTCAACGCAAGTTCCATCTGAACACTCAATCTGTTTTTTTTGTTATAGTGACAAATCTAATGTGAAAAAAAACATATAATCAAGTTAGTTCATATACTTTATTGCAAGGTGTGCTGGCATGGATTACCATACTCAATGCTATGTAAGTTCTGTGTTCCACCCAGTTTGTATAGTTTCCTATTTAAATTGCTAATTTTGCCAACCACTGTTAGTTGCCATAGTCCATTTTAGTCAGTGACATTTAGATATATTAAAATTGAGCACTAATCCTGCCCTCTCAGGTCATTAGACTCCAGAGCCGTCCATCCTCGCGATTTGACGTACATGGCCGTCCGATTCACATGAAAGTTCTGTTAGCGCGGCATAGGCCAAATCTGGCGTGGATGTCCTAAAAGGGCCTCTACTCTCGTAGCATTTTTGGAGGCCTGTCGTTCATCCGGCGTGGGACTACGAATGGGCCGTTTGTGGGTGTCGCCCTCAACTCAGTCCACCAGACGGATCACTCCACGCTCCTCCCTCCCGACCTCGAGGTGCGCCGCCGCCGTTACAAGAGTATCTCTGGCACCACTGTGCCGCGAGGAGCCATAGCATGTCTTTCGCTACTTTCTTCCCTCCCCTGTCCTTCTCGCCTCATAGCGGCACCTTCATCCCACCACAGGCGCTTCTGTTTTCAATGTCTTTGGCTCTGAGCGAAACATCTGAACTGCTCTGCTCCTCCATGACTCTTGTCGCGTTCCCTGCCGCTCCTATTCCGGTTATAAGCTCTACCCGGACATAATCGTCCTCCATACAACATGCTTAAGAATAAGGCTTCTGTCCCTGCATCGCCTCCCTAATTTGTAGTTTCACATGCCCAGTTTGTTTCCATCTTCTGATCAGTGTCGAAGGGCCCGTTCAGTGTCACTCCGCTCTAGGAACGGACGGAGCTGTAGTTCAAAATCTTGCAGCGAGCAAGCAGCCACTCCGCAGATTCTAGGAGCTGGTGGTTTGCTGAGTCCAAAATATATGCTTAAGAATAAGGTTTCTGTCCGTGCAGCATATTGTGATGCATCATGGCTAAGAATCAAATACAAACCAATAGTTCATATTTTGCTAATCATCAGGTCAGTAATAGTTTCTTTAGTTGATTTAATGCTATTATATGAAGCTTTACATTTCCTCATAGTCACTATTTATTCACTGTGTAGTCTTACATAAAAAGTTCTGCTCTTACCCTCTTTGGTCACCTGATTGTAGTTTCAGTGAGTTATGTATAATAATTTTGATCTGCCCAACAGGGCATGCTCCTGAATCGCTACATCTTTGACATAGTTGAGGCCTTGAGGGGCTATAGTCAATAGGGCTGGTAAAGTATGTTCACTTGTTGGACGTTGTCCATTCGGTGCAGATGGATCCCAACCAACACTGACTATGAGACCATCTAGAAGTGGTGCAGATCGGGAATTCAGGATACTACACTACAGCGTCGACATATTGTCTGCTCGTTTCCAAAGGCTTGAATCTTATATATCTTGAGTTCTCTCATTTCTCAATCAACATGCATTTGTTCATCAATCATCTTCTCTTGCTTATATGTACGCAGGGAAAGAAGGAATGGAGGGCTATACTGTTGTTATGCTAACGTATTTTTCAGGCGTGTGTGATTAGATTTAATAGTTGTAGTAGTCGACCAAGCAAACAATAAATAATTGGTACGCCCGATTCAGTTAATTTTTGCAGAAATTATTCTACACTTGCATGAAAAAACAACTTACTATACAGATTGAAATAGCTTCCTTTTCATGTGATGCATGTTGTTACAAAGAAAAAGACCAATACATATGCAATGGAGGTGACTTCCATATATCACACTCCCACTAGACATTCTATTTTCTTTTCTTCTGGTTTCTATGAAAAGCACAAAAATATTTAAATATGTAAGTTAAAGCTTTATTTTATTATTAAGGTTGGACAATTATGGCTTCATGGAGTAATTCCTACAACTTATTTTAAAGTTCTCTGGATGTATTATTATATCCAACACAATTGAGTATTCCCATTTTGTGGAAACCAAAACTGAATTATCAACTTTGCACATATAAAGTAGATATGCTATGTACTAATGTTTGTAACTTTAAATGTACTTTAGTTAAATTTACTTCACATGTAGTTACATTTTGTTTTCACTTTGCAGTTCAAAATAGGTATCGTCTCATCGTCAACTATTTTATTCAACTTCGCTCTTGCTACCCCCATGCTCTCCCAACCTAGGGAAAATCCTTGCTGTGATGCTGCCACGGCTGTTGAGGAAGATGATGGAGGTGGTGAGGGCGAGAAGAAAGTACAAGAGGAAGGGTGAGGACACCAGGGAGCAACATGGTCCCACTGCTACTAGAATGGGATGTAGCTTTGTGAAATTGGTGAAAAGGTTAATAAAACCGGGACCATTGCTGATCTTATTTATTTTGCATGGTTTTCTCTCTAAATTTAAGTCTTTTCTTTTTGTTGGTTGTTTATAAACTTTCATCTATAACTTTTTGAGAAATTGTGTGTGTTGTTGCAGAAGGGAAGTATTTTTCTCCTTGGGAGGCATTCTGATCAACGGTCGGATGGATTTGTCTACTCCCTGCTTGATCACAAATGTAGGCTTGCTCAATCCTTTTCTTTACTTACCTTTACATTATATATGATGATGATGTTGACAATTAGAAATAATCAAGCTTAAAAAATAACAACATATTCTTCTAATATGGATAAAATTAATTTCTATGTTTGTATCTCAATATATTTGCCAAAATACCTATCATTAATTATAAAAATGGACGGGTGCGGCAACGCGCGCCATCATGGTCTAGTGTCATATAAGAATCAAGCAATTTTGTGATCTTACTATGCACTTTGAAGTCCATTAATGAACATTAACTGAAGCTTATGCACATGGTAACAATAAGGTTGCTTCTTCATATTTTTGCTTTTATCTGATCAAGATGACTCATTAACTTCATTTGTTTAGTTTGAAGTGTTATATGATGCAAGATTTGGGACTCAAACTGTTGCAGATCTCTTAATTCTTTTTCGAAAGGTTAGTTATGTTTGTCCCTACATATATGGTAGTCATATTTGTCTGATCACGATTGGTTAATTCTGTCTTCATGCTGAAAAAATTAACCGTGGTTTCGGTTTCCGTGAGTGCTGACCTAATATTTCGGTATTTTTTGCAAAATGTTGACCTGTTTTTAGAATCATGTTTAACGAAGTGTATAATGATATCATAATTATACTTGCCATGCCATCTAATTTGCTTCACGAACTAAATACTCCCTCCGTTCCCTAATATAAGAACTTTTAGCGTTTTTCTTCATTCGTGTGTATCTAGACACATTTTAGTATGTATGATCACTCATTTTAGTATGTATGTAGTCAATATTGAAATAGCTAAAAGTTTTATATTAGGGAACGGAAGGAGCAGTATTCTTTATTTAACTGTTGCTCACACATATTTGTAATCTGGACGCTAAAACTCCATTCCAACCTACAGACATTTTGAATTTATGACCAATTGTCAAGCACTATGTTTCTACCTGTACAGAGAGACAGGGAAGTTTATGGAAGCAGAGATAATCGTGATGACCGAGGTATATATTTCCTACGTAATCTTGCTCTGGATTGATGTGTGCATCTATTTAACATTTGCACTGATTTTCTTTTGCAAAATTTTAGCTATGAATTTCAAGGAACACTAAATGTATTTGCTAAGCTTTTGCATCTCTCCAACATGTTTCGACACCATAAAGCTGCTAGAGCATGAAAACACTTGCAATGTTTTATATTTGCCCAGCATCATAGTATTGCAGAACACTAATGTATTTTGTGAAGCTTTTTCACCTCTCCAACATGTCGCAACACCATACAATGGCCGTGAGAGCATGAAAATATTTGCAGTGATTTATATTTGCCCCAGATCATTGGTATTGTAGATCCATATAAATGGCTCAATGCCCATGAATGTTGCAAATTATTGTAGATAACACATCTGCTCAATCAAGCAGTCTATTTACATTTGTTAGAAAAATGCAAACATCAGGATTCTGAATCTCTTAGATGAGATATGTTGCATATCTTGTAATTTGTATGTGATGTGACATGTCATTGTAGTTTGCCACTTAAGAAATACATCAACACCTTCCTTTTATGTTGTTCTTTTATGGACTTCAGATTTTTCTTAGGAAACATTTCTGCTATTGATCCAACATAATATATACTCTGTGGTGCTGCTTATACACTTAAAATTTTAAATCAATATTCTGGAAACGCACTTCTATCTATACTCTGTTTTTCTACAACCGAGCTATAAAGCAGCAATTTGAAAATACCATGTAGCTCTAGCACGGGACCTAAAGTCAAGCTCTGAGGGATTTGGTGGACGAATTGCTCTTTGATATGAAATCGTGAGGCCATGCCGATGTGTCCTGAAGTCGTGTGTGAGGATGTACAAGGAAGACCCATGGAAATTGGAAAAGCAATAGTCATAGCCACGTGTCAATTAATATGAGATCATTATATCTTTAGTTAACTGTACCATATGTAAGCATGACGACAAGTTGTATATAGCATTCATTTTCTGATATAAGAATAATAATGTGTGGTTTGCTTTTGATGTGGAAATTATTATTGTGATCATTCATCAGAGATGCACACGTGCATTATTTATATACTTATAAAGCAATTCAAGTTTGAAACTTAGACTCAACAATTATTCTACATGAAGTGTGTACTACGCCACTCACAAAAAGCATAGCTTCCATCCAGCATCTTTCGCCGAGTTAATCCGTTAATCCGTGCATTGGTGTTTTGCCAATTCCTGAAGTTATATAACCCTTATGGTTTCTTTCAAGTTAATGTCATTACTCCATTAAGTGAAGGTTAGTTGTTGCTCCTTGATCAAGGCTATTAATATATAGATGTGTTTTCAAGTACATTCATAGTATTCCATTGACGAGTATAAGTTAAAGCAACATGCTACATTTTCATTTGTAAGTAGCCATAAGATACAAATTGACATGTACATACATTGTATACATGAAACTAAAATGTGAATAACATGTCTAGCTTAGCGTTTTCCTGTTTTTGGTTATACTTATTACTGCCCGTTTCAAAACAAAAGAAAACTTCTGCGAAACAACTTTTTTTAGACTATTCTACCATTTTCAATAGTCCGTGTCTCAATTATGTTTACCTTTTGTCACCTTGTATTTATGGAAATTCCTATTGAGGGAGTCCTGGACTAGGGGGTGTCCGGATAGCCGAACTATCATCATCGGCCGGACTCCAAGACTATGAAGATACAAGATTGAAGACTTCGTCCCGTGTCCGGATGGGACTTTCCTTGGCGTGGAAGGCAAGCTTGGCAATACGGATATGTAGATCTCCTACCATTGTAACCAACTCTGTGTAACCCTAGCCCCCTCCGGTGTCTATATAAACCGGAGGGTTTTAGTCCATAGGACAACAATCATAACAACAATCATACCATAGGCTAGCTTCTAGGGTTTAGCCTCCTTGATCTCGTGGTAGATCCACTCTTGTACTACCCATATCATCAATATTAATCAAGCAGGAGTAGGGCTTTACCTCCATCGAGAGGGCCCGAACCTGGGTAAAAACATCGTGTCCCTTGTCTCCTGTTACCATCCGACTAGACGCGCAGTTCGGGACCCCCTACCCGAGATCCGCCGGTTTTGACACCGACATTGGTGCTTTCATTGAGAGTTCCTCTGTGCCGTCACGATCAGGAAGGATGCCTCTTCCCGTCTTTAAAGACAGTACCATTGCCAAAGGAGCTTTGGCCGCCGGCCAAACTATCCGGCTAGGTGGTTTTCTTATGACCGCCTGTTCGGCCGCCGCTTCGACGATGACCTCTAGGGTCATCAAAAGCGATCTTCGCGTCAGCTCGGAATTCACCGAGCAGCTGGATCCGATTGAGCTCTTTTCTGTAAACGAGCTCTTGGATCGCATCGCCGCCGTGGGGGTCTCTACAGACTACGATCAGATTGGGCTTAAAACCGATCGGAGAGAGATTAACCCCCTCCCCCAGGTTACCCACCACGTTGCGGTGGTAGAGCAACAATGCGGCGACTCTTCTTCTATATTAAAGACCAGTTATGTCCGGACTCCTGATCCCTCCATGCCGGATTCCTGCGGAGGGACGGACATCGATCAAGTACAGAACCTAAAGTCAGGCAGCGGACCAGACTCGTTGGACAACGTCCGGCAATCCAAGCTTCCAATTTCGGAAACTTTTCGACCCTTGAGCCTCAAGTTGGGCAGGGTTCCGGACTCAATTCCACCCACCCATCCAAACATATGCGATCTATCTCAAATCCGGCAAGAGCCCGCTGAAACAGTACATCATTACTGGGCCAGATTCCTCCTGGTTATGGATAGGATAAATGACTGCCGTGAGGAAAACGCAATTGCAATTTTTTTGCAACAATTGCACGGACAAGGGAATCTTGAACGCCGTAAGTCGTCGCGAAATTACACGCTTCGCTGACCTGGCATCCATAGTGCGAAAGTACTGTGCGATGGAGAGTGTCCGGAAAACCGAAACTAAGTTTTGGGACAATCCGGCTCCGAACACAACCCTAGTCCGAAACAAAAGGGTGCAACATACTCAGACGGGCGCGGCAACGGGCGCCTTTGCTGGTCTAGTGTATATATAAGAATTGTCATGGATGTTGCATTTGGGAGACACCGAATGTACTAGTGGTTGCATTACATGTAGGTCACACCATTCCACTTCACCTCTCTCCCACTGACTGCATGAGCAAACTCATGCACGGATTAATGAAAATACAAATAGGGTATTTCTTTAAAATCTCATCACTTGTTTAACATAGCTTTTGCCTTGGGCCTCGCCATAGACCGCCATCTATCTACAAAGAAATTATATTGTATCTATGTAAAATTATATTCTTGATAAAAATATAACATTTTTTGCAGCTAAATATGTCTTCACTTCATCCCTAGCAAAAAAAATCGCCAGATGCGCCAATACTCTTCTTTTCCCTTCTTCTTCCACACCAAAACCACATTTCCCCTGTTTCTAGCTTCCTACACACCAATTACCCAATGAAGCTATTATTGTGATGTTTTTGTGCTATGTGATATAGTCCACATGAACAATTGCAGCGATAATGCACCCATATCACCCTCTTTCAGTCACAACCCATAGATCACATATAGCAGAAGAGGCAGTTGGAAAGGGAAAGAAATGCACAGCTGAGTCCGGTAGAAAAATGAACTATACTAAGAAGAAAACATGCCGCATATCAAAAATGGAAAGCATTGCCAGGTAAAGGTTGCGCATTTAGATGCTAGATTGTACGAAACGAGCAAATGAGTTATCTTCAATGAACAATGGGAAATCAAGATTGCTAACAAAATCTCTTGACAAGATTGACGAGATGATATCTCTAAGAATGCATCTTTATATAAATTAATAGACAAAACAAACCAAAGAAAATCTAGGAAATGTATATCTAATCTACATCAAGTATGCAACAAAGAACCAAAAAAGAACTGAACACAATCAAGTGGAATCTACATCAAATCTACATCATGTATAGGATTGGGGAGAAATAAAGTAAAGAATTTGGAGTATGGTGTGGAGGAGAAAACTGGTGCAGAAAATGCCATCGGACACGGTTCATTCCAAACAATGGTGTGTGATAGCTGGTCAACGCACATGATGCGATGAATAACAGCACATAAATTTTTTTGACTAGTCTTCCTAACTAAATGTTGTGGTCATCCACACCATTGCATAAACTCCATAATTAAGCCACAGTTTCAACCATTCTCTGCAGTAGCACTTTCCTAGTTTGAGAAAATATAGCTCATATTAGAAGACTAAACTACCTTAAGCATCGTAGTTCGCACTTAATAATTCGAGCTATTTGACGTAAGCATAGCTCTAACAAAGGACCGCCGCTCTACACAAAGACTATTACTCCCTTCGTTCCATAATTCTTGTCATGATGTTAGTTCAAACTAAGACCACGACAAGAATTATGGAACGCAGTGAGTACTACACATAATTAAGCATAGCCACCACCACGCCCTACCGCCCTATGACTTGCCGTCGTCCAATGAGATGTGGACGACTTCTCCGTATGACGGGTAGTGTAAGTCGGCCTCTGTGCCCCCAGGCTGAGCTTGTCGTCGTCATCAAGGACTACCTCGTTGTAGTGCTTGAAGTAGTGGCAGCACCAGAGCTCACGTTAGTACTGCTGTTGCTGAGCCTCGGTACTGCTATTGCGAAGCCTCAAACAGCTTCTCCTCCGGGCCTCAAACGACTTCTCCTCCTTAGAGACTCCTGCTCCTCCCATTGAGTCTTAAGTGAGGCGGCGATGGCATTCTTGTTCTCCGTCTCCAGCTCATCAATCTCATGCGCCTGGGGCTCCATGGCCTTGATTGCCAAGGTCAAGCATCGCCCACGAGGATCTGGGGTAGATTGTGGGGTCAGAGAAGGCCAGCATGATATATGCATAGGCGGTACACTCTCGACAGCTCTCGGTTGATTAGTAGGATTAAGAGTGGCTTGAGATCATTACAAGTTGAGTGTGAGCCCAATCTGCAACTCGACTTTTAGCTCGAGCCAAATCAACCTCGCTCATTTCATGATGCAAGCTGAACCAAGATTAGGCTAGATTGCTCAGAATCAGACTTATTTGCACCCCTGTTGGCAAGGCTATGCATGCTCTGTAAATTCAACAGTATTACCATACCAGGTCTATTGCCCCATCAACTGAATTACACCGACGTCCAGAACATTTATTTCTTATTATTACAAAGGACAAACATGAGGAAAGTGATTGGTTTCCCTTAATGATTACAACAATTTTCTCTTGTTCTAATCAGTACATCTACTATCAAACAAATAGATAGTGCACACATAGATTGCCCTGATAATGATACGCTTGTCCCATGTGCCCGTTCGCCCAAAAAGAATGAGTCAGTTCATGAGGATTTCACGCGATCACCGATCTCTCGATTCCGACTTTGCTTGACTTCCTGACGTCCTCATCCTTAACAGCCTCCACCCACATTTCCGGAAACGCTTCCTTCATGTTGTGAAGGCTCTCCAAGGCATGGTCAGCACCTTTAATCCTTTCGTACGTTCTAGCCTGGTGATACAATCATTCAACAACACACAAATTAGCAAACTATGATCACCAACAAAATTCGCGCGACATAACCGGAGGCACGATTTAAATACCAGGACAGTGTGCATTTAGATTTGCTTCCCTTCCTGGATGTTCCTGACGCTGTCATCGAAAAATATCGTGTATGTGTTTCTTAGCCAGTTAGCACACCATACAAAGGTACCTATGGATCTCTGAATATTACCATCGAGTTATTTGGTACTTACCGTAGTCTGAGGATTGATGTCGGCAAGCTTGAGGGCATGCAACATTGCATCTATATTCGGTTTGCACAGGATTGATGACCTTGGCAGCTCAACCCTAGGCTCTCGATGAGCCAAGTGCTGCATTATATCGAAGATCTCAACTTTGCCAGATGCCACAGGAGTAGGTGATGCCGGGTTCAGTGTCTCAAAGCACAGAACCCCCTCAGAGCAGTCCTCGATCCCAAGCCTCTTTTGGGCCCTCGAAGCATGGAGCCTATCACCATTCGTGAACACCTAGCAGCACAACACAATCACATGGTCGTGGTTGCATCCTAACACTTGGCTTCTGATGAAAAGTTTCGGGCTTGCGCGATGCGTACGATTTTGCAGATAGGTAAGCTGAGGTGGATGTTCCTGAGCACCCAGTCATGCTTGAGTTTTTCGTAGGCCAGTCGTCCATGAACAAAGCCGCAAAACACATGAAACATTCAAGAATCTGCCATTCAATTGTTTTTGCCCAAATTACGGCCAAAACAAACACTGAAACAACAAGTTTGGCGAGAAACCCGCAGGCAGGCAGTACCCGTGGAAATCATCATAGTCGAATTGGTACCCAACGGCCTGCATCAAAGATCACAAGAGACATCCATGGTCAATACAAGAGACATCTTGTCGATGCTGAGCTTCTTGACCATGTATTCTGGACCACCAAACAGCCAATTATTCTCGGCCAACGAATCGCTTGGAGAAACGCACGCATCACTTATAGAGACAATCTAGAATTATCTATTTATTTGCAGGTGAGGTGAGGTAGACAATCATATACATTTGTAGATCTCTCTACAAAGATATTAAAGGTTATGCAAACACAAATAAATACACCAATATATCCAAATGGTAAAATTAGTCTACAAAGAAAGAAACTTTTTGTGTATGTAACATTATAAATTTAGAAATATCTCAAAAAAATCTCAATTAAAACATAGCTTTTACAACTAAATACATTTCAAGCTCATCACAAGTTTCTTATAATAACCAAAATTACAATCATAACAAGAATTTGTACTTAATATTTTTTAATATGGTTCTTTAGCGAATTTTAGTACTCATAATACCATAAATATTTTTATTAAGACTGTGTCCCGAGAAAAAACAATTATAGAGGAGTAAAAAAGTTCAGTATAAACAAGTGACATCACTTTATTCTAAGTAGTTATGTCACCTAAGAAAGGTTAGGAAATGCAAGTTCGATATTTTCCTCGAGAAATAAAATAAGGACAGTTTCGAAAATGTCCGCATCCTAAAAGATTTTTCAATGGTACATAAGAGTTTCAGAAGCGGTTAAGAAAAAATAAGTGAAACCACAGTGTTTTAAGTTTTGAAAAAAGAAAAGGTCAAGAAGCAGGAAAGAAAAAACGATTTCATTGAGGAATGGTGCAAGATGACTGCTGAAAAGTTCTAAATAAGTCTTCGATTGAGAGGTTGGATAAAGATAGGACTGTTGTTCCTTACTTAAAAAGACATATTTCCTTTTATTTATTACTTATAATGATGACTGAGAGTGTTATTCCGCCATAACATTACCCCGCGGTCGCACGGGCTGTACGTTTGTACTTAGTTTATAAGGGCTTGGTGTTCTATATTGAGTCAAAATATATATTATATTCTACATAAAAACATATCTGTTTTCAGTTAAATATGTCTCCATTTTGTCCCAAGTGTTATATAAACACAGTCATAAAAAAAATATTCTACTTAATACTTTATATGAGTTGAAATGCATATGTACCAGCACATGCGGGTACATATCTTATCTTAGCCGGGCATGGTTACTTTGAGATCTGTCCAAACCACATGAATTTGACTTTCTAGACTTTCTACATTAGTGAAATAATAAAAGTGGCGACGAGACCATCGGAACGTGACACAGAGGCAAACATGTCCCGGTTTCATGCCGGATACCCTAGGCCCACTCACCCAAACTTGTAGACTTCGTCGGACAAAGGAAACACCCACCCTGCACCCCAGATTATTTAGTTTATCCCCCCTCCCAACACCCAATCCTATACATGATGGAAATGATGCATTTCTTTTTTGGTTCTTGGTTGCATATTCGATGTAGATTGGATATAGATTACCTAGATTTTCTTTGATTTTTTTGTCTATCAATTTACAGTAAAGATGCATTCTTAGAGAAATCAACTCGTCGATCTAGTCAAGGGATTTTGTTAGCATTCTTGATTTCACATTGTTCATTGAAGATAGCTCAATTGCCCATTCTGGACGATCTAAACATTTACATGTGCAATCATTAGCTGCCAATGATTTCCTTTGTTGATATGTAGCATGTTTTCCTGTTAGTAGTTCGTTTTACTTATCAGTACTCCTTTATGCATATCGTTCCCTTTCCCGCCGCCTCTTCTGCTATGTGTGATCTATGGGTTGTAACTGAATGCGGGGTGATATGGATCCATCACCAGTGCAATTGTCCATGTCAACATATATCTAAATAGCACAAAAACATCGGACGTGGAGTTTCTACACCTGAGCTCATATGCTCCTGGTGTGAACAGTGAAATAAATAAAATTGGAAAACATCCAAAAAATTCTGAAAATGTTTTATGGCATACTTCAAGAAATGTTTGTTGTGCATGCAAAATTTCATCACAAAATGACATTGGTGGAAGGCGTTGTAAAAAAACAAAATTGATGTTGAAAAATGTTACTTTCAAACGCATTTTGGAGCTCTGATTTTGTTTTTCTTTTACCATGACTTTCACCAATGTGATTTCCTGTTGAATTTTTGCATGCACAACGAATATTTCTTAAAGTATGCGACAAAAAAATTTCAGAAATTTTTTAAATGTTTTTCTATTTTATTTATTTTATTGCGCATATGAGCTCAGGTGTAGAAAGGTACTTTCGAAAAACATCACATTAATAGCTTCATTGGGTATAATTGGCGTGTATGAAGCTACAGACGGGAAAATGTGGGTTTTGGTGGGGAAGAAGGGGAAAGAAGAATATTGGCACGTCTGACAAGAAAATTCGCTAGGTGGAGGAGAAAATGGGCACGGAAAATGTCATCACACACGATCATTCGAAACAATCGTGTGCGCTAGCTGGTCAACGCACACGATATTCCTAATTTACCGTATGCGATGAATAAGAACATAGAAATTTTGTTGTGATTTTCCTAATTAGATGTTATGATCATCCACATCATTGCATAAACCCATAATTAGACTGCAGTTTCTACCATGTTGCAGTTGCACTTTCCTTTGAGAAAATATAGCTCAAAAATAAAAGACTAAACAACCTTAACCATCATAGTTCGCACTTACTAATTTAAGCTAGTTGACGTAAATATAGCTCTAACAAAAGACTGACGCTCTAAACAAAGACTATTACTACACATAACTAAGCATAGCCGCCGCGGTGCCCTGCCTCCCTATGCCGCAGCATCGTCCTGAGTGATCTAAACGCTCTTATATTAGTTTACAGAGAGAGTACACGGCTTCTTTGTCTGACGCATCGTTCGAGTCGGCCTCCGTGTCCCCAGGCTGAGCTCTTCGACCTCATCAAGCACTACATCGTTGTAGTGCCTGAAGTAGGGGCAGCGCCAGAGCTTCTCCTCCTGAGCGAGGAGCCACTCCTGCCCCTCGTTCTACATCTCGTCATCTCGTGCTCATCAATCTCCTGCAACTCGGACTTTTAGCTCGAGCCTAATCAAGCACGCTCATTTTATAATGCAAGCTGAACCAAGATGCTCTGTAATGTCAGATAGTACTAGCACAGCAGGTCTATTGCCCGACGAACGGAGTTACAGCGAGGTTCAGAACATTTATTTCTTATTACAGGGGACAAACATAACAGAAGTGGCATCAGTTCCCTTAACAATTACAACAATTTTCTCTTGTTCTAATCAGTACATCTACTGTCAGACAAACAGATAGTGCATAAGACTGCCTCTGGTCGTCTCATGTGCCCTTCGCCCAAAACCATGAGTCGGTTCATGAGGATTTCACGCAATCACCGATGTCTCGATTCCGACTTTGCTCGAGTTCCTGACGTCCTCATCCTTCACAGCCTCCACCCACAGTTCTGGAAACGCTTCCTTCATGTTGTGAAGGCTCTCCAAGGCATGGTCAGCGCCTTTTATTCTTTCAGAAGTTCCAACCTGGTACATTGATTGATTCAACACATTCACCACATTAGCATCTTGATCGACAGCAAAATTCCCACAACATAACCATAGTTGAGATTTTTACCAGGACAGTGTGCATTCCAATTTGCTTCCCTGCCTGGATGTTCCTGACGCTGTCATCGAAAAATATCTGGTACGTGTTTCGTAGCCAGTTAGGACACAATACAACATGAGGTACCTATGAACCTCAGAACATTGACCATTGAGTTATTTGGTACTTACAGTAGTCTGAGGATTGATGTCGGCAAGCTTGAGGGCATGCAGCATTGCATCTAAATTTGGTTTGCACAGGATTGGTGACCTTGGCAGCTCAACCCCAGGCTCAGGATGAGCCAGGTGCTTCATTATATCGAAGATCTCAACTTTGTTGGATGGCACAGGAGTGGGCGATGGCGGGTTCAATGTCTCAAAGCACAGAACCCCCTCGAAGCAGTCCTCGATCCCAAGCCTCTTCATGGCCCTCGAAGCATGGAGCCTGTCACCATTCGTAAACACCTAGCAGCACAACAGAAATTACATGGTTATGGTTGCATCCTAACACCTGGGTTCTGATGAAACGTTTCGGGCTTTTGCGATGCGTACGAGTTTGCGGATTGGTAAGCTCAGGAGGATGTTCCTGAGTACTGGGTCAGGCTTGAGCTTCTCGTAGGCCAGCCTACCATGAACAAAGCTGCAGAACAAATGAAACAGTCAAGACTCTGAAATTCCATTATTTTTGCCTAAATTACAGGCCAAAACGAACACTGAAACAACAAGTTTGTAGAGAAGCCGGCAGGCAGTACCCGTGGAAATCATCGTAGTCGAATTGGTAGCCAACAGCCTACATCAAAGGATCACAAAAATGGATACATTGTCAACACTAGAGTCAAACAAAAGAAGCAGTTTTCACTGCGGATTCAGAACACACGCACCCGCAGCCCAGCCATGGTGGTTCCGTACTGCTTGTACAGCAGGATGCAGAGCTCGTGGCTGACGCTCTTGTCGATGCCGAGCTTCTCGACCATGTATTCTGGACCACCAGACAGCCAATTAGTCAGACAGCAGCAGGTTCTGATCAACACCATGCCATACACAGAGCAAGCACGCATCTGACATCTCTCCCGGCAAACCGGTGTAGTGGTGCAGATTTTCAGTAGAACTAACAAGCAGAGTTTGGCTTATGTATGTATGTACCTTGGATGTTCTTCATGACGTCGAGGCCGATGCCTGATCCCACCGGGTAGAGCGTGTCATCAAGGTCTGAGAAAAAAAGACACACACAAAGGCATGGCATGTATCAGACGTACAGTAGCACACAAGTTGGGAGTATGAAACTGAATTTAGCCTGACAGACAGATTCGGCGGCATGAGAGAGCAGAGCAGAGGGCAGAGAGACGTAGTAGTACCGAAGAGGAGGCAGTCGCAGGTGGGGCGGCCGTCGTCGCCGTACTTGACGCCCTCGTGGCCCATTTCGACCGGCCGGCCGATCTGCAAGAACCAACGCCCAATCAATCCACGGCCGGGGACGCGGTCCAGATCTCTAACGGAATCGAATCCGCGGCGTCACATTACACGCCCCAGCGCGCGCGGCCGCTCCCGGGAGTACCGGGTGCGTCGCCGGCGAGAGAGGAAAGGGAACGGCCGGTCGGGGAAGAGATTGAAGTGTACTTACCAGATTGGTTGGCCTGCGCGGAGTGAGCGAAGAAGATGGCACAGGGCGGAGGCGGGGATGGGAACCGTCTCGGGGAGGAAGGAAATGGGGGATGGTGAGGGCGCTGCGCTGGTATATGTAGACCGGAGCGGAGGGGTAGGCGCGTCGGCGGCGTGGGCGTGGGGAGGAGGAAGGTGGGAAGAAGGTGACGTTTGGAGCGGAAAAGTGGAACCGTCCCCTCCCGTCTAAGCGTACTATTACTACTTTCTTTGGTAAAAAAAAATTTTTGCGAAGAATTACTTCCAGGTAATTAGGATGGAAAGGGTACTTTATTTGTATTCATATTATTATTTTAAAGTAATTATTACTCCATCATACGAGTACATTTTATTTTGCGGGAGGAGTTTATTTATTTTTGTCTCATGATGTTCCAGAATGTACTGGTAGCACTCCTAGGAAAAAAAGTGTCACTAATATCGTGTGGTCGGTGTGAGTGCGTGCAGTTAGGTGTCCTAATCAATCAACCTGACGCCATGACTCATGTCATTATCAATCAACGAATTTCCCTTTCTAATCGCCACAAAAATAATAATACTAATAATAATAATGGTAACTTGGATGTGAAGCCAACCAAGCCAGCCCATCATCTTGGACGGTGCCAAATCACGTGGTGCCGCCATTCTCCATCACAGAAACAGAATTTGGCACCCGCTAAAAAAATGTGATGCAACTATGTAAGGAGAAGGTGGAGGCCGACCTATTTCCTTGGCCAAGAATGCATGCCCTGATTGTGTGATTACGAGCCACACCCTTTGTTTCACTCTTTTCATGCTTTGTACCAAAAATATGCATAGAAGAAGCCAATTCTGACAGACGGAAAATGTAGTGATCTGAACGCTCTTATGTTTTCTTTACGGAGGGAGTACTAGTAATAGTAGTAGTACTGATACTAATGAAAAGTTAGCTGCCAGGTGCACCATATCACTCTTCAGCGCCATCCGTGGTGCGAACACGCCATTGAGCACCTGAGGTCGTGGATGGTCGACCCATGACCATGCACGCAGCTTCTCTTTCAAATCATGGCCTGCGACATGTTCTCTCTACCCTTTTTTTTTTGTTTCAGGCATGAAACCGGCCAAATCCGGCGGCATCTGCATTCCACTGGTGCGTCACCTCGCCCGCCGCCACGTGCACCATATCACTCTTCAGCGCCAAAACTGAATCTCCTATCAGATTAGAAAATAGCATTATTATTGTGTGCCGCTAGTGTTATTAATTACGTACTAAGGAAAGAAAAAAGGCAACAAAGTCGTGGCCCAAAATGAAGGAAAAGAACAGCGTCCGGATACCGGAAAGCCAGCACGATTCCGTCCGTTCATTTCAATTCAATATTGAACACTAAACAACAGCTTCAATGACTTTGTTAGCGATTCGCGGAAAATAAAAACAGTCCAGCAGAGCCAGCTTCAATGGCTTTGCCACCGCCCACCGCCAGCCCACCACGCCGCTCCTCGTCGGCCGGTCTCCCTCTTCGCCGGCCGGACTCAGATTCTACCATCCTAGTCTTCCTTCTTATTCCTCCAGAAGCAGCAACGTCACGCAGCATCTGATGCCCGCTGTCCGCTAGTCCCACCTAGACTGTTTGCTGGCATTTTTATATGAAAAACAAAGAACATTTAGACATATAGCACCCCAATCGAAGCATGATTCCTCTATACAGGTTTACTATACATTCAGTTGCTCCATAGACCAACATCAGTCTTTTTTGCGCACTTTGTCTTCACTCGTGCGTATCCAAGACCAATTTCTCAATCGGCCACTCATCCTAATTGCTTAAAGCCAAGCACGCCTAACTTTAAAATTCTTTTTAAATGGGCTTTCTGAAAAGAAAGAATTCCTTGCTGATATAAGTAGCCTATTATTCCTATTAATTCAGTCTCTCACCACGTAGCCGCCAGTGAGTGCAGCGCAGTTGAGCTCCATCACCATCCATTGCCCTGGCAAATCTCAATGTTTAGGTCTGCCACCGAGTACATTGATACTTGCAAGCCACGATAAAGTTGAAATTGCACATCGTGGACCACGCAGCGAGGATGGATTTAGCAGACCTGGAACACAACCTTGCTTTGGTTTTCCGGGCAAAAAACCATGATGCTAGGCATACATTTAAAAACATCGTTGATGCTTTCTCCTTCAGGATCTATATATAGGTGGCTGCTATGTCTAGGCAACAATACCTATCCTCGTGCTCTACCATGTTATAACACTGGTCTATGGGCACTTTGGCAGATGACGATCCTCTCTCCTCGGCGATTGGTGTATGCGCTGCAACCAGTGCGTGGTGTGTGTGCATGGTGAGCGGAGCGGTTGGCCAGACCAGCTGCACGCACAGATAGATGGTATTACCAAAAGCAGATGGATTAGTTAGTATGTCGATGTTTCTAGAAAGCAACAAAACCTTTGTTCTAGTGGAGCCTATCAACTATAGGTATGAATCATAGCAATTTGGACCATCTGATGGACTCTATCAAGGGCCACACCGCTTTCTTGTTTTATGATTCAATGGTTTAAATTAACACACTATATACCAATATCTCCATATACTACTTAAAAAAAACGTAAGGTTTCCTTTCGTGCCCGGCAGAACGCTGCATCAATCCTCACATATGTTCCTTCTTTTTCTTTGTTTTGCTTACCTATGGGTTCTTCTCATGAGTTTCTCTTGAAAACCGTCTTAACCATTTCAACTTTTATTGACTTATCAAATAAAATTATATATTTTTTCTTTGGTAAACTCACAGTTCTACTAAATAAAAGCAAAATATTTATACCCCGCTGCAAGGGACGAGTTTATCTAGTACTTCCTGTATAAGGAATATAAGAACGCTTAGATCAGTACTAAGCACTAAGAGCATTTAGATCACTACAAAGCGCTCTTATATTTCTTTATTTATAGAGAGAGTATGACAAAGATCTCACAAGGACCAACGCACCAGACCAACAATCTTTGCCGATGAAGAGAAGTATAGCCTTAAAGGATCCAACACATAAGCACACAGACGCAGATGAACGAAGACTGGATTCAGGTAGATCCACTGAAGACCAGTATTGGCTGCATATCGTGGCATCCATCGGAGATACGTCTCCAAACACCCTCTGACGACACTAGACGACGCATCAGACGAACATGGGTAGGCGAGAAAAACTGTATTCCATCTTCAAGGAGCCGCCTTGCCTTGCCTTTCTAAATAGGACACAGAACCAAACGCACCTTGAAAAAATATGTAAAAACAAAGTAGGACCCCTCCCATCAGCAAAGGTCAAGGCCACCATGCCTGGCCCTAAGGAAAGATCAGACGAGGCGGACGATATAGGGGGGGGAGGGGGCACACCCTCCACTCACTGAAGCTAGAATCCAGTGATTATATGTTTCTGTCTTCCTGTGTTTTTAGTACCAGTATCTGTGCGCAACATCATGCTCAATAAAATAATAAATGATACTCTCTATGCAAACCGGAGGCAAATGTGGAGGACTTTGCGGACGTCCAGACAACACCCATGCCCACTTCTGACCATGCTGGCCGACCCAAACCCCCACCTCCCTCTCCCGCAAGCGCTCCTACCTGGTGCTAACTGCCCACATTCATGCTGTTGTAGAACGGTTTCTCCATATTGAAGATGGCTCAGGGCAAACACAACCTCTCACTACCTCCGCCATTAAAGCAGTGCGCCAGTCGAGCCGCTGCACGCCCGGCAGAACACGCCTCCATGCCGCATTTAAACACTTTCATTAAACCTACGTGGAAGCCAAGAAATCTGCTCGGGCCACACGCCCGGTCACGAGCGGGTCGACATTAAACACAAGTCGGACAAGCTCCTCCTGTCTGCCCACTATTTAAAGGAGGCCCGGGCAAGAATCGTACCACTCCACCGCTCCTTGTTTCCTCCTTCCATCATTTTCTCCACCCTTTTGATGGTATCCGATGAGCAGGAAGAGCATTTTCCGGCATAAAAGCCGGCTGGGTGGCCCGCCGAGCCCGCCGAATACGAGCGAGGCAGCTCTTTGCTCCACCTCCCTTGCCTAGCCGGACAGAGCAAGTTGCCGCCCCAAGTCGGCGTGTGGTTCAGTAACTCGCCACTCCAAGCCAGCTCGCGGATAAGTGGAGAGTTGTTCTAGGCCGTCACGGGAGGGGGGGGAGCACGGCGGCACGGGCATCGTGGCTGCCATGGAAGACGCCTTGTCGTACAGCACCAGCCGACGTCAACGCGTGCATAACCATGCCATGGCAGAGAAAGAAGCCGGCTATGCGGAGATGAACGAGTCAGTGTCTAGCGAGTCCGTGCATGTCGCCTTCATCGAGGAGAAGTAGAACACGGGAGGCCGCCGCTGCTTGGCTCCCAGGACGGAAACCGCCTGCGCGTCGCCGACTTGTATAGTCGGTGAGTTGGACGGGTTCTTTATCTTAGACCAGTGTCGACCCCCGCCTGGGCTCCACTAAAGCGGAGGGCCCTCCTCCCCCTCCAATTGAAGCACCCCCTTTTTCCACTTCGATGAGCGGCGCAGCTGGACATAGGGAAGATACGGGGGAAGAATATACCTCCAGGAGTTCCGGTAGTCCGATGGGCGGGCTACCGGACATGAGGAAGACAAAGGGATCGACCACGGCAGGCCCTAGACTAGTGTAGTGTATCCGTGTCAGGGGAATGGAGCTCCCCGTGTCCGGGCATGCACATAATTTTATCCTTTTTAGTTAAATTATGTCTAAAATATAAATATTTTCATCTAATTTGTATGAAGTATGTTGTCTTTGCATGAATTTCATCTGGCTTGTTAAAAAATGTTTGAAATGTGTGAGGGCAGCATTGGATGGCTGACTCTCACATCTGTGTTTGCGTATTGGCCCCCCTATCCGTAGACAAATGCGGGAGGAAATTTGAGGGTCCCGTTAGAGATGCCCTTAGATAACTAAAGTAGTGATCTAGAATGTCGTATATTGATTTAGAGAGATTACATATAGTAAGGGCATCCCAACCTCGACCCTCAAACCTCACGCATGTGTCCGAACCACGCTCTCTGGACAGCGAAAGCCATCCAACACAGGCCAGTATCAGTCCGCGACACGGTCCGGATGCGATTTCTCCTGCAAACCAGAGACAAACTTGGGGCTTTGCGGGAGTTCGGACACGAGAAACATTGCTCTCTAGCCCCTGGTCCACCCAAAACGAAGGCGGAGCCCGCGCTTTTTGTAGCATCCCAAACTGTTTCAGCGCCAAAATCCCCCACAGCTCTTCTACCATTCCCCACCGCTCTCAGCCCTGGCAGGTTGGGGATGGCGAGGCCGTAACTATATGTAGACCGGACCAGAGGAGGCGTGTCGGCGACGTGGGGAGGGGACAAGGAAGAAGGTGGGAAGAAGGTGACGCTTGGAGCGGAAAAGTGGAACCCGTCCAGCATGGTAGTACAAAACGACATTAAAAATGGAAATCACAAATCAAAAAAAGTAAGTTACTTCTCCCACCGTCCAAAATTACTTGTCATAGAAATAGATAAAAATGGATGTATCTATTACTAAAATACATCTAGTTTTTTTTGATAAACGTCGCTTTATTACTTAAAAGGTTTAAGCATTACACACGACCTCTGCATAAACTAGGATGCACTCAACCATACATCTAGATACATATATTTGATCGATAAGTAATTCCCGATGGAGGGAGCTTCATTACCATATTAGGGATGGAGTTGCGTCGAGCTCGAGCATAAGGTCATTCGTCACTTTTTTCTTTGGTGTCTGCTGTGGTGGTGCCAGAGAAAGGTAACGAGCATTGGTGTTAAGCTCAGAAAATTCTTCAGTCTTGTTTGTAGTTTTACTTCTTGGCTGGTGTTTCTTTACGTTCTGCTGACTTTTCAGTTTTATCAGGTCGGTATGTATGTAGTTTGTACCATGATCCTATATAACCCTTATGACATAAATATAAATGAGACGTGTATTACCATAGAAAATGATACTCCATTAACAATATTATTTGAAGATAATTACTCCTCTGTCATTTATTTTTTATCAGGTCTGTGTGTACGTGGTTTGTATGACTCGACCAGCAAAAGAAAAGAGAGAGGAAATGTCACTGATCTTGTGATCGGTGTGGGTGCGCCCAATTAGCTGTCCTAATCAATCAATCAGGCGCCATGACTCATGTCACTGTCGACCGACCAACGAGTGTCCTCTTCTATGTAATCGCAAAGAAAAAAAAGCTTTAGGTGAGAAGCCAAGCAACCCATCATCTTGGGCGTTGCCACCCACGTGGTGCCGCCACGTGCGTGCGCCATTCTCCATCACATAAACAGAATTTCGCACCCACTAGAATAGTATTTTTCACTTTTTTGTGAAATAAGATAGTATTTTCGCAGCAGCAAAGTTTCCATTCAAAAAAGGTCTCCAAAAAGGGAAAACCCAGAAGGTCGGTCTGTTTCCTTGGCCAAGAAGGATCCGATTCATTCAATTCAATGGTGGTGTGGTGTTGAACAGAACAGAACAGAACAGCAGCTTATCTTGCAACTTTGGCCTCCACCGTCCATCACCACACACTCAGCTCACTGCCAAAAAATATGCACGGTAAGAAGCCAATTCAAACAGACGAAAAAAATAATACAGTAGTGATGGTATGTTAGACTGTATTTATACGTAGCCTATGTATAGGTCTTGTATATTGTACCGTACACCTTTGTGTCCCCTTATATATATGAAATAGCCACACTCGTTAAGGGTGTCGTGCAGTTTCCCAAACCCTAAGTATTATATGATCAACCCTAACCGGTCCTATGTCTTCCGCTGCCGCCGCCGCCGCGATCGCACCGACCTCCGTCGCCGCCGTCGCGCTGGTCTCTGTCACGGCGCCTGCATCGCCGTTCCTCTTCTCGCACCCCTGGTCTCGGTCTACACCGGCCGGTCCTCGATGGTGGGTGCCTCCTCAGATCAGCCGCCGCCGCCATCACCGGCCACGCCTCCGCCTGCGTCGGGAGATCCTTTGTATGCTGGTCCCTGGTTGGGATCGGCGCCCTATGGGCCCTACGGGGCTGCTCCTCCGCCGCCAGCAAGCCCCTACGGAGTGGCGCCTGTTCGTGCCGGATCGGCGTCCTACGGGCCTTACGGGGCCGCTCCTCCGCCGTTAGGCTCCTACGGCGCGACGCATGTGCCTGCCTCCACGTACAACGCAGCGTATGGCGCCTCGCCCTTACGCGGCCGATGCGGCTGCACCGCATGCCACCGTCCCCGTGGCGTCCTACGCGGCTCCAACCCCGCAACCCTATGCGGCTGCACCTGGCGCCGCGACCGCCGGGTCGGGCAGGGCGCCAGCTGTGCCCTACGACAAGAGAGAGGAGGAAGGGGAAGAAGTGGATGCGTCGGCGGTGTAGTGTGTGTGTATCTCCGGCGCGCTGGTTCTCGGCTTTATATAGGCGGTGGTGCCGCGCGGTAGGCTTGACGCAGCTGGCCCACGGCGCTTTCGCACCAAAAAATATTCGTCCGACGCTCCCGAGCGCTCCCCAGCGCGCCGGATTCGGGTTGGGTCCGCCGGCGCCAATTTCGTCCCGAGCCGGCGAAAAATGGGCCCCGGGGGCACGACTGGGCCGATTTTTTGGCGCTGGCGACCGAAAAGTCGCCTGGGGGGCCTTGTTGGGGCGCGGAGATGCTCTTAGCCGTCACAGTCGTAATCAGACGCAATACGTGCTGGGAACACGCCACTGTGCACTGAGGTCGTGGTCGACCCATGCCTGACCATGAGTTTCTGCTTCAAGTCTTCTCCTGCTTCTTTTGGTAAAGGCATGAAAGCCAGCCAAATCCGGCAGCACGTGCATTCCGCTGCTACTGGTGGTGCGTCACCTCGCCACCCTTGGCCCCGGTGCCGCCACGTGCACGCGTGCACCGTATCAACTCTCCAAAGCTTCTAAAACAGAATCTCCTATCAGATTACAAAAATACTATAATAAATTATTATTATTATGTAGTACTGCCACCAGTGTTTATTAAGAAAAGAACAGGCACGAAAGCCGTGGCTAAAAAGGAAAAATAGATCACCGTCCAGATCCCGGAAAGCCAGCAAGATTTCGTCAATTCAATATTCAATAAACAGCAGCTTCCATGGCAAGGCTTTGCCACCGTCCACCGCCGGCCCACCACGGTGCTCCTCGTCGGCCGGACTCCCTTTTCGCCGGCCGGACTCAGATTCTACCGTCCTAGTCTTCCTTCTTATTCCTCCAGAAGCAGCAACGTCACGCAGCATCTGATGCCCGCTGTCTGCTCGTCCCACAAAGACTGTGTACTGGCATTTTTATCTGGAAAATAAATAAAGAACATGCAGAGATATGGCACCCCAATCGAAGCATGATTCATCTTCACAGGTTTACTATGCATTCAGTGACAGGGGCGAGCTGAGAGCAGGGGAGGTCGTCGACGGCGGTGCAGGTACCGCTGCTGCCCATCGACCAGTGGGGTGCAGCACGGTTGAGCTGCGTCATCGTCCATCGCGCCGGCATATCTCAACGTTTATGTCTGCCACTGAGTACATTGATATGTGCGAACCACGCCAAAGTTGAAATTGTACATTGTGGATCATAGAGTGAGGATGGATTTAAGCAGACCCGCCGGTCCGGAACACAACCTTGCTTTGGTGTTCCGGGCAGAAAACCATGATGCTACGCATACATTTAGAGACCTCTAGCTGGTTGCTATGTCTTGGCAACAATACCTCTCCTCAC
Source organism: Triticum timopheevii (assembly GCA_963921465.1). NCBI lineage: Eukaryota > Viridiplantae > Streptophyta > Magnoliopsida > Poales > Poaceae > Triticum > Triticum timopheevii. Next base: position 663,699,408 of record OY997266.1, read on the forward strand.
GCTCTACGGTGTTACTATAACACCCGCCTTTGGGCACTTTGAATAATGCATGCACTGTTGCTGTGAATCCCCTCAATTTGGACCATTTGATGGCATCTATCAAGGGCCCACACTTCTGTCTGGTTTTATGAATTGATATTTAATGTTAATACATTATATATTACTATCTCTATACACTACAAAAATGATGTAAGTTAACCAAACTGTGGTTGGATGGTTAGAAGGACAGTGGTATCCCAGCCCATCAAGGTTCATGTCTTAGATTTGACTACAGTGCTGGCATTTTTCTGTATTTATTTCAGACCTTCTTGTGACATGCCCTCAGTGGGAGATGACGTTTCCGTCGACTAAGAAGGCGATTGCGACGACTTTATCAGTATCAAGATGATGTGTCAGCTCAATATCTCGAAGGTGCTCACAGAGATGAGTGTGTGTGAGCGTATGCTTCTATACTGTGTTACAAAAAAAGTTAGACCAAACAGTTCCTCAAACCTACATGTATTTTTTCTTCTTTTCACTGTTTCATTTTTTTCTCTTATCACCGAGTTTTTTTTTACCGGTTTATCTTGAAAATGGTCTCAACTGTTTCTTATTTCATTGATTTACCCTTTTTTGGTAAACTAATAGTTCCATATAAATAATGACGGAATTTGATAAACATTTATTTACACAGTCACACTGATATGGGTAGGTAAATCATGGGCTAACTACCAAAATATGTATATCCCATTGTAACGCATGTGCTATTATCTAGTATAACAAAGACCCTACAAGGACTAGCGCATCAGATCAACAATCTTCATCGATGAAGAGAAGTATAGTTTGGAAGGATCCAACATGTAAACACACGGTCACAGACGAATGAAGACTAGATTCAAATAGATTCACCGAGGACAGTATCGATCAAATATCGCGATGTCCGCCGGAGATACATCTTCACACACACCCTCCCACGACAATAGACACATCACCGGGACAGGGGTCGGCGAGGAGAACCGTATTTTATTATTTTTGACCGGGACAATAGACACAATCTTGGACGCTTCCCAATTTGTGCCATTTTTTTTGCGGCGACAATTAGTATTATTATTGCTATCCCCCATCATTTTATTATTTTTGGCTCGTGAAGTTGCAGAACCTACTCGTAGGGCTCGAGGAAGAAAAATGAGTCACTGATCTTGTGGTCGGTGCGAGTGCGTGCGGTTAACTGTCCTAATCAATCAACCGGACGTCATTTTCAGCCAACGAATTCCCCATTCTAATCGTCACAAACAAAAATATAGTATATACTACTATATACGGTAATAATAAAGGTAACTTGGATGTGAAGCCAACCAAGCCAGCCCATCATGTTGGACGCTTGCCAAATCACGTGGTGCTGCAGCCACGTGCGCGTGTGCGCGCCATTCTCCATCAGAGAAACAAACGGAATTTGGCACCCGTTAGAAAAATGTGATGCAAGGAGGAGGAGGCCGTCCTCTTTCCTTGGCCAGGAAGGGTCCATTCAATACTTCAACATTGGCGTCCAACAGAAGAGAAGAGAACAGAACAGCAGCGGAACCTGCAACTTTGGCCTCCACCGTCCACCACACACTCCACTGACTGAAGCCAGACACGCCGTTTGGAAAGTTAGCCGTCACGCTCCTAGTTAGGCGTCCTCCGTGCAAAGTGCAAACACGTCCCGCCATCGATTGATGTAGAGGCCGGGGGTTTTAACCTCCTTTTCCAAAAAAAAAAAACCCATTGAGAACTGAAGGCATGGCCAACGCTTCATTCTGGACGGTTGCTCCAGCCCTCCACATCGGATTTGATGGCCCACACTAAAAAAGGGTGTTGCTTGCGGAACGAGAGCTTGCAGAGGAGGCTGCCTCTTCCATGACAAAAAGTCGCTTAAGCTCTCTCCTATCCAATGCCGTGGCAACCTCAGCTTGCTTTAGCCCTTTGCGGTTGGCAAAGTGAGGAAGAGAAAGAGAAACAGGGAGGCTGTAGCATTGGACCGGTCTCATTTCACACCGTGGTTTCAGCCTCAAATGTTTACGTGGAATCTGGAGCATCATTATACTAGTGCCTCCATTGTACATGCATGCAGTTTCTCTTTCAAGTCATGGCATACTGCTGTCCTGCAACATGTTCTCGCTACCTCTTTTGTACAGGCATGAAGCCAGCAAAATCCAGTAGCACGTTCCGCTGGTAAGCTGCGTCAACTCGCCGTGGTGCCGCCACGTGCCCTGTATCTCTCTTCAGCGCCAAAACTGAATCTTTTATCAGATTTAAAAATAGCATAATTATTAGTATGCACCTCAGCTGTGGTGCGGCCTCGTGCACCGTATCACTCTTCAGCGCCAAAACAGAATCTCCTACCAAATTTAAAAATAAAATAACATTATCATTATGTACCACCAGTGTTATAACAAAAGAAAAAGGCAAGAAGGTCGTGACACGAAAAGAAAGCAAAGAACACCGTCCAGATCCCGGAAAGCCAGCAAGATTATGTCCATAAACAGCACCTTCAATATTCAAGTATTAGACAGCACCTTTAATGACTATGTTGGCAAATTCGCTAACAAAAGAGAAACAATTCCGTCCACAGGAGCCAGCTTCGGTGGCTTTGCCACCGTCCACCGTCCACAGCCCACCACGCTGCTCCTCGTCGGCCGGTCTCCCTCTTCGCCACCCTGAGATTTTGCCGTCCTACTCTTCCTTCTTCTTATTCCTCCAGAAGCAGCAACGTCATGCAGCATCTGATGCCCGCTGTCTGCTCGTCCCACCAAGACTATGTGCTGCCATTTTTATCTGGAAAAAAAAAACAAAGAACGGGCAGACGTATGGCACCCCAAGCTTCGAAGCTTGGGGGGTGTTTGGTTCAGAGACTTTTTAGTCCCAGAGACTAGAAAAAGTCTCTAAAAAGTTCCTAGGAACCAAACGGGAGAGACTTTTTCTACAGGGACTAGGAGAGTCTTTTTTGATTAGTCCTGAGACTAGAAAAAGTCCTAGGACTTCTGAATCAAACACCCCCTAATTCATCTTTATAGGTTTAAACTCGCTTCGTCCCAAAATTCTTGTCTTAAATTTGCTTAGATATGTATGTATCTAATACTAAAACGTGATTTAATACATCTGTATTTAGACAAATCTAAGACAAGAATTTTGGGACGGAGGGAGTACTATACATCCAGTGACACAGGGGCGGCCGCCCAGGTCGTCGACGGCGGCGGCGGCGCAGGTACCTCTCCTTCCCAGCGGCCAGTGGGTGCAGGTGCAGAGCGTGGTTGTCTGGTTGAGCTCTGTCACCGTCCGTCTCCCCGGGAAATCTCAATGCTCAGGTCTGCCACTGAGTACATGGATACTTGCAAACAACGCCAAAGTTGAAATTGCACGTCGTGGACCATATATACGGCGAGGATGGATTTAAGCAGATCCGGAACACAACCTTGGTTTTCGTGTTACGGGCAGAAAACCTTGATGCTAGGCATACATTTACAAACTTTGTTGATGATTTCTCTATTTGGACCTCTAGCTGGTTGCTATCCCTGGGCAATACCTCTATGCATGCTCTACGGTCTACGCTGTTCCTATAACACCGGCCTTTAGGCACTTTGAGTAATGCATATTCAGATGAGGATCCTCTCTCCTCTCAGAAACTTACTGAGGCGATTGGCGAGACCAGCTACACACAGATGGATAGTAGCAGCAAAGCACATGGATCGATTAGTATGTCGATGTTTCTCGAAAACTACTGTACCTTTGTTCATATGCACCGTAGCTGTGAAGCCTAGCAATTTGGACCATCTGATTGCCTCTATCAAGGGCCCACACCGCTTTCTGGTTTTGCGATTTAAAAGTTTAAATTAATACATATATAGCAATATTTCTATATATACTCCTACTACTTAAAAAGATGTAAGGTTTCCTTTCATGTCGGACAGAGCACTTCGTCAAACCTCACATATGTTTCTTCTTCTTTTTCTTTGATTTGATTCTTTTCTCTCTGAGTTTTTTTAACCAGTTTCTCTTAAAAACAGTCTTAACCGTTTCATCTTTCATTTACTTACCAAATAAAATCATGTATAGTTTCTTTGGTAAACTAATAGTTCTACCAAATAAAAGCACAACTTTATTTAGGTAGGTAAATCATAGCAGAAGTTGATAAATATTTATTTACACAATATATTAATATGGGCAATTAAATTATGGGCTAACTACTAGGGCTGGACTAACGAGCAGCTCGGCTCGTTAAGCTCATACTCGTTAAGCTCGTGCTCGTTAAGGCTCGGCTCGTTAAGCTCGAGTAGAAAACCCTGCTCGACTCGTCTCGTTTGAAGCTCGTTAAGCTCGTGAGCGCTCGCGAGCGCTCGTTAACAGATTATAATGTGTTACGATATACATGATGAATGTGTAGGTATGGTTTTCAAGATGAAATATGGTGACTACAAAAAGAAATAAAGTAATTTGTTGCCTCATATGTCGATTAGTTTAAATAGATGGGCTGAGGTGCTACAAAAAGTTTGTCACGTAATATGAAAATTTGTGTTGTGTTGTTACTAACGAGCTTAATGAGCTACTCGTGAAACTCGTTAGCTCGCTCGTTAAGCTTGTTAAGCTTAACGAGCTAAAATCAATGATTGGCTCTGTTAATTAAGAAGCGAGCTACGAGCTTAACGAGCCGAACTATCGAGCACTCGTTAGGCTCGTAAGCTACGAGCTTTTGGTCCAGCCCTACTAACTACTACAATATTTATATTCTGTTGCCAGGCACAAGCTTATCTAGTATAACGAAAACCAGATCAACAATCTTCGCCGATGAACAAAAGTATAGCCTGGAAGGGTCCAACATGTAAACACGCAGCTGGATCCAAGTAGATCCACCGAAGACCAGTGCCGACCGAATATCGTGACATCCGTCGGTGATACATCTCCACATACCCTCCGGATGACACTGGGCACATCACCAGGACGGGGGTAGGCGAGGAGAACCATATTTCATTTTCAGGAAGCGACCGCCGCCTTGTGGAAGAAAAGAGGACGCCATTTAAATTTCAGAAGGTCGATCTGTTTCCTTGGGCAAGAAAGGGTTCATTCATTACTTCAGCAGTAACTTGCAACTTTGGCTTTCACCGTCCATCATCACACACTCCACTCACTGAAGCTAGAATCCAGTGATTATCAGTCTCACCATCAGTTTCCGTCTTCCTATGTTTTAAGTACAAACATACGTGCACAGTAGCATGATAACAAAACTAAAAAGTAGTACGTTACTTCTTTTTAACCCAAGACCGTAGAATAATTGTTCTGCGGTAATTGTCATTACTCAAGAGTAGTACCAGACCAAGACGTCAAGAGAAAATGACTGAGGCGACTCGGGAGGCGACTCGGGCGGCGCCCGCGGCGACCACCGCGAGTCGGCCGCCGGGGCCTGCGATCCCTTCCACAAAGCATGTAGGGGGGGCGTTTCTGGGTCCTCGCAGGTTCGGATGACGAAGAGGATGATGACGGGGATCCAGCCGGCACATCGCCGGTCGACTACTCACCGACGCCATCCGACGTGATTTGCGAGGCCTTCGCCCTGGTTACTCGGAGGAAGAGGTGGCTGCGTTGGTCGACGAGATTGTGCCGGGCGAGGATCCGGCGCGGATCGGGCTGTGTTCTGAGGACAGGGTGGAGGTTGTTCGCCGGATCATTCACCGAAGGACGGCGGCGACAGCGATCCGGCCTTGGAAAGGGCCTCTACCTAAGGTTAGTATCCAACCACTATCTTTATCAGATTTCTTCCCGCGCGATGCTTGGACCCGTGTCGTTCGTAAGAAAAATAAGAGAAAGGGGAGATCGGCGGGGCTGCCGCCGGCGCCGGAGATCCGAGCGGCGCCTGAGATCCGGGAGGCTCGGGCTGCTCGTTTGAATGATCTCTTGGGTCGTGAAGGGGCCGCAGATGAGCGGGCCGTGTGTGTGCCCGTGCATGGGTATGAGGCCCATCATGGGGGAGCCGAGGAGAGGCTTAGTGGACAGGCCTCGACTGGGTATGTGGCCCAGGAGAGCCTCGACGCGCCTCCTCTACGTATCGATCCATGCACGGGCGAAGAGCGGCGTGTTCGATCCGTTCTGCCGCCGCCTAGGGCTGTCAAGCGGACGGTGGCACCTAGCTTCCCTCGCTGCAGTCCTGGCCGTGCAGCCCGCATCCCTCCTCTCGCCATGGCTGGGCGGGGGAGTGCTCCATCTGCTGATCTGAGGAACCAAGTGGGGAACGGGGCGCCGCCGGCTGGACGTGGTGGTGATTCGCTTGGGCAGCGGCCGGTCCTGCCAGCAGGGCATGGTACAATACCGGGAGTGAGACCGGTGGTCACTGCAGGGCGTGGCAATCCTACCGGCCCGCGGCCGACGCTGGCAGTGGGCGCGGTTCCGGCGGCCGGTCGTGGCGCTCCGGGTCTACGGCTGCCGTCTTTGGCTGCAACGGCTTCTTCGACTATGGGGCGCGACGCTGTTCCGCCGAGGCCTCTGGTTCTTTCGGCTGTGGGGCGCGGAACGGCTCCGCCGAGACCGTCGGTGACCAATGATCCTTGGCCGGATGTACAAAACATTGGCCCACGGCCGGTGGGACAGACCAAGACTGCTGGCGTGCCGCCTCGTGCAGCGCCACCGCCTCACTATGTCGCCAGGCCGACGCAGAAGCGATCGGAACAGGCGCAAACGAGACAGATCGTGGTGGCTGCACAGTCTTCTGATCCTCCCCGGGGACAATGGGGAGATGATGGTTTTGATGCGTATGGGGATGGTCAACACCGTGGATCGTCAACGACGGGAGGTGGCCGAGGTTATGCCTGGCAGAGTGATGGTTCTGCTGAAAGGCCCTTCCTTGGTCCTCTGGGTGGTTTTGTCAAGGGCGCTTCTGGACCGGACGCACGGCAGAGAGGTGGCTACCGTGGTCATCGTCGTGGTCGAGGTGGTGGTCGTGGTTTCCGCAGACAGCATCAGCCGCAGGCCACTGTAGACCAGCAGGTGTCCAGGGTGGAGGCTAATCCCACTCAGGCGACTGCCCTGACTAGCGAGGTTATGGAGGCTGTCACGGCTCTGGCGACCGCGGATGTTGATATGACTGGCGCTTCTGTTGACGCGGGTATCAGGTCTGAGTCTGAGAGGGCATCCAAGTGGGCGCGTAGGAAGGAGAAAATGCTTTGCTATCGTTGTGGTGAGAAAGGTCACTTCATTGCTGAGTGTGTGGCTGAGTTGTGTGATACATGTGGTAAGCCAGCACATGCCTCGGGGGATTGCCCGCTTCTTCGTGAGCAGGCTCCGGCTCTTACAACGTATGGAGTATATTGTGCCGAGTTGATGTTCTTTGAGTCCCCAGCTGCGAGAGAGATTCCAGTTGAGACGCAGAGCCTGACTACTGGTATTGTGAAGGTGACCCAGGGAGAGGTCTCTGAAGCTCAGATTGTGCAGAGGCTTCAGGAACTGGCTCCGAGAGACTTTCAGTGGGAGCTTGTTCTCATTGAGGAGCGCGTGTTCAGGGTTGACCTCCCGTCGGTAAAGGACTTGCGGCGGTTGCTGAGCTTTGGGATGTGTAAGGTGCCAGGTACTAATTGTATTCTTGAGTTTCAAGAGTGGAAGAAAGTGGAGCCTAAGGGGAAGCCCCTTACTCAGGTGTGGCTGCGTTTTTTTGAGGCACCCTCTGAGGCTCTGACAGATGTTCAGGTTGTGGCTAGTCTGGGTATCATGGTTGGCAAAACTGAGAAAGTGTATATGACATTCACTCGCGCCCATGGGGTGGCCAGATTGCGAGTGAGTGTTCTAGACATCGAGTTCGTCCCGGATGTGGTTAACTGGACTTACAGGGGAGAGGTATTCCCTCTTGAGATTGAGTTTGAGGACTCTGAGTTGTTTGCCGAGGCGGGTGTTAGTACTGATATGGATATAAATGAGGGAGACGACAATGCGGGTGCTAGGAAGGATCTGACTGATGAGGCTGGTCGAGAGAGACCCAATGGGTCGGGACCGGTTGCTCAGTTGCCCCAGACTGGATCAGGGGTAGAGCCGGCCCCATCTCCGTCGGTACCTAACAGCACGTTGAGGTTCAGATCTTTTGAGCCTGCGTCTGCTCCTCCTAAACTTTGGAGCGATCGGGTGGAGTCCGAGGATGCTTTTGAGTGCTCGCTCCCGGTGCTGGATTTTATGCCGGCTGTTGGTCCTGCGGTGGGAGACTGTGTGACGGGCCACTCGGAGACGACCTTGGGGGGGGGGGGGGGGGGAGGAATGTGGAGCCTCAGGTGGCCCCTTTCCCCGGGGATCTCTGCGGTCTCGTGCGGACGGTTGGTGGTTGAGTCGGCGCCTGCATCGCCGTCGTTGGCCGGCCGTGAGGGAGACCGTCTGGGGCAGGTGGCCTTGGACCCTTCCCTTTCGGCACCGGCTGCTGCAGCCTCTCCTGTGCTGATCGGCGATTGTCAGGGGCAGGTGGCCCCGGCGACGCCAGCCTCGCCGTCGCTGGCCGGCCGTGAGGGAGGCCGTCTGGGGCAGGTGGCCCCCGACCCTTCCCTTTCGGCACCGGCTGTTTCTTCTGTGGTGCTCGGCGAGAGTCTGGGGCAGGTGGCCCCGGTCCATCCCTCGCCTTCGGATGTCGGGATGGTGACGCCCTCAGGCTTGAGGGTTGGGGCGGAGGGAGTGCTCGGGCAGGCGGCGCCGGCACCTACCTCACCCGACCTCCTGTCCGTTCGCCGTGGGAGCCTTCCGTCGCTGCCTCCTGCGAGTGGTGCTACTCAGGAGGAGGTTATTTCTTTCGGTGGGATCCCTGACCCGGTCTCTGAGGGGAGACGGATGAGTTCTCGTCTCCAGGACCACATGGAGGTTGAAGACATGCAGCAGAGGTGCGCTATGAGGGCGGCCAAGCTTCGTGACATTGAGGTCACTACCGGTATGTCAGTCAACTTATCCAATTCTATTTTGCATTTTTCTACGGATGAGATTATTCATAATGCAAATCAAGTAGGGGTTTCGCTAGGGAATACCAATTCTGAAATTTCCAACTCGGTTAATGATCTCCTTGATCTGGAAGCGGAACGCGCTTTAGAAACCATTCGAAATTTAGCGGCAGTGAGACCTATGAATGATGCTGAGATTGATGCGTCGGGGGTGAGAGTGCTTGACAATTTGTGTGCAGACCTTGCACCATCCACTAATGAGTCCGACGAGGAGGAGGTTAGTGTAGAAGTTGTAGTGAATCAACCACCAGAGCCCGGTTATGAGGACCGGATGGTGGACAATGATAAACCCAAACGTAAGTGGAAGCGGAAGGAGTATCCCGCATCTGCGGTACGTAGGAGTGCTAGGATTCATATGGCAAAAAAAATTCATGATGACTTATGAAAGGAATCTTTTGGAATGGCAGAGGTCTGAAGGACTTGGCTAAAAGAAGGTTTCTCGCTGAGGCGTCTCTGGAGCATCGATTAGATTTCATTGCTCTCTCTGAAACTGGTAGAGATAATTTTGCTCCTCAGTTTCTTTCCTCTCTTGCGGGTGGTGTCGATTTCGACTGGCATTGCCTACCTCCGCGAGGACGATCGGGAGGTATCTTGCTCGGAGTGAGATGCGATTCCCTTGAGGTCCGAAGTGTAGTGATGGGCGACTTTGCGGTTAAGTTTTGGTTAGGTCTAAAGTTGATGGTTTCAACTGGGCTTTGGTGGCGGTTTACGGTGCCGCACAGCCGGAGCTTAAACCGGAGTTTCTGGCGGACCTTGTTCGAATTTGTGGGTCCGAGCAGCTTCCGATGTTGGTCGGGGGTGATTTCAATATCATTCGGAGGAGAGAGGAGAAGAATAATGATAACTTTGACGGCAGATGGTCGTTTATGTTCAATACCATTATTGAGAGCTTGGATCTGAGGGAGATAGAGCTTTCTGGTAGAAAGTTTACCTGGGCTAATGCTTTGCCAAACCCGACATATGAAAAGCTTGATCGAGTTCTCGCGAGCATGGAGTGGGAACGGAAGTTCCCTCTTGTTACGGTACAAGCTCTCTCGCGGGGAATATCCGATCACACACCACTGTTCGTGAACTCCGGGGAGCCGAACCATGTGGGAAACAAAAATACCTTCTCATTCGAGATGGCCTGGTTCGAACGTGAGGGGTTCTTAGACCTCATTGCCAGGGAATGGGCTAAGGGTGTAGGAGGTAGGACGACAGTCGAGCGTTGGCAGAATAAAATTAGGCATTTGAGAAGTTTCTTACGGGGTTGGGCTAAGCACCTCAGTAGGGTGTATAAGATTGAGAAGGATAGGCTCCTTTCTCTTATACAGGCCCTGGACATAAAAGCTGAATCCGCGATTCTGCTGCCTGCTGAGCTCCAGGTTAAAACTGAGCCGGAGAAGAGGTTGAAAGAACTTCTCCGCGAAGAAGAGTTGAAGTGGGCGTTGCGAGCTAAGGTTCGCAAAGTGGTCCAAGGGGACGCCAATACTCAATCTTTCACCTGATTGCCAATGGTAAGCACAGAAAGAAGCGTATCTTCCAACTTGAACAAGATGAGGGTACTATTGTTGGGCAGGATAATCTCAAAACATATATTACCGAGTATTATAGGCAGTTATTTGGACCTCCGGAAGTTAATTGTGTGACCCCCGATGAGTCTAGGACTGAGGATGTACCTCAATTGTCTGCTGCAGATAATGATATCTTACTCGCCCCGTTTTCGGAGAAGGAGGTGTTTGATGCTATTGCACAAATGAAAAACAATAAGGCTCCCGGACCGGATGGGTTCCCGGCCGAGTTCTATAAAAAGTGCTGGCACATTATTAAGGGGGATTTGTTACCTATGTTTCAGGATCTTTTCTCTGGACAGCTTCAATTATTTCACTTGAATTTTGGAACTATCACATTGCTCCCTAAGAAAACGGAGGCTGTGAGAATTGAGCAGTTCAGGCCGATTTGTCTCCTCAATGTTAGTTTCAAAATCTTCACCAAGGTCGGGACTAATAGGCTCTCACAGATTGCGCATTCTGTGGTACAACAATCCCAAACTGCTTTCATGCCGGACAGAAACATCCTTGAAGGGGTGGTTGCCCTTCATGAAACACTCCATGAAATTCACTCCAAAAAATTAGATGGGGTAATTTTTAAGGTGAATTTCGAAAAAGCGTACGATAAGGTCAAGTGGCCATTCCTCCAACAGGCATTGCGTATGAAAGGTTTTGATGATGCCTAGCGCCGGCAGGTCGAATCATTTACGCAAAAAGGGAGTGTGGGAATTAAAGTGAATGACGATATAGGTCATTATTTCCAGACTCATAAAGGCCTCAGACAAGGAGATCCGATGTCCCCTATCCTGTTTAACATTGTGGTGGATATGTTAGCAATTTTGATAGGAAGGGCTAAGGAGAATGGTCAAGTGGGTGGTTTGGTACCTCATCTTGTTGATGGAGGTGTATCCATCCTTCAATACGCTGATGATACAATCATCTTTATGGAGCACGACTTGGCCAAGGAGAGAAATATGAAGCTGTTGTCAACAAGTCCATGACTGTTGTCAGAATACCAAGAAGAATTCCTCCAGACCTTCCACGAGCTGGTAGACTATGCCATGCATAGTCGAAACCTTCATTAAGAGATGACCTTCGATAAATAGACATATTGCACCGAGAATACACCAGAAGAAGTTGACCGCCATCTGAAGGAATGAAGTTCATGAGTTAAGTTGGTTGTCATCAACCGATGCCCTAAATCGAGTTGTGTTGTCCACTTATGCCCGAAGCCTGTCGGTACTGGATATTTGATGGTTTGGTCCCTAGTAGCTGCAGGGTTTCAAATGGACTGGAAATAATAGCTCATAGTATGAGATTACACAGTCTACATAGAAATAGCAGCGCTTGCATTCTTCATATATGGAATTGTACTATGTACAACAATCACAGCAAATCACCTTTCTAATATGGTATATGTACATTATAAGTTGGGCACAAAGAAGGTAATTTGGTGTGGTGGAATAGCAGAAATAAGGGCATAATTCTTATTCATCTACATCTAAGGTTCGTTCAAGCACTATGTACTAACCCTTTGTGAATCGGAAGTGACTTTGGTCGGTACAATAGCTGAAACAGTGACCAAGTTGCTTCACCTATGGTTTAAGCACTAAAACCTCTGTGTGTGGCACTCCAGGGGTTGGTTGGGATGCTGGCGCACGCCTGAGCGGCCACCTTCAACATCGCTTCAGGAAGGATGCCGGCATTGCAGATGTTTGCAAAGGACCGCATGTGCTTCATTCCATACTGCGCCAACGAGCCACACTGTGATTCAAAAGCACGCACCTGAAGAAAGGGATGACATAATATCAGTGTCAACAGCAGGGCAAAAGAAATTACATGCTGTAACTGCATTACTTATAGTATATTCCATATGATACTTGTATGTATGTATGTATGTATGTATGTATGTAGTATAGAGAGATGGCAATATGTCGAAGTGAAAAAACTAGTTAGAGCATCCAAAGTTTAATTCCAGAAAATATCGATCCTGAATAATATCAGTCCTGAGTATATATCCCGTTATTCCAGTACTATTGGGATATATTCTATTTGTCAGTAAACAAATAACAATAATTTTATCTACAGATTTTGGTCCCACCAGACAATTAACACATTACCAATAGGCAATATAAAAAACACAACAGAAGCACAAGTAAGATAAGAGATGTTGATAAATGAGCAAGCAAAACAATGTCAAATAGATCCTTACCGTAGACTTGAGACAACTCCAGTCATCAGCAAGAGGTTCGCCAGCTGGGCGAACAGTCTTTAGAACCACAGGACCATCCGCAAAACCAAACAGAATGTTTCCAATCAGCTCGACGCTGTTATCAATATGAGATCTATGACCCATCATCTCGAGCAATTGCTTCCGAGCATCGTTTTTCTCAGGGGAGCTCTCAGCCAATTTCTGGTACTACATGCAGAACAAAAGAAAGAAAGAAATCAGTCAGTTTATCCATATTTTTTTACTGAGTTTATTATGAATACTCTATTGTTGTGAGTAAAGTAGCATGAGATATTTCTCATGATATAATCACGAACCTTGTGCCAGAAATAAACAAGATCAGCATCCCTCTGATTAACAGCTCTTGAGAAGGACGACAGTGAGTTATCTTCAACAAATGTGGTGTTGTCGTTAGCAGGATTTGACCCAATGTACAAGGAGAGATGTTGATCGTTCAGATCCAAAGAACCGTATTGCATCACATGGGAACCATAGCTGTATGAGTCCTGAGCTGCCGTTCTCTTCTTGACCTGCTCAACCATTAATTAGTTGTGTTAGGAAAGAACTGCTCCAAGATTAATAAGCTATTTTTTTTTGTAGTTTTAAGCGCTTACCAAGTCATACTGCTGCTTGAGAGATTCAGTTCTAAGGTTGTGTATATCACTGTCAACATTAAAAGTTGCACGTTATTTGAGCACAACTAAGAAACATAATGAAAAACTTAGCACCTTTAAAACAAACGGCCCAAGGATTTTGACTCAAGGTTCAACTATAAAATGGTGAATGCAACAATTACTACCATGGCAGGCAACATGAGAACATCTAGATATAGGTTACATTTTATTCTAGTGCAGTTTGATAACTGCCGTACAGGTTACTAGTTAAGCATTTTGAAACAACACACCTGTTCAGTACCAGAAAGTACTAACTGACATGAGTGCCACATGTGTGTCCGAACTCTGAACTGTCCGTATCAAACCAGATTTTAGCATGTGAATGAGTGGAAAACATGGTACAACAAAGGGGGATACCTGTCTTCCATCCAAGAAATGCTGTACAGGTCGCCCAAGCAGGTGTCATATTCCGACGGAGGGCCGGGGTACTCGCCGGGGCAATACGTTCCCCAACTGCTCTCCTCCGCGTTCGACGCGGTGGTCGCATAGACACCGATATCATTTGGCAGAAGCCCCTCAAAGACGCTCCCAGCTTCACAGGCTTCAAGGTAAAATACCTACAAAATAAGAGTCAAGCCATTGCTTCAACTAGCAAAGCATGCTGAGCAAAAATAACCAAAGGACGATGGGGCACCAGGCTTTGGTAGGTTCCAGCAGCGTGCTTTTTCTTCAGGACATCTACAAGATCGTCACCGTAAACGTATGGATAGGTAGGCATCCCTGAAAGTTTTACCAGAACAGAACAACCATGACACTAATAAGGTAATTGTGCATGTCTAGATTTGTATGTACGTCTGCATGTATACAAAATATCTGTTCTGACTGGTTTTAGATACTAAAATTCTGGAAAGAAGACAATAAAAGAATGGCAGGTTCTGAATACTGACCAATGACCCCAGGACCGCCATGGTCACTGTAAAACACAAAAATGTGATCATTAGGGCCACTGTCCACGACTTTGCCGCTCCCACCACTCACAGCGGTTTTATTACCGAGCAGGACAGCAAACAAGTTCTTGACATTAACCTCCTTCCCAGTGTAGTCCTACAGTGGAGATTCAGTCAAACAGACAGAAAATTGTGGATACTGGACAGGGGTGCATGATCATTGGAATATATTGGTTCATTCCATCAAGATGTTGACATTGTCATATAGAAATTTGACGTCAAAGACCAACTGGAAAATGACATAAAGACTGATCACAATTTTGGCATTTAATCATTTACAATGCGGTACAAACTGCCATTGAAATTTCTGTTCGTGTAATTTCTAGAGTAATACCATATTCACATTTTTCTGCAACCATCAAACAGTTTGTATCATCCCATAGGGCAATATATACCAATCTTAGTTTTTTACTACATCAACAATACTGGAAAGTTTTCCATGAAGACACATGCATGATTACCTTAGGGACCCCAGCATAGACATCTCCACCCTGGGGGTGGTTGATGATGACGCCCGGCCTCGGGTTCTCCAGGTTGTGCGCAATGTCATCGTACATGAAGACGATGATGTTCTCATCCTTGAGACCACCCTTCTTCAATATCTGGTAGGCGTGGCAAATATCCGCCTGCAAAGTGCAAAGTTTCGGTTCACAAATTGAAACACACTATTCATTGTCGTCAACAAAACGAACTAGGAGGGAAAAGAACAGAGATAGGCAGCAACACCAAACGAACACGGAACACTTTTTTTGACCTATTCTTATAGCTATGCACACAAAAGAATTAGAATATTGAGGTGTGGATTTTCTAAACCTAGGTGCATTGTAACCTTTATTTGGACCATTTGCATGTGTGTTGGTTGCATTGAGATTTGTGCCAGGGCTGTAGGCCTATGTGAACAGTAATTTAGGGGCATACCCTGACTCGGCTCATGGGCCCACGGTAATGATGTCGGAGAAAGCATGAGCACACGATGGGTTGATTTACTCCAGAGATATGATTTGTGCAAATTCTCACCGAGATTGATGCAAAATAAAATAAAATAAAATATGCACAATTATTTGGGACTTGGGCAGACCTTACTTCCATTCAATTGTTAACCTGTAATTAATTATAACTAGCACATATGCCCATGCGTTGTAACGGAAAATAAAATAGTATGCATTTAAAGTCAGTGAGAATTATATGTGCAAGCAAAACCCTGTGTGCACACAAAAAAGTAACATTTAGCTTTTTGGTTTCACCGCGTGTGAAGGAATCAATCCACTATTTTTCAATTCATTGATCGAGGGCATTTAAGAGTTTTGTTACGTCATCGTTCGCTAGAGAAGGCCCATGAGTTATTCAATCTACTTTTTCTTTCAATCCTTACAATCGAGGGGATTTGAAGGTATGAAGTTTTTGAATATTATAGGAAACATGAACAATTTTTTAAATCCTAAACAGTTTCTTAAAAATTATGTAGAAAAAACGCAAGGAAAATATGAAAGGGAACATCTTTTAAAATTCACAAAGATTTTCTGAGAACACAAACTTTTTTCATAAAAACATAAACATTATTTGAATTTTTGAACATTTTTTTAAAAACGGGAACATGTGTTGAAAATTCATAAGATTTTTAAAAATGTGTATCTTTTATACATGAACATTATTTTTAATGGTAGAAAATTCACTAAAATAAGAATATTTTTTGAATTTGGAGCATTTTTTGAAATGCATTTTCTTTTTAGAAATCTTGAACAATTATTTTTTGAAAAAATAGTTCTGACTATTTTCCAAAATAGCAACAGAATTTTGGAATTCCGATCATTTTCCAAAACTTGGGTTTTTTTTAATTCCGAACATTATGTGAGAATTTTTAATTTACAGAGTAAATTCGAAAAGAAAAAGAAACTTGGAAGGAAAAAAAGAGATAGGGAAAGGAGAATAAAATAGAACTTAAACAAAGAAACAAAGAAAAATGGGCCAGCCCATTATTGGTTGTTCTATGCAAAACTCCAAATATTTGTCGCCTTGTGCGTAAAATAGAATTTCTCAGCTGAATGGTAGAAAAATAAGTGGGTTGGCTTCGCTGGGCCACAGCGCGTGTCCCACGTACGAAAGTTCTTTTTTAGTAGACAAACGCATAAGAATTTAGTACCACCTCGGATAAAAAAAAATCCTTTTCGACGGTGAATGGATGAAAAAATTGACGAAACACTTGGCCATTGCCATATATGTCAGTAACAAAATAATCCTGGTTTCTTTTGCACCATTTGTCTATTTTTTCTACCATAGACAGATGGGCTCTGCATGGATAGAGAGAGCTGCCATCTGACAGGGCAGCACTTTTTTGCTATGTTGACTGTTTGATCGGTCAACAGGGTGCCACGTACACAACATACAGAGCTCTATGATGAACCGGTGACCGTATAATCACCACCAGCCGTATTATAGTTCAAGTTCAGTGACAACTTGGTGCTGCTAGACGGAGACGATCGTGCATAGGTCCAAATTTGGCTCATCGATCTCATAGATGAGCCACTACTGTCCCAGGTTTACTTTACTCTTAACCGGCAGGAAGAAAAAACTGGAGCGGGCGGGATGAGACGCGAACGAGCAAAGAGTAGAGTCAATGATAGAGCGTGCGCACCTGGTGGCGGTAGTTGTAGTAGCCGTTGGAGCCGGCGACGAGGACGGCCCACCTTGTCCCAACGGAGCCATCGTCTGACGGCAGCCGGATGGTGTTCTGCAGCCGCGCGTGCGCCATGGCGAGCAGCAGCGCGAGGGGAAGGAGGCGGAAGGACGACATGGCCGCCATGGATGTTGCTTGCTTGGTGTTTGGATTCCAGAATAAGCGAAAGAAACTTCTCTCCTTTTATTATGCGCCGGCGCCGGCGCCACAGGGGATATATCTTTTCTTATTGATGATGTTGAATTCGGGTAAAGCGAAAGCCTACCACCCACTACTGATGAAGTGATGATTCATTCAGCTGTCCGTGTCGGACGTAGCAGCGCCGTCCATGGCCGATTGGTTGCGATTCTTGCCGACCTGCTACGGGTGTCTTCTTAATATCAGCCGTCAATTGGAAGCTCCACGGAGCGCGCCAGAATTTGGTTTGTTGCGCGCGTGTTAGCAGCCTAGACCAATCAACTCAGATTAGCTGGCGCGTCCGGCCCTACGGCTGGCTAGGATTCTCTCTCTCGTCCGTTCACGTCGCGGTCACCATGTAATTTAACTGGGGCCAGATCGCCTACAGCCAACTGCTGAGTGGTGTCGCGTCCAGATTGTTGAACTTTGCTTTAGGACTCCTTTAAAGAACTAGACTAGATTCGGGTGCCGGCCTGAACCAACCTATTATTAGATGGTTATATAGAAGAATAGTGGTATTCCCGATCTATCAGTGTTCAAGTCCTAGACTTGGCGCTGATGCTTGTTTTTTTCTTAATTTATTTCAGGCTTTTCGATGATATTCGTTCAGTGGGAGGAGATGTTCTCGTGGACTACAAAGTGTCTTTGGTGATCACTTTGTCAATCTCAAAATGATCGTATGATGCAGCCTATGTACATTTTGTGCGCATACATTTGTATTGTGTTTAAAAAAAAAAGAATCTCTTCATGCTTCGCGCCACTCAACATTCACATCTATAATCGTTTTACAAATCGTCTAATAAGTCCATCACTATAAGATACGATGAGAAAATTAATAAGAATGCAGCAAAACTAAACAAATTTTATTAGATCAATATTGAGCAATGGGTCCTAAAGCAAATGGCGGAGAAAAATTAACCACGAATCAGCCGCAATAATCAAATGAGAGATCATATATAAACATAGCTTAAATTGTCGGTTCAGATAAGATCATTTCTTTTTTCTTAGTTGTTACATAACACATATGCCCACACGAACACACATACAATCACCCCTATGAAAATACACACCCCCTGCTCCTATGAGCACCCTCGATCAGATTATTATATTTGTGTCGAATATTATGTACGCAAGGGTTACATGGACTTGGAGTTGTAATTGGTGTGGTTAGGTATGAGTCGTGTAGGAGTCGGACACGTTGTATCCTAGGCCTCTTATATATCGAGGGGCACCACACGTTGTAACCCATGATGACTTGATATCAGCAGGTACACGGGGGAGCCGACGGCTTGTGCCGGCGCACGGGCGGCTGGCGTTGCGGTATCTTGGGGAGGAGTGCCCGTAGTCATGTCCCGAGGATGTAACAATATTGGTGAACCTCGTTAACAAATATCGTGCCTCGATGTGTCGTTTATGATCTAGCATTAGTGTTTTATTCTAACAGAGATACTAAGCTGGCACCAAGTCTAGGACTTGAACCCTGGTGGGCTGGTTCCATCACAAGGAATCTAACAATCTGAGTTACGTGTTAGAATTTGTGTTTTCTCTACAATGTAATCTCAACCATCTTCTATCGTTCTCCCTCCCGTACCTGTTTAGGTCACCTTGTAACAACCGAATCCTGTCAATGACTAGCGATCGGTTACCTCTTCTTGTAAGCCATGGCAGGGCTATTTTGCCTCGATCAATATAAACCAACGCGGCTCCTCCTCGAGTAGTAGGAACGCTTCCCAATCTTACATGGTAATCAGAGCTACCTCTTCCCAACACATCTAGCGACAAAAACAAAACCCTAAAACCACATCAACATCGCCTCCATGTCTTCGTCTACGGCTGTCGCCCTCAACCTTGGTGCGCAGCCGTGGCGACCGCCAGCCCTCTCCAGCTAATGGAGGCGGAAGCAGCTATAGAGGGCGCCCTCGATAGCAACAGCAGCAACAAACACGTGACCATCGACGTGATTATCCTGAATGTCAGATCTGCTACAAGCATCATCTAGGAGGTGCATGTTCTTGCTGGTGGCGTTATGAAGAGAATGATCAAGAAGAAAAGAGGGCGCATGCTTCCACCTATTGCGCAGATACCAACTGGTACGCCGACAAATCACATTACAGGAGAACTTGACAAATTGACAATTGGGGAGAAGTACAATGGAGGGGACCAAATTCACACGGTGAGTGGTTCTGGTATGGAAATTACACATATTGGTAGTTCAATTGTTAATAACCCCGTAAACAAATTGCACTTGAAAAATATCTTGCATTTCCTGAAGCATCAAAAAAATCTTTTTTCTGGTCACCGATTCTCTTGATAACAATCACTAATAGAAAAAGGGCCTAATGTGAAACTAATTAGTCCCGGTTTGTAAATGAACCCATTAGTGCCGGTTCCAACGGCTAGCCGGGCGGCGCTCATTAGTACCGGTTCGTGCCACGAACCGATACTAAAGAGGTGGTGGCCTTTAGTAGGGGTCGGTGGCTCCAACGTGGTACTAAAGACCCCCCCCTTTAGTACGGGTTCGTTCCGCCAACCGGTACTAAAGGGGTGCACTGCCACCCGTAGTGCACAATGTTTAGTCCCACCTCGCTAGTTGAGAGGAGCTCTCACCGGTTTATAAGCCCCGCCACGGCTACCGTGTCGAGCACCTCTCTAAGCAGGCCTTTGTGGGCCTATTGCAAGTCTTCTGTCCTGTGGGCCCTACTGGGCCGTACGGGCCTGCATCCTGGCCCAACTAGAGGTTGGGTTTCTAGTCATATGCAGGCCGTGCCGGCCCAGTAGGTGGGCTGTTTTTCTTTTATTTCAAAAAAGAAATTAAAAAAAGTCCTACCAACCGGGACTAAAGGTCCTCCAGACCACGGCGCGCCACGTGCCACTTGGTGGCCCTTTAGTGCCGGTTCGTGCTGAACCGGGACTAAAGGGGGGGGGGGGCTTTAGTCCCCACACTTTAGTGTCGGTTGCAGAACTGGCACTAAAGGCCCGTACCAACCGGTAATATAGCTCCGTTTTCTACTAGTGAATGTTCTTATAGAATTCTATCCCTATTTTTTCTTGGTTAAGGACTTGGCCACGAGGAGAATCATTCTTAGAGGACGGTGCATGGGAGGTCTCTACCCACCCATATCATTATCATCATCATCATCATGGTCCAATAAACAAGCATATGTCGTCACTAAGCCATCTTCAGCAAAGTGGCATAGTCGCTTGGGTCACCCATCTTCAGTTATTGTTAGATATGTTCGTAGTAAGAATAAACTCTCATATGAGTCTAGTGTTGAGTCAGTTTGTGATCTGTGTCAACAGGCAAAGAGTCATCAATTAGCTTACCCTATTTCTACCAGTGTATCCACCGCTCCATTGCAACTCATATTTTCATATGTATGGGGGCCAGCCCCTACTTCAGTTCATAGATTCTATTATGTAAGCTTCATTGATGATTATAGTAAATTTACTTGGATTTACTTGCTAAAGAAGCGATTTGATGTTTTCCAAGTTTTCATCACTTTTCAAAATCTTGTTGAATGCAAACTTAACTCTAAAATAATTGCCATGCAAACCGACTGGGGTGGTGAGTATGAGAAGCTAAACTCTTTCTTTCAAAAACTTGGCATCTCGCATCATGTCTGTTTCCCTTATGCTCACCAACGGAATGGATCTGCTGAAAGAAATCACCGTCACATTGTTGATGTAGGACTAGCATTGCTAGCAAATGCATCCATGCCACTCTAACTCTGGGATGAAGCCTTCTTAACTGCTACATATCTTATTAACTTGCTTCCAAGCAAAGTAATCAAACTTGAAACACCCATCACACGACTTCTTGGTGTCACACCCAACTACACATCTCTCCTTATTTTTGGTTGTGCGTGTTGGCCAAATCTTAGACCCTACAACACACGCAAACTCGCATTTCGTTCAAAAAAATAAGTTTTCTTATGCTATAACCCTATGCACAAAGGGGTAAAATGTCTAGATGTTCCCACCGGTAGGGTCTACATATCCAGAGATGTTGTTTTCGATGAATCCGTGTTTCCTTTTGCATCTCTTCATCCCAATGCCGGTGCTCTCCTTCGCAAGGAAATTATCCTTCTTCCACCAAATCTTCAAAACTTTGATCACGGGGGAGACAATTGTACTGACCAATATGATGATAATTCTGCTAGTCCCAGTTCTACTCTTATGCCTGTGCAGGTTCCTGGAGAAAACAGAGATCAAAATGGTCAAAACCATGAAAATAGAGCTCAAAATGACATGATATTACATGCTCTAGAAGAAAATGAACCTTGCGCAGATCACGAAAATGATTTGGTGGCGCTTGCTACCCTAGCATGCCTTCAGGTCTCGGATCACGCGAGACAATCCTTCTCGGATCCCGTTCCAGGCGGTAGCGGCCCAGGTTCCTGGGAGGGCCACTTCTGTTCTGACGTGTCACCCGACAGCGGGACCAGTGGTCGGCCCCTCCTCGCGTTCTGCGCGCATGCATCCGCATGTTGGCAGTGGATCTTCTGTGCCCGCTAGTCCTGCGACTTTCAAGGCGTCCAGTGAAAGGGGGGGGGGGCACACCAAGGTCCACGAGATCTCCTGCGCCAGTGCCTGGCGGATCTCCTGCGCCAACACATGCAACATCATCAGGTGGATCTTCTGTGCCTGCAAGTCTTGTGCAACAAATAGTTCCCTCCTGAGCTATGACCAGGCTACAAAAAGGTACACGTAATCCAAAAATAAGAACAGATGGTACTATACCGTATGGCACGCTATGTATTTCAGGGGAACCAACAACATTGACTGATGCACTTGGTGATCCTAAGTGGAAGAAAGCAATGGATGAGGAATACTTTGCACTAATGAGGAACAAGACTTGGCATCTTTTGCGTGATCAAAGAGGTAAAAAATATTATTGATTGCAAGTGGGTCTATAGAATTAAAAATAAAGCAGATGGCTCCATTGACAGATATAAGGCACGTTTAGTTGCAAAGGGCTTTAAACGACGTTATGGTATAGACTATGAGGATACCTTTAGTTCTGTTGTAAAAGCTGCGACTATAAGACTCGTGCTAGCTATTATTGTATCTAGGGGATGGAGCTTAAGACAACTAGATGTACAGAATGCGTTTTTACATGGTGTTCATGAGGCATCCACCAGGGTATGAGAGTAAGAAAACTCCACATTATGTGTGCAAGCTTGACAAAGCATTCTATGGCTTGAAACAAGCACCTAGAGCTGTTGGAAATATGCCCTAGAGGCAATAATAAATTGATTATTATTATATTTCCTTGTTCATGATAATCGTTTATTGTCCATGCTATAATTGTATTGATAGGAAACTTAGATACATGTGTGGATACATAGGCAACACCAAGTCCCTAGTAAGCCTCTAGTTGACTAGCTCGTTGATCAATAGATGGTTACGGTTTCCTAACCATGGACATTGGATGTCATTGATAACGGGATCACATCATTAGAAGAATGATGTGATGGACAAGACCCAATCCTAAGCCTAGCACAAAGATCATGTAGTTCGTATGCTAAAGCTTTTCTAATGTCAAGTATCTTTTCCTTAGACCATGAGATTGTGCAACTCCCGGATACCGTAGGAGTGCTTTGGGTGTACCAAACGTCACAACGTAACTGGGTGGCTATAAACGTACACTACGGGTATCTCTGAAAGTGTCTGTTGGGTTGGCGCGAATCAAGACTGGGATTTGTCACTCCGTGTAAACGGAGAGGTATCTCTGGGCCCACTCGGTAGGACATCATCATAATGTGCACAATGTGATCAAGGGGTTGATCATGGGATGATGTGTTACGGAATGAGTAAAGAGACTTGCCGGTAACGAGATTGAACAAGGTATCGGGATACCGACGATCGAATCTCGGGCAAGTATCGTACCGATAGACAAAGGGAATTGTATACGGGATCAATTGAGCCCTTGACATCGTGGTTCATCCGATGAGATCATCGTGGAACATGTGGGAGCCAACATGGGTATCCAGATCCTGCTGTTGGTTATTGACCGGAGAACATCTCGGTCATGTCTGCATGTCTCCCGAACCCGTAGGATCTACACACTTAAGGTTCGATGACGCTAGGGTTATAAAGGAAGCTTGTATGTGGTTACCGAATGTTGTTCGGAGTCCCGGATGAGACCCCGGACGTCACGAGGAGTTCCGGAATGGTCCGGAGGTAAAGATTTATATATGGGAAGTCCTGTTTTGGTCACCGGAAAAGTTTCGGGGTTTATCGGTAACGTACCGGGACCACTGGGAGGGTCCCGGGGGTCCACTAAGTGGGGCCACCAACCCCGGAAGGCTGCATGGGCCATGTGTGGGAGGGAACCAGCCCCAGGTGGGCTGGTGCGCCCCCCAAAAGGGGCCCAAGGCGCATGGGAGAGTGGGAGGGGGCAAACCCTAGGGCAGATGGGCCCTAAGGCCCATGCTCCCTGCGCCTCCCTCTCCTTCCCCTTGTGGCCGCCACCCACAGATGGGATTGGGGCTGGCCGCCGCCCCTAGGGTGGAACCCTAGAGGGGGCGCAGCCCCCTCCCTCTCCCCTATAAATACTTGAGGCATTGGGGTTGTCCAACACATGAGTTTCCTCCTCTCGTTGGCGCAGCCCTACCTCTCTCCCTTCTCCTCATATCTCGCGGTGCTTGGCGAAGCCCTGCTGGACTACCACGCTCCTCCATCACCACCACGCCGTTGTGCTCCTTCTGGATGGAGTCTTCCTCAACCTCTCCCTCTCTCCTTGCTGGATCAAGGCATGGGAGACATTGTCGGGCTGTACGTGTGTTGAACGCGGAGGTGCCGTCCGTTCGGCACTTGATCATCGGTGATTTGAATCACGACGAGTACGACTCCATCAACCCCGTTCACTTGAACGCTTCTGCTTAGCGATCTACAAGGGTATGTAGATGCACTCTCCTTCCCCTCGTTGCTAGTCTCTCCATAGATAGATCTTGGTGACACGTAGGAAAATTTTGAATTTCTGCTACGTTCCCCAACAGTGGCATCATGAGCTAGGTCTATTGCGTAGATTCTATGCACGAGTAGAACACAAAGTTGTTGTGGGCGTCGATATTGTTCAATATGCTTGCCGTTACTAGTCTTATCTTGATTCGGCGGCATCGTGGGATGAAGCGGCCCGGACCAACCTTACACGTACGCTTACGTGAGACCGGTTCCACCGACAAACATGCACTAGTTGCATAAGGTGGCTGGCGGGTGTCGGTCTCTCCCACTTTAGTCGGATCGGATTCGATGAAAAGGGTCCTTATGAAGGGTAAATAGCAATTGGCATATCACGTTGTGGTCTTTGCGTAGGTAAGAAACGTTCTTGCTAGAAACCCATAGCAGCCACGTAAAACATGCAAACAACAATTAGAGGACGTCTAACTTGTTTTTGCAGGGTATGCTATGTGATGTGATATGGCCAATGGATGTGATGAATGATATATGTGATGTATGAGATGATCATGTTCTTGTAATAGGATTCACGACTTGCATGTCGATGAGTATGACAACCGGCAGGAGCCATAGGAGTTGTCTTTATTTATTGTATGACCTGCGTGTCAACTTAAACGTCATGTAATTACTTTACTTTATTGCTAACCGTTAGCTGTAGTAGTAGAAGTAATAGATGACGTGACAACTTCAAGAAGACATGATGATGGAGATCATGATGACGGAGATCATGGTGTCATGCCGGTGACGATGATGATCATGGAGCCCCGAAGATGGAGATCAAAAGGAGCAAAGTGATGATGGCCATATCATGTCACTATTTGATTGAATGTGATGTTTATCTTGATTATACATCTTATTTGCTTAGAACGACGGTAGTAAATAAGATGATCCCTTACAACAATTTCAAGAAGTGTTCTCCCCTAACTGTGCACCGTTGCGACAGTTCGTGTTTCGAAGCACCACGTGATGATCGGGTGTTAGATTCTAACGTTCACATACAACGGGTGTAAGACAGTTTTACACATGCAAAACACTTAGGGTTAACTTGACGAGCCTAGCATGTACAGACATGGCCTTGGAACACAGAAGACCGAAAGGTCGAGCATGAGTCGTATAGAAGATACGATCAACATGAAGATGTTCACCGACATTGGCTAGTCCGTCTCACGTGATGATCGGACACGGCCTAGTTGACTCGGATCATGTAATCGCTTAGATGACTAGAGGGATGTCTATCTGAGTGGGAGTTCATAAGATGAACTTAATTATCCTGAACATAGTCAAAAGATCTTTGCAAATTATGTCGTAGCTCGCGCTTTAGTTCTACTGTTTAGATATGTTCCTAGAGAAAATATAGTTGAAAGTTGACAGTAGCGATTATGCGGACAGTAGAAAGCTTATATCCTTAATGCACCACTCAGTGTGCTGAACCTCGAACGTTGTCTGTGGATGTTGTGAACATCTACACACACGTTTTGATAACTACATGATAGTTCAGTTAAACGGTTTAGATTTGAGGCACCAAAGACGGTTTTGAAACGTCGCGAAACATATGAGATGTTTTGAGGGCTGAAATTGGTATTTCAGGCTTGTGCCCACGTCAAGAGGTATAAGACCTCCGATGACTTTCTTAACCTGCAAAGTAAGGAGAAAAGCTCAATTGTTGTGCTTGTGCTCAGATTGTCTGAGTACAACAATCGCTTGAATCGAGTGGGAGTTGATCTTCCAGATGAAATAGTGATGGTTCTCCGAAGTCATTACCACCAAGCTACTAGAGCTTCGTGATGAACTATAACATATCAGGGACATATATGATGACCCTTGAGATATTCGCGATGTTTGACACCACGAAAGTAGAGATCAAGAAGGAGCATCAATTGTTGATGGTTGGTGAAACCACTAGTTTCAAGAAGGGCAAGGGCAAGAAGGGATACTTCATGAAACAGCAAATCAGCTGCTGCTCTAGTGAAGAAACCCAAGGTTAAACCCAAACCCGAGACTGAGTGCTTCTGTAATAAGGGGAATAACCACTGGAGCAGAATTACCCTAGATACTTGGTAGATTAGAAGGCTGGCAAGGTCGATAAAAGTATATTGGATATACATTGTGTTAATGTGTACTTTACTAGTACTCCTAGTAGCACCAGGGTATTAGATACCGGTTCGGTTGCTAAGTGTTAGTAACTCGAAATAAAAGCTACGGAATTAACGGAGACTAGCTAAAGGTGAGCTGACGATATGTGTTGGAAGTATTTCCAAGGTTGATCAAGCATCGCACGCTCCCTCTACCATCGAGATTTGGTGTTTGCGTTGAGCATAGATGTGATTGGATTATGTCTATTGCAATACGGTTATTCATTTAAGGAGAATAATGGTTACTCTATTTATTTGAATAATACCTTCAATGGTCTTGCACCTAAATGAATGGTTTATTGAATCTCGATCGTAGTGATACACATTTTCATGCCAAAAGATGTAAGATAGTAATGATAGTACCACTTACTTGTGGCACTGCCATGTAAGTCATAATGGTGTAAAACGCATGAAGAAGCTCCATGAAGATGGATCGTTTGGACTCACTTGATTTTTGAATCACTTGAGACATGCAAATCATACCACATGGGCAAGATGACTGAAAGCCTCGGTTTCAGTAAAATGGAACTGAAAAGCAACTTGTTGGAAGTAATACATTTTGATGTGTGCAGTCCAATGAGGGCTGAGGTGTGTAGTGGATATCGTTATGTTCTTACTTCACAGATGATTTGAGTAGACGTTGAGTATGTTTACTTGATGAATCACGAGTCTGAATTATTGAAAGGTTCAAGTAATTTTAGTGTGAAGTTGAAAGATCGTCGTGACAAGAGGATAAAAGATCTATGATATGATCATAGAGATGAATATCTGAATCACGAGTTTGGCACAGAATTAAGACATTGTGGAAATTATTTCACAGCTGATACAGCCTGGAACACCATAGTGTGATGGTGTGTCCGAACATCATAGTTGCATCCTATTGGATAGGGTGCGTACCATGATGTCTCTTATCGAATTGCCACTGTCATTCATGGGTTAGGCATTAGAGACAACCACATTCACTTTAAATAGGGCACCACGTAATTTCGTTGAGACGACACCGTATGAACTATGGTTTGGAGAAACCTAAGTTGTCGTTTCTTGAAAGTTTGGGGCTGCGACGCTTATGTGAAAAAGTTTCAGACTGATAAGCTCGAACCCAAAGCGGATAAATGCATCTTCATAGGACACCCAAAACAGTTGGGTATACCTCCTGTCTCAGATCCGAAAGCAATAAGGGATTGTTTCTAGAAGCGGGTCCTTTCTCGAGGAAAAGTTTCTCTCGAAAGAATTGAGTGGGAGGATGGTGGAGGCTTGATGAGGTTATTGAACCGTCTCTTCAACTAGTGTATGGCAGGGCACAGGGAGTTGTTCCTGTGGCACCTACACCAATTGAAGTGGAAGCTTATGATATTGATCATGAGACTTCAGATCAAGTCACTCCCAAACCTCGTAGGATGACAAGGATGCATACTACTTCAAAGTGGTACGTAATCCTGTCTTGGAAGTCATGTTGCTAGACAACAATGGACCTACGAGCTATGGAGAAGCGATGGTGGACCCGGATTCCGATAAATGGCCCGAGGCCATAAAATCCGAGATAGGATCCATGTATGAAAACAAAGTATAGACTTTGGAAGAACTACTTGATGGTCGTAAGGCTGTTAGGTACATATGGATTTTGAAAGGAGGACGGACAATGATGGTAAGTATCACCATTAAGAAAGCTCGACTTGTCGTTAAGAAGTTTCTGACAAGTTCAAGGAGTTGACTACGGTGAGACTTTCTCACTCATAGCGATGCTAAGAGTCTGTTGGAATTATATTAGCGATTACTATATTATTTATGAAATCTTGCAGATAGGATGCCAAAACATTGTTTCCTCGACGACTTTTCTTGAGGAAAGGTTGTATGTGATACAACCGGAAGGTTTTGTCAATCCTGAAAGATGCTAATAAGTATGCAAAGCTCTAGCAATCCTTCTAAGGACTGGAGTAAGCATCTCGGAGTTGGAACGTATGCTTTGATGATGATCAAAGATTTTGGGTTTATACAAAGTTTATGAGAAACTTGTATTTCCAAAGAAGTGAGTGGGAGCACTATAGAATTTCTGATGAGTATATGTTGTTGACATATTAATGATCAGAAATGATGTAGAATTTCTAGAAAGCATATAGGGTTATTTGAAAGGTGTTTTTCAATGGAAAGCCTGGATTAAGCTACTTGAACATTGAGCATCAAGATCTATAAGGATAGATCAAAATGCTTAATAATACTTTCAAATGAGCACATACCTTGACATGATCTTGAAGGTATTCAAGATGGATCAGTCAAAGAAGGAGTTCTTGCCTGAGTGGTAAGGTATGAAGTTAAGACTTAAAGCTCGACCACGGCAGAATAGAGAGAAAGGACGAAGGTCGTCCCCTATGCTTAAGACATAGGCTCTACAGTATGCTATGCTGTGTACCGCACCTGAAATGTGCCTTGCCATGAGTTAGTCAAGGGGTACAAGAGTGATCCGAGAATGGATCACAGGACAGCGGTCAAAGTTATCCTTAGTAACTAGTGGACTAAGGAATTTTCTCGATTATGGAGGTGGTAAAAGAGTTCGTCGTAAAAGGTTACGTCAATGCAAACTTAACACCTATCCGGATAGCTCGGAGTAGAGATACTGGATACGTATAATGGAGCAACAATTTAGAATAACTCCAAGGAGAACAGTTATTTGGAATAGCTCCAAATAGAACGTGGTAGCTGCATCTAGGAGATGACATAGAGATTTGTAAAGCACACACGGATCTGAAAAGGTTCAGACCCGTTGACTATAACCTCTCTCACAAGCATAACATGATCAAACCCAGAACTCATCGAGTGTTAATCACATGGTAATGTGAACTAGATTATTGACTCTAGTAGACTCTTTGGGTGTTAGTCACATAGGGATGTGACCTTGAGTGTTAATCACATATCTATGTGAACTAGATTATTGACTCTAGTGCAAGTGGGAGACTGTTGGAAATATGCCCTAGAGGCAATAATAAATTGATTATTATTATATTTCCTTGTTCATGATAATCGTTTATTGTCCACGCTATAATTGTATTGATAGGAAACTTAGATACATGTGTGGATACATAGACAACACCAAGTCCCTAGTAAGCCTCTAGTTGACTAGCTCGTTGATCAATAGATGGTTAAGGTTTCCTAACCATGGACATTGGATGTCATTGATGACGGGATCACATCATTAGAAGAATGATGTGATGGACAAGACCCAATCCTAAGCCTAGCACAAAGATCATGTAGTTCGTATGCTCAAGCTTTTCTAATGTCAAGTATCTTTTCCTTAGACCATGAGATTGTGCAACTCCCGGATACCGTAGGAGTGCTTTGGGTGTACCAAACGTCACAACGTAACTGGGTGGCTATAAAGGTACACTACGGGTATCTCTGAAAGTGTCTGTTGGGTTGGCGCGAATCGAGACTGGGATTTGTCACTCCGTGTAAACGGAGAGGTATCTCTGGGCCCACTCGGTAGGACATCATCATAATGTGCACAATGTGATCAAGGGGTTGATCACGGGATGATGTGTTACGGAACGAGTAAAGAGACTTGCCGGTAACGAGATTGAACAAGGTATCGGGATACTGACGATCGAATCTCGGGCAAGTATCATACCGATAGACAAAGGGAATTGTATACGGGATCGATTGAGTCCTTGACATCGTGGTTCATCCGATGAGATCATCGTGGAACATGTGGGAGCCAAAATGGGTATCCAGATCCCGCTGTTGGTTATTGACCGGAGAACATCTCGGTCATGTCTGCATGTCTCCCGAACCCGTAGGGTCTACACACTTAAGGTTCGATGATGCTAGGGTTATAAAGGAAGCTTGTATGTGGTTACCGAATGTTGTTCGGAGTCCCGGATGAGACCCCGGACGTCACGAGGAGTTCCGGAATGGTCCGGAGGTAAAGATTTATATATGGGAAGTCCTGTTTTGGTCACCGGAAAAGTTTCGGGGTTTATCGGTAACGTACCGGGACCACCGGGAGGGTCCCGGGGGTCCACCAAGTGGGGCCACCAACCCCGGAAGGCTGCATGGGCCATGTGTGGGAGGGAACCAGCCCCAGGTGGGCTGGTGCGCCCCCCAAAAGGGGCCCAAGGCGCATGGGAGAGTGGGAGGGGGCAAACCCTAGGGCAGATGGGCCCTAAGGCCCATGCTCCCTGCGCCTCCCTCTCCTTCCCCTTGTGGCCGCCACCCACAGATGGGATTGGGGCTGGCCGCCGCCCCTAGGGTGGAACCCTAGAGGGGGAGCAGCCCCCTCCCTCTCCCCTATAAATACTTGAGGCATTGGGGCTGTCCAACACATGAGTTTCCTCCTCTCGTTGGCGCAGCCCTACCTCTCTCCCTTCTCCTCATATCTCGCGGTGCTTGGCGAAGCCCTGCTGGACTACCACGCTCCTCCATCACCACCACGCCGTTGTGCTGCTGCTGGATGGAGTCTTCCTCAACCTCTCCCTCTCTCCTTGCTGGATCAAGGCATGGGAGACATTGTCGGGCTGTACGTGTGTTGAACGCGGAGGTGCCGTCCGTTCGGCACTTGATCATCGGTGATTTGAATCACGACGAGTACGACTCCATCAACCCCGTTCACTTGAACGCTTCTGCTTAGCGATCTACAAGGGTATGTAGATGCACTCTCCTTCCCCTCGTTGCTAGTCTCTCCATAGATAGATCTTGGTGACACGTAGGAAAATTTTGAATTTCTGCTACGTTCCCCAACAAGAGCATGGTACTCCAGGTTGAGTCCGCAATTAAAATGCCTTGGCTTCATTGCTTCCAAAGCTGATACATCTCTGTTCATTTATAACAAGGCAAAAATAGTTATCTTTGTACTCATATATGTTGATGACATCATAGTTGCAAGTTCATCACAAAGTGCTACTAATGCTCTTCTGCATGATTTGAGCTCAAAGTTTGCCTTGAAAGATCTAGGTGATTTGCACTTCTTCCTAGGAATTGATGTCAAGAAGACTCAAGATGGCATAGTATTAAACCAAGAGAAATAAGAGCATCTCCTGCCGCGCCCCCAATCGGCCCCCAGGCCCCTTTTTCGGCGCCGCCACGCAAAAAAGGCCCAGTCGCGTCCTAAGAGCCCATTTTTGCCGGTTAGGCCCGAAACTAGCGCCCGCGGACCCACCTCGAACCCTGCGTGCTGGGGGGCTGCCTGGGGGCATCGGGGCAATCGTTTTTGGCACAAATGAATGGCAGGCCCGCCGAGTCAGCAACCCCCTCGCCTCATCGTCCTCACATCTCCTCGGTTTCCCGCGGGGAACCAATGCCAAGGCTGCCACCGGTCAGCCTTCCATTGGTTCTTCACGGGCGGCGCGGTGAGGCGAGGCGCCCCCTCCCGCCACGCGTACACGAAGCCCCCCCCCTCCCCGGCCACTATATCACGTAGCACCGCCCTCACCGGTGGACTCACCCGCCCGCAGCCCCTCTCTCTTCCCGTGCACAACCACCGCCGAAAAGCTCTCTTTCCTCTCCCTCCCCGTTCATAGCCGCCGTAGACGATGGGCGACAGGTTCCCCGGTGATGCGGCGGCGGCCAATGGCTTCGGCCGTTGCTCTCTGCACGAGTGTGAAGCCCATCTCCTGCATGAAGCCAACTACGCGGTGCCACCCGACATGCGCGCATCGGGGCGGTGGAGACTCAACACCGGCGAAATCCCCGTCCCCCCGCTGCCTGACATCACGCGCCCATCTACATCTGCGACGAGATCGACCATGTGTGGGCCTCCCTGTCTGAGGAGGAGCGGGCCCTCCCGGTGTACGACGCCGGCAACCACGAGGCATGGGTGGCGTACTTCGAATGCCAGCAGGCGGAGTGGCTGGCTTCCACCAACAATGTGTCGGTTGTGCGGGGGAGCAAAAACAGCGACGGCCGCCGCCTGTGGTGGGGCGCCCCCGACCACACGCTCTACACCGTCCTCGAGTACCTCGAGGGCGGCGATGATCCACCGCTGACGTACCCGGCCACCATGGTCCCCCGCCGGTGTGGCGGACAATGAATGTCGAGGAGGACCGGCTCCTCTGCCTCCTCCTCCCGATCCTCCTCCCACTCCTCCGGGTCGCCGGCGCTCTTCAGCGTCAAGGCTGAGCCCACGGAAACACCGCTCGGCCGGCGCACCCGCAGCATCGACATCATCATCAACGAGGGCGGGCGTGCCTCCTCCTCCTCGGCTCCTCCCCGCCTCGCTAAGCCGAATACGGAGCCGGGGCTCACTGCCCTGAAGACAAAGCCGAGGCTCGCCCATGTGAGGACGGAGCCGGGGCTCGACGACGATGTGGCCATGAAGTGGGTGGGGGAATATTGGGCGCGGCTGGAGATGGAGCGCCAGCGCCGCGCCCTGGCGGAGATCCCCGCGCGCCGCCGTGGGCGCGATGAAGGGGCTTGAAGACAGCGACACGATGTGCTGCCACCGGCCAACCTTGTCCGTCTGGGCGACCCCGCGTAGGGGTCCAACAGCGTGAAGAAGGAGAAGGACGACGACAACGGCAGCGTCGGCGACATCGCCGCGTTCAGCGAGTTCTTCGGCCTGTAGTCGCGGCTCTTTGTTTTTAAAGTAAATTTCATGTTTTCTATGTAAAAAAATGTAGAACGTCGAAGTGTATGTCCTGTTTGCCGAATCTTTGCCATGTTTGCTGAATTTCAGGTGATTTTCTTTTCAAAAAAAGTTTCAAAAGAGTTTTTGGGGGTGACCCTAGGGGCGGCGGCTGGTTACCCGATCGCCCAAGCCGATTTTTAGCGCCAGGTCGCCCCCAGGCGGTGATTTTTCGAGCCCCATGGGGGGCTAACGGCTGGAGATGCTCTAAGTCACTGAGCTTCTATCTCGCATGGGAATGAAAAAATGCAAGCCTGTACCTACACCTTTGTCCTCCCAAGAGAAAATCTCAGCATTTGAAGGAGATCCACTTCAGAAGGAAGATAGTACAAAGTATACAAGTACCATGGGAGCATTACAGTACTTGACTCTTACTCGCCCAGATATCTCATTTGTAGTTAACAAGGTTTGTAATAGCTACATGCACCCACTACTGTAGATTGGACAGCTGTCAAGAGAATTGTAAGATATGTTAAACATACTATGGGAATATGACTTCATTTCAGACGGTCCAATTCTGCTCTTGTGAGTGCATTCTCTGAAACTGATTGGGCAGGTTGCAGTGATGATAGAAAATCAACTGGAGGCTTTGCACTATTCTTTGGTCCTAATCTTGTTTCTTGGAGTGCTAGGAAACATGCCACTATGTCAAGGTCAAGTACAGAGGCTAGAGGCTGAGTATAAATCTTTGGCTAATGCTACTTCAGAAATTATCTTGATTGAGTCACTACTAGATGAAATGGGAGTTAAGCAGAACCGCATCTCATGTTTATGGTGTGATAACTTGGGAGCAACATATTTGTTTGCAAATCTAGTGTTCCATGCAAGAACCAAGCATATAGAGATTGATTTTCACTTCGTACGTGAAAGGGTTGCAACAAAGAAACTTGAGATACGGTTCATTCTTTCTAAGGACCAAGTAGTGGATGGATTCACTAAGGCACTTCCAGCAAAACCATTTACAGAGTTCAAGAGGAATCTAAACATAGGATAGTTGAGATTAACGGAGGGTGTTAGAATTTGTGTTTATCTCTACAATGTAATCTCAACCATCTTTTATCTCTCTCCCTCCCGTACTTGTTTAGGCCACCTTGTAACAACCGAATCATGTGAATGACTAGTGCTACGTCTTGAGCTTGTGTTTGTTTTCCTTGAAGAGGAAAGGGTGATACAGCAATAGTAGCGTAAGTATTTCCCTCAGTTTTTGAGAACCAAGGTATCAATCCAGTAGGAGGCTCCTCAAAAGTCCCACGCACCTACATAAACAAACAAGAACTCGCAACCAACGCAATAAGGGGTTCTCAATCCCTTCACGGCCACTTGCGAAAGTGAGATCTGATAGAGATAGTATGAGAAGATAAATATAATTTTGGTATTTTATGATATAGATTGGAAAAGTAAAGATGCAAATAAAGGTAGATTAATAGCTTATATGATAAAACATAGACCCGGGGGCCATAGGTTTCACTAGAGGCTTCTCTCAAGATAGCATAAGTATTACGGTGGGTGAACAAATTACTGTCGAGCAATTGATAGAAAAGCGAATAATTATGAGATTATCTAGGCATGATCATGTATATAGGCATCACGTCCGTGACAAGTAGACCGACTCCTGCCTGCATCTACTACTATTACTCCACACATCGACTGCTATCCAGCATGCATCTAGAGTATTAAGTTCATAAAGAACAGAGTAACGCATTAAGAAAGATGACATGATGTAGAGGGATAAACTCATGCAATATGATATAAATCCCATCTTTTTATCCTCGATGGCAACAATACAATACGTGCCTTGCTACCCCTGTTGTTACTGGTAAGGACACCGCAAGATTGAACCCAAAGCTAAGCACTTCTCCCATTGCAAGAAAGATCAATCTAGTAGGCCAAACCAAACTGATAATTCGAAGAGACTTGCAAAGATAACTTAATCACACATAAAAGAATTTAGAGGAGATTCAAACATTTCTCATAGATAAACTTGATCATAAACCCACAATTCATCGGATCTCGGCAAACACACCGCAAAAAGAGTTATATCGAATAGATCTCCAAGAAGATCGAGGAGAACATGGTATTGAGATTCAAAGAGAGAGAAGAAGCCATCTAGCTAATAACTATGAACCCAAAGGTCTGTGGTAAACTACTCACAACTCATCGGAGAGGCTATGGTGTTGATGTAGAATCCCACCGTGGTTGATTCCCCCTCTGGCAGAGCACCGACGAAGACTCCAAGATGGGATCTCACGGATACAGAAGGTTACAGTGGTGGAAATAGTTTTTTGTGGCCGCCTCTGATGTTTTTGGGGTACGTGGATATATATAGGAGGAAGAAGTAGGTCGTTGGACGCCCGAGGGGCCCACAAGACAGGGGGCGCGCCCAGTAGGGGGGGGGGGCGCTCTCAACCCTCGTGGTCTCCTTGATTGCTTCTTGACTTGCACTCCAAGTCCTTTGGGTCATGTTTGTTCCAAAAATCACGCTCCCGAAGGTTTCATTCTATTTGGACTCCGTTTGATATTCCTTTTCTTCGAAACACTGAAATAGGCAAAAAAACAGCAATACGGGCTGGGCCTCCGGTTAGTAGGTTAGTCCCAAAAATGATATAAATGTGTAAAGTAAAGCTCACAAACATCCAAAACGGGTAATATAATAGCATGGAACAATCAAAAATTATAGATACGTTGGAGACGTATCAAGCATCCCCAAGCTTAATTCCTGCTCGTCCTCGAGTAGGTAAATGATAAAAACAGAATTTTTGATGTGGAATGCTACCTAGCATAATTTTCAATGTAATTTTCTTTATTGTGGCATGAATGTTCAGATCCAAATGATTCAAAATAAAAGTTCATATTGACATAATAAATAGTAATACTTCAAGCATACTAATCAAAGCAATCATGTCTTCTCAAAATAACGTGGCTAAAGAAAGTTCTTCCCTACAAAATCATATAGTTAGGCTATGCTTCATTTTCGTCACACAAAAATGCTCCCATCTTGTACACCCCCGATGACAAGCCAAGCAATTGTTTCATACTTAAATAATCTCAAACGTTTTTAACTTTCACGCAATACATGAGCGTTAGCCATGGACATAGCACTATGGGTGGAATAGAATATGATGATGGGGATTGTGTGGAGAAGACAAAAAAAGGAGAAAGTCTCACATTGACGAGAATAATCAACGGGCTATGGAGATGCCCATCAATTGATGTCAACATGAGAAGTAGGGATTGCCATGCAACGGATGCACTAGAGCTATAAATGTATGAAAGCTCAACAATAGAAACTAGTGGGTGTGCATCCAACTTGCTTGCTCACGAAGACCCGGGGCATTTTGAGGAAGCCCATCGTAGGAATATACAAGCCAAGTTCTATAATGAAAAATTCCCACTAGTATATGAAAGTGACAACATAAAAGACTTTCTATATGAAGAACATGGTGTTACTTTGAAGCACAAGTGTGGAAAAAGAGATAGTAACATTGCTCCTTATTTTATTTTATTTTTTTGGGCCTTTCCTTTTTTTATTTGGCCTTTTTTGGCCTTTCTTTTTCTATTTGGCCTTTCCTTTTTTTATCTAGGGACAATGCTCTAATAATGATGATCATCACACTTCTATTTATTTACAACTCATGAATTACAACCCAAAACTATAACAAGATATGACTCTATATGAATGCCTCCGGCGGTGTACCGGTATGGGCAATGAATCAAGAGTGAAATGTATGAAAAATTATGCATGGTGGCTTTGCCACAAATACGATGTCAACTACATGATCATGCAAGGCAATATGACAATGATGATGCGTGTCATGATGATAAACGGAACGGTGGAAAGTTGCATGGCAATATATCTCGGAATGGCTATGGAAATGCCATAATAGGTAGGTATGGTGGCTGTTTTGAGGAAGATATAAGGAGGTTTATGTGTGATAGAGTGTATCGTATCACGGGGTTTGGATGCACCGGCAAAGTTTGCACCAACTCTCAAGGTGAGAAAGGGAATGCACGGTACCGAAGAGGCTAGCAATGGTGGAAAGATGAGAGTGCGTATATTCCATGGACTCAACATTAGTCAAAAAGAACTCATATACTAATTGCAAAAATCTACAAGTCGTCAAAAACCAAGCACTACGCGCATGCTCCCAGGGGGATAGATTGGTAGGAAAAGACCATCGCTCGTCCCCGACCGCCACTCATAAGGATGCACAATCTAAGAACACCTCATGTTTCAAATTTGTTACACAACTTTCACCATACGTGCATGCTACGGGACTTGCTAACTTCAACACAAGCATTCTTTAAATTCATAATAACCCAACTAGCATGACTCTAATATCACTACCTCCATATCTCAAAACAATTATCAAGTATCAAATTGATCATAGCATCCAATTCACTTCCTATGATACTTTTTATTATACCCAATTTGGATGCCCATCATTCTAGGGCCAATTTTATAACCATAGCAAATACCATGCTGTTCTAAAAGACTCTCAAAATAATATAAGTAAAGCATGAGAGACTAACAATTTCTACAAAATTAAGCCACCGCTGTGCTCTAAAAGATTTAGGTGAAGCACTAGACAAAAACTATCTAGCTCAAAAGATATAAGTGAAGCACATAGAGTATTCTAATAAATTCCAATCAAGTGGGTTTCTCCCAAAAGGTGTGTACAGAAAGGATAATTGTGGTAAACTAAAAAGCAAAGACTAATATCATACAAGACGTTCCAAGCAAAACACATATCATGTGGCGAATAAAAATATAGCTCCAAGTAAAGTTACCGATAAACAAAGACGAAAGAGGGGATGCCTTCCCGGGGCATCCCCAAGCTTAGGCTTTTGGCTATTCTTGAATATCTTGGGGTGCCTTGGGCATCCCCAAGCTTAGGCTCTTGCCACTCCTTATCCCATAATCCATCAAATCTTTACCCAAAACTTGAAAACTTCACAACACAAAACTCAGCAAGAAATCTTGTAAGCTCCGTTGGTGCAAGAAAGAAAAACCACCACATAAAGTATTGTAATGAACTCATTCTTTATTTATATTGGTGTTAAACCTACTGTATTCCAAGTTCTCTATGGTTCATACCCTTACATACTAGCCATATATAGATGCATCAAAATAAGCAAACAACACATGAAAAACAGAATCTGTCAAAAACAGAACAGTCTTTAGTAATCTGTAACTTTCAAATACTTCTGGAACTCCAAAAAGTCTAAACTAAATTGGTGAACGTGGCGAATTTGTCTATTAATCATCTTCAAAAAGAATCAAATAAAAATCAATTTCCAGTAAAATATGACAGCAAAGCTCGTGAGCGCTAAAGTTTCTGTTTTTTACAGCAAGATCATATAAACTTCACCCAAGTCTTCCCAAAGGTTCTACTTGGCACAAACACTAATTAAAACATAAAACCACATATAAACAGAAGCTAGATGAAATATTTATTACTAAACAGAATCAAAAACAAAAAACACAAATAAAATTGGGTTGCCTCCCAACTAGCGCTCTCGTTTAACGCCCCTAGCTAGGCATAAAAGCGAGGATAGATCTAAGTAGTGCCATCTTTGGCACTCAAATTTTTAATAGAACACTCATAACTTTTAGGAGTTTCTTTCCCTTTAGCAATGGTTAAACTCCTAGGCAAGAAATCAAGAAATTCAATTGAAGAAAAAGGTTCTTTTACAATAGAAAGATGATTGGTATGAACACTTATTGATTTGAGATCCGCATTTTCCTTACTAGAAGATTCACCCTTATTTTTAAGAACATACATTAATTTGGCAGTTTTGGTAGGTGGAGTTGAAGTGTTTTTTACGGATGAAAAGGCAACCTAAATTGGTAATAATATCCTCAAGTTTATCGATTCTTGTAGAATCAAGATCTATTCTTTCGTTAACTATAGGTTCTTTCTCTTTAAAAAATTTCAAAGTAACTCCAACCCTAGATCCATATTGGGTAATTTGGTTATGGATCTTTTTATCCAAATTTTCAATCAACTCAATGGTGGCAACTTTATTTTCAATAATATCGAGCCTTCGCATCACATGTTCCAAAGTTAAAACAATTCCATTAACTAAAAGAGGTGGTGTCCCAAACAAATTTATCATAGCATTATAAGAATCAAAAGTATGGCTACCCAAGAAATTCCCTCCGGTAATGGTATCAAGAATGTATCTATTCCAAGGAGTAACGCCTACATAAAAATTGCGAAGAAGAACGGAAGTAGAAAGCTTCCTAGTAGATCTATTTTGAGCATTGCAAATTCTATGCCAAGCATCTTTTAAGTTTTCTTCTTGCCTTTGCTTGAAGTGAAGAACTTCAAACTCGGGAGACATAGGAGCGGATAAGGGACTAGCCATAGCGACGAGCACACAAAAGGCAAAAAAAGAGAGAGGAGATTGGAAAAGAGAGGGAAAATAAGAGGGCAAGGGTGAAGTGGGGAAGAGGAAAATGAGAGGCAAATGGAAAATAATGTAAATGCGAGGGAGATGAGTTTGTGATGGGTACTTGGTATGTCTTGACTTGAGCGAAGACCTCCCCGGCAACGGCGCCAGAAATCCTTATTGCTACATCTTGAGCTTGCATTGGTTTTCCTTAAAGAGGAAA
This sequence comes from Triticum timopheevii, assembly GCA_963921465.1. Classification (NCBI taxonomy): domain Eukaryota; kingdom Viridiplantae; phylum Streptophyta; class Magnoliopsida; order Poales; family Poaceae; genus Triticum; species Triticum timopheevii. The sequence goes on from OY997266.1 coordinate 663,738,923, forward strand.
GGGTGATGCAGCAATAGTAGCGTAAGTATTTCCCTCATTTTTTAAGAACCAAGGTATCAATCCAGTAGGAGGCTCCTCAAAAGTCCCACGCACCTACACAAACAAATAAGAACTCGCAACCAACGCAATAAAGGGGTTGTCAATCCCTTCACGGCCACTTGCGAAAGTGAGATCTGATAGAGATAGTATGATAAGATAAATATATTTTTGGTATTTTATGATATAGATTGGAAAAGTAAAGATGCAAATAAAAGTATATTGAAAGCTTATATGATAAAAGATAGACCCGGGGGCCATAGGTTTCACTAGTGGCTTCTCTCAAGATAGCATAAGTATTACGGTGGGTGAACAAATTATTGTCGAGCAATTGATAGAAAAGCAAATAATTATGAGATTATCTAGGCATGATCATGTATATAGGCATCACGTCCGTGACAAGTAGACCGACTCCTTCCTGCATCTACTACTATAACTCCACACATCGACCGCTATCCAGCATGCATCTAGAGTATTAAGTTCATAAATAATAGAGTAACTCATTAAGAAAGATGACATGATGTAGAGGGATAAACTCATGCAATATGATATAAACCCCATCTTTTTATCCTCGATGGCAACAATACAATACATGCCTTGCTACCCCTGATGTCACTGGGAAAGGACACCTCAAGATTGAACCAAAAGCTAAGCACTTCTCCCATTGCAAGAAAGATCAATCTAGTAGGCCAAACCAAACTGATAATTCGAAGAGACTTGCAAAGATAACTTAATCACACATAAAAGAATTCAGAGGAGATTTCAAATATTTCTCATAGATAAACTTGATCATAAACCCACAATTCATCGGATCTCGACAAACACACCGCAAAAAGAGTTACATCGAATAGATCTCCAAGAAGATCAAGGAGAACATGATATTGAGATTCAAAGAGAGAGAAGAAGCCATCTAGATAATAACTATGGACCCAAAGGTCTATGGTAAACTACTCACAACTCATCGGAGCTGCTATGGTGTTGATGTAGAAGCCCTCTTTGGTCGATTCCCCCTCTGGCGGAGCGCCGGCGAAGGCTCCAAGATGGGATCTCGCGGATACGGAAGGTTACGGTGGTGGAAATAGTTTTTCGTGGTCGCCTCTGATGATTTCGGGGTACGTGGGTATATATAGGAGGAAGAAGTAGGTCGGTGAGGGGCCCACGAGACGGGGGGCGCGCCCAGTAGGGGGGCGCCCTCCACCCTCGTGGTCTCCTTGATAGCTTCTTGACTTGCATTCCAAGTCCTCTGGATCACGTTTGTTCCAAAAATCACGCTCCCGAAGGTTTCATTCCGTTTGGACTCCGTTTGATATTCCTTTTCTTCGAAACACTGAAATAGGCAAAAAAACAGCAATACGGGTTGGGCCTCCGGTTAGTAGGTTAGTCCCAAAAATGATATAAATGTGTAAAGTAAAGCCCATATATATCCAAAACGGGTAATATAATAGCATGGAACAATCAAAAATTATAGATACGTTGGAGACGTATCAACTAGCGATCGGTTTCCTCTTCTTGTAAGCCAAGGCAGGGCTGTTTTGCCTCGATCAATATAAACCAACGCGGCTCCTCATCAAGGAGTTGGAACGCTTCCCAATCTTACATTACGCTCAGTTCGCCAGATAAGAACATTTCGTTGTTGAGGTGTTAATTACATGATACGTTACAACAAAATTATGGTATAGTAACTAATTAACCATGAGAAGCATCGTCACAAACCATAGACTATACACGCATGAGAACCGCAAATGTGTTGACGCACACATTGCTCCAACATGATCAAAAGAAGCTCCAACATGCCATTTTTGCAACGTTCGGCAGAGTTCACCAAATCCTCCCGCTCGACCGGCGGCGTTCGCTGGGGGATGGGAGTCCACCAAATCTAAGGAATCAGAGACGACGCGTGAATGGCGGAACCATCCCTTCTGGGCAGCGGCGGAGAGGAGGTCAACAGGAAGGAGGAAGTAGTGGGCGATTTAGGGAAGACAATGGATGAGGGGGCAAATTTAGGAGGGAGCAGCGGCACTAGTGGGGGTGAGGCAGGAGGAGGGAGCAGCGCTAGTGGGGGTCAAGAAGAAGATGAGAGGGAGGATTATACTTGGGGCCCCATGCCAAATCTTGAGGACAGATTCAAAGGCCTAAATCTCTGTGGGGAAGAAGAAACTGATCTAGATTTTTCTGCAGAACTAGAGGACCTAATCAGGGAGATCAGATGGCTGGCAATCTTCAAGGTTCATACCACACATCAGTTCAGTCACTCAGCACTATTTAATTTGATGTGTAATGCTTGGTCACCGGCCCAACAGATTACTTTCAAGCGGAAGGGGGCAAATTTATTCGTAGTGCAGTTTAGCTGTTTGGGGGATTGGAGAAGGGTGATGGACGATGGCCCGTGGCTATTTCGCAACGCGGCTGTCGTGATCCAAGAATATGACGGCTTCAGTAATGTTAGTGACTATAAACTGGACAAAATTCCAGTGTGCGCAAGAATTTTGGGGGTTCCAGAAGGCTTGATGAAGAAGTAAGAATTGGCGGAGAAGGTAGCGAGAAAGGTTGGGGAACCGCCCATGACAATGGTAGTTAACGAGGGGTTCATCAACACCTCTATGTTTTTGAGAGCAAGAGTGTTTCTAGATGTCCGAATCCCTTTAGTAAGGTTCGTACCTATAACTCTAAAGGAGAGGAAGAAGTACCCGGTGTTCTACGAGTAATTGCCGGATTTTTGTTACCACTGTGGACGGATGGGGCATATTGTGGAGGAATGTGTGTTGGGGATATGACTATTTGTGTAAGCCGCCCAGGAGGGGCCGGGTTACGCAAAGAGTACTCATCAGAGGAAGCCCAAGACTAAGTATGAAGATGGCGGTTCAATAAAGAGCTTAAAGCCCACGGGCGGCTTAAGCCCATTGTAATAAACCGCCATGATGGCATGACTTGTAACATAAGGTAGATTTAACTGGTCACCGAGCCGGACTCTGTTTATAAGTCGGCCGGGACTCTGTAAGCCGCAGGGTGTCAACCCGTGTATATAAGGGGACGACCTGCGGGCGACTTAGGGCAAGAAACAACTCATCGAGAACCGGGCATAGCGTGTCTCGCTCCCTGGTTATCCAAACATCAATACCAACCCAACTAGACGTAGGCCTTACCTTCACCGTAAGGGGCCGAACTAGTATAAACCCTCTCGTGTCTCTTGTCCCGATTTAACCCCTTCAAGGTTCCTAGTTGCGATGGATCCACAACTAAGTCCTTTCACGAGGACATCTGACGTGACTATTCCACGACATTTGGCGCCCACCATGGGGCGAGCGCATGGTGGATTTGAGTTCTTGAAGGGCAACTTCGAAGGGCTCAAGGGGTACGTAGTGGGCCGGATGACCAAGAGTCGTCGCGGCAAGATCTACATCGATGACGAAGGCTGGGGTCCCGACGCCGGCTCAACTGAGTACGGATACCGGGTCCCCTTCGGCGGAATCCACGTCTTCATCGGCCGGATCGGTGAGCCGGGCCCTGAGCCGGACAACTGCACCGACCTCGTCGAGACGGCTCAGCGTGCGAGGAAGACCCGGACTCAGCCGGTCATGAGGCGTGCCTTCGTGAGCTGCGTCCACGGAGAGGAACTTTCTAGATCTGAAGATGGGGGTGAGACGGCCATCCTTTCAGACGGTGATTCGTCCGCCGGCTCAACAGATTCATTGTATCAGGTACAAGACGGCGCGCTCGGGGGCTGTTCCAATGGCATCAGTATTCCGGACCCCGATGAGCCGCCAAGATGGGCCATAATCTTCATGGCTGGAACTCAGCCCAGTTCAAACTCTACAGCAGCTGCAGCAATCACGTCCGGATCAGGAGCAGCCGGGGCAGGCAGCCCCGTGTGCCCACCGGCTCAGGTGCTGATGGATCTCATGGACAAGCTTACGGCCCTGTTAACTGCCACGGTTATTCCTGCAAACCAAGATGAGCATGACGCAGCGGTAGCACAGGTGTGTGAGGAGATAGCCCAGGCCAAGGAGGCCTTGGCAGCTGAGGATACTAGACTAGCTGCAGAGCAGGCGGCCCTCGACGCCCGGGCACAACGCTTGCAGTTAGAAGCTTACCAGCTCACGATGAGCTTAAACGCATCCAATGAGGTAATGAGGAGGAGACATCAGAAAACGCAGTCCCGTCTACCTCCGAATTACGACCCCCGGGTTCTCTTTGCTACACCCGGAGCCGGCCCTAGTAACCCGCTGGAGGCCAATCAGTTTATGACAACCTGAACAGGAGGACCGACTCAGCCTCGGGATACAGTGCCACCTCACGTGAGCATGCCACCACCGCGTTATGTGTCGATTCCACCGGGTCACTTTTCCAACCCCATGGAGAACTTGATCGCAGCTTCAGCGCGTTTAGTGGCTCTTCCTATGGAAGGTGATGACCTGGCGGCGGTGGAAACCCGGAGGGTCAGAGAGCTCTTCCAGACAGCCCTGGCTTAGTAGGAGACCTATTCTTACAGCCGGGACAAGATTCATTCAACTCCATCGCCTTGGATAGCACCACCTCGCTAGAACCGGAGCTCGAGTTACAGCAGATGCATGGAGTCGGAAGCTTTGTCAAGCAATGCCCAACGACGTAACCAGCCCGGGGGCTATAATCCGGCGCAGGACCAAGTACGTCAGGAGAATGATCACCCGGAGTATGCAATGACGTCTGTTGAGGTGGGAGTAGCCACTAGAACCGGCGGTGTCCCTTGCCTGGTGTCGGCTCTGCGCGATGTACGTCTGCCCAAGGACTTCAAGGGACCACGAAAGGTACCAAATTACACGGCTGATTTACAGCCCGGGGCATGGATCGAGAGTTATGAGATGGCCATGGAGCTGCTAGAGGTCAGTGATGCGGCAATGGCTAAGTATTTCACCATGATGTTAGATGGAACGGCCCGGTCTTGGTTGAAGGGCTTACCACCCAATTCCATTGGTTCATGGGGCGAGTTAAAGGCCCGGTTCATCCAGAACTTCAAGGACACCTGTAAGCAATCCATGTCGATTGTGGACTTGACGGATTGCAAGCAAGAGGAAGGTGAATCCACCACCCATTGGGTACGCCGGGTCAAGGAGATAATTCACTCCTACGATAAGATGGATGCCGGTTCTGCAGTTCTTATGCTGGAGAAAAATTGCCGCTTTGAGCCGTTGAGGCAGAAATTGGGGCGCCTTAAACGTGACCTCACAGATATGGGTACGCTGATGGCGGCTTTAGTCAAATATGCCGATTCTGATAGTACCAAGGATCCCGCGTCTGACGATGAGAAGACAGAGAAGGGAAAAAGGAACGGCAATGGAAAGGTTCAGCAGCATAACCCGGGGAATCAAGGCGGCAATAAGCGTAAGGTGGACGGTAACCCGGAGTTTGTGGCCAATGCCAACGTACGAGGTAACAATCCGAGACGTAAGGGTAAACCGCCTCGATCTGGCGGGTCAGGCCCATCTCTGGAACAACTACTCAATGAGCCCTGCCCGAGACACGACACCCGGGAGCGGCCGACCACACATCTATGGAAGGATTGCGCGATCATGAAGGCGTTTTAAAATTCCAACACCTTCGATGGCGGTCAGGGATCCGGCGGTGGTTCAGGGGCCGGCGGCTTTCATGGCCTAGGCGGCGGCTCAAATTCCGGCTTTCAGGGACATTCAGGTGGTAACAATCAGCAACAGTCTGGTCAAGGTGGACAACAGCAGCAACAGTCGGGTTATCAAAGCCATCCGAAGCAGTTGAATGGTGGACAGTATCACGTGTTTACCACTAGCTTGTGCAAACATGACCAGAAGATTCATAAAAGGGCTATGAATTCCGTTGAGCCGGCGATTCCTCGTTATTTGAGGTGGTCAGAGCAGCCCATCATATGGAGCAGGGAGGATCATCCTCCGGGGTCGATAACCCGGGTCAGTTGGCTTTGGTAGTAGCGCCTCAGGTTGGTGGGTATAAATTCACCAAGGTGCTCATGGATGGGGGTAGTAGCATCAACATCCTCTACTATGAGACCTTTCAGCGCATGGGGTTGACTGATAAAAATCTGAGAACATCCAACACTATTTTCCATGGAATTGTCCCTGGTAAGTCGGCTTACCCAGTTGGCAGGATTGAGCTGGAGGTGGCTTTTGGAGACGAACATGACTCCAGAGCTGAGAAGTTGACGTTTGAGGTGGTCAAGATCAGGAGCCCATACTATGCTCTGTTTGGACGGCTGGCTTATGCTAAGTTTATGGCCCAGCCATGTTACGTTTATTTACAGCTCAAGATGCCGGGTTACAAGGGCACCATCACTGTACATGGCAGTCGTAAGGTAGCATTGGAGTGTGAAGAAGGTGACGCGGCTTATGCTGAGTCGGCTTACGCAGCAGATGAGCTCAAATTTTATCAAGACAATGTTGACCCGGCGGATATGACATCCCTGAAGAAGCCAACTACAGAGCATGACCCGGCGTTGAAGTTTAAGTCGGCCGCTGAGACAAAGCTTGTTGATTTTACCCTGGGTGATTCTTCTAAACAGTTCAACATCAGCAGCAACTTGGATCCCAAATAGGAAAGCGCTCTCATTGAGTTCATCCATGAGAACCGGGACATCTTTGCATGGAAACCTTCTGACATGCCGGGTGTACCGAGGGAACTCGCTGAGCACACTCTCAATATTGATCCAAAGTATAAGCCGGTCAGGCAGTTTCTTCGGCGTTTTAACGAAGAGCGACGGAAAGCTATTGGGGAAGAAGTCGCCCGGCTCTTAGCAGCCGGGTTTATCATCGAAATTTTTCACCTGGAGTGGTTGGCTAACCCAGTGCTTGTCCTCAAGAAGAACGACACCTGGCGGATGTGTGTGGATTACACGGACTTAAACAAGGCTTGTCCGGCTGACACTTTTGCTCTTCCCCGTATTGATCAAATCATTGATGCTATGGCGGGTTGTGAGCGTTTAAGTTTTTTGGATGCTTACTCCGGTTATCATCAGATTAAGATGGCAGTTAAGGACCAGGAGAAAACAGCTTTCATCACTCTGTTTGGAGCCTTCTGCTATGTATCTATGCCATTTGGGCTCAATAGTGCCCAGGCGACTTATCAGCGGTGTGTGTAGAACTGTTTGCACAACCAAATTGGGCGTAATGTCCATGCCTATGTGGATGACATTGTGGTGAGGTCCAGAGAGAAGGAAACCTTGATATCTGACTTAAAGGAGACCTTTGATAATCTCCGGGTCTACAAGATGATGCTTAACCCGGCCAAGTGTGTGTTTGGTGTTCCTGCAGGCAAGCTCTTGGGCTTTCTGGTGTCCAACAGAGGCATCGAAGCTAACCTGAAGAAGATTAAAGCGATTACCTCCCTGGCTAAACCGGCGTGCATCAATGATGTTCAGCGACTGGCGGGTCGCGTTGCCGCCTTAAGTCGATTCATAAGTCGGCTCGGTGAGAAAGCCCTCCCCTTGTATCAGATGATGAAGAAAACTGACACTTTTGTTTGGAGTGAGGCCGCTGATGCTGCTTTTGAAGACTTAAAGAGACAATTGTCTGAGCCGCCGGTTCTTGTGGCTCCAATTGACAAAGAGCCTCTGCTGTTATATGTGGCTGCCAATTCACGAGCTGTTAGCGTTGCCATCATGGTGGAGCGTAAGGAAGCCGGTAAGGAGCATCCGGTTCAACGGCCAGTTTACTACATCAGTGAGGTGCTCATTGAATCCAAGCAAAGGTACCCGCATTGGCAATAGCTTGTTTACGGGGTGTTCATGGCAAACCGGAAGTTGAAGCAGTACTTTCAAAGCCATCCTATAACTGTGGTAAGTTCTGCCCCTTTGGGAGACATCATTCAGAACAGGGAGGCCACATGACGAGTCGCCAAATGGGCTATTGAGCTTGGGCCTCATGGCTTGAAATACATGCCCCGGACAGCTATTAAGTCTCAGGCCTTGGTAGACTTCATCAATGATTGGACAGAGTTGCAGGCCCCTGAGGAGAAGCCGGATAATACATACTGGACTATTCACTTTGACGGGTCCAGGCAGCTAGAAGGCTTGGGGGCTGGAGTGGTGTTAACTTCCCCTCGAGGTGACAAATTTTGTTATGTTCCGGCTTATGTTTCCATGTACTAACAATGCAGCTGAATATGAGGCGTTACTCCATGGTCTCCGGCTGGCCAAGGAGATGAACTTAAGCCGGGTACGATGCTTGGGCGACTCATATTTGGTGGCTCAACAAGTATCAGGCAAGTGGGATTCCAAAGACCCCCTCATGGCGGCTTATCGTCGTGAGGTAGATGCTGTGGCTGGTCACTTCACGGGTTATCAAGTGGAACACATTGATCGAAGGAAGAATGAGGCGGCTGACGCTTTAAGCCGATTAGGATCCCAACGTAAGCTGGTGCCGCCCAACACCTTTCTTGATGTGTTACATAACCCTTCTGTCAAGGTGCCTACCGAGGAAGACTTAGCAGTGCCAGACCCGGAGGCACAGCTGGTGGCGGCTCTTCATGTTATCCCGGATTGGACGGTGCCTTACTTGGCTTATATGACCCGGGGTGAATTACCGGAGGATGAGACATTGGCGCGACAAATCGTAGGCGCTCCAAATCCATGAAGATTGTTAACGGCGAGTTACATCACCTCAGTGTCACCGGGGCGTTTCAACGCTGTGTGTCACCTACAGAAGGCCAAGAAATACTCCATGAGATCCATGAAGGAGATTGTGGCCATCATGCCGGGTCAAAATCCCTCGTGGCCAAGGCTTTTCGTCATGGTTTCTATTGGTTGACGGCTCATGCTGATGCGGAGGATCTGGTCAGTAAATGTGATGGGTGTCAAAAGTTCTCACGACGAGCTCATGTGCCGGCTCAAGAGTTGAGGATGATCCCTATCACTTGGCCGTTTGCAGTCTGGGGGCTTGACATGGTTGGACCTTTCAAAAGGTCTAAAGACAAAAAGACACATCTACTGGTGGCAGTGGATAAGTTTACCAAGTGGGTTGAGGTAGAGCCGGTCAGTAAATGTGATGCAGCCACGGCGGTTCAGTTCATGAAAAAGGTGATCTTTCGTTTTGGTTTTCCACATAGCATCATAACTGATAATGGCACTAATCTCTCTAAGGGTGCCATGGAAGAGTTCTGTCAAAGAGAACATATTCGTCTTGATGTTTCGGCCGTTGCTCATCCTCAATCCAATGGTCAAGCAGAGAGAGCTAATCAAGAGATCCTGAAAGGTATCAAACCCCGGTTCTTAGTCCCCTTACAGCGGACTCCGGGTTGTTGGGTGGAGGAGTTACCCTCCGTGTTATGGAGCATCAACACTACGCCTAACAGATCTACGGGATACACACCTTTCTTCATGGTTTATGGAGCAGAGGCGGTCCTGCCAAGTGACATCCGGCACGACTCACCCCATGTGGCGGCTTACGTTGAGGCGGATAACGAAAAGGCTCGTCAGGATGCACTTGACTTGTTGGACGAGGAGCGAGACTTGGCAATAGCCTGCTCGGCGATTTACCAGCAAGACCTGCGCGGCTATCACAGCCGCCGGGTTAAGAGCAGAACCTTTCAGGAAGGCGACTTGGTGCTCCAGCTCATCCAGGATCAGTCTGACATGCACAAGCTATCCCCGCCCTGGGAAGGGCCCTTTGAGGTCAGCAAGAATCTGCACAACGGGTCATATTATCTCGTCGATATTCGAGAGCACAAGGACTCATTTAAATCGGAGGAAGAGACCCGCCGGCCGTGGAACATAGCTCATCTCCGGCCTTACTATACCTAAGTTACCAGTTTTTAAAGACACTTTTTTATGATGTACATATTATATAAAGCAATAAAGCAGGACCTCTGTCCTTTTTTCCCATAAAGAATGTTTTCATGTCTTATTTATCAGGTGATGGACACTGCCAACAGGGGACAGATCATATTTGAATCTGGCTTTCCCTTTGGTCCGGCTTATGATCATATCTGAATCTAGCCATGGTCACTTGGGGGCTTCCTGTTCAAACATAGGTCCTATTCGAACCAAAGAGGACATAGCTGTCGATACCCACTTGATCGACATACTGCCAAACCCACTTGGGGGCTTCCTGATCAAATTTGAATCATAGCTTAACCCCTTTGGGTCTGACGTGGATCGTATTCGAATCAGCGTCATTAAACAACTCTTATGTTCACTTGGGGGCTTCCTGTTCAAACATAGGTCGTATTCGAACCAAAGAGAACATAGCTGTCGATACCCACTTGATCGGCATCGCCAAAGCCACTAGGGGCTATATGATCATATCCGAATCTTAGCTTAACCCCTTTGGAACGGTTCTCTGATCGTATTCGAATCAGGAGCCTGTGAACATTGCAAGTATAATTGTTTTAACTATCATTGAAACCTTCTTGAGGAGATGGTTCTTGATCCTTCCGGTTTTATATTGGTTACCTCAGGTTCTAAAAAGTGCCAGGTAAAAATTTATATAAGCCGGAGAGGTTATCAAAAGGGGTCGCAGGTATGATGTTATGGTTATGTTTTAACTAATCATGAACCGGCTTATACATGTGATTTTTTGATCAGGTCCGGGTTATCAATATTCTATAACTCACTGACGCAGTGAGCCGTCCAAGAAACCTTGCCTATTTTATATGCGGGATAAAACGGAGCAAGGTAAAATATCAAGGGAACACATGATTACCATAAGCAAGAAGAATTTAGTGATGGCGGCTTAACAAAAGCAATAAGTACCATAAGGCATGACAGGCATTAAGGATTTTTTCTATCCTATTACAAGACTGCCCGAGTCTGAATAAGTGAAGCATTGTTCTTTGCAAAGTTATAACCCGGCTGGCGGCTCATTCCTCCGGCTGGCTTGATGACTCCGGGTTATGCTTCCCCTCCTTCGGTTGTTTTGTCCTGGAAGGTGGACGAGGCCCAGTCAATGCCGCTCAAAGCTTCAAATTCAGCTTCATCATCTATTAAACTAGCCGGGTCCACTTCAGGGGCAAAGGTATGCTTACGCGTTGGAGGGATCAGGCTGACTTGGTCATATGGGACATTTGGGACTCTCCGGTTCTCGCTGTCATAACTCGACAAATACTTGGTGAGATCAGTATCCTCTCCAATGAGAGTCGCCAGGGGGCGTACGACTTTAACACAGGCAGTGAAGTCCTGTTCGCCAAAAGCAGTGCCGTCCTCCTTAAGACTTGGGTATCCAAGAGAGAGGTCAGCAAGGTCAAGTTCTGGCACCCATGCTTTTGCCCGACTCAACGCAGCCACGGCTCCGGCTCTCGCGGATGCCCGCCTTAAGTCTTGAATGCGTTGAGGTAGCACCGACAGATGTCTCAACACGTCTTGCAGGAGCCGGGGAGAGGTATTTGATAAGGCCACAGCGGTCAACGCACGCTGTGATCCGGAGTACAGCTGCTCTACCAAGGTATACACTGCCTTAAGCTTGACCAGCATATTTTCCTTCAGATTGGTACTCCTGGGGCCTGCATATTCACAGGTATAAAAGTAAGCCGGAGACAACTATTACAATAACTCTTGAAGGATTACAATATTTACGGGCGGCTTACCAAAAATAGCTGAGACCATTTGAGATATCTGCCGCTTTAAATCGGACAACTCATTCGTTGCCTCGGCAAGAGATGCCTCCGCTGTTTCAGCCCGAGTCACTAGTGAAGCCCTCTCATCAACCCAAGTCTTCTTTTCTGATTCAAAATTTTTCTTCAGCTTCTCTTGTTCAGAGACACTGAATTCAAACTTGGAATTGGCTTTCTGAGCTTCGAGCTCTTGGGTTTTCAACTGGCTCTTCAGATCGCCAATCTCCGCATCAAATTGACTTATGGTGACCTGCATTGACATCAGGTTATGGTAAGAATCTTGGTAAGATAACATTCAAAGTCCCAAGCATTTTACAAGTAATGATACTTGGCACTTGGGGGCTAATGTATGCTCAAAGAATTTTTAATCTATTTTACCGAGTCACACATATTAAGTCTCAAGCACTTTACAAATAAAGGTACTTGACACTTGGGGGCTAATGTGTAACCCAAGTTCAAAGTCTCATTTTATCTCCGGGTTAAACATATTTAACTTAAACCGGACAAAACTAATGGCAAGCAGATTATTAAGTCTACAACATATTCATTCATAAGCAATAGACTTGGGGGCTGGTACAGTAAGTAAGATTCAGAGTAAAAGATTAAAATTTACCTCAGATTTATGCTGTATTTGCTTCACCATGTCAATTTCCAGGTCACGACTACTGTGTACTTGGTTCAAATAGCCTGAGACTATATCACCAATACTTAGGTGAGAATAATCAGTGATGTCTTGTTTGGACTTCCGGCGCTGGGCAAATTCCCCCTTGGCAGTACATTGGGCAAGGGCAGTAGGCCGGCCCGGTTCAACATATTGGCTCTTTACAATTTCAACCTTCGCGTCAGTCGTTTTGGCCGGGCTAGGAGTTTCCGGGTCATCCGAGTTGTGAATAATGTCTTCTGTAGGCGGGTCAGAAGTTGGCTCCGGAATGTCAGAAGCCGGTTCAGGCGGTGGCTGATTAGTGGAGCTGTCAAGAACAGATGAGTCAAGCACTGGTTCAGTAACCACCGGGTCTTGGGACGGCTTATTCTTCTTCGCCCTCTTGCTGGGCTTTACTTGCAAGCTGTCAATCGAAGTGGAAGGATAAGTATCAAAGTATAAGTATGGATAAACTTAAAGTAAGAAAGGTTATATACCCGGGAGCCGTTTTGAAAGCCGGCATGTTCAATTGCATCGACTCATCAGAAGAAGGGGAGGTACCCTGATAGTTGGAGTCAGATGAATTGAGAGGTTGGCGAATCAAACCCATCAAGGGTAAAACAAAATGTAAGTCGGAGATAACCTCGGTCCGACGCTTCCTGGTTACGTCGGGTAAGCCGGAGGAAAGCTCTGCGTCCTGGTTGGCCTGAGTCTGTCGCCGGTTCTCAAGCTGCTGTTGCTTCAAAAGAAATTGAGGATCTTGGTAAGCGAGAGGGTGTGAAAACCTTACTTTCCGGGTCACCCTTCGGATTCTTTGTGTTGGCAAAGGCTCTAAGTCGGAGGAAATTATAGTTACCTCTTCGCAAGCTGCTTGACTGTTCCCAGTATCCTCTTGAAAGGATCAAATGTCTGTAAGATAACGGCAAAGGAGTTAAAGAAAATCAAAAAAGATTACCTCTCCCTCATCTGAAGAAGAGTCGTCCAATTTAAGCATATCAGAGGCGCTGGGTTTCTTATTCTTAGAGGTACCTGTCCTAGCGGCTTTCCTTTCGGTCTTCTTGGCCGCTCTGGCCTGTTTTGCAGCCTCATGGTCATACTTGACCTTCCAGAAATTATCATCGGCCTGTGGGAAAAGATAAAGAATCATAAGTACCAAAAAGTAACATATTAAAGAGTATTTGTGAAGATTAGTAATTTACGCAGGAGCCGGATTCTTCTTGCAGAAGGGAAGCAAGCTGAAAGTATTACTGGTTACAGTGCCCTCCTTCAATAGCGATTGGACTGTAGCATCTACCACATCATCTGGTAAGTCCTCAGGACTATGACGCATTGAGTCGTCCTTTTCGCCTGTGTAAGTACACATTAAGCCAGAGCGGCGGCTTAATGGTAGTATCCGCCAGGTCACCCAGACCCGGACCAAATCAATGCCAGTTAACCCGTTGCCTAAAAGGGCTTTGATCTTTCTGATGGTGGGGTTAAGATGCAGGCGCTCAACAGCAGTTAACTTGTCCGCCAGATGATGATTGGACTCAAGACGCAGGGCACGAAAGCCGGGCAGAGGCTTCTCGTTAGCTGGAGAGGTGTCTTGACAGTAGAACCACGTCTGGTTCCAGTCTTTTGGGTGACTCGGCAGCTCAGCGTAAGGAAAAAGGCAGTCTGTCCGCCGCTGGATTGAGATGCCGCCAAGCTCAAGACTAGGCCCGTTGGCGCGTTCATTCTGCCGGTTCAAGTAAAAAAGCTCTCTGAACAACAGCAGACTTGGTTCCTGTCCTAAGTATACCTCGCAGAAGACTTGGAAATTACACAGATTGGACACGGAATTGGGTCCAATGTCTTGAGGCCTCAGGTCAAAGAAATCCAGAACTTCCCTAAAGAATTTTGAGCCGGGAGGGGCAAATCCCCGGTTCATATGGTCTGTGAAAACTACTACCTCCCCGTCTTTGGGTTGGGGTATCTCCTCAGACAGGTGAGGGGCACGATAGGACATGGTCTCCTTTTTTGGCAGATGGCCAAATGTTACAAACTCAGCAAGTTTGCTTTTGGTTACTGTGGATGGAACCTAGTTACAAGTCACAGGGGCCTTGGCCGCCTTAGGAGCCATAACGGCAGTGGCCTAAGACAAAGTAAGAAAGTTCCGGTTCACATTTAACCCGGGAGAAATATTCAAATTTATTTAAAATAGCGGCTTAAGCAAGGGGCCTAATGATATAAGGGTGATTGTGTAGTAAAGTTTAAGCCGCTATCAGGATCAACAGTCATTCAAGGATTTTTAAACCGGACACCTAGACAGTGGTGATAAAAGTAAGTTTTCCAGAAGAAGCTTTCCGGGTGATAGAAACAAGTTTCACGGACAACAGTTCTTATTATGGATCAAACTATTGCTCTAAAGGAGAAATTTTCTAGACCTAAAAACAGGGCAGAGAAGTTCATGCATTCAAAGGAGGTTTCCAAATAAGAGAAATGAGACCTATTTCTGTGCAAGATCAACACAAACAACTACCGCAGCAGTTCTGCACAGTTTTTACAATCTAAACAGGCTGTGGAAGTGCAAACTAGCAAGGATTCGCATCGGGCGGTGATGAACCTGATGAACTTGGCAGAGCTTCAAGATAGATCTAAGAAAGGGGAAGAAAAGAACTCACGGATGAGGATGAACTGCAGAGGCTCGCCGTCGATCTCTGGTTACAGTCAGGTTGATGCAGCGGCCTGAGTCGATGAAGACGAGGGGGTCGATGGTGACGGCGACGGAGCTTGAGAGGCAGAGAGGAGAGGAAGAAGACGACTGAAAGGGTAAAAGGGAAAGGACCCAAGTCGTGGCTATTTATAGGGAGAAGATAACTGAGACGGCGCGGGAAACGAGGAGATAACAGTTATTATCTAGCGGCCCCGACACCTCAATTTCCGGAGTAGTCAGTAAATAAGAGATCCGTTGAAGGATTCGATGGAATAAAAAATGAGTTAAAGGAAGAATGACGTCACGCCGAGTTAAGACGGATCCAGAAGATGACGTCATGGCGGGTTAACAAAACCCCTCTATATAGTCAGAAGACTGAAGATTTAATTCTTCAAAAATATTTTTTAGACTGACATGAACAGGTTCAAATCAATCTGGGGCCTAATGTTGGGGATATGACTATTTGTGTAAGCCGCCCAGGAGGGGCCGGGTTACGCAAAGAGTACTCATCAGAGGAAGCCCAAGACTAAGTATGAAGATGGCAGTTGAATAAAGAGCTTAAAGCCCACGGCGGCTTAAGCCCATTGTAATAAACCGCCATGATGGCATGACTTGTAACGTAAGGTAGATTTAACTGGTCACCGAGCCGGACTCTGTTTATAAGTCGGCCGGGACTCTGTAAGCCGCAGGGTGTCAACCCGTGTATATAAGGGGACGACCTGCGGGCGACTTAGGGCAAGAAACAACTCATCGAGGACCGGGCATAGCGTGTCTCGCTCCCTGGTTATCGAAACATCAATACCAACCCAACTAGACGTAGGCCTTACCTTCACCGTAAGGGGCCGACTAGTATAAACCCTCTCGTGTCTCTTGTCCCGATTTAACCCCTTCAAGCTTCCTAGTTGCGATGGATCCACAACTAAGTCCTTTCACGAGGACATCTGACGTGACTATTCCACGACAATGTGGAGATGGGGTCCATGACCCAGCTAAGTGCGAGTGGGGAGAATGGCTCCTTTGGAGCTTTGTTGCCGCCGGGGGACAGACCCATGGCAGGGGCGGAGGGAGAAGCGGTGTAGACAGGGGTGGGCGTTTTGGTGGAGGAGGAAGAGGAAGTTGCGGGAGAGGTGCTGGAGAGAGAGGCAAGGATGATTTCGATGGGGACGGGCATGAAATGAATGAAGATTACTCTTCCCATGATGCAAGATCGTGCAAGAACTAGTTTCAAGGACAGCTAGGAAGAGGCTAGTGAACAATGATGGTACAGTGAATGGACAGTCGACTATGCCGGTTCAACCCAGTACAGTCGCGGGCAAGGTTTTGCAGATTGAGGGTGTAGTACCAACAAGTGAAATTAATGTCTTGTCAACTCCGGGCAAGGTACCTGTTGTGAAACGAAGGCGAGATGGAGAGGGAGAAGTGGATAGCTGATGATATGATGAACGAGGCGGCCCTCCGCAAGCCGGCCCAATGAGGACCTTGTGCTGGAACTGTCGCGGGATTGGCGACCCCGCGACAGTGAGGGAGCTCCAGGAGCTCACCAGGGAGTGTGCACCATTTGTGGTTTGCATTGTGGAGACACAACTGTCAAAACAACGATTGGAGGGTCTAACAGTGACGTTAGGCTTTGAGGGAGGTTTTGCAGTGGCTAGCTCGGGAAGGAGCGGAGGTCTGGCAGTATTCTGGAAGGACGGTTTAAATCTTAGAGTGAAAAATTTCTCACGATATCACATCGATGCGTGGGTCGCTGAGCCGGGGAAGGAGGATTGGAGGCTGACTTGTTTTTATGGGGAGGCTAATAGAAGCCTAGACAAAATACGTGGGACACGATGGCAAGACTCTGTGGAGAATCTACACTTCCATGGGTTTGCATCGGAGACTTTAACGAGGTTTTGAGAAGAGAAGAACAGATGGGCCCCAACGAGAGAGACGTTGCTCAGATGGCTGGTTTCCATGAAGCGGTTGATCTTTGTGGCTTGTGTGATCTAGGGTACGTTGGCCTAGACTGGACATTCGAGAAAAAAGATAAATAATGACCAATATTGCAGGGGGAGATTAGACAGGGCTCTCGCTATAGCGGAATGGTGTTCTATGTTCCCTTTTGCGACAGTTGGACATCTACTTTCAACTAAGTCTGATCACAGCCCCATAATCTTAATGAATGAGGTTGATAGTGCTAACCGGAAGATTGGTCTTGGGAAGATCTTCCGCTATGAAAAGATGTGGCAGCAGCATGAAAGCTTTTTCCCAATGTTTGAAAGGGTATGGAAGGCTGATGGCCACTGTGTCGGAGTTAAGGATATGCATGAAAAATTAATTAAGCTAGCTGCATCTCTTACAGAGTGGGGGTCACGTGAGTTTGGGTGTGTGAGAGAGTTGAGGCAGCTCAGGGCTCATTTTCAAGTGTTGAGGGAAGTTGCAGGCCGTGTTGGCCCATCATATGAAGAGAGAAAAATTGAAAGCCGTATAGTTGAACTCAATTACAGAGAAGAAATAATGTTGCGTCAGCGCTCCCGGATCTAGTGGTTAGCATAGGGTGATGGCAATACAAAGTTTTTCATCAAAAAGCAACAACCAAAAGGAGGCGGAATCGTATTTCACAGCTCACACGACCTGATGGTTCAATCTGTACGGATGGGGATGAAATAGGCTCAATGGCTACCGAGTTCTATAAGAATATCTATAATTCTGAACCGATGGTGGGCATGGAGGAGGTGTTGTCTCATATACCGTGTAAGGTCAATCAGGAGATGAACAAGATGTTGATGGACACATATACAAAGAAGGAAGTTAAGGAGGCTCTGTTCCAGATGTTTCCCACCAAGTCGCGTGGTCCAGATGGGTTCCCTGCGCATTTCTTTCAGAAGAACAGGGATGTCTGTGGTGATGAAGTCACTAGGGTAGTACTGCGTGTTCTGAATGGGGAAGACTCTCCGGAGGTCATTAATAGGACTTCATTGTTTTGATCCTTAAGGTACAGATTCCGACCTCTCTTTCACAGTTTTGACCAATAAATTTGTGCAACGTAATCTTTAAGATTATTTCCAAAGTGCATGCTAACCGGTTGAAATGAGTTTTGTCGGAGATTATTTCACGTGAGCAATCCGCATTTGTATCTGGTAGACTGATTACGGATAACATCATTGCTGCTTATGAGTGCCTCCACTTTATGAAACGGCCGAGAAGCAAAAATAATTCTCACTGCGCATTGAAGTTGGATATGATGAAGGCCTATGATCGCGTTGAATGGAACTACTTAGAGGCTGCTATGATCAAGCTCGGATTTAACTCACAATGGGTGAATAAAATTATGGCTTGTGTGTCAACGGTATCTTTCTCTGTTTTGGTAAATGGTGTGAAGATGGATGAGTTCAAACCATCGAGGGGCTTTAGACAGGGAGACCCTATATCTCCATACCTATTTCTGTTAGCTGCGGAAGGTCTATCATGTTTACTGAAAGCTAGCAGTTAGAATATGAATGTTCGGGGTGTTGTGGTAGCCTCTACTGCTCCTCCCGTTAATCATCTTTTATTTGCCGATGATTGCTTATTAATGTTCAAGGCAAACGAGGAGGGGGAAACAATTATCAGAAATGTTGTCCGCACTTATTGCAGTGCTTCTGGTCAGAGGGTAAACCTTGCAAAAATCAAGCATCTTTTTTGGGAAGGGTTGCCCTAATAGTATGAGAACTGTGATAAAAAATTTGATGGACGTCCCAAATGAATCGCTGGCTGAACGGTACCTAGGGTTGCCGTCTGATGTTGGGAAGTCAAAAAAAGGTGCTTTCAAATATTTAAAAGACAGAGTTTGGGCCAAGGTGCAAGGTTGGATTGAGAAGTACATGGCGTCCACGGGGAGAGAAGTTTTGATAAAATCAGTGGCTCAAGCTATACCCACTTTCTCAATGTCTTGTTTTCTGATACCCCGTGGTTTATGCCAACATATAGATACAATGTTGAGTAAGTTTTTTGGGGGTAGTAGGAATGGAGAAAGAAAGGTTGCATGGGTATCCTGGGAGACTTTAACAATGGCCAAGTACTTGGGTGGTTTGGGTTTTCGAGATACACATGCCTTTAATTTGGCAATGTTGGCAAAACAGTCATGGAGATTGTTGCAAGACTCAGAATCGCTTAGTGCTAGAATTTTAAAGGCAGTGTACTACCCTCAATCAGATCTTCTTGAGGCAGAGCTTGGAAGCCATCCTTCTCGGGTATGGAGAGCAATTTTTGAAGGCACAATTGTCTTGAAGCAGGGCTTAATCCGGAGAATTGAAAATGGACATAGCACACACATTTGGAATCAGAACTGGATCCCGAGGGATCATATGCTTCGGGCGCTGCACCGACGGTCTCAAAACCCTCCAGTGTTGGTATCCGATTTGATGGATCTTTCTATTAGAATCTGGGACAAAATTGCTTTGAGGGAACATCTACAGGAAATTGATGTGCAGAATTTTTTTACATATCCCTTTGAGTTCCTATAACAGACCTGACACATGGGCATGGCACTACGAGCGGTCTGGAAATTTTTCTGTACGTTCAGCGTATAGATTGCTAATGGAGACTAAGAGGACCAGAGAAGCTTGGCTCTATGAGGCTCCTGGAAACTCTAATACCGAGGGTGACAAGAAGCACTGGAAGAATCTCTGGAGTATGAAAGTTCCAGCTAAGTTGAGAAATTTCGCCTGGCGCCTTGCGAGAAACTCGGTGCCAACGGAAGAGGTTAGATCTCATCGGAATATGACTGAGTCGAGTGTATGCCCAATATGTAACTCAACCGAGGACACCTGGAAACATGCGAGGACACCTGGAATCATGCTTTGGTTCAATGCTCTATGGCAAAGTGTGTATGGTCCTTGGTGGATGAAGAGCTTGTGGAACACATGATTGCATGCAACCACAGAGATGCTAAGCTATGGTTAATTGAACTTCATGACTCCATGGGACAAGACACGTTTGTGAAGCTGCTAGTTTCTCTCTGGTCCATGTGGTGGGTTAGGAGGAAGTCTGTTCATGAAGAACAATTTCAGTCACCAATAACTATCTACTCCTTCATTCTGAGATACCTCGCTGATTTGGACAATCTGAAAGCAGAAAAACCAGTTCAAAAATCATCTGTTATTCGCCATATGCCTAGATGGACTCTACCACCGGAGGGTTTTGTTAAAATAAATGTCGATGCAGCTATTGGTGGGAATGGCGATCGTGGTGCGGTGGCTGTTATTTGCCGAGATGAAACGGGTGCATACCGGGGAGCCTCAGCCATCTCAGTTTCTGATATGGTTGATCCAGGAATTTTGGAAGCTATGGCGAGTGGCGAGGCTCTGTCTTTAGCGGCGGATCTGGGCTACCAGAACATACAAGTTTCAACTGACTGTGCCGCAACGATCACACACCTGAAAGGCAACACAATGGCACGTCTGTAGCTGTTATTCAAGACCTGAACAGAAGGACGCATGGTTTTGTTTCCGTGGAATTTATCCATGAAAAGAGGGAGTTTAATCTTGAGGCTCATAAGCTCTCAAAGGCAGCAACTACTTTACCTTTCGGTCGTCATGTATGGTTTCAAATCTTACTGGACATCATTTGTATCCCCGAACAGATTCTTAGTTAAATATAGTTTTTGCCGCTCAAAAAAAATGTGATTTTTGCCGACCTACTACGTCTACGTGTGGGGTGTCTTCTTCTCCTCGAAGAAATATCAGCCATTAATTCGAAGCTCCACGGAGCGTGCCAACATTTGGTTTGTTTGTTAGCTGGCACTTCCAGCCCTACGGCTGATTTGGCATCTCTCTCGTCCGTTCACGTCATGGTCACCAGTGTACTGCGTAATTTAAATGGCACCCGGTCGCCTACTCCTGCTGCTACGTGTTGCGTCCGGTACTCCTACTGCCCAGGACGCGTTGGTTCTGAAAAAGGGTTTCCCCTCCGTTTTATATTACAAAGCAACCAACCGATACAACCAACGATAGGTGCTGGGGCGGAAGCAGCACAAACACGCCCAAAAAGAACCGAAAGAGAAAGACAAAAGAAACAAATGCCGACAACGGCGGATCGACAAAAACAAAGAAGCCTCGCGACCAAGACGCCCGCCAGAAATCTCCCACTTAGCTCCTAGACTCCGAAGCGCTGGTACCAATCAACCAGGACGCGTTGGTTTAGCACAGAGTTGGGGGCTTCTGGAATGTACGTATACGGTGGTCAACCCACCATACATACGAAATGGGTACGACGAGTGAAAGGTTTATATTACCCTTTATACAGTTTAGGAGGGGGGGTTGTACCAAAGCAGGACTCACAAATATATTGCATTGAGAATACACCAGAAGAAGTTGACCGCCATCGGAAGGAATGAAGTTCATGAGTTAAGGTTATTGTCATCAACCGATGCCCTAAATCGAGTTGTGTTGTCCACTTATCCCCGAAGCCTATCGGAACTGGATATTTGATGGTTTGGTCCCTAGTAGCTGCAGGGTTTCAAATGGAGGGGAAAATAATAGCTCATGGTATGAGATTACTCAGTCTACATAGAAATAGCAGTGTTTGCATTCTTCATATATGGAATTGCGAGCTACACATCTGATCACAAACTATCACGAGTATGTACAACAAACAATCATAGTTTTAAATAGCGTGCTAAGCATCTTAGCGGCAGACCTCTTCCGAATGCTATAGCATGCTATAGCGGAGCTATAGCGCGCTATTTAAAATGTTTGTTCATTTGTTTGGACCAAAGTCTCTTAGCGCAAGACCTTTTGTAAACGCTATAGCGTGCTATAGCGGAGAAATAGCGGGCTATTTAAAACAGTGCAAACAATCCTTTGGGAAAAAAGAGAGAGAGAAAGAGAGTATGTACAACAATCACAGTAAATCACCTTTCTACTATGGTGTATGTACATTATAAGTTGGGCACAAAGAAAGTAATCTGGTGTCGTGGAATAGCGTAAATAAGGGCATAATTCTTATTCATCTACATCTAAGGCTTGTTCAAGCACTATGTACTAACCCTGTGTGAATAGGAAGTGACTTTGGTATATGGTACAATAGCTGAAATAGTGACTAAGTCGCTTCACCTATGGTTTAAGCACTAAAACCTCTGTGTGTGCCACTCCATGGGTTGGTTGGGATGCTGGTGCATGCCTGAGCGGTCACCTTCACCATCGTTTCAGGAAGAATGCCGGCATTGCAGATGTTTGCAAAGGACCGCATGTGCTTCATTCCATACTGCGCCAGCGAGCCACATTGTGATTCAAAAGCACGCACCTGTAGAAAGGGAGGACACAATATTAGTCATGCATGGCAGGGGCAGAAGAAATTACATGCTGTAACTGCATTAATTTTATGTTATATGACACATGTATGTATATATACAGTCAAGAGAGAGCTGGCAATATGTCGAAGTGAAGAAACTAGTTACAGCATCCAAGTTTCAATCAGAAATTACCGATCTCAATAATATTGGGATATATTCAGGACAATATTAGTCCTGAATATATATCTCATTCTTCCAGTATTATTGCGATATATTCTACAGTATTCGTCAGTCAACTAATAACAACAATTTTATCTACAGAATTTTGTCCCAGTAGTCCAGACAATTAAGAAATAACTCATAACCAATAGGCAATGGCAAACGACAACAGAAGCATAAGTAAGACCAAGCAAAGTCAAATAGAGCCTTACCGTAGACTTGAGACAACTCCAGTCATCAACAAGAGGCTCACCGGCTGGGCGAACAGTCTTTAGAACCATTGGACCATCCGCAGAACCAAACAGAAGGTTTCCAATCAGCTCGACGCTATTGTCGATATGCGATCTATGACTCATCATTTTTAGCAATTGCTTCCGGGCATCGTTTTTCTCAGGGGAACTCTCAGCCAATTTCCGGTACTACATGTAGAAGAAAAGAAATTAGTTAGTTTATCCATCTTTTTTGTACTGAGATTATTTATGCGTTTTCTATTTTTGTGGGTAAAGTATGGCAATGATCTAGCGATGACGTGACAACCAATCAACATGAGATATTTCTCATGAAATAATATAAACCATACCTTGTGCCAGAAGTAAACAAGATCAGCATCCCTCTGATTAACAGCTCTTGAGAAGGACGACAGTGAGTTATCTTCAACAAATGTAGTGTTATTGTTAGCAGGATTTGAGCCGATGTACAAGAAGAGTTGTTGAGCATTCAGGTCCAAAGAACCGTATTGCATCACATGGGAACCATAGCTGTATGAGTCCTGAGCTGCTGTTCTCTTCTTGACCTGCTCAAACCATTAACTAGTTATGTTAGGAAAGAACTCCTCCAAGATTAATAAGCTAAAATAAATAAATTGGAGTTTTAAGCACTTACCAAGTCATATTGCTGCTTCAGAGATTCAGTTCTCAGGTTGTGCACATCACTGTCAACATTGAAAGTTGCACGTTATTTGGCCACGACTATGAACCAAAACGAAAAACCTAGTCCATTTCAAACAAATGAACCAAAACTATAAAATGGTGAATGCTACAATTACTACAACGGTAGCCAACATGAGAACATGTAGGTGACATTTTATTCTAGTGCAGTTTGATAAGTGCTCGTACTAGTTACTAGTTAATCATTTTGAAACAACACACCTGTACGGTACACGAAAGTACCAACTGACATAAGTGCCACATATGTGTTCGAACTGACTGTATCAAACCATGATTTTAGCATGTGAATGAATGGAAAATTTAGAAGTGCATGTTCTAGTCAGGCCTAAACGTGGACCGAAAGTGGGTTACAATTTAATTGCGCCAGCCGGGTCTTGAACGCAAGACCTCTTGACTCTAATAGCATGTAGAAGTGCATGATCTAGTCAATGCAACCAAAAGACCGATCTGATGGAAGAGAATAGGCAATACATTTATATGTCCACAGAAAACATGGTAGAACAAAGCGGGATACCTGTCTTCCATCCAAGAAATGCTGTACAGGTCGCCCAAGCAAGTGTCATATTCCGGCGGAGGGCTGGCGTACTCGCCGGGGCAATATGTTCCCCAACTGCTCTCCTCTGCATTCGACGCGGTGGTCGCATAGACACCGATGTCATTCGGCAGAAGCCCCTCGAAGACGCTCCCGGCTTCACAGGCTTCAAGGTAAAATACCTACATATTAAGAGTCAAGCCATTTCTTCAAGCAGCAAACCATGCCGAGCAAAAATAAACAAAGGACGATGGGGTACCAGGCTTTTGTAGGTTCCAGCAGCGTGCTTTTTCTTCAGCACATCTACAAGATCGTCACCGTAAACGTATGGATTGGTAGGCATCCCTGAATTTTTTAACAGAACAGAAAAACCATGACACTAATAAGTTCATTGTGCATGTCTAGATTTGTATGTATGTATGCATGCATATGAAATATCTGTTCGGACTGGTTTTAGATATTAAAATTCTCGAAAGAAGACAATAAAAGAATGGAAGGTTCTGAAACTGACCAATGACCCCAGGACCCCCATGGTCACTGTAAAACACAAAAATGTGATCATTAGGGCCACTGTCCAAGACCTTGCCGCTCCCACCACTCACAGCGGTTTTATTACCGAGCAGGACAGCAAACAAATTCTTGACATTAACCTCCTTCCCAGTGTAGTCCTACAATGAAGATTAAGTCAAACAGACAGAAAATTATTGATACTGGATAGGGATGCATGATCATAGGAATATATTGGTTCATTCCATCAAGATGTTGACATTATCACATAGAAATTGGACATCCAAGACCAACTGGAAAATGGCATAAAGGCTGGTCAAAATTTTGGCATTCAATGATTTTGGATGAGGTACAAACTGCCATTGAAATGTTCATGTAATTTCTAGAATATGATATTCACATTTTTCTGCAACCATCAAACAGTTGGTATATCATCCACTAAGGTAATCCATATTAATCTTAGATTTTTACTACATCAACAATAATTACTGGAAAAGTTTCCTCGAAGACCCATGCATGATTACCTTAGGGACCCCAGCATAGACATCTCCACCTTGGGGGTGGTTGATGATGACGCCCGGCCTTGGATTCTCCAGGTTGTGCGCAATATCGTCGTACATGAAGACGATGATGTTCTCATCCTTGAGACCACCCTTCTTCAAGATCTGGTAGGCGTGGCAAATATCTGCCTGCAAAATGCAAAGTTTCGGTCCACAAATTAAACACAATACTTCATTGTTATCAACCCAACGAACTACGAGGGAAAAAAATCTTAAACACGCAGCAATACCAAACGGAACTTTTTTTCCAACATATTCTTATGGCCATGCATTGTGCCTTCTATCTAGACCGTCTGTCTGTGTGCCAGGTCGCCCGGTACTGCAGGTCTATGCATTCGAAGAGCATTAAACAAAACCAAGAACGGGCCAACAGCTCACTTAGTGGGCCATCTTTTGTTATTGGGCTGAATCCGGATCAAATTCTCAAAGAAAGTCCAGAAAAAAGGACGGGCCATGGCCTTGTTTGGTCCCCAAGAGGGTCTGCCCCTGGGCCTATGTGAACAGTATTCGAGGCCCGCACTCTTATTTGGCTCATGGGCGCACAGTACTAATGTCAGAGAAAGCACCGATACATGGCGGACTGATTCTCCAGTGATGTAATTTGTGCAAATTGTATGTGTTGGAGTTGTGTCGAATATAGTGTACGAGGTAGGTTACAGTTGGACTTGTAGCTGTATTGTGTTTAGATAGGATATGGAGACGTGTCCAAATAGGACACTTGTATCCTAGGCCTCTCTTATATAGCGGGGGTAGACACACGATGTAACCTATGCCAACATAATAGCACCGGAACGCAGGGGAAGCCGGCGGCATGTGCCGGTGTCCAGGGCGACCGGGTGCGGTATTGTAGCGGTGTCACGGGGAGGAGCGCCCGTAGTCAAGCCCCGGGGATGTAGCCATATCGGTGAACCTCGTTAACAAATCTCGGTGTCGTGCTCGTGTGATTGCTTGGTCCTCGAATGATCGATGGTATGCCTCGGATTTATTCTAACAAGTGGTATCATGAGCAAGGTTCGATTTGAGGCCGTGGTGTTGATCTAGAGGAGGAGGAAAATTCGGCTTTGATCGGTTGTTCGCAGGAAAGATGTCACCGAGGGAGTGCCATAGGCAGATGAGAAATCGATCTTTCAGCGGATGAGTACAAGAAGCGAATTAAGAAGCACGCGGTGGCATGTTCTCGGCGACGGCGCGACGTATCGCATAATCAGCAGATCAAACTACGAGCTTGCATCGGATGAAAGCAGCGTCACGTGCGATGGATCCATCCAGAGGCTACGGGCAAGCGGGCCAGGCGCTGGCTAGCTGCAGGCCAAAGCAGTAGCAGGGCCGACCTAGGCAAGACCCGAGCGTGGGAACAGGGCCCATCAAGATGCGACGCGGTGCAAATCGATCGCAGGGAGCAGACTGCTGGTGTTGACCAGGAAACAGGTCACGGGATTTTGTTTGAAAAAAAGGGAGACCGAGTCTCCACTGGGATAGGCAGGCTTAATCAATCGGCGAAAAAAATTCATCAAAGGGATATGTATCCATCGGAATTAACAGGAGGTGTTGACAAGTCAATTGCTAGTATTGGAGTTGAAGCCAAGGAGCCAAAACGTGAAGACCAATTCTTGGTTAGTTTTGCAAGTAGTATGCGGAGTTCTGTTCATATGCTTGGGGAATCACATGGAATGCTCAGATTATTTTTTCACAAAGTCAGTCATACAAAGAACCATGGCATCAGCGGGTACCAGGTTTGAGGTGGAGAAGTTCACGGAACTATTGACCTTGGGTTATGGCAGACGAGGGTGAAAAATTTGTTGGCACAACAAGGATGCTTGAAGGCGTTGCGGGAAGTCATGTCACCAGTGATGGAACTATCGTGTGATGGATTGAAATTCATGGAATGATTTGGGAGCCTGGGTCGGACTAGGCAGTCTGACGGGATCGACGCGAGTCGGTCGGTACAGAAGACGGTGGTGGAATCGGCGACGACGACATAGGACCGTGATGCTGATGGTGACCGACTTCTGGGGCGTGGAAACACGTGGTGCAGGCTCGAGGGCTTGTGTGGCTTCGACAAGACTATGGCGCGGGGTTGATTCAAGATGGTGCACATGTGAGCTTGAAGTCGACGGGGCGCATGGGTGGACTGATCATCTACCATGGAGTCATGTTGAAGGTGGAGCTGGATTGAGGGGCTACGGTGTAAGGATCCAGAGAATCGAAGCCTATTCAGCGAAAGGGAAAAGCGAGTGACATGCAGTTCGGACTGGAGCCCAGTGGTCTGATGGAAGCGTGAAAATCGTCATCGGTCGGTGATGATCGGTGGTACTCTGCAGTGGGGGTTGAGTGGTGTGGTTTCACGACCCTTGAGACTCGACCGGGACAGCGGAGGCTCGACGCGGTAATAGCGGCGAGGCGTGCGGTAGCACGGGACATGGAGACGGGCCAGGGCTCTGGTGGTCATACATGTGGTGAGACAACTGTGAATTTGACTCGAGATGACTAGAAGCAATGGTGAAATTCCTTCAAGTTTCAGACAGGCGGTCAAGAAAGGAGCGGTGATGTTGAGTTCAGGTAACTCTTATATGTGGCACCCAATATGTGAGTTGTTCACTTTCACGCAGGTCAGTGATCGATGTGTGATGGCGTTGGACTGATACTCTGGAAGTTGGGAGACAAGCTAGAGTAATAAGGAACTTAATTTTGCTCGAGTGTTGACTGTGGTCAAAAAAAGAAGGGACTACAAGTTGCAGGTGGAGTCATATGGAGTCTTTGGAGTAGCAGCGGTGCTCATGGGACAAGCTCAAGTCCAATGTACATGGAAGTTTGACGCATTGACGAATTCAAGTTGATGGAGAATATTCGCCAAGGTGGAGTTTGTTGGAGTTGTGTCGAATATAGTGTACGAGGTAGGTTACAGTTGGACTTGTAGCTGTATTGTATTTAGATAGGATATGGAGACGTGTCCAAATAGGACACTTGTATCCTAGGCCTCTCTTATATAGCGGGGGTAGACACACGATGTAACCTATGCCAACATAATAGCACCGGAACGCAGGGGAAGCCGGCGGCATGTGCCGGTGTCCAGGGCGACCGGGTGCGGTATTGTAGCGGTGTCACGGGGAGGAGCGCCCGTAGTCAAGCCCCGGGGATGTAGCCATATCGGTGAACCTCGTTAACAAATCTCGGTGTCGTGCTCGTGTGATTGCTTGGTCCTCGAATGATCGATGGTATGCCTCGGATTTATTCTAACAGTATGTACGCGAGATTGATATTTAAAAAAGAGTGAATTCCACTTTTTACTCCTTAGTTATGCATTTTTGACACTAATTACCCTGTCGAATGAAAAATCATCAAGATTTCCCCTTTTAAAAGCTTTGAAACCTTGTTTTTTTATGCGTGTCTATTGGGCAAGGTGTAAGGTGTTGACCAGAGTTTAAAAATATCAAGACGAGGAGGAGGATTTGAACATATGGGTAAGAGAAATCTGAACATGAATATCGATTATGCCCTCAGATCTTTACGCATTTTACCGTGCCACGTCGGCGTAACATGCCGGTACTATCTAACAGAAACAAGCAAAGTGCTAAACTGGGGTAAAACTGTGTTCAAAATCTTCTAAATGAAATATTTGGTAGAAGTTGCACTAAATAGGGTAATATGTGTCACAAATGTAGAACTACAGAGTAAAAAGTGGAATTCACTCTTTAAAAAAATGCACGATTATTTGGGAATTGGGCACACCTTCCTTCCATTCAATGGTTAACCTGTAATGACAATGTTTGAACACTTGGCCATTTCTGTATAACTTAATAACAAAATGATCCCAGTTTCTTTAGCTCCATTTATCTATTTCTTCTACCCACCGAACCGGCGGGGCCTGCATGAGTTGAGACTAGCGAGAGAGGTGCCAGCTGACAGGGCAGTATTGTTTGACATGTGGACTGTTTGGTCGGTCAACAAAGTGCCACAACAGAGTGCCACGTAGACGAAAGACGACGCTCTATAATGGACTGGTGACCGTACAATCGTCACGAGTCATATTCAGTGACCTTAACGAGCGTATTTCGTAGTAGCAGGACAAAACGGTGTACTAACTCTAACCCTCCGTAGCACATCCATCTCCTAGCTGCTAGCTCTTGAACAGCATGGATAGACAAGCGGCCGAGTGCAGCACCCCCTGGTTCAGCCACTATTTTCTCGTGAAGGAATACTCTTGACCGACAGGAAGTCATGAAGACAAAGGTTGGAGGACCCCGGGAGGAGACGCGAACGAGCAAAGAGTAGAGTCAATGATAGAGCGTGCGGCACCTGGTGGCGGTAGTTGTAGTAGCCGTTGGAGCCGGCGACGAGGACGGCCCACCTTGTCCCAACGGAGCCATCGTCTGACGGCAGCCGGATGGTGTTCTGCAGCCGCGCGTGCGCCATGGCGAGCAGCAGCGCGAGGGGAAGGAGGCGGAAGGACGACATGGCCGCCATGGATGTTGCTTGCTTGGTGTTTGGATTCCAGAATAAGCGAAAGAAACTTCTCTCCTTTTATTATGCGCCGGCAAAGGGAAAGCGTACCACCCACTAATGATTCAGTCAGCTGTGCATGGCCGATTGGTTGCGCTTTCTGCCGACCTACTACGTGTGGGGTGTCTTCTTCTCCTCGGAGAAATATCGGCCGTCAATTCGAAGCTGGTTTGTCGTTAGCTGGCGCGTCCGGCCCTACGGCTGCCTTGGAATCTCTCTCGTCCGTTCACGTCACCATCATCAGCGTACTGCGTAATTTAACTGGGACCCGGTCGCGTACTCCTACTGCTACGTGTTGCGTGCAGATTGTTGCACTTATTTTTCACGATAGAAATTTTCAATCTATCTTAACCATGGCAGAGAGCACTAGAGCTAATAAAATTTACAACCACATCTAAAAACCACCTGGCGACGACTACAAGCATTGGAGCAAGTCAAAGGCGTGTTGCCGTCATCGCCCCTCCTTCATGAGAGCCGGGCAAACTTTGTGGTATTAGACAGTCGGGAAGTCGACATGGTAGGGTCCCAAAGATCCTTCTTTAAAGAACTAGAATCGCGGGCGACACGAACCAACATGTGGTTAGATGGCTATGGGACAGTAAGCTCATCAGAGTTCAAGTCCTAGTCTTGGCGCTAATGCTCGCATTTTTGTGGATTTATTAGTTTAGGTTTTTCGCCAATGTTCGTTTAGTGGGAGGAGACGTTCCGTTAACTACAAGGTGTCTATGGTGAGTTCGTCAATCTCAAGATGCTCGTAGGAGTGACTGTATGTACGGTGTATGTGAGTGTCTGTGTATATACTGTTCAAAAAATAACTAGATTTGTGCCTCGCGCCACTCGACATTCACATGGATAATCACTTTACATACCGTCTAATAAGTCCATCGCTATAATGAAAAAATCAATAAGAATGCAGCAAAACTTACCAAAACTTTATTAGACCAATTTTGAGCAGTGGGCCCTAAAGCAAATGGCGGAGAAAAAAGCAACCTGGACGTAATAATTTGATAGGCAAGTATAAAGGCACGTCAGCCACAACAATCAAAGGAGAGATCAGAATAAACATAGCTTAATGTGCCGGTCCAGATAAGAACATTTCTTCTTTTACTTGTTGTAAAGCCCAGATGGCCACATAAACGCACATACAATCATTCCTATGAACACACACCCTATTCATATGAGAACTTTTGAGGTACTGAGACGACACCATGCCATGTTTAGGACTTGAATCCTGGTAGGCTGGTTCCACCGCAAAAAACCTAACCATTTGAGAATTTCACCAGATAAGAACATTTTGTTCCCGAGGTGTTAATTACATGATATGTTACGACAAAATTTTAATACAATAATTAACCATGGGAAGCATCATCATAAACCATAGACTATACACAAATAAGAGCCGCAAAACGCATGCACACATTAACATGATCAAAATAAATTCCAATGGTCAAAAAAGGGGCTTCCCCATGCTTTTTTTGGTATGATCAAAAGAAGTTCCGATAAACGTTGCTCATACATCATAAAAAAACAGCCTTTTTTATAAAGAAAGGGGTTCCCCCACTTCCATCCAACGTTGCTCATACATCATAAAAGCATGTCACAAGAAAAAACTCAGCGAACACAGGCCAAAAATACTTTGCCACAAAATTGAAAAAAAAACGACGTTGCACCGTTTCTGTTTCATTACAAAATAAACATGAGGCCTCAGCAGTAGTCCTCCGCTTGGCCAAATTGTCTCTAGTTACAACTTTATTATTGACCAATAACCAAAGAAACACATGAATTTTTTGGGGTTGGGGTTGGGGGGGCGGGGGGAGCACAACACTTTCCAAAAGGCACCCTTAACCTGCCAAATCATACCAACAAAGCAGATAATCTCAGAAAAATGATTTGATCGAGTACAAACCACTAGCATGTAGCATCCATTTAGGAGTGTCAGGGGCAGATGTGAGGACAACAGGTTTAACCAAATCAACCATTTCATACCACAAGGCAATGCCATTTTGATCCACACACCTCTTGAAGGTTAATCTCAGTTGGTGACTATCCCAAACTTGGGCTAAAGTGCTCTTTACTGAATGCAAATGATAAACAGATCCCAGAACGTGCTTGAACGGAGAAATCTCTCAGCCACACATCATTCCAAAAGCTGACACTATTACGATCACCGACCGCCCATGTACAAAATGGTTTAGTTGCAGCAAAGTGCCCAAGTGACGCTCTTCCCAAAGGAAGATCTAGAACCAAGTTTAGCCCACAAGAGATTAGGACTACTACTCTACTAGTATTATACTCCCTCTGTTTCAAAATATAGTGCATATAGATTTTTGAAAAGTCAAACCTCACAATTTTGGCAGTTTAGTGCATATAGATTTTTTGAAAAGTCAAACCTCACAAACTTTGATCAAATTTTGAAGAAAAACATTTACATCTAATATACCAAATATATATCATTAGAGTCATCATAAGATGTAGTTTCATATTTTATAATTTTTGGTATCGTTGATATAAATGGTTTTCACTGTAAACTTGGTCAAAGTTTCTAAAGTTTGACTTTTAAAAAAAAATCTATATGCACTACATTATAGAACGGATGGAGTACTTAAAGTCAATATTTTTTTACAAAATATCAATAAAATTAATCAATCAATACATTTATTTAGAAAGGTGCATCAATTTTCTCTAAAAAACACTCTATAAATAATACACATTATGATGTAGAAAAAAAAATCTGATTATTTGGGTTACGGTTGCGGCTCCCGGAGGATCATTTGAAATTTCCTATATTCGAGAACCTAGGGACCTTGGGTGTTTACTCAACCTGTGGAAGCTTAAATCTGTTAAATGAAAAACGAAAGTGAAATGGACCGCAGCCCACCTGCGTGCTGGTGTCAAATTTTTAGTAGTTTCGTTGGGCCCGGCCCTAGCTCAACCCAATACGTCGTCAACCAGGCCCATCCTTCTCCTCATTCTCGACTCGGATCGGAAACCTAGGGCAAATTCCCTTGCTTCCAATCCGTCTCCTCACGCACACTCATGGTGGCGGCGCAGCCACCACGAGCAGGCTGATCGCCGAATCCAGCCGCCATCGCCCCCCTCCTCCCTACCCCAGCAATCCAAATCGACGGAAATGGTCGGGGCAGGGCGCTCCACCTCCACCGACGCCTCCGCCGAGCCGAAGCGTCCGCGCCATGCAGATGCTGACGGCGGCGGCGATGCCGATGGCAGCAGCGGCGGAGAGGCCGACAGCGACCGTCTGAGCGCCCTGCCGGACGACCTCCTCCACGTCATCCTGTCACGCCTCAATGCCCTGGAGACGGTCGGCACGTGCGTGCTGTCCGCGAGGTGGCGGCACCTCTGGCGCGCCGCGCCGTGCCTGGACATAGACGAGCGGGAGTTCACCGCCAAGCAGCCTTTTTTCGTCAACTTTACCGGCAACCTTCTCCACGGACATGAGGTCGCTCTCCTGGAGGACCTGAGGGTGTACCTGCGCTGCGGCGTCCTCGGGTGGTCTGCCCCTTGGGTCCGCCGCGCCATAGGTCTGGGCGAGGCATCGCCTTGCCGGCTCAAAAGGTTGCATCTTTCCCACGTGTCATCTCTGCAGCCGACGGAGCTCGCTAGCCATGTCAGCTCCCGCTGCCCTGCTCTCGAGGACTTGAAACTGCAAGAGTGCGGCTTCTTGGCCACCGGCTACATCAGGATCATCTCCTCCTAGCTCTAGAAATTGGTCCTCGACGGCAACTATGATGAGGACGGCGCCGATGAGTTTTTCGTCTTCATTATAGATGCTCCTGCTCTTGTCTCTCTTCGCTTGGGCACCTCCTATGATGTTGATACCATTGTTGCTCCTAACGAACCACATACCATGCCGTCTCTTGTTGATGCATCCATTCAGCTATCCATTGGCGACGGCCTCGCCACAACCGCGTACCAATCCGGTCTTCTTGCCGCTCTCTACAATGTCACAAGCCTGCACTTGTTACATTTTGGGGTCACTGTATGTTCCACCTCTTCTTGGCATCCATTTTATCATGTGGTTTTTAAATGACACAAACTGATTTCTTGGGTTATAGTTGTTGTGCCATCAGGATTATTTGGAGTTCCCTGTATTGAAGAACCTGAGGACCTTGTCTCTGGACGAGTGTCATATTTCCGACGACTTTATGGGTCTGGAGCCTTACCTGCGCAAGTCCCGAAACCTGGAGAAGCTCACTTTGCGTCGCTGCAAGGTGCACCGCTGCTTCACTCAACAAATATTAGCATAGCACAATTTAGTCAGTCTGTAATATTAATTCTTATATGCTGTCAATAGGTGTTGGATTCTAGATCTAAGAAGAAGATGGGGGGACACCTTCATGACCCTTCCGAGGACCTGGTGGATTTCAAGTGCGAGAACCTTAAGCTTAGTGAAATCATATACCAAGATGGTGATGCCTCTATCCACCTATTGGTTAAGTTTCTGGAGGGCATGTGGAGGAATTTGCCAAACAACAAGATCGAACTCACTAAAGTCGATTAGCCGAACCGCGTGAGAATACACTATCGTGGTGAGGATAATTCATTTTGGAAACACATAACAAAGATTTGTCTCTTCTAATTTATTAATTAAGAATGCTGCCCTGGGACCATCTGAGCATGTGTGGCTCCACGAAATTCATACTCATATTTGTTTCTACCTAGGGCAGGGACTGATCATACTCGTGTTATGTGGGACTCTTGTGTAGATTGAAAATTAAGGAAGAGTAACTTCAAGTTTGAGAAATAGGGGCTTACTTGGCCTTATGTTAAAGAGATAGTAGTTAAGGATTGGTCTACTAGACGCAACAACTCTAATGGATATCTGGCAAAACAAGGTGATATTGTTTAGGAAGCTTGCTAAAGGGTGGAGTGCCAACCTGGAGGCTTCCCTTGGGAAACATAATAAGTTTTTAACGGAGGAGTATGACAAGTTTGATATCCAAATTGTATCTAGCAATATATCTTCTGATGAGAGGAATAGGATGCTTATTATTCTAGTAGAACTTAGTGAGGTTTGGAATAACAAAGAGATTACAGCTAGGCAGAGATCCTTGGAAAGGGACATCATGGAAGGCGATAGGAACACT
This sequence comes from Triticum timopheevii, assembly GCA_963921465.1. NCBI lineage: Eukaryota > Viridiplantae > Streptophyta > Magnoliopsida > Poales > Poaceae > Triticum > Triticum timopheevii. The sequence goes on from OY997266.1 coordinate 663,773,460, forward strand.
GCCTACTTTAGTATTATAACTAATTAGAGGAGAGGGAAAAGGATGATTAATGTGCTAGATGGTCCTAATAAACCAGGTAATGCGGAGATGAAGAAAGTTGTTGCAGATTACTACAAAGATGTATTTAGATATGAACCTATACCCGAGATTCCTCTTAGAGATGATTTTCATGGTCCTGAGGAGAAAATCACTGAAGAGGAGAAAGTTAGGTTAAAAGTCTAGGTTTTCTAAGGAGGAAACCAAACATGTTATCTTTGATACACACTCTGTTTGTGCCCCTGGGTCTAATGGATGCCCTTTTTGTCTTCTAAAAATTTCTGGGACATCATGAAAGTAGATCATGTAGCCATGTTTGAGACCTGGTTTGAGCTTGATTTAGACATCTTTAAGCTTAACTTCACTATGATTGCTCTGATCCCAAAAGAGAATTATGCTAGAAACATGTAGAAATTTAGACCTATTCGTCTCCAAATTGTTGTTTTAAAACTTTCACTACAGTTCTTAAAAATAGACTAGCCGCTCTAATTGGTAGAATAATTTTTGAGCATCAATTTGCTTTTGTTAGAGGCAGGTTTATTTTGAAAGTGTGGTTACTACAAAGTAGTTCATGTTGTGCATTTCACTGGCCAAAAAGGTTTGATGTTTAAAATTGATTATGAGAATGCTTAATATAAGGTCAACCTACACTTTCCGTATGAAATACTCGCCCTTAGGGGTTTTGGCAATAGATGGATAAATTGGATTAGGAAAGTCACTCAGCAACAATATGTGGGTGTTAAAGTCAATGGTGAGGAGAGTGGGTTTTTTCATCAATGGTAGGGGGCTTAGGGAGGGAGATCATTTGTCCCTGTTGCTTTTTAATTTAGTCATTGATGTTTTTGCTAGGATGTTGGTTAAAGGTTGACATGTTAGGTTAGTTAAAGGTTTATGTCCAATTTTTTTGTCATGGCAGGGTGGTTTGTCTGGAATATGCACACTTTGTTATTCTTGGATACTGATAAGAGAGTTGCTCTTAATCTCAAATGGGCATTGTCCTGTTTTGGGGTAGTATCTGGTACGTGTGTTAATTATCATGAAAGTGAGTTAGTGCCCATTAATCTAAAGCCTAAGGAGGTTAAACCCTTTTTTTTAGATATTTTGAAATGCATCCAAGGAAGTTTTCATATTAAATACTTTGGATTGCCTTTACATTTTGATAAGTTGAAAGGAGAGGGATTGCAACCCCTAATAGATAGAATGCTTGCTGGGATGGCATCTTGGAGGGATAAATTGCTTTCATCTAGTAGAGTTACTCTAGTTTAATCTTGTTTGTCTAGTATCCCATTTACATGTTTTCTTTCTTAAATGTCCAAAGTGTGCTATTTTTTAGATAAATATTGGTTTGTTAAATGCATGTGGAGTGAAAGTGATGGGGAGCAGAAGATCCATCTAGCTAACATGCCTCTATCTGTATGAAAAATGAAGATGGGGGAGTGGGCATCCCTAATATCCAAGACCTTGACATTTGCTTGATTGGCTCATGGATCAATAGATACACATTAGGTCATAGATACTAAATATAATACTGGAAGCCCAAATGTGCTTTGCTGCATCATCCCATCCCTCCCAGTTTTGGAAGTGAGTTATGTGGGCAAGGAAAGCTGTCAAATTTGGTTACAGATGGCACCTAGGGGATGGTAAATCTATCTTATTTTTGGAAGATATATGGTTTTATAATTCTCCTCTGGCTACACGGTTTTGGGATTTCTACTACAAGAAAAATAAGATAATCATGACCTTTGGGATGAAGACTATTAAGTACTATTTTCGTAGAGCATTCTTGAATGAGCTTATCTGCCAATGGTTTGAGCTTGAAGGTATAGTTAGATTATTGTCTTCTCTGAACCAAGAGATAGTCTAACAGGACTGAATGAGTCTAAAGGGTTGTACTCCTCTAAATCATTATATGCTATTGTAAATTTTAAGGGAGTACAACCAAATTTTTTTTGCCTATTGTTTGGCATCTCAACTTGCCACCCAAAGTTTAGGGGTTTCTCTAGCACTTTTGTCACAATAAAATCATGACCTATTAAAATCTAAGAAGGGGGGGGGGGGGGGGGGGCTAGCCAAGCCTTTGGAGTGTGTACGTTGTTTTGAGATAGAATCTATATACCATCTTTCCTTTGAATGCCTTATGTCTAAAGTAGTTTGGGCTAATGTTATCGAAATTTTTAGTGTTGATATTATACATTTTACTTCTTTATCTTCTTACTGGCTATGCAACAAGAAATTTTTGCATTTGACTGTAGCTTCTTCAGTTGTCCCGTGGGGACTATGAAATACTAGGAATGTTATTTTTTCAATAGGTCTAAATGATCTTCTATTAAACAGGTTTGTCAACAAATAATGATGTATTGGAGGATCGCCGAGACAAATGAAAATCTTAGGATGGAACTGCCATGGTATGCTTTCGAACACGACAGATTTTGAGTTCATGGAGCTCCAAGGTCGGATTGTTGCGGACTGGACTTTCCTTTCAGTGTCTCATTTGACTTGTTAGGATGATGAGCTATGTTGTAATTTATCTTTTGATTCCATATTTGTAGTGAAGAGTGATGGTCAGGTCAGTGGCCTCATTTTATTTTAGTTGAACTATTCATCAGCTAATTTTAGTGATATTTTGTTTATGGTTAAGACCATTGTACAATGGGGCTTTATGATTTTTATTGTCATCCGGCTTGGTGTCCTCTTCATTTGTTTTGGCATGATATCCGTAATTTGCATAAAAAGGGAGCTCAGCTTTGCTTGGTTCTAGGAGATTTAGGTGAAATTTTATACTTGTCCGAAAAAGAGTGAGGCCATGCGAGTCCCGATGCAATGATGAAAGATTTATGTGCGTGTTTCATGTAGTGTGGCTTTGAATATTTGATTTCGTTGGCGATCCTTTTACTTGGAGAAGAGGCGATGTCGGGGAAAGACTTGATCGGGGCAGTTTGTAATGTGGAATGGGCAAATAAATTCCCACATGTCACGGCTATCAATGGTAAACATGTGCATTTTGACCATCAGACCTTTGATTTTGTACATTCACAAAATAATAACTTATTTATCAAACCTTAGTATTGTGTAAATCACTTTGAAGCTAGTTGGCTTAAGGAAGATACTGTTGAGGAAATTGTGAAGACAACATGGGGTAAGGCAAAAATGGTAGGTGTTGGTCCGTCTCTTGCGGCGCGTACTCGGGTGGTGCGGATTTGCATTCTTGGGATTGTGATATTCTAAAGGCCAAGAAAAGAAGAATTAACAAATTAGGAAAATGAGTTAGAGAAGCTGAGGCGTGGTTCTATGAATGTCAATTCCTGCTCTTGGCAAAAGAAAATTCTTGTTATCATTGGGAATCTTTTGGACCAAGAAAAAAAACTGGTTACAGAGAGGGCGAGCAAAATGGCTGATGCATGGGATCACAATAGTTCTTTTTCATAATGCTGCTATGACCAGAAAAAACAGGAATATTTTTAAGAAACTTCTGGATAACTCGGGGGTTTGGAGGCACAGTATGGAATTGAAAGGTCACATCACTAGCTATTTTACTAATCTTTTCACTTCAGAACTTTTGTTATTGAACCGGGCATTACCCCTTTCCATTATTGCGACATAACAGAAATACATCATTTGTCCAGAAAATGAGACGGGAAAGAGGAAAGCGGGTTCAAGCATCGCCGGGAAACCCCTTTTCACTTCAGAACTTTTGTAACCGAGCCACAAAGTTTTATCCCTTGTTTGAAGAAGAGTGTCTGTTGACATGAAAAACGCTCTCCTTGCCCCTTACACTATCAAAGATTTGTTGGTAAGGCCCTTTTTGTTTTTGTCGATCTGAAAGCTCCAGGGCCAGATGGACTCCGTGCTATTATTTATAAGAGATTTGGCAGGACAATATATTTGAAGACGTTCTACAAGTGGTAAATATGTCACTATTCCGTTTGGTTGGAATGATACTGTGATTGTTATGATCCCAAAAATTAATTCTACTCAGAAGGTTACCCAATTTAGGAAGGTAGTTTGTGTAATGTGGTGCACAAGATTACTGCAAAAATTGTGGTAACTCATCTAAAGGTTTTTCTGCCAGAGATAATCAGTCCAAACTAAAGAGCATTTGTGCCCGGTAGAATGACAACATGCATTGTATTAGTGGCTTATGGGTGCTTCCATCTATATCTATACGTCTATACGTACTAATAAAGCAAGGTGTGTTTCTCCAATTTTTTCATCCGTTCACCACCAGAAGATTTTTTTTCTATCCGAGGTGGTACTACACTTTCGTAGGGGCAGAATTTCGAGCGTAGGCCGAGCGCGCTGTGGCCAAGTAAAGTCAGCAATTAAAAAAACTATTTCTTGCACAATGCGGCAAATAGTCCGAGCTACGTACAGGGTGCGCAAGACTGGGCCGCCCATTTTTTCTGTTTTCTATTTAAAATTTTCCTTTTTTTTCTTTCACTTTTTATTTTCTGCTTCTTTTTTATTTTTCCCAATTCCAAGTCTATCGTTTACTTTTTTGGAAATTCGAATATTCTAAAAATGTTTGGAATTTCAATTAATTTTTAAAATTTCGTAAAAAGTTATTTGTTAAAAAAATTGTTTCCTATCTTAAAAAATGTTTGGAATTTTTTCAAAATTGTTCAGGATTTAAAAAATGAATTTGGAAAAAGTTCCATAATTCTCAAAATATTCTTGTTTTCGTGATATGTTCAAAAATTGAAAATAGTGTTTGCTGAAGAAACACATTTTATAAAATTCTATTGAATGTTCAAAACATGTTGACATTTTCAAAAATTGTTCACAACATCAAAAATGTTTGTATATTTATAAAATATTCATGTTTTTAAGAAATGTATGTGAATTTCATGAACTGTTCCGTTCAAATTTTTTGTTCTTGACTTTTCAAAAAAAGTGTGGAATTTAAAAAAAAAACTATTCGTAAATGTGAAAAAAGTTCATGTTGCCAAATCTATTCGGTAGTTCATTTTACAAATTCCAAAATTGTGTTCCCATTTCAGAAAAGTTTGCATTTTTTTTGTCATTCCTATTTTTTTCAAAATTTCAAACATTATTCACATTTTTTTATAGTTTGGTTTTTTTCCAAATTTATTCAAGATTTAACAACTGTTACAAATTTGAAAATATTCTAAAAATCAAATTAATTTTTGCATCAAAAACGCATTTTCCAAATTTCTTCTAAATGTTCAAAACATGTTCCTATTTCCAAAAATGTTCACAAATTGGAAAAAAGTTGTATTTTCATAAAAGGTTCATGCTTTTAAGAAATGTTTGTGAATTTCAAAAAATGTTTCGTTCAAATTTTTTGTTTGTGTTTTTTTTTATGTATGATATTTTCAAAAGAAACTATTCATAATTTGGAAAAGTATATTTGGCAGTTGATAGCTATCATTTTTGGAAAAGTTAAAAAAATGTTTCAAATCTGACGTTGCATTGTTTTTTTAAATATTCACGTTGACCATTGGTTAGCAGGACGCGTTTGTTTGAGTGGCTAGCAACATATGCTCTGGTCTTTGAGGTCATGAGTTTGATCACTCCCATACCGGGCCTGCTCCGCATCCAGTGTATCGAGCTAAGTCGACTTCTTCAGAATAAGGGACACCATAAATTATTGACGGTGGTAGCTTCTATGTGCCAATAAAGGAGAATATGTTGGTTAATTATAATTTAAATAAATTGTGGGCATGTGTCAATAAAAGAGAATATACCGGTTTGGCTCTAATTAAAGGGTGCCATGTTGAACTAGACAATACAGACATGTAGGGGTCTTGATCCATTCATATATTGAGCTAGAGGCATGTAATTTTATTATCCCGTTGCAACGCACGGGCATGTGTGCTATAAAATATAAAAGAGCAGAGATGTCAAAGAGAGTCTGTGTGCTATCAAACTCGATATGCAAAAAGCTTATGATTGGGTTGAGTGGCCTTTCTTAAGGAGATTATGTTGAAACTTGGCTTCCGAGAGAATTGCGGCAATTTTATTATGCAATGTGTTTCAAGCCTTCAAGGGGTTTACAGCAAGGAGATCCTTTATCTACTCATCTATTTTAGTATGCAATGTGTTTCAAGCCTTGGAGGACAACCGGAAGCCCTCGCACCCTTAGGGAACAATGCCTGTCGCCACCGGCAAAGAAGCAGACGAAACTAGCGGCACGGGACATGAGGAAGATTCCAAAGGAGGCTAGGTTTAAGCCTCCCAGGTCATGAGAGCAAGGAGACATGGGAGTCAATTTACCGAAGGGAAAAACCCGCTTGGGTTAGAGTTGATGTGTCGTAAGGACTATTGGAAGTTTCTTGTATTCGAGAAACCTGAGGACCTTGTCCCTGGACGAGTGGTATATTGTCGATGACTTCATGGGGCTGGAGCCTTACCTGCGAAACTCGCGTAAACTGGACAAGCTCACTTGCACTGCTGCAAGGTGCTACTGCCGCTTCTTTCATCAACTATAACTATAGCACAATTTAGTCTGTAATTAATTCTTATATGTTGCTCATCAGGTCTCAGATATTATATTTAAGAAGATGGGGAAACACATTCACACATCTTCTCAGGACCTCATGGATTTCTTTTCTTTTTTGCGGGGGAAAGGGGATTGTATTACTTAAATTGGTGCATCATCCTTACAAAGCCTGATAACATCGTCTGTACCCCCTCGCAACCAAATAGCTGTACGAGGTGTACATTGCCCATATGCAGCTAAACAAAGGCTAGCTTTATTCTGTGTTCTACTAATGCGCATAATCACAATCTCCCTTTCATTTTGTACTAGCAAAATGCCCCGTGCGTTGCAACGGGAGAAAAATATATAATAATCTTCAATGGCCACGACCACATTTTGCTGCATCACCAAAATACACTATCACTCTCATTTTCGTCACATCGTGAATTACTTTTTAAAATCATGAACGGTTTCTAAACTCGTGTATATTTTTGAAATCGTGAACATTTTTCAAATTCTTGAATATATTTACAGATTTTGAACATTTTCTAAAATCACGAACATTTTTTAAATTCATGAACATTTTAAACTATCTGCAAAAAAACCTGAAAATTGAGACGTTTCTTAAACATTTTTCTTGAATAGGTGAACTTTTTTTGGAAACTGGTGGAATAAAATTTTAAATTCATGTACTTTTTTTAAATTTAACGAACATTTTTCTAAATTGCATGACCATTTTTTGAATCAGCAAACATTTTATGAATCAATAAACTATTTTTGTGAGTCATCAACTATTTTTAAATTTCTACGATATTTTTAATTTCATGAATATTTTTTAAAATGGCAAACTTTTGTTCAATTTCATTAACATTTTTTAGTAAACACGACTTTTATTAAAAATTATACACATATTCTGACTTCCTGAACATTTCTTTTCAAAATTGAGATTTTTTTAATATGTGAACTTTTTTTAAGTCGTCAAATTTATCTGAATCCACAAACATTTATAAATTATTAAACATCTTATTTCAAAATTCACATTTTTATAATTTTCAGAATTTTTTTTTGAAGTCCCAAATTATTTAAAGTAGAAAAAAGCAAAGACAAAAAAAGAAAATAATTCTTTTTTTGAAAAACAGGTTGCCCGGACATGGGCCGGCCCAAACAGGCGCGCTATGTCTTCCCTGTGTGAAGCTTTTTTTATCACTTCTAGGTTGCATCGGAGGGTAATATTTTATAACTTTGGGGGCAATTTTGATGATGTACCGCAAGAAGCAATAGTTCCTCTATTATTAAGCAAACATGCCCGTGCATTGCAACGAGACAATAAAAACTGACATGCTTCAGCAAACATCAATTTTTTCATTAATCAGGTTGGGCAGGTAGAGGTTAAGTTTGACGATGACAAAAATGATGGATCAATTAACAATAGGACTCTTTAGGGTCCTAGATTAATTATTGTACTACCATCAGACAATATAAATGTTGTGCATGCAGCATTTTGAAAGTAATTTTACCTAGATACAATTATTGTTGTTCCTCCATAACACTAATGTTTGAGATAAAAATGTGTATAAGGTGGTTGTCAAGTTTTCTTCATACCATATCCAACGTGCCCATCTTTAGAGACTTCAGGCATGGCAACCTTTTCCTGATTCGGAATAATAGTTTCATTAAGAGCAACAGGCACTCGTCCCGCGCCGTGCTCCTCCATGCCGGCGCTAGTCCCTGTAGGAGCTACTCCGCGCCCGGCGCCCATCCCCTGCCGGAGCTACACCCGCCCGGCGCCTGTCCCCACAGGCGACACTCGGCTCGGCATCGACTCGCCGCGCCTGGCAGCGCCTGGTATCACGCGACCGCGTCTGGTCTTGCCTCGCTCGGCCTCGTGCTCGCCACGCCATGCTCACCATGCTCGTCGTGTCGCTCCCGCCGTAGGGGTCAAGCTCGCCTGCCAGCCTCCTCGGCTGCGAGCTCCCCTGCCTACTACATGTTTGACGAAATGTCGGGGCGGACATGTCAAAAATGGATCAGTTACTGTTGGCACGCACCGGCTGACTCAAACGAAAAAACGGACATAGACATCGGTTCGGCCGATCCAAACGAATAAAAACGGACAAATCACACGTTCGTTTGGGTCACTGCGCTGGAATTGCTCTAAACAGAGTAAAATTGAACCTTAAAACAAAAAAGCAATTCCGCATGCTAACACAGGATCGTGATGGACTCGAAGATTTTAATCGTCAACATGGGCTAGCTAGCTGTCACACGTCAGCTCGTCTAGATGAAACCAGACTCCACGCGTCCTATGGATCTGCCGTCGCAAACTTATCTCCCCATTATCTCGTTTCGTAACAATCCAATCTCTCCTACACGCTGCCGTCGCCAGGATCCTCCCCTCTGCGCATCTCTCGCACACCGCCACCACCTCCGCACGCCGGCGGATCCCATGCTCCACCGGCGGCCACCGTCGCTCCAGCACTGACGGCCACTCCTGGCCCTTTTTTCTTCTGGTTTTTCAGATTAGATCGGCTTTGTCACTCCTCCCGCCCGAGGCCGCAGTCACAGCTCGAGCACCGCCATTGCTGCCCCCTCCCCTCCAAATCAGACACGGGTCGGTCTCGCCCGCGAGCACGGTATCGCGAGCACGGTATCCCACGACCGCTTCCCTTTCTTCAGCTGGCTGCCGAGCGTCTCTGGCCAAGCCGCGCGTCGGTGAGCCCTCCCTTTCTTCCTCCATCTCGCTTCTCTCTCCCGTTCTTATTTTCTCTAAGAGCCCTCTCTGTCTTTAATTTTTCTCCAGAGAGACGGCCATGGCTGCCCGAGCGCCGCCGGTCAATGACCCGCCAGCGTCCAGACCCCCTCCACGCCATGCCCACCTCACCAGAGACCTGCAGCAAGTCCCATCCAACAATCGTGCCACCCTTCGCCCCCCACCCTGCAGCTCTGCAGCCTGAGCGCTTCAGCCGCCTCGCGCCCGAAGCAAAGGACAGGAGCGCCCTGCCACGGGCCTCTCCAGCGCCGGCAAACCAGGAGGCCGACCCCTTCCTTGACTCCTGCGGCCTGGACGCCGGCGGCAAGTGGCGCTCCGTGCCCATCTGTTGAGAACGCAAATGGATAAGGGGCGGTGGTGATGCAGTTTAATTAATGAGCATTGTTGGACTTGTAACCAATGCAGGGGTGTTTTCCAAAAAAACGACGCGTTTTCTCATATAACCCTTAAAACGGGACTGTGGGTTGAATTCTAAAAAAACAAAGGGTCTTTTTTGCAAAATTGCCGCGACGTACGACCAGAAGCACTCGGTGCTTTATTATTAGGGAAGATTAACTCCTTGATCTCCTTGACAACGGTCATTAACCTTGAACGGTCTGGCGTCTTTGCTTGTACCATCATTACCGCTTCTGCACAGTCCATCTCAAGCTGGATAAGGTAGTTCGTCCGCTACAGAGCGAAGGCAAGACCCTCTCTGCATGCTTGCAATTCAGCTTCTAGTGCGTTATCACATGTAAAGAGCTGCCTGCATGCTGTAAATATGATCTCCCCATTGGAGTCCCGGAGAACCATACCACAACCAGCGGAGCCGTCGGAGGCGAGGTAACTTCCGTCCGTGTTAAGCTTTTGCCCAGCCCTCAGGCGGACGCACCCAGCGCAACACTTCTCCCTTACTTGCACTTTCCTGTCCCTGAAGCTTTGGGTCAGCCCGTCCACTGTCCACCATGAGAACCATCTTGCCTTTGACCTGATCGTCCTGTGGGAACTGCTGGATGCAGAGCAACGAATTTATATAGCTAGTAAGAAACCGACGGGAAGCTTCAGTACGAGGAGGCGCCTTATCATGAGTAATCTCATTTCGAACATGCCATATGCGCCAAAGAACCATCAGCAGCACCATGCGGGAGACTTTTGGCAGCTTGTCCAGTACGCCGAACAGCCATTCAGGCCCCGTATTGCGCACCATCTCGACGTCTGGGATAGGCCAATCAGTTGCCATGGCTCGCCATAGTTCCTTCGCACGTGGGCATCTGCACATAGCATGGTATCCATCCTCGCGTTCCATACCACATAGAGGGCACAGATCATTAGGTTCCAAAGTTCAAGAGAATTTGTTCTCCCAAGTGGCGAGTGAATTTGTGACCAGACGCCAAGCAAACACGCGTACCTTAGGGGGAGCAGGGCACCCCCATATAGTATTCTAGATGGCGCGACGACCATCCGGTGCCCTGCTCGAGGCGCTTGCCGATGGACGCTCGCGCTCGTCCATGGCAAAGCGATATGCTGACCGGACTGAGAAGACACTGGATTTCTCTAGGGCCCAGGCAATGACATCGTCAGGGACGCGTGGGGATGCCTTATGCGCGTGATGGCGTCGACGTCGACCGACAGGAAGTGTTGTTGAAGGAGGTCCAGCCGCCATGCTCCATTGGCATCGATCAGGTCCGCGACGCGACGTAACCGGCAAGTCCCTTGGGGCGTAATGAGCTGACCCGACGGCTCCCGGGGTAACCACCGGTCCCTCCAGATGCGGATTTGCGTACCGCTGCCCACCCGCCAGATCAACCCCTTTTTCAGGAGCTCTAATCCATACTGGATCGCTTGCCATGTTACCGAAGCGTTTCCTGAGAAGACCGTGTCCTCCAGTCGCCCCTCCGGATAATATCGAGCTTTTAATACCTGTGCACAAAGACTCTCAGGTTTAGTCAAAAGTCGCCAAGCTTGTCGCGCTAGCAAAGCTTGGTTGAACACCCTGAAGTCGCGGAATCCCAAACCCCCACTAAGTTTTTGCTTCTAGATTTTTGGCCACGCTTGCCAGTGAGTTTTTCGCTTGCCTTTAGATGATCCCCACCAAAAGTACGGACCATCCTGTTAAGATCATCACATACGTACATAGGCAGCTTAAACGCCCCCATCATATTGGTGGAATGTCCTGCGCAACTGCTTTTATCATCGTTTCCTTTCCTGCCAGAGATAAGGTATCACCCCACGCAATAATTCTTTTGGTTAACCGAGCTTGCAAGTTCTGGCATTTGCCTTTTGATATCCTCCCGTCTGGTGTCGACAAACCCAAATATTTCTCTTCAAAAGTGGATACTTGAACATGCAATGTTGCACGCACCTCTTCCTGAACTATTTCTGGACATGCTTTGCCAAACATTAGACTGCATTTGGCAGAATTAATAAGCTGGCCCATGGCTCCTTCATATTCCATGATAATGGAGCGAACTTCGTCCGCTTGCTGTGTTTCCGCCTTGAAGAAAAGCAATGTATCATCGGCAAACAAGAGATGAGAAATACCGGGAGCCCGCCGACATACCTTCAGGGATGTAAATTTTCCTTTCTCTTCTCCATCCTTCAACAAGGCAGAAAGTCCATTGGCAATAAACAGGAACAAGAACGGGGAGAGAGGGTCACCTTGCCGTAGCCCACGCGACGGTGCAAACGAATCCAAGAGGGTGCCATTAAATTTGACAGTGTATCTAACCGAGGTGACACAAGTCAGCGAAACCCAACTTTTGCATCGTCCGCTTCAAGAAAACCCAATCATCTCGATCATATGTGAGGGAGTCCTGGACTAGGGGGTGTCCGGATAGCCGAACTATCATCATTGACCGGACTCCAAGACTATGAAGATACAAGATTGAAGACTTCGTCCCATGTCCGGATGGGACTTTCCTTGGCGTGGAAGGCAAGCTTGGCAATACGGATATGTAGATCTCCTACCATTGTAACCGACTGTGTGTAACCCTAGCCCTCTTCGGTGTCTATATAAATCGGAGGGTTTTAGTCCATAGGACAAACAACAATCATACCATAGGCTAGCTTCTAGGGTTTAGCCTCCTTGATCTCATGGTAGATCCACTCTTGTACTACCCATATCATCAATATCAATCAAGCAGGAGTAGGGTTTTACCTCCATCGAGAGGGCCCGAACCTGGATAAAAACATCGTGTCCCTTGTCTCCTGTTACCATCCGCCTAGACGCACAGTTCGGGACCCCCTACCCGAGATCCGCCGGTTTTGACACCGACAATATGCCTTTGAGAGGTCCAGCTTATAGGCACAAAAACTCTTAGCCGGATCCTTCTCTTGATGGATACGATGTATGCACTCAAATGCAATCAGTACATTATCTCTTATCATTCTTCCTGGTACAAAGGCGCTTTGCTCTGGTGATATAATGTCATCAAGGATTGGCCTCAACCTATTAACCAAGCACTTGGACACCACCTTATATATAACATTGCATAAGCTTATAGGTCTAAAATCAGTAAGCTTTACCGGGTTGTCAACTTTTGGGATAAGCACAATAGCAGTATTGTTCACCCCTTCTGGCATCACCCCCGACCGGAAAAACTCTTTTACACCAGCAATAACTTGGTCTTTCATTATGGCCCAGTTCCTCTGGAACATACGCGCCGGAAAACCATCCGGTCCAGGTGCTTTGAGAGGGCCTATTTGGAAGAGTGCATCAGCAATCTCCTTACTAGAAAAATCCGCACACAGGCTTCATTCATGTTATCAGTAACGCGAGCTTTGATAAGATCAATAACATGGTCTGCACTAAGCGTGGGATCAGCTGTAAACAGACTTGTGAAGTAATCCGTCACCATGCCCGCCATAGTGGCGCTGTCCTGCTGCATCACACCACTATCATCCACAAGTGATTTAATTCTGTTTTTACGCGCACGCCAAACTGCCTTATGGTGGAAGAATTCTGTGTTTCGGTCGCCCTCCCGCAGCCAGTCAATGCGAGAGCGCTGCATCCATATCATCTCTTCCCTGTAAAGAAGCTCATTCATGCGGTCAGTAGCTTCTCTAATGGTCCTCCGATCGGCATTCATAGCCATTAGTTCCTCGAGACGAGTACGAGATTTATTTATTTCCTTCACCACATTACCAAATTGCCTTTTACTCCACCCATGAAGCGCTTGCATGAGATCACCCAGGGCCACAGCAACGTCACCAAGGTTGCCCATGGCACCGGCTGAAGTCCAGGCTTGCATGATTACCTCGGGCAGCATCGGGTCACGCTCCCAAGCCACTTCATAGTGGCGACATCTCCTGCCGGTACTCTCTCTTGGTGGCTCGGACAAGCACCTCAAGAGGATCGGAGCATGGTCCGACGAGGGAGCAACAAGGTGCTTGACACCTGCCTCTAGAAACATGTCCCGCCATAGATTATTTGCCACCGCACGGTCAAGCCGTACTTTGACGTTCGCTCGGCCAGACCGCCGGTTATCATAAGTATATGGAAGACCTGAAAAACCAAGATCACCGAGGCCAAATAATTCCAAAACATCACGAAAATCAATCATCTGACCTGCCGATCGGGGAGTCTCAGAAAAATGTTCGAAACCCCACATGGCCTCATTGAAATCTCCAATCACTGCCCATGGCATGTCAACTTGGTGGCGTAGGTCCCGGAGAAGCGACCACATGCGGTGTCGGTCCTCCGTTCGGGGCTCGCCGTAGACGCACGTAAGCCTCCAAGGGGGCTCTCCCGCTGCGCCACTCACATAAGCATCGAAATGCCTTTCGTTCATAAATTTTACATCGAGATTCAACGACTCATGCCAATAGAGAGCAAGACCTCAACTAAGACCAACACTATCGACTGCTTCAAAGCCACTTAACCCTAGGCGAGATCTATATCTTTTCATTCTTTCCTTCGACTGCCTAGTTTCACAAAGGAAAACAATACTAGGAGAATAACTCTGCACCAAGCTCACAAGATCACGAGCAGTCCAAGCATTCCCTCCTCCTCGGCAGTTCCAACTCAAATGATTCAGGTTGCTAGTCTGGTTCCCCGGTAGCTCTATTCGAGGCAATTGTGCCGCTTACGTCACCGGACTCGCGGCCGCATGGCTTTTAGCTCCCCTGTCGGCTGGCTTCGGGTGGGTAGCGTCCTCACCGGATGCCCCTTTTTCACCCCCACCAACGCTCAGGATCACTGATGCAGCCGTCGGCCTGTGCGACGGTGGCGGCGATATAGAACTAGGATTCCTGGAGGAGCCGCCGGGGTCAAACTGAACACTGGCTGGACGGGGAGTGCAGCGTTCCCCTCGCAAAACTGCTCCTTCTCCATGACTATCACCATCTGATTGGGGGTGCCCTCCCCCGCCTGGTGGTGCAACATCCTCGATCAGCAGCGAATAACCAGATGAGGCGCTGGCCTTTCCAGATCGAACAACAGCGGGACCGCTACGGCCCTGGGAGCCCAGCGGTGGACAGGCGGACGAGGCCGCAACGGTTCCGTCATGCGGCCGAAGCACGCACACGGATATATCACCAACGGCGGCCAGGTTGAAGCCTGGCGGCGGCAGCGGCTGGGGCGTCGCCCCCAAATCGCCAGGACCCTCAAGCCCTAATGAAACGTTTTCCATAAGTCACTGGACCTCATGGATTTCAAGTGCAAATACCTCGGGCTTTAATGAAATCATATACAAAGATGGTGATGCTTCTATCCACCTACTAGTCAAGTTTTTTATGGGCATGGGGACTCTGGGGAGGACTCTGCCGAACAACAAGATCAAACTCACTAAAGTCGATTAGCCAAACCGTATGTCAATACACTATATTTGTTTGCTATGTCAATACAGTACGGTGGTGCAGATAATTCATTTTTGAAATGGACAAAAGATTTTTGTCATCTTATTAGTTAGTTAGTAAGAATGAGAGTTCGCACAAACCAAACAAGGGCAAGGAGACCGACGTACTCACCGCATGATCGCACCTAATATTCCATGTTGGCAGGTGGCAGCCGCCCTTGGACCATCTGAGTATGCGTGGGTGTGGCTCCATGAAATTCATTAGATTAATATGACAAATTCCCAACTAAGCGATGATACAGGTGACAGTGTCACGCACACTTTCGATAAGGTGCCTCATTAGTCATTACACTTACTTCACTAACTAACATGTAGATTAACATGCACACCTAGGTATTACGAATAAGAAAATTACATCTACAGAGATCAATCATATAGCCTCAGTCAGATTTTGGACATTCGTAACACATGAACATTACAAGACGGAGTAGCAAGCAAGCAACAAGTAAGCACTTAATGTTCTTTGAGTCTGATGATCAGTAGTAGAACGCTGGGAGCCAATCCTTGCCGTTGATGAAGTCAACAGTGAGGAACTTGGCTGCCTCCGCCTGGTCTAACTGTCGCGACCATGGCACACGCTGCGATCTGTCGGCCCCCGGCCCCGTGCAGTTGAACTCCCCGAGCATCACGTGTCTGCAAAATCAAAGCAAGCACAGACATATTATTGATCATTTCAAGATTTGCAGTTAATTCATCGGTCGGATGCTTGATCGTTGTTTGAATTTGTTTGTGCGTTCGTAACATACTCGGTGCTGCCAGAGAAATCGTAGTTGGTCCAGCCGGCAGGGTTGACAGTCTTGGAGAGGTAGGTGTCGGCGAAGACGACGCGCGAGTAGGCCTCATTGGCACGGCCCAGGTACACCTCCCCGACACCGTACACCTTCCCCTTGAGGAAGACGAAGCCGCTGCTGCCGCTCTCTTCCTTGCGGTCTTGCGCGGTGATGGACCCCAGGATCGGCGTCCGCCGGTCGGGCTTCACGAAGATCTCCGCACACTGGAATATGGACTGGCCGCCGCCAAAGATGAAGTCGATGTTGCCCTGGATGTAGCAGCTCTCGTAGTAGTGGCGGCCAGTACTATCGAAGAGGGTGTGGTGGGGACTGTAGAAGGCGCAATGGTAGAAGGCCACCTTGTCGCCACTGACCATGGTGGCCACCGTGCGGATTTCCGGGTTGTTCGGCAGCCCCGCGCGCGCCGCGTTCTATGCACACATATGAAAATAAGGTCTTCAGACGAAGTTTTACACTGGTTGGCAATTCGAGAATAGGAAGAGAAAGAAGAGGAAAGCAAGTAGGAGCGCACCCTGAAGCTAATGCCAAAGACGATGACATTGTCCGCGTGCACGGCGAACGTGGCCGACTCGGTGTTGTGCGGGGAGGCGGACTCGTAGGAGATGGACGTCCGGCCCTTGCCGTTCCCCCTCACGAAGATGAACGGCTTCGTCTCCGGAATCACGACTTTCTCCCTGCATCCATACGATAACACGCGCATTTGTGAAAACCCACACACACCCAACAAACACATGCCTCCTTCTAATTGCGCTACGTCCACATGAACAAATAATTGTGCGTGCATACGTACGCATAGACGCCGGCGCGGAGGTGGACGACAACCCACTCGGAGTTGCTGTCCGGCACCGCATCGATGGCGGACTGGATGGTCTTGAACTCGTCGTTGGGGCCGACGATCAGCGTGCGCTTGGCGTTGAGCTTAGAGGTGAGGAGGGGGCCGTTGACAACATCATCGCTCTTCTTGGCGAGCTTGTTGTGTGCGTCGCAGAGTGACAGCGAGAGGACCACCGCTGCGGCGAGGAGGAGGAGGCTAGGCTGGGCCATCATGGGGGGCGTGCTTGGGTGTGTTCTGCGAGAATAGCTCGCTGCGCCCCAGGACATTGCCGGGGAAGTGGTTGCTAATAACACGGTCCTCGTTTGTGGCCACTCGCTACTGGTGAACATGCGAAGGCTAGGAGGGCAAGGCGGGGGCAACTTCATGGTTTGCCATGCATGGTTAAAGTCAGGGGGACCCAGGAAAGAAAAAAAATTGAGAGGGGGCAATAATGTATGGCCATATTCAAGAATTAACAATGCAATCGTCCATATAAATTGAAACCTAGGCACAATCACTTCATTCTCCTTGAGATGACCAAATTCATGAAAGAAAAAACTATCAATTTGAAACAAAATGACTTACAATGGTATGTTAATATCTTGTTCCGAAGTTGCATAAGAGAACATTGATGCATTGTCAAACAATCTAACCTACAACCTGGAAGAAAAAAAATCCGAACCAAACGAAGGGAGAATGAAAATACTGAAGGATGCCTCTATACAAGCGAAAAAGAGCGTTTAGCACATTGCATTTTGCTTTGTCCCACGGCGATTTTTCACCTCATGAGAACGTTTGATTATCACTTCATTAGAGAAAAAACAGCAATCCCTTTTCTACAAATCAAATAAGACTATGGTTCATACCAATCAACACTAAAATGTTGATTGATCGTCACAATTGTCCTTTGCTTAAACTTTTTAGGACGAGGCTGATTTCGTCATGCCGATTGGGATTGTAATATGCAATCATCTTGCTGGGAACTAGTAAGAATAGATGATCCCAATGAAATTTTGGGTGTCTCAGTCTAGACTAAAGTTTGGTACTAAAAGTTAAATCTTACGAGAAAATTGTTTGAACTAATCTAGTCAACTAAATCTGTAAGTTATACACATTAATTGATGACACTATTACGGTTTGTATACACAGGAATTACAGACGAATAATTTTTTTGAAAAGAAAAAACTCTAATGATCTACTATACGTCTTACTTGATGTCAATTACAATGCTGAAATTGCAGAATCGGATACATCCATTTTATTGCTTTTTTCATGAACTTTAATCTAGACTACGGACTATTATTTCTCAAAAATAAACCAATCGCCACATTTAGATAATTGGTTCAGAGCCACCTGTTAGATACCGGTAAAGCGCACGCAATCTCTCAGAGCCTTCTATTCACAGAGAAAATAATTTAGATGATCTCACTAAGAAGTAAAATGTAATTAGGTGAAGATATTTAACCAGGGGACCTTTCGTGTCAACACCTAATTTTAGTTATCCGTTGAGGATCATTGGGGATGTTCCACGAAGATTTAATGTAAATTCTCTATACTCTGGTCTATCGATTTCTAAAGCTAGTGTGATGTGATATTGCCAGTTGCCATGATCTCAGCTGAAATATTATTTTCAGCTCCAAATGTTGTAAAATAGAATTGTGTTACAAATAGGCTGTCAGTTTATAATTGATTGTCTAATTTGCTATGTGAAGAAAGATATGTTTTCTAGCATTAGTAGTGATTATGTGTTTAATATTCTTTAGATGGCATATGTGGTAAGCAATCCAAAATAATCCAACTAATATTTTTAGTTTGCTATTTTTTCAGATGTTTTCAAGAGGACGAGAAATGGTACTTGAAGCTATAAAATATTTTGGCACTACTCCGTTTTACAATATGTAAAGTGGTTTTATAATTATCCAGCTGGTACGTTCCCTATAGTTGATATTATATTTCTTTTTGTTATGTTGTCTTTGAGTGATATACTACTGTCGTTCGATGGTCTAAAACTAGACTTTATAGTTAAGTAATTCATCGCAAATCCTTATACTAATTAAGTCAATGAGTAAACCCAATGGCTAAATTTTCAGGCTCCGCCACATGAAGAATTTGCACCTGGCTTCCACCTTTATTGCCCACATGAAATGGAGAGACAGCCAAGGAACTGACACTGGTACGCCGAGGACGCGGCGTAGGACTTGGAGCTGTTCCAGACCCAGGAGATGGAGTCAGAAGCTAGTGGATCCAGGGTTACCTGTTGCACCCGAGTGCAGAGGTTACATGGCTAGGGGAGATGCCCCTTGCTATCCAATATCCTTCTCTCTATAATATTGTTCAGCGAAGAGATGCGTACGTTGCAACAGTACTATAGTCAAATCCTCTAAATATTCAATTCAGGAGGACGCTAGTGGGAAACCGTTGGGAAGTTTGGCTCCATCTTGTGAGAAGATTGATGGACGTCCAACTTTCTCAACAGCCAGATCAGCTACGCTGGAAACTAGCTAAGAATGGGGAGTTTTCGGTTAAATCCATGTATTTGGATATTGTCAACACTAGCGATATTCCTAGTTCGAAACATGTTCGGAAAATCAAAGTGCCTTTAAAAATCAAAGTGTTTATGTGGTTTGTCCACAAACAGGTTATCTTAACAAAAGATAATTTGGTGAAGCGAAACTGGATGGGTTCTAAAAGATGTAGTTTTTGTGATAGTCATGAATCAATCAGACACCTCTTTCTTGATTGCCCTTTGGAAAAGATTTTGTGAAGGTCGGTCCACATAGCATTTAATATAGCTCCTCCGAATTCCATCAACACGTTATTTGGGACGTGTCTAGATGGGATGTGGCACCACGATCCGCATGGAGCAGGGGGCCTTCGCACGTCAGCCCAGGATAACACCTGACGCACGACAGGTCCATGATACAATGTTCCAGGTACAAGAATATTCATCAAAGACATGTGTATATAATTACATCAGTGATGAATATAATCTTCTGGCATAGCCCTAAGGCTATTTATATGGCAGCGGAAGTCTATTAAAATGGCGGCGGAAGTCTTGGCAGCATAACACTCTGGCTGGGCTCCACAACTCACAGGACTGGCAAGATTACGGCCTAGCACGACGGAACAAGTGAACGACGTACAAAACTGGCATGACATGCCAGGTCTGTACATTGAATGTACTTGTAAGACAACCAAATACATAGCATCCAAACAAGCAGAAGACAAAGCAAGAACCAAGCGTCTACAACAACTATCTCATATCAGAAACTAAGCATGGCATAATGTCAACCCAAGACATAAATCAGACTAACATCATGGCATCCACTAGCATGGCAACAACATGGCATATCAAATTTACTTCTAACTTGGCAATAGCAAAACATAGCATATCATCTCAATCATATCCATCAAAGCATGGCATGGCATGGCATAAATAAACTACCAATCATATCAAATGCAGACATAGCATGTTAACTGTATGCAACCATCACATGATCTACCATGGTTCTTTAAATGCAAACATATTACTCATGCAATGCAACCAAACTTGTGCACCGAGTCCCTCGGACTCTCTTACCAACGGTGATCACCTCACTTCCTGATCACCAACAGAAACAAACCCGTGATCCTTACAACGATCACAACCCGACCAACAACTGGCCCGTGATCCTTACGGCGATCACAACCCGACCACATCTGGCCCAACTTAATTATTTCAGGTTTATCCTCCATTTCGACCAAGAACCGATAGTGTACCCTACTACGAACTTATGCCCATGACCGAGGACGCGGCTATCGATAGTTTAAATACACTCTACAGAGGTAGCGCACTGTACCCACACTACAGAACCCATGGCCTTGCACTCCCATTCGGGTGGACTAAACGGCATTCCGACGAAACCGATCTACAGTCATGACACTCTCTCGGCCACTCCGACTCACTCCCCATTGGGCTAGTCCTGGGTGGCCCCGTGTCTACCTCCAGACACCTCAACGACCACCGTCGTGGACCGTCCCACTCTGGGACACGTGCACATAACAACAACAACAGGCTCACAAGGTTATGCTCCGCCTACCTGATCAGGGTAGCGCGCGCCCATAACCTTCCCTAGTTGGAGGGACCGACCAGAGGCACGACAATAGACCGCATTAAGGCCGTCCCATACCGGCAAATGTGGTTACACTTGGAAAAAGTTCGATTTGGCGGCACTATGACTCGATCCCATCGATGACGGAGGGGTTTTATTATTAAGTCATATTATTATCTTCTCCATCATCAATCATCATACCAGCATTTTAACATGAATGCAACAATGAGCATACATCATACAACTGCTTTAACAAAACATCGAGCTTCTCAAGTGAACACTTAGAGCATAAAGAACATGACAATACCAAGTACTAACATATCCACGGTGCATTACCCTCATCATAGCATTTTATAACGATGACATGAAAATAAATTAGAGTAGTGACATGGCATCATCAATAACAACATTCTAATTATCATGGCAAAATATATCATGAACACACAAGCATGCATGGTAAGTATAACGGAATAACTGCAAATGAAAACGAGAAGAAAATAACTACAACTACACACACACACAAGGTGGAAGAAAAGTCAACATGCAAGTTCTGGGCTCATGATAAGAGGTTGGCTTGCCTGGGGGTCAACAAATACTCCGGGAAGAACTGAGAAACGACCGCGGAAAAATTTGCCGGAAACAGTTCTCTCTCGGAGGGGGCTGTTTACGGACAAGGGCAAAGTGGTCATTTTCATAGTGTCAAACCATAGTGAAAATGATGGGACGGAACGGGCTTGACAAGACGAAGACGTGGGCGTTGGATTTACCTCAAACGGAGTTACGAGTAAAAAGATACGGACGCTTGAAACTCAGGGACCAATCTATAAAAAATCTTCTACAAACAGGTCCCTGGCAGTTTCAAACGGACACGTCTTTTCTTAAATACGTCTTCGAGTCAAGAAAACGGCTCGCGGCGGGTGCGCTTCCACTAATCTGACGTGGTGACGACTGGGTCAAAGGGGCAGAGGCGGGGCCGGGCTCCTGGGTCGCTGACGGGTGGGGCCGAGGGTCCCGCCTGGCCAGATGGCTAGGTCAACGCTCCAGCCGGCTCCTTCTCCCGACGCGCGCCTGACCGAGGGACGACGCCCGCCCCGACGGCGCTCGCCGGCGCGCCCGGCCACCTCCCGGGGCGCACGACTTACCGAAAAGATCAGGGCGAAGAGGCGCATCTCGGGATGGTGCTAGCTTCCGTCGAGGATCACCAGGGAGGGAGCTGCACGGCCCGCGGCAGAGAGGGCTTCGGTCGTCGGCGAAGTGGGGGCTATGGTGGCTCTGGCGATGAGGCGAGGAGCTGGGAGGGTCCGCCGGAGTTTGGGGAAGGTGCTGGTGGTGAGGAAACGGAGAGGAGGGCTCGGGGGAGACCGAATCGATGGAGGCCCGAGGCGGCGGCTAAGGCGATGGTGGAGGGACCAGAGAGGCTCCGGGCGAGGGGGAGAGCTGCGGGAGGGTTTGCTGACTGCAAGGGGGGCTCGGGAGCTGCGGAGGGGCTCGAGGGAGGAGGGGAGGAAGTGGCACGCGGCGGGCGACGTGTCGCGCGTCGGCGACGGCGCAGTCGTCGGCAGACGCGGCCAGGGCTCACGGGAACGCAAGGGAAGGCGACGAGGAGGGCGCGGACGAGCGCCAGAGGCTCATGGAGACGAGCAGAGCTTGAGGACAAGAGGAGGAAGAGGACAGAGGCGAGGAAGAAGACGATGGCCACGGGCGCACTGCTCGACCCTTGGCACGGCTCTTCGGAGTAGAAAACGGAGGGGAAGCGGGGTCCAGGCGAACGGCAAAGACGATGCGGAGCTGCTAGACATTAATAGCGAGGCTACCGACGGTCGGAGCAACGCTACCGACGAGAACAGTGGCTAGACCACCGTTTTGGCTGGCTGCACACGTAGTCACCACTGTCATAGCGCGCTCTGGGGTTTTTACTGCGGTCAAAACATGTCTACGGCATAGTACTTACAGAGTGAATTATTAGGACGGTAAAGACACGGTCATAGGAGAAGGAAGATGAGTAAAAAAAGCTCCACAAGTTTGGTGTTGCAAACTTGGCCACACTCTAGACATAAAACCAGAGAGGGTAAAAGGTAAGCTTGATGTCTGGGAGTCTTAAGGTAGGAAGGCTACGGTTCTCGGGGTTTTAAGGTCATTAGGACAATTATTTAGCATAGTTTCTGTACAACTGCTAAAATATGTCCAGAAAGCAAATGATGATGAACCACTCACTAGGAAGGTTGTATTGGGCTATAACTTGGCAAACCCTCGTGATTTGGCCATAAGTAGATTCTGTAAAAAGATCAACCCAAATGGAATTACCAAATTGGCACTTTCTTCACAAGCATTACTTTGGACCAGAAACTTGGGAAAATCCTAGGAAAATATTGGCTTAATAAAATTAGCCAAACTCTTGGGTAGGTGGGATATATGGATAGGAGAAGGCCTGGAATAATGTTCAGAAAAAATGGAGCAAGATAAAATATACCTGCTTCCCAAACTGAAAATTTGGACAGAAATGAAGAATTGCTCCTGTGCTCACATAACACAATGAAATGAGCTGAATTTGGGTGAAGGCTAATTATTTGGGATACTTGAGAGTATTAAAAAGTTTCATCTCATTTGGAAACTCTATGAAGATACTTCCTTCACAAAGTGACAATCTGGTCAGGAACTTTGAAAAATTGCACAGGGATCTAGGATGATTAGATTGAGCTCATCTTTGGTATCCATGTAATATGTATCAATATTAAACACCCTACCAATTTCCAGCTCAAATGGAATTAGGAATAAAGCACTTCCTTTGCAAAATTTCAGAGAAGGCAGAAACTTGCATTGGATCATGTGCTCAATTTTTGATCTGTGGAACATGAGATACTGATGGAACTAGTGATTATATAGCAAGGACAAACTCCACAATTTATGTGAGAATTTTATCAGCTATAAAAATAGTAGTTCCTTTAGAAAGTGGTAGAAATGCAATATTGGTATTAAATAGGAAAATGCAATTTTCCTTATTTAATTATGGACAATATAATTTCCACAGCTTGGATTAGGCATAATTATCAACTCCACAAATTCACATGAATTTAGGAGATGTCTAGCTATGCCTTTGGATTTTATTCCTCAGAATGGCAAGAAAAGGAATAAATCACAATTCAAAAATATTGCATGGGACTTGGCAATATTTTTGCATATCCAAGGTTTAGAAGGATAGAAGGGTCTCTGGGAACAGATGGGATGATCAACAGATCAAAGAAAATGATGGCTCCTTTGTAATCACAAAGGGCACAATCAAATTCCAAAAATTTGGAATTAGGGTTTGAGAGGGTTTCAGATGCTGCATGATACGTCTCCAACGTATCTATAATTTATGAAGCATTCATGCTATTTTATTATCTATTTTGAATGATTATGGGATTTATTATACACTTTTATATTACTTTTGGGACTAACCTATTAACCGGAGGCCCAGCCCATATTGTTGTTTTATTTCCTGTTTCAGTATTTCGAAGAAAAGGAATATCAAACGGAGTCCAAACAGAATGAAACCTTCGGCAGCGTTATTTTTGGGAAGAATATGATCCTGGAGACTTGGAGTTCACGTCATAAGATCCCCGAGGAATCCATGAGATAGGAGGGCGCCCTCCCCCCTACTGGGTGCGCCTCCCGGTCTCGTGGGCCCCTCGAGCACCTCCCGACCGACTTCTTTCGCCTATATAAGCCTACGTACCCTAAAACCATCAAAAATCAAGATATATCAGGAGTTCCGCCGCCGCAAGCCTCTGTAGCCACCAAAAACCTCTCGGGAGCCCGTTCCGGCAACCTGCCGGAGGGGGAATCCATCACCGGTGGCCATCTTCATCATCCCGGCGCTCTCCATGACAAGGAGGGAGTAGTTCACCCTCGGGGCTGAGGGTATGTACCAGTAGCTATGTGTTTGATCTCTCTCTCTCTCTCTCGTGTTCTCGACTTCACACGATCTTGATGTATCGCGATCTTTGCTATTATAGTTGGATCTTATGATGTTTCTCCCCCTCTACTCTCTTGTGATGAATTGAGTTTCCCTCTTGAAGTTATCTTATCAGATTGAGTCTTTACTTTGAGAACACTTGATGTATGTCTTGCCGTGTTTATCTGTGGTGACAATGGGATATCATGTGCCACTTGATGTATGTTTTTTGGTGACCAACTTGCGGGTTCTGCCCATGAACCTATGCATAGGGGTTGGCACACGTTCTTGACTCTCCGGTAGAAACTTTGGGGCACTCTTTGAAGTACTTTGTGTTGGTTGGATGAATCTGAGATTGTGTGATGCATATCGTATAATCATGCCCACGGATAAAGTGACAATGGAGTATCTAGGTGACATTAGGGTTTTGGTTGATTTGTGTCTTAAGGTGTTATTCTAGTATGAACTCATTAATAGATCGATCCGAAAGAATAACTTTGAGGTGGTTTCGTACCCTACCATAATCTCTTCGTTTGTTCTCCGCTATTAGTGGCTTTGGAGTGACTCTTTGTTGCATGTTGATGGCTTGTTATATGATCTATCTATGTTATTATTGTTGAGAGAACTTGCACTAGTGAAAGTATGAACCCTAGGCCTTGTTTCCTATCATTGCAATACCGTTTACGCTCACTTTTATCATTAGTTACCTTGCTGTTTTTATAATTTCAGATTACAAATACCTTTATCTACCATCCATATTGCACTTGTATCACCATCTCTTCGCCAAACTAGTGCACCTATACAATTTACCATTGTATTGGGTGTGTTGGGGACACAAGAGACTCTTTATTATTTGGTTGCAGGGTTGCTTGAGAGAGACCATCTTCATCCTATGCCTTCTACGGATTTATAAACCTTAGGTCATCCACTTGAGGGAAATTTGCTACTGTGCTACAAACCTGTTCCCTTGCAGGCCCAACAACGTCTACAAGAAGAAGGTTGTGTAGTAGACATCAAGCTCTTTTCTGGCCCTATTGCCAGGGAGGCTAGGTAAAGGGCACTCACTCACACCCCGTCAACTAAGCTCTTTTCTGGCGCTATTGCCGGGGAGGTGAGTGCTGGAAGGTATATCTTTAGATCTTGCAATCAAATCTTTTTGTTTCTTGTTTTATCACTAGTTTAGTTTATAAAAAGAAAACTACAAAAAAATGGAGTTAAGTTTGTCTCACGCGCTTCATCTTTTTAAAATCTTTCGTGAGAATGATGGAAAGGAAAATTGTGCTCAAGTGCTAGAAGAAGAATGCTTTAAAATGCTTGGTACTAAATCTTTGAATGATGAGCATGATTGCAATGTTGTTAGTATAAGCTCCTTGAATATCCATAGTATTAATGATGGTTGCTCTAATCATGATGAAAATATCTCTTATGAGCATGTCAACTTTTGTGGAGTGCATGTTTGCATGAACACACCAAATAGAGAAGATATTTATTGCAAGAGGCATAAGCTTTTAGAAACTAAATGGTTGCATCAAAGGCTAGGTGTGAGTGCTAAAAATTTAAAATTCCTTTGCCGTACTTGTGAACTTTGCAATGAACGTGGTCATTTACATCTCCTATGCAAATTGTTTCATGATCAAATCGTGTCCAAAAATTGTGATGATTTGATCTCCATTGCTCATTACAATGAACTTAGTTTGCTTTTGGGTTATGAAGAATTTAAACGTTTACTTAAGGACCTTCCAGAATTTGCCCATAAGAAATTCCTTGATATTGATCTAGAAAAGATTTATTTGTTTTGTGCGGAGAATTGCATTGAAAATCCTTATATTGCCAATTACCTAAAGAAAAGAAAGAAAATAGAAGATGATGAAAATACTAATGAAAGGGAAGAGACTTCCCAATATCCTCCTATTATTTCTCATGATGAATCAGGTAACGAGGAGGAGCTTTCTATTCAACCAATGTCATCAATAAGGAGCTCAAAGAGGAAGGTTGAACCCACACATAATATGAAGAAAAATAATAAAAGAAGGAGCAACAAAGGTAGAAAGGTATCCCTCCCAAATGATGTTGCTCCTACTACTCATTGTGATGATGATAATTGCTATTCTATTGGTGCTATCAATATTTTTAATGATGAGAGTGATTATGCTTATGATATGAAAGGGCCCAAGCTTGGGGAAGCTATGTTTGATGAGGATGAAATATTTGAGAATATATTTGCTGGAATTAATGTTTATCCCAAGCTTGGGGATGCTATGTTTAATGAACATGATATTTTTTAGCGTCCCAAGTTTTGATATGCAAAGTTGTTATGATGATAGCATGCCTCCTACTTATGATGATTATATTGATGAAAGTGGGTTTGGAAGAGTGTCAACTTTAGGAAGTAGTGATCCCACTATTTTGGAGGATGTTGAATCTTATTGTGATGAATATGAAAGTGGATTTGGAAGAGTGTCAACTTTATTCAGTGATTCCACTATCTTGGGACAGGTTTCAATCGATTATGATGAGAACGAAGTTGCTACTTGAGATGATTATTGTGATGAAACTTATGCTATAAAAAGTAGTGATGATTATATTTACAATTCTTGTCATGATTATGATTACCCTTTTTCTGAACATTACTCTTTTAATGTGGAAACAATTTTTAGTGTTCAAGTCTCTTATGATACTCCCACTACTATTGATGAGAAGAAATTTGCTTATGTGGAGAGTAGTAAATTTTCTATGCTTGTAGATCATGAAAAGAATGCTTTAGGTGCTGGTTATATTGTTGAATTCATTCATGATGCTACTGAAAATTATCATGAGGGAGGAATATATGCTTGTAGGAATATACTGAAAATTTCGTGTTTATGACAAATTATGCCCATCAAGTTGACATAGATATTTTTATCTAGGAGGTATGTGAACCGGAAATTCCAAGCGACCCTATTGTCGAGAGGATAAATTTAGTTGAAAGAGAAAACGAGTATTTGAAAGAAAAATTGAAAAGAATTGAGGGGGAGAAGATGGAATTGGAGTTGCATGTTGCCGATGTCATCGATGATCACAAGATCAAGATGGAGAAAATGAGGTTGAAGATTAGAAAGATTAGAAAATATGCCATTGATAGTGTGGCTTGGTATCATTATGCTGTTGAATCAATTGTTACCTTAGTTGCGATCTTCATCGCATTTGTTGTTGCATTTAAATTCTTTAGCTAGAGAGTTATTTGTATGTTGCATTTAATTAAGTGTTGTATATGAACTTTATGTATGAACTTTATGTATGAACTTTATGTTTGAACTTGTATTAATTTGGTCTATTCGGTGTTGTGTAATGAAGATGAGCCGACAATGGATGTATGATGACCGATGCTCTCCCGAGTTCATTAATGGCGTGCATACTTTTCTACGGGTCGCTGAGGCAAACAAGCGGGCGGATGGTTTTATGCCTTGTCCATGTGCTGGCTGTAAGAATGGTCACAGTTACTCTACGGCAAAAACCATTCACGTCCACCTATTTAAGTCCGGTTTCATGCCCCACTATAATGTTTGGACCAAGCACGGAGAAATAGGGGTTATGATGGAAGACAATGAAGAAGAAGAGGACGACGAAGGCTATCCTGGCCATGGGTTCCCTGAATACGATGATACAACAATGGGGGAAGAAGCTGAGCCGGCAATGCGGGAAGAAGCTGAAGAAGAGGCATCCACTACTAGGGAAAAGCCTAGCAGCAGCGCGGGTTTTGGGCCTATTAGTAGCGCGGGTACCCGCACTACTAATAAGGCGCTACAGCTAACTTATAGCAGTAGCGCGGGTGCAACCCGCGCTACAGCTAACGTATAGCAGTAGCGTGGGTAGAAACCCGCGCTACTACTAATCTGTAATCTCTGATTTTTTTTTAATTTTTTCGATTTTTTTTTGAATTTTTTTTCCTAATTTTCAAATTTCTGAATTATTTTAACCTCAAATCTCTAATCACCCCTCATCGCTGCTCAATTTAATTTCTAATCACCCCTCATCATTCCAAATCATCTAACTTCCCAGACGGTCACCCATCCTCTCACTACTCCAGCCTATGCACGCTTAACTTGCGGGTTCTATTCTCCCTCGTTTCCAATTCTGCACTTGTTGTTTTCCTGACAATAGTAAGATGTCAATCCTATTAACCTCAGGAATTTAGCTTGAGCATGAAGTCACACATTTCACTGTTTGAGTTTGAAACTATTGTTCTAAAAAATTAGTAACACTAATATTTCATGAATAATTAGTTTGACCATAGTTTGACCACAGTTTGACCAGATTTGACCACAGTTTGACCATAGTTTGACCAGATTTGACCAAAATTCAAAAAAACTAAAATAATTATTTAGTAACACTAATATTCTTGAATAATTAGTTTGACCATAGTTTGACCAGATTTAACAAAAATTAAAAAAAATGATTTTTTTTGAATTTTTTTGCCTCCAGATCTTAAAAGCCCCGTAACTTTTTTTCTGTTAGGCTTTTGAGGATTTTAAAAATGTTTAACGGGGTTCCCCCCGTTAAATTCAGATGTAACTTTTCGAGTAGATGATTTTTCATATAAAAAACTTTTTCATCCGAGTTCGTATGCAAAAGTTATGGCCATTTTACAATTTTCCAGAGAGATTTTGCAAATAAAGTCAAAATTCATATTTGTAAATTTTCCCAACAACTAGACCACATATCACATGGGAAACTTATTTTCTTTTATTTTTTTGACATTTTTATCATTTTCTTTTATTTTTTTAAACTGAAAAGGCGGTCCACGGGGGGGGGGGGGGGAGGGGGGGGGGGTAAACTTTGACAAATAGGCCATACCCCGCGCTACTACTATGACAGACGATTAGCAGTAGCGCGGGTTTTTAACCCTCGCTACTACTAAGTTGATAGCAGTAGCGCGGGTTAGTAGTAGCGAGGGTTAAAAACCCGCGCTACTGCTATCAACTTAGTAGACCGCTTAGTAGTAGCGAGGGTTACAAACCCGCGCTACTGCTATAAACTTAGTAGTAGCAAGGTTTAAAAACCCGTGCTGCTAGTAAGTAGCAGTAGCGAGGGTTTTTAACCCTCGCTAATGCTAAGATTCTGTGTATAGCCTTTTCCCTAGTAGTGATCAGATGAGCCCGCTGATGATCTAGGTCGGGCCATTGCCGATGCAAAGAGAAACTGCGCAAGTGATCTGGAGAGGATGAAGTTGCAGCGCATGTTAGAGGATCACAAGAAATTGTTGTACCCGAATTGCGAAGCTGGCAAAAAAAAGTTGGGCACCACACTTGAATTGCTGAAATGGAAGGCAGAGAATGGTGTATCTGGCAAGGGATTTGGAAAGTTGCTGGTAATGATAAAGAATATGCTTCCAAAGGATAACGAATTGCCTGAGAGTACGTATGAAGCAAAGAAGGCTGTCTGCCCTCTAGGGTTAGAGGTGCAAAAGATACATGCATGCCCTAATGACTGCATCCTCTACCGCGGTGAGTACAAGGATTTGAACGCTTGCCCGGTATGCGGTGCATTGTGTTATAAGATCAGTCGCGATGACCCTGGTGATGTCGAGGGCGAGCGCCCCAGGAAGAAGATTCCTGCCAAGGTGATGTGGTATGCTCCTATAATACCATGGTTGAAACGTTTCCAAAATAAAGAGCATGTGAAGGCGATGCGGTGGCACGCAGAAGACCGTAAGAAAGACGGAAAGTTGAGAGTACCCAATGACAGTTCGCAGTGGAGAAAAATCGAGAGAAAGTACTGGGAGGAGTTTGCAGGTGACCCAAGGAACGCATGGTTTGGTCTAAGCGCAGATGGCATTAATCCTTTTGGGGAGCAGAGTAGCAACCATAGCAAGTGGCCTGTGACTCTATGTTTGTATAACCTTCCTCCTTGGTTGTGCATGAAGCGGAAGTTCATTATGATGCCAGTGCTCATCCAAGGCCCTAAGCAACCCGGCAACGACATTGATGTGTAGCTAAAGCCATTAGTTGAAGAACTATTACATCTGTGGAATGGAATAGGTGTACGTGCGTGGGATGAGCATGGACAGGAAGAATTTGACCTAAAGGCGTTGCTGTTCGTGACCATCAATGATTGGCCTGCTCTCAGTAACCTTTCAGGATAGACAAACAAGGGATACCGCGGATGCACGCACTGTTTGGATGATACCGACAGTATATATTTGGATAGTTGTAGGAAGAATGTGTACCTGGGACATCGTCGATTTCTTCCAACAAGGCATACTGTAAGAAAGAAAGGCAAACATTTCAAAGGTGAGGCGGATCACCGGACGAAGCCTCACGACCGTAATGGTGCTAATGTACATGATATGGTCAAGGATTTGGAGGTAATCTTTGGAAAGGGTCCTGGCGGAAAACCTGTTCCGAAGGACGCTGACGGACGCGCACCCATGTGGAAGAAGAAATCTATATTTTGGGACCTGCCATATTGGAAAGACCTAGAGGTCCGCTCTGCAATCGATGTGATGCACGTGACGAAGAATCTTTGCGTGACCCTGCTTGGCTTTTTGGGCGTGTATGGGAAGACAAAAGATACACCAGAGGCACGGGAGGACCAACAACGTATGCACGGAAAAGACGGCATACATCAGGGTCAGGCCAGCTATGCTCTTACCAAAGAAGAGAAGGGAATCTTCTTTGAATGCCTGCTCAGCATGAAGGTACCGTCTGGCTTCTCGTCGAATATAAAGGGAATAATAAATATGGCAGACAAAAAGTTCTAGAACCTAAAGTCTCATGACTGCCACGTGATTATGAAGCAACTCCTTCCGGTTGCATTGAGGGGGCTTCTACCGGAAAACATTCGATTAGCCATTGTGAAGCTATGTGCATTCCTCAATGCAATCTCTCAGAAGGTAATCGATCCAGAAATCATACCAAGGTTACAGAATGATTTGGTGCAATGTCTTGTCAGTTTCGAGTTGGTGTTCCCACCATCCTTCTTCAACATCATGACGCACGTCCTAGTCCACCTTTGCGAAGAGATTAACGTTTTGGGTCCTGTATTTCTACACAATATGTTCCCCTTTGAAAGGTTCATGGGAGTCTTGAAGAAATATGTTCATAATCGTGCTAGGCCAGAAGGAAGCATCTCGAAGGGCCATGAAAATGAGGAGGTCATTGAGTTTTGTATTGACTTCATTCCTGACCTTAAGCCGACTGGTGTTCCTGAATCGTGGCATAAGGGCAGACTGGAAGGAAAAGGCACGCTAGGAGGGCATCAAATAATATGTATGGACGGGCATTCTCTCACTGAAGCACACTACACAGTTCTACAGAATTCCGCCTTGGTGGCTCCGTATATGGAGGAACACAAGAATTTTCTACAGTCCAAACACCCGGAGAAGTCTGACGACTGGATTACACGCGAACAAACGAGGACTTTCGCTAGTTGGTTGCAGAAATGTGCCCTTAATGATGGAGATATTCAAAATGACCTGTACTCGCTGTCCCAGTTACCATCTTCGAATATAATGACTTTCAAAGGGTACCAGATAAATGGGAATACATTTTACACGATCGCCCAAGATAAGAAGAGCACCAACCAAAACAGTGGTGTCCACTTTGATGCAACAACCAACACGGGAAAGGAAACATATTATGGTTACATAGAGGACATATGGGAACTTAAATATGGATCAGGTGATTTGAAGGTCCCTTTGTTTCGGTGCAAATGGGTCAATATGACACGAGGCGGGGTAACGGAAGACCCACAGTACGGAATGACAATAGTGGATCTCAACAATCTTGCGTATGCAGACGAACCATTCGTCCTAGCCAATGATGTGGCACAGGTTTTTTATGTGAAAGACATGTCTACCAGGCCGAGAAAAAGAAAAGATAAGGAAGCGAATGGATCATACGACGAGCCAAAGCGCCACATAGTTCTTTCAGGAAAAAGAAACATCATGGGAGTGGATGACAAGACAGACATGTCAGAAGATTATGAAAAGTTTGATGAAATTGCTCCCTTCAAAGTGAATATTGACCCGAGCAACCAGTTAAATGATGAAGATTTTCCATGGCTACGGCGCAAAGGGACACACGCGAAGAAAAAGTTTCACACCCAGAGATCTGGGATGTGATCGGCTTCACTATCATCACTTTCTTCTGTGTTTCACACCCAGGAGGGAATGTCTATAATAGTTAGGGTAGTTATGTGTTTTGGCATTTGAAACGCGAAGAAATTTTATGTGCAAACAAATTCTTTTCATGCATTTACTGATTTTTTTTCCAGCTAAATGACCCTGAAATTGAAAAGCATTTCAAATAAACTCAGAAAAGGTTGAAAGTTGGCATGGTATCATAATTTCATACAAATAGCATGTGCAAAAAAGTAGAGAGGGTTACGGAAAAAACTGGATGCACTTCGTGTACAAAATGAACAATCTCTTTCGAAATATCAGGGTTTCCTACGAAAACTGAACTATTACAAAGGCATTTCATTTTTTAAATAAGATAAGCATTACCAAATTGAATATAATGATAAAACACACTAATATTAAACATAATAAAAAAGAATCACTGAAAAAACTTTTTTCGAAGTTAAGTTTTTCACAAACTAGTGATTCACACAAATTTCAAATAATTCAAAATTTAAACTATTCAAATTTGAAAACTACCGGCACTAATAGAAAGTTTGTAATTTTTTGTACCTAAAGCAAAAATATTCACAAAGAAACTCTAAATACAGCAAAAAAAACAACTCAAAAATAAATAAAGCAAAAATAAATAAAGCGAAAAAAATTAAGAAAATAAAAAGCCCGCCTGAAGGAAATATGCCCTAGAGGCAATAATAAAGTTATTATTTATTTCCTTATATCATGATAAATGTTTATTATTCATGGTAGAATTGTATTAACCGAAAACATAATACATGTGTGAATATATAGACAAACAGAGTGTCACTAGTATGCCTCTACTTGACTAGCTTGTTAATCAAAGATGGTTATGTTTCCTAACCATGAACAAGGAGTTGTTATTTGATTAAAAAGGTCACATCATTAGTTGAATGATCTGATTGACATGACCCATTCCGTTAGCTTAGCACCCGATCGTTTAGTATGTTGCTATTGCTTCCTTCATTACTTATACATGTTCCTGTGACTATGAGATTATGCAACTCCCGTTTACCGGAGGAACACTTTGTGTGCTACCAAACGTCACAACGTAACTGGGTGATTATAAAGGTGCTCTACAGGTGTCTCCAAAGGTACTTGTTGAGTTGGCGTATTTCGAGATTAGGATTTGTCACTCTGAATGTCGGAGAGGTATCTCTGGGCCCTCTCGGTAATACACATCACTTAAGCCTTGCAAGCATTTCAACTAATGAGTTAGTTGAGAGATGATGTATTACGGAACGAGTAAAGAGACTTGCCGGTAACGAGATTGAACTAGGTATTGGATACCGACGATCGAATCTCGGGCAAGTAACATACCGATGACAAAGGGAACAACGTATGTTGTTGTGCGGTTTGACCGATAAAGATCTTCGTAGAATATGTAGGAACCAATATGGGCATCCAGGTCCCGCTATTGGTTATTGACTGGAGACGTGTCTCGGTCATGTCTACATTGTTCTCGAACCGTAGGGTCCGCACGCTTAAGGTTTCGATGACAGTTATATTATGAGTTTATGTATTTTGATGTACCGAAGGTTGTTCGGAGTCCCGGATGTGATCACGGACATGACGAGGAGTCTCGAAATGGTCGAGACATAAAGATTGATATATTGGACGGATATATTTGGACACCAGAAAGGTTCCGGATGAGATTGGGATTATACCGGAGTTCCGGGAGGTTACCGGAACCCCCCGGTAAGTATATGGGCCTTATTGGGCCTTAGTGGAAGGGAGGGAGAAGGAGCAAAGGGGGGGGGGGGGGTGCCCCCCCAAGCCCAATCCGAATTGGGAGGGGGGCCGGCCCCCGCTTTCCTTCTCTCCTCCCCCCTCTTCCTTCCCTCTCCTACTCCTATTAGGAAAAAGAGGGGGGAAACCTACTTGGAGTAGGTTTCCCCCTCCTAGGGCGCGCCTCCCCTTAGGCCAGCCCCTCCTCCCTCCCTCCTTTATATACGGGGGCGGGGGGCACCCCATAGACACACAAGTTTATAATTGTGATCGTTCCTCAGCCGTGTGCGGTGCCCCCCTCCACGATATTACACCTCGGTCATATTGTAGCGGTGCTTAGGCGAAGCCCTGCGACACTTAAACATCAAGATCGTCACCACGCCGTCGTGCTGACGGAACTCCTCCCCGTGCCTCTGCTGGATCGGAGTTCGGGGTGCGTCATCGAGCTGTACGTGTGTCAAGAACTCGGAGGTGCCGGAGTAACGGTGCTTGGATCGGTTGAACCGGGAGGACGTACGACTACTTCCTCTACGTTGCGTCAATGCTTCTGCTTCGGTCTACGAGGGTACGTAGACAACACTCTCCCCTCTCGTTGCTATGCATCACCATGATCTTGCGTGTGCGTAGGAAATTTTTTGAAATTACTACGTTCCTCAACAGTGGCATCCGAGCCTAGGTTTTATGGTTTGATGTTATTTGCACGAGTAGAACACAAGTGAGTTGTGGGCGATATAAGTCATACTGCTTACCAGCATGTCATACTTTGGTTCGGCGGTATTGTTGGATGAAGCGGCCCGGACCGACATTACACGTACGCTTACGCGAGACTGGTTTTACCGCCGTGCTTTGCACACAGGTGACTAGCGGGTTTCAGTTTCTCCAACTTTAGTTGAACCGAGTGTGGCTACGCCCGGTCCTTGCGAAGGTTAAAACAGCATCAACTTGACAAACTATCGTTGTGGTTTTGATGCGTAGGTGAGATTGGTTCTTGCTTAAGCCCGTAGCAGCCACGTAAAACTTGCAACAACAAAGTAGAGGACGTCTAACTTGTTTTTGCAGGGCATGTTGTGATGTGATATGGCCAAGACATGATGCTATATTTTATTGTATGAGATGATCATGTTTTGTAACCGAAGTTATCGGCAACTGGCAGGAGCCATATGGTTGTCCCTTTATTGTATGAAATGCAAACGCCCTGTAATTGCTTTACTTTATCACTAAGCGGTAGCGATAGTCGTAGAAGCAATAGATGGCGTGAATGACAATGATGCTACGATGGAGATCAAGGTCTCGCCCCGGTGACGATGGTGATCATGATGGTGCTTCGGAGATGGAGATCACAAGCACAAGATGATGATGGCCATATCATATCACTTATATTGATTGCATCTGATGTTTATCCTTTATGCATCTTATCTTGCTTTGATTGACGTTAGCATTTTAAGATGATCTCTCACTAAAAATTATCAAGAAGTGTTCTCCCTGAGTATGCACCGTTGCCAAAGTTCGTCGTGCCCAGACACCACGTGATGATCGGGTGTGATAAGCTCTACGTCCATCTACAACGGGTGCAAGCCAGTTTTGCACACGCAGAATACTCAGGTTAAACTTGACGAGCCTAGCATATGCAGATATGGCCTCGGAACACGGAGACCGAAAGGTCGAGCGTGAATCATATAGTAGATATGATCAACATAAGATGTTCACCATTGGAAACTACTCCATCTCACGTGATGATCGATTATGGTTTAGTTGATTTGGGTCATCACTTAGATGACTAGAGAGATGTCTGTCTAAGTGGGAGTTCTTAAGTAATATGATTAATTGAACTTAAATTTATCATGAACTTAGTACCTGATAGTATCTTGCTTGTTTATGTTGATTGTAGATAGATGGCCCGTGCTGTTGTTCTGTTGAATTTTAATGCGTTCCTTGAGAAAGCTAAGTTGAAAGATGTGTTGGAAATATGCCCTAGAGGCAATAATAAAAGTATTATTATATTTCATTGTTCATGATAATTGTCTTTTGTTCATGCTATAACTGTATTATCCGGAAATCGTAATACACGTGTGAACACATAGACCACAATACGTCCCTAGTGAGCCTCTAGTTGACTAGCTCGTTGTGATCAACAGATAGTCATGGTTTCCTGGCTATGGACATTGGATGTCGTTGATAACGGGATCACATCATTAGGAGAATGATGTGATAGACAAGACCCAATCCTAAGCATAGCACAAAGATCGTGTAGTTCGTTTGCTAGAGCTTTGCCAATGTCAAGTATCTCTTCCTTCGACCATGAGATCGTGTAACTCCTGGATACCGTAGGAGTGCTTTGGGTGTATCAAACGTCACAACATAACTGGGTGACTATAAAGGTGCACTACAGGTATCTCCAAACGTATCTATTGGGTTGACACGGATCGAGACTGGGATTTGTCACTCCGTATGACGGAGAGGTATCTCTGGGCCCACTCGATAATGCATCATCATAATGAGCTCAAAGTGACCAAGGTGTTGGCCACGGGATCATGCATTACGGTACGAGTAAAGTGACTTGCCGGTAACGAGACTGAACAAGGTATTGGGATACCGACGATCGAGTCTCGGGCAAGTAACGTACCGATTGACAAAGGGAATTGTATACAGGGTTTGATCGAATCCTCGACATCGTGGTTCAACCGATGAAATCATCGAGGAGCATGTGGGAGCCAACATGGGTATCCAGATCCCGCTGTTGGTTATTGCCCAAGAGTCGTCTCGGTCAGGTCTGCATGTCTCCCGAGCCCATAGGGTCTTCACACTTAAGGTTCGGTGACGCTAGGGTTATTAGGAAGACTAGTATGTGACTACCGAATGTTGTTCGGAGTCCCGGATGAGATCCCGGACGTCACGAGGAGTTCCGGAATGGTCCGGAGGTGAAGTTTTATATATGGGAAGTTGTCATACGGACACCGGAAAGTTCCGGGGGTTATCGGTATTGTACCGGGGCCACCGGAGGGGTTCCGGGGGTCCACCGGGAGGGGCCACCCCTCCCGGAGGGCCACATGGGACGCAAAGGAGAGGGAGCCAGCCCCTGGAGGGCTGGGCGCGCCCCCCACCTTGGGCCCATGCGCCTAGGGTTGGGGGGGAAACCCTAAGGGGGGCGCCCCCCTTGCTTGGGGGGCAAGCCTCCCCTCCCTGGCCGCCGCCCCCCCTCTAGATCCCATCTAGAGGGGTCGGCCCCCCTTGCCCCTTCCCCTATAAATAGAGGGGTGGGGGGAGGGCTGCTGTACCCATCTCCAAGGCGCAGCCCCTCCCCTCCCCAACACCTCTCCTCCTCCGTAAGCGCTTGGCGAAGCCCTGTCGGAGTACTGCTGCACCAACACCACCACGCCGTCGTGCTGCCGTTGGAGCGAGCTTCCTCAACCTCTCCTTCCCCCTTGCTGGATCAATAAGGAGGAGACGTCTCCCGTCCCGTACGTGTGTTGAACGCGGAGGTGCTGTCCGTTCAGCACTTGGACATTGGTGGTCTGAATCACGTCAAGTACGACTCCATCATCACCTTGCAAGCTTCCGCACGCGATCTACAAGTGGTATGTAGATGCAAACTCTCTTCCATGACTCGTTGCTTAGATGAACTCATAGATGGATCTTGGTGAAACCGTAGGAAAAATTTTAATTTTCTGCAACGTTCCCCAACAGTGGCATCATGAGCTAGGTCTATGCGTAGTTCTCTAATGCACGAGTAGAACACAATTTTGTTGTGGGCGTGGACCTTGTCAACTTGCTTGCCTCTACTAGTCTTTTCTTCCTTCAGCGGTATTGTGGGATGAAGCGGCCCGGACCAACCTTACACGTACGCTTACGTGAGACCGGTTCCACCGATTGACATGCACTAGTTGCATAAGGTGGCTGGCGGGTGTCTGTCTCTCCCACTTTAGTTGGAGAAGATTCGATGAAAAGGGCCCTTATGAAGGGTAAATAGAAGTTGACAAAATCACGTTGTGGTTATTCGTAGGTAAGAAAACGTTCTTGCTAGAACCCAATCGCAGCCACGTAAAAGATGCAACAACAATTAGAGGACGTCTAACTTGTTTTTGCAGCGATTGATCATGTGATGTGATATGGCCAGAAGTTGTGATGAATGATGAATTGTGATGTATGAGATCATGTTCTTGTAATAGGATTCACGACTTGCATGTCATGAGAATGACAACCGGCAGGAGCCATAGGAGTTGTCTTTATTTTTTGTATGACCTGCATGTCATTGAAGAACGCCATGTAAACTACTTTACTTTATTGCTAAACGCGTTAGCCATAGAAGTAGAAGTAGTCGTTGGCGTGACAACTTCATGAAGACACGATGATGGAGATCATGGTGTCAAGCCGGTGACAAGATGATCATGGAGCCCCGAAGATGGAGATCAATGGAGCTATATGATATTGGCCATATCATGTCACAACTATATAATTGCATGTGATGTTTATTATGTTTATGCATCTTGTTTACTTAGGACGAGGTAGTAAATAAGATGATCCCTTAAAAAAATTTCAAGAAGTGTTCTCCCCTAACTGTGCACCGTTGCTACAGTTCGTCGCTTCTAAGCACCACGTGATGATCGGGTGTGATGGATTCTTACGTTCACATACAACGGGTGTAAGACAATTTTACACAGCAAAAACACTTAGGGTTAACTTGACGAGCCTAGCATGTACAGACATGGCCTCGGAACACGGAGACCAAAAGGTCGAACACGAGTCGTATGGAAGATACGATCAACATGGAGATGTTCACCGACGATGACTAGTCCGTCTCACGTGATGATCAGACACGGGCTAGTCGACTCGGATCGTGTGACACTTAGATGACTAGAGGGATGTCTAATCTAAGTGGGAGTTCATAATTTGATTAGAACTTTATTATCATGAACTTAGTCTAAAACCTTTGCAAATATGTCTTGTAGATCAAATGGCCAACGCTAATGTCAACATGAACTTCAACGCGTTCCTAGAGAAAACCAAGCTGAAAGATGACGGCAGCAACTATACGGACTGGGTCCGGAACCTGAGGATCATCCTCATAGCTGCCAGGAAGCAATATGTCCTAGATGGACCGCTAGGTGACGCTCCCGTCCCAGAGAGCCAAGACATTATGAATGCTTGGCAAACTCGTGCTGATGATTACTCCCTCATTCAGTGCGGCATGATTTACAGCTTAGAACCGGGGCTCCAAAAGCGTTTTGAGCATCACGGAGCATATGAGATGTTCGAAGAGCTGAAACTAGTTTTTCAAGCTCATGCCCGGGTCGAGAGATATGATGTCTCCGACAAGTTCTACAGTTGTAAGATGGAGGAAAACAGTTCTGTCAGTGAGCACATCCTAAAGATGTCTGGGTTGCACAACCGTATGACCCAGCTGAACATTAACCTCCCAGATGAGGCGGTCATTGACAGAATCCTCCAGTCGCTCCCACCAAGCTACAAGAGCTTTGTGATGAACTACAACATGCAAGGGATGGTGAAGACCATTCCTGAAGTGTTCTCGATGCTGAAGTCAGCAGAGGCTGAAATCAAGAAAGAACATCAAGTGTTGATGGTCAATAAGACCACTAAGTTCAAGAAGGGCAAGGGCAAGAAGAACTTCAAGAAGGACAGCAAGGATGTTGCCACGCCCGGTAAGCCAGTTGCCGGGAAGAAGTCAAAGAATGGACCCAAGCCTGAGACTGAGTGCTTTTATTGCAAGGGGAAGGGTCGCTGGAAGCGGAACTGCCCCAAATACTTAGCGGATAAGAAGGCCGGCAACACTAAAGGTATATTTTA
Source organism: Triticum timopheevii (assembly GCA_963921465.1). NCBI lineage: Eukaryota > Viridiplantae > Streptophyta > Magnoliopsida > Poales > Poaceae > Triticum > Triticum timopheevii. The sequence goes on from OY997266.1 coordinate 663,813,833, forward strand.
TATACATGTAATTGATGTATACCTTACCAGTACTCGTAGTAACTCCTAGGTATTTGATACCGGTGCCGTTGCTCATATTTGTAACTCACAGCAGGAGCTGCGGAATAAACAGAGACTGGCAAAGGATGAGGTGACGATGCGCGTCGGGAATGGTTCCAGAGTCGATGTGATCGCCGTCGGCACGCTGCCTCTACATTTACCTACGGGATTAGTTTTGAACCTTAATACTTGTTATTTAGTGCCAAGTTTGAGCATGAACATTGTATCTGGATCTCGTTTAATACGAGATGGCTACCCATTTAAGTCTGAGAATAATGGTTGTTCGATTTATATGAGAGATATGTTTTATGGTCATGCTCCGATGGTCAATGGTTTATTCTTAATGAATCTCGAGCGTAATATTACACATGTTCATAGTGTGGATGCCAAAAGATGTAAAGTTGATAACGATAGTCCCACATACTTGTGGCACTGCCGCCTTGGTCAAATTGGTGTCAAGCGCATGAAGAAGCTCCATGCTGATGGACTTTTAGAGTCTCTTGATTATGAATCATTTGACACATGCGAACCATGCCTCATGGGCAAAATGACCAAGACTCCGTTCTCCGGAACAATGGAGCGAGCAACCAACTTGTTGGAAATCATACATACCGATGTATGCGGTCCAATGAGCGTTGAGGCTCGCGGAGGATATCGTTATGTTCTCACTCTCACTGATGACTTGAGTAGATATGGGTATGTTTACTTAATGAAACACAAGTCTGAAACCTTTGAAAAGTTCAAGGAATTTCAGAATGAGGTGGAGAATCAACGTGACCGAAAGATAAAGTTCCTACGATCAGATCGTGGAGGAGAATACTTAAGTCACGAATTTGGTACACACTTAAGGAAATGTGGAATTGTTTCACAACTCACGCCGCCTGAAACACCTCAGCGTAACGGTGTGTCCGAACGTCGTAATCGCACTCTATTAGATATGGTGCGGTCTATGATGTCTCTTACCGATTTACCGCTATCATTTTGGGGATACGCTCTAGAGACAGCTACATTCACTTTAAATAGGGCACCGTCTAAATCCGTTGAGACGACACCGTATGAATTATGGTTTGGGAAGAAACCTAAGCTGTCGTTTCTAAAAGTTTGGGGATGCGATGCTTATGTCAAGAAACTTCAACCTGAAAAGCTCAAACCCAAGTCGGAAAAATGCGTCTTCATAGGATACCCTAAGGAAACTGTCGGGTATACCTTCTACTTAAGATCTGAGGGCAAGATCTTTGTTGCCAAGAACGGATGCTTTCTGGAAAAAGAGTTTCTCTCGAAAGAAGTAAGTGGGAGGAAAGTAGAACTCGATGAAGTACTACCTCTCGAACGGGAAAGTGGTGCAGCACAGGAAAATGTTCCTGTGATGCCCACACCAACTGAAGAGGAAAACAATGATGATGATCAAGGTACTTCGGATCAAGTTGCAACTGAACTTCGTAGGTCCACAAGGACAGGTTCCGCACCAGAGTGGTACGGCAACCCTGTCCTGGAAATCATGTTGTTAGACAACGGTGAACCTTCGAACTATGAAGAAGCGATGGCGGGCCCAGATTCCAACAAGTGTCTTGAATCCATGAAATCCGAGATAGAATCCATGTATGAAAACAAAGTATGGACTTTGACAGACTTGCCCGATGATCGGCGAGCGATAGAAAACAAATGGATGTTCAAGAAGAAGACGGACGCGGATGGTAATGTTACCATCTATAAAGCTCGGCTTGTCGCTAAGGGTTATCGACAAGTTCAAGGGATTGACTACGACGAGACATTCTCTCCCGTAGCGAAGCTGAAGTCCGTCCGAATCATGTTAGCAATTGCCGCATACTATGATTATGAGATATGGCAGATGGACGTCAAAACGACATTCCTTAACGGACATCTTAAGGAAGAGCTGTATATGATGCAGCCGGAAGGTTTTGTCGATCCCAAGAACGCTAACAAAGTATGCAAGCTCCTGCGATCCATTTATGGGCTGGTGCAAGCATCTCGGAGTTGGAACATTCGCTTTGATGAGATGATCAAAGCGTTTGGGTTTATGCAGTCTTATGGAGAAGCCTGCGTTTACAAGAAAGTGACTGGGAGCTCTATAGCATTTCTCATATTATATGTAGATGACATACTCTTGATGGGAAATGATACAAAACTTCTGGATAGCATTAAGGCCTACTTGAATAAGTGTTTTTCAATGAAGGACCTTGGAGAAGCTGCTTATATATTAGGAATCAAGATCTATAGAGATAGATCGAGACGCCTCATAGGTCTTTCACAAAGCACATACCTTGATAAGATTTTGAAGAGGATCAAAATGGATCAGTCCAAGAAAGGGTTCTTGCCTATGTTACAAGGTGTGAGATTGAGCTCAGCTCAGTCACCGACCACGGCAAAACATAAAGAAGAGATGAGTGTCATCCCCTATGCTTCAGCCATAGGATCTATTATGTATGCCATGTTGTGTACTAGACCCGATGTAAACCTTGCCGTAAGTTTGGTAGCAAGATACCAAAGTAATCCCGGCAAGGAACACTGGACAGCGGTCAAGAATATCCTGAAGTACCTGAAAAGGACAAAGGACATGTTTCTCGTTTATGGAGGAGACGAAGAGCTCGTCGTAAAGGGTTACGTAGATGCTAGCTTCGACTCAGATCTGGATGACTCTAAGTCACAAACCGGATACGTGTATATGTTGAACGGTGGAGCAGTAAGCTGGTGCAGCTGCAAGCAAAGCGTCGTGGCGGGATCTACGTGTGAAGCGGAGTACATGGCAGCCTCGGAGGCAGCGCATGAAGCGATTTGGGTGAAGGAGTTCATCACCGACCTAGGAGTCATACCCAATGCGTCGGGGCCGATCAAACTCTTCTGTGACAACACTGGAGCTATTGCCCTTGCCAAGGAGCCCAGGTTTCACAAGAAGACCAGGCACATCAAGCGTCGTTTCAACTCCATCCGTGAAAATGTTCAAGATGGAGATATAGAGATTTGCAAAGTGCACACGGATCTGAATGTCGCAGATCCGTTGACTAAACCTCTCTCGCGGGCAAAACATGAGCAACACCAGAACTCTATGGGTGTTCGATTCATCACAATGTAACCAGATTGGTGACTCTAGTGCAAGTGGGAGACTGTTGGAAATATTCCCTAGAGGCAATAATAAAAGTATTATTATATTTCATTGTTCATGATAATTGTCTTTTGTTCATGCTATAACTATATTATTCGGAAATCGTAATACACGTGTGAACACATAGACCACAATACGTCCCTAGCGAGCCTCTAGTTGACTAGCTCGTTGTGATCAACAGATAGTCATGGTTTCCTGGCTATGGACATTGGATGTCGTTGATAACGGGATCACATCATTAGGAGAATGATGTGATGGACAAGACCCAATCCTAAGCATAGCACAAAGATCGTGTAGTTCGTTTGCTAGAGCTTTGCCAATGTCAAGTATCTCTTCCTTCGACCATGAGATCGTGTAACTCCTGGATACCGTAGGAGTGCTTTGGGTGTATCAAACGTCACAACGTAACTGGGTGACTATAAAGGTGCACTACAGGTATCTCCGAAAGTATCTATTGGGTTGACACGGATCGAGACTGGGATTTGTCACTCCGTATGACAGAGAGGTATCTCTGGGCCCACTCAGTAATGCATCATCATAATGAGCTCAAAGTGACCAAGGTTTTGGCCACGGGATCATGCATTACGGTACGAGTAAAGTGACTTGCCGGTAACGAGACTAAACAAGGTATTGGGATACCGACGATCGAGTCTCGGGCAAGTAACGTACCGATTGACAAAGGGAATTGTATACAGGGTTTGATCGAATCCTCGACATCGTGGTTCAATCGATGAAATCATCGAGGAGCATGTGGGAGCCAACATGGGTATCTAGATCCCGCTGTTGGTTATTGCCCGAGAGTCGTCTCGGTCATGTCTGCATGTCTCCCGAGCCCGTAGGGTCTTCACACTTAAGGTTCGGTGACGCTAGGGTTATTAGGAAGACTAGTATGTGACTACCGAATGTTGTTTGGAGTCCCGGATGAGATCCCGGACGTCACGAGGAGTTCCGGAATGGTCCGGAGGTGAAGTTTTATATATGGGAAGTTGTCATACGGACACCGGAAAGTTCCCGGGGGTTATCGGTATTGTACCGGGGGCACCGGAGGGGTTCCGGGGGTCCACCGGAAGGGGCCACCCCTCCCGGAGGGCCACATGGGCTGCAAAGGAGAGGGAGCCAGCGCCTGGAGGGCTGGGCGCGCCCCCCACCTTGGGCCCATGCGCCTAGGGCTGGGGGGGAAACCCTAAGGGGGGCGCCCCCCTTGCTTGGGGGGCAAGCCTCCCCTCCCTGGCCGCCGCCCCCCCTCTAGATCCCATCTAGAGGGGTCGGCCCCCCTTGCCCCTTCCCCTATAAATAGAGGGGTGGGGGGAGGGCTGCTGTACCCATCTCCAAGGCGCAGCCCCTCCCCTCCGCAACACCTCTCCTCCTCCGTAAGCGCTTGGCGAAGCCCTGTCGGAGTACTGCTGCACCAACACCACCACGTCGTCGTGCTGCCGTTGGAGCGAGCTTCCTCAACCTCTCCTTCCCCCTTGCTGGATCAAGAAGGAGGAGACGTCTCCCGTCCCGTACGTGTGTTGAACGCGGAGGTGCTGTCCGTTCAGCACTTGGACATCGGTGATCTGAATCACGTCGAGTACGACTCCATCATCACCTTGCAAGCTTTCGCACGCGATCTACAAGTGGTATGTAGATGCAAACTCTCTCCCATGACTCGTTGCTTAGATGAACTCATAGATGGATCTTGGTGAAACCGTAGGAAAAATTTTAATTTTCTGCAACGTTCCCCAACAAGATGATGGTAGCAACTACGCGGACTGGGTCCGTAACTTGAGGATTATCCTCATTGCTGCACAGAAAAATTACGTCCTAGAAGCACCGCTGGGTGCCAGGCCTGCTGCTGATGCAACTGACGATGTTAAGAACGTCTGGCAGAGCAAAGCTGATGACTACTCGATAGTTCAATGTGCCATGCTTTACGGCTTAGAATCGGGACTTCAACGACGTTTTGAACGTCATGGAGCATATGAGATGTTCCAGGAGTTGAAATTAATATTCCAAAAGAATGCCCGGATTGAGATATACGAAGTCTCCAATAAGTTCTATAGCTGCAAGATGGAGGAGAATAGTTCTGTCAGTGAGCACATACTCAAGATGTCTGGGTATTGTAATCACTTGATTCAACTGGGAGTTACTCTTCCGGATGATAGCGTCATTGACAGAATTCTCCAATCACTTCCACCAAGCTACAAGAGCTTCATGATGAACTATAATATGCAAGGGATGGATAAGACGATTCCCGAGCTCTTCGCAATGCTAAAGGCTGCGGAGGTAGAAATCAAGAAGGAGCATCAAGTGTTGATGGTCAACAAGACCACTAGTTTCAAGAAAAAGGGCAAAGGGAAGAAGAAGGGGAACTTCAAGAAGAACAACAAACAAGTTGCTGCTCAAGAGAAGAAACCCAAGTCTGGACCTAAGCCTGAAACTGGGTGCTTCTACTGCAAGCAGACTGGTCACTGGAAGCGGAACTGCCCCAAGTATTTGGCGGATAAGAAGGATGGCAAGGTGAACAAAGGTATATGTGATATACATGTTATTGATGTGTACCTTACTAGAGCTCGCAGTAGCACCTGGGTATTTGATACTGGTTCTGTTGCTAATATTTGCAACTCGAAACAGGGACTACGGATTAAGCGAACACTGGCAAAGGACGAGGTGACGATGCGTGTGGGAAATGGTTCCAAAGTCGATGTGATCGCGGTCGGCACGCTACCTCTACATCTACCTTCGGGATTAGGATTAGACCTAAATAATTGTCATTTGGTGCCAGCGTTGAGCATGAACATTATATCTGGATCTTGTTTGATGCGAGATGGTTACTCATTTAAATCAGAGAATAATGGTTGTTCTATTTATATGAGTAATATCTTTTATGGTCATGCACCCTTGAAGAGTGGTCTATTTTTGATGAATCTCGATAGTAGTGATACACATATTCATAGTGTTGAAGCCAAAAGATGCAGAGTTGATAATGATAGTGCAACTTATTTGTGGCACTACCGTTTAGGTCATATCGGTGTAAAGCGCATGAAGAAACTCCATACTGATGGTCTTTTGGAACCACTTGATTATGAATCACTTGGTACTTGCGAACCGTGCCTCATGGGCAAGATGTCCAAAACGCCATTCTCCGGTACTATGGAGAGAGCAACAAATTTGTTGGAAATCATACATACAGATGTATGTGGTCCGATGAATGTTGAGGCTCGTGGCGGATATTGTTATTTTCTCACCTTCACAGATGATTTAAGCAGATATGGGTATATCTACTTAATGAAGCATAAGTCTGAAACATTTGAAAAGTTCAAAGAATTTCAGAGTGAAGTTGAAAATCATCGTAACAAGAAAATAAAGTTTCTACGATCTGATCGTGGAGGAGAATATTTGAGTTACGAGTTTAGTCTACACTTAAAACAATGTGGAATAGTTTCGCAACTCACGCCACCCGGAACACCACAGCGTAATGGTGTGTCCGAACGTCGTAATCGTACTTTACTTGATATGGTGCGATCTATGATGTCTCTTACAGATTTACTGCTATCATTTTGGGGTTCTGCTTTAGAGACGGCCACATTCACGTTAAATAGGGCACCGTCGAAATCCGTTGAGACGACACCTTATGAACTATGGTTTGGCAAGAAACCAAAGTTGTCGTTTCTTAAAGTTTGGGGATGCGATGCTTATGTAAAAAAGCTTCAACCTGATAAGGTCGAACCCAAATTGGAGAAATGTGTCTTCATAGGATACCCAAAGGAGACAGTTGGGTACACCTTCTATCACAGATCCGAAGGCAAGACATTCGTTGCTAAGAATGGATCCTTTCTAGAGAAGGAGTTTCTCTCGAAAGAAGTGAGTGGGAGGAAAGTAGAACTTGATGAGGTAACTGTACCTACTCCCTTGTTGGAAAATAATACATCACAGGAACCGGTTTCTGTGACGTCAAAACCAACTAGTGAGGAAGTTGATGATGATGATCATAGAACTTCAGATCAAGTTAATACAGAACCTCGTAGGTCGAACAGAGTAAGATCCGCACCAGAGTGGTACGGTAATCCTATTCTGGAAGTCATGCTACTAGATCATGATGAACCTACGAACTATGAAGAAGCGATGGTGAGCCCAGATTCCGCAAAATGGCTTGAAGCCATGAAATCTGAGATGGGATCCATGTATGAGAACAAAGTATGGACTTTGGTTGACTTGCCCGATGGTCGGCAAGCAATTGAGAATAAATGGATCTTCAAGAAGAAGACTGACGCTGACGCTAATGTTACTGTCTACAAAGCTCGACTTGTTGCAAAAGGTTTTCGACAAGTTCAAGGGGTTGACTACGATGAGACCTTCTCACCCGTAGCGATGCTTAAGTCTGTCCGAATCATGTTAGCAATTGCCGCATTTTAGGATTATGAAATTTGGCAAATGGATGTAAAAACTGCATTCCTGAATGGATTTCTGGAGGAAGAGTTGTATATGATGCAACCAGAAGGTTTTATCGATCCAAAGGGAGCTAACAAAGTGTGCAAGCTCCAGCGATCCATTTATGGACTGGTGCAAGCCTCTCGGAGTTGGAATAAACGTTTTGATAGTGTGATCAAAGCATTTGGGTTTATACAGACTTTTGGAGAAGCCTGTATTTACAAGAAAGTGAGTGGGAGCTCTGTAGCATTTCTAATATTATATGTGGATGACATATTATTGATTGGAAATGATATAGAATTTCCGGATAGCATAAAGGGATACTTGAATAAAAGTTTTTCAATGAAAGACCTCGGTGAAGCTGCTTACATATTGGGCATTAAGATCTATAGAGATAGATCAAAACGCTTAATTGGACTTTCACAAAGCACATACCTTGACAAAGTTTTGAAGAAGTTCAAAATGGATCAAGCAAAGAAAGGGTTCTTGCCTGTATTGCAAGGTGTGAAGTTGAGTAAGACTCAAAGCCCGACCACTGCAGAAGATAGAGAGAAAATGAAAAATGTTCCCTATGCTTCAGCCATAGGCTCTATCATGTATGCAATGCTGTGTACCAGACCTGATGTGTGCCTTGCTATAAGTCTAGCAGGGAGGTACCAAAGTAATCCAGGAGTGGATCATTGGACAGCGGTCAAGAACATCCTTAAGTACCTAAAAATGACTAAGGATATGTTTCTCGTATATGGAGGTGACAAAGAGCTCATCGTAAATGGTTATGTTGATGCAAGCTTTGACACCGATCCGGACGATTCTAAATCGCAAACTGGATACGTGTTTACATTAAACGGTGGAGCTGTCAGTTGGTGCAGTTCAAAGCAAAGCGTCGTGGCGGGATCTACGTGTGAAGCGGAATACTTAGTTGCTTTGGAAGCAGCCAATGAAGGAGTCTGGATGAAGGAGTTCATATCCGATCTAGGTGTCATACCTAGTGCATCGGGTCCAATGAAAATCTTTTGTCACAATACTGGAGCGATTGCCTTAGCGAAGGAATCCAGATTTCACAAGAGAACCAAGCACATCAAGAGACGCTTCAATTCCATCCGGGATCTAGTCCAGGTGGGAGACATAGAGATTTGCAAGATACATACGGATCTGAATGTTGCAGACCCGTTGACTAAGCCTCTTCCACGAGCAAAACATGATCAACACCAAGACTCCATGGGTGTTAGAATCATTACTATGTAATCTAGATTATTGACTCTAGTGCAAGTGGGAGACTGAAGGAAATATGCCCTAGAGACAATAATAAAGTTATTATTTATTTCCTTATATCATGATAAATGTTTATTATTCATGATAGAATTGTATTAACCGGAAACATAATACATGTGTGAATATATAGACAAACAGAGTGTCACTAGTATGCCTCTAGTTGACTAGCTTGTTAATCAAAGATGGTTATGTTTCCTAACCATGAACAAGGAGTTGTTATTTGATTAACAAGGTCACATCATTAGTTGAATGATCTGATTGACATGACCCATTCTGTTAGCTTAGCACCTAATCGTTTAGTATGTTGCTATTGCTTCCATCATGACTTATACATGTTCCTGTGACTATGAGATTATGCAACTCCCGTTTACCGGAGGAACACTTTGTGTGCTACCAAACGTCACAACGTAACTGGGTGATTATAAAGGTGCTCTACAGGTGTCTCCAAAGGTACTTGTTGAGTTGGCGTATTTCAAGATTAGGATTTGTCACTCTGAATGTCGGAGAGGTATCTCTGGGCCCTCTCGGTAATACACATCACTTAAGCCTTGCAAGCATTTCAACTAATGAGTTAGTTGCGAGATGATGTATTACGGAACGAGTAAAGAGACTTGCCGGTAACGAGATTGAACTAGGTATTGGATACCGACGATCGAATCTCGGGCAAGTAACATACCGATGACAAAGGGAACAACGTATGTTGTTGTGCGGTTTGACCGATAAAGATCTTCGTAGAATATGTAGGAACCAATATGGGCATCCAGGTCCCGCTATTGGTTATTGACCGGAGACGTGTCTCGGTCATGTCTACATTGTTCTCGAACCGTAGGGTCCGCACGCTTAAGGTTTTGATGACAGTTATATTATGAGTTTATGTATTTTGATGTACCGAAGGTTGTTCGGAGTCCCGGATGTGATCACGGACATGACGAGGAGTCTCGAAATGGTCGAGACATAAAGATTGATATATTGGATGGATATATTTGGACACCGGAAAGGTTCCGGATGAGATTGGGATTATACCGGAGTTCAGGGAGGTTACCGGAACCCCCCGGTAAGTATATGGGCCTTATTGGGCCTTAGTGGAAGGGAGGGAGAAGGAGCAAAGGAGGGGGCGCCCCCCCCCCAAGCCCAATCCGAATTGGGAGGGGGGCCGGCCCCCCCTTTCCTTCTCTCCTCCCCCTCTTCCTTCCCTCTCCTACTCCTATTAGGAAAAAGAGGGGGGAAACCTACTTGGAGTAGGTTTCCCCTTCCTAGGGCGCGCCTCCCCTTTGGCCGGCCCCCTCCTCCCTCCCTCCTTTATATACGGGGGCGGGGGGCACCCCATAGACACACAAGTTGATCATTGTGATCGTTCCTTAGCCGTGTGCGGTGCCCCCCTCCACGATATTACACCTCGGTCATATTGTAGCGGTGCTTAGGTGAAGCCCTGCGACAGTTAAACATCAAGATCGTCACCACGCCGTCGTGCTGACAGAACTCCTCCCCGTGCCTCTGCTAGATCGGAGTTCGGGGTGCGTCATCGAGCTGTACGTGTGTCAAGAACTCGGAGGTGCCGGAGTAATGGTGCTTGGATCGGTTGAACCGGGAGGACGTACGACTACTTCCTCTACGTTGCATCAACGCTTCCGCTTCGGTCTACGAGGGTACGTAGACAACACTCTCCCCTCTCGTTGCTATGCATCACCATGATCTTGCGTGTGCGTAGGAAATTTTTTGAAATTACTACGTTCCTCAACACCGCCTACTGGGCCAAAACGGCCTGCATACGAGTAGGAACACAACCTTTTGTTGGGCTAGGATGCAGGCCCGCAAAGGCCCAGTAAGCCCACTGGGCAAAGAGGACAGGTAGGCCCAGTAGGCCTGCTTAGGAGAGGAGCTCGAGAGAGCTACCGCATTGGGGCTTATAAACCAGTGCAGTAGCCCCTCGACTAGCGAGGTGGGACTAAACTTGCGCACCGCCTGGAGCCAGCGCACCCCCTTTAGTACCGGGTCGTGGCTCCAACCGGTACTACAGACCCCCCCCCCCCTTTAGTACCGGTTGGTGCCACAACCCGGTACTAAAGGGGGTGCGCTTCCCGCCGCTTGGCCTGGCCAAAACAGACCTTTAGTACCGGTTGGTGGCTCCAACCGGTACTAAAGGTCCATCCTATATATACAACACTTGAAAAAAAATTCAGTTTCCCTCTGTTTCTTCCCTCTGTTTCCTCCCTCCGTCGCGCCGCCCTGCCCCGATCGACGCCGTCGACGTCGCCGCCCCCGCCCCTTGTCGCCGACCCCGGCCGTCCCCGCCCCTCGTCGCCGCCCTCGTCGACGTCGCCGCCCCGGCCGTCCCCGACCCCGTCGTCCCCGTTGCCGCGCCCCGTTGGCGCCCCGCCCCGTCGTCGCCGCCCCGTCCCGTCGCCACGGCCGCCCCGCCCCGTCGTCGCCGCCCCGTCCCGCCGCCCCGTCCCGTCGCCCCGTCGTCGCCGCCACGTCGTCGCCTCGCCGGTGAGCTTGCCCCGGCCGCCATGTCCACACACACACACACTACACACACACACACACACACACACACACACACACACACACACACACACTACACACATTAGTTTGTTTGTTATAGATTTTTCTGTTTTTTAGTTATAGAAATGTTAGAAATTATTCAGTTTTTTAGTTATATAAATATTAGAAATGTTAGTTATATAGAAATGTTATAAATGTTTTCTGTTTTTTAGTTATAGAAATATTTATAGAAATGTTAGCAATTTTTCTGTTTTTTAGTTATATAAATATTAGAATTGTTATGGAAATGTTAGTTATATAATCAGGACATTTTAGAATTAGTTTTAGTTAGATGAATTAGATTAATGTCAAATTGTTAGAATTTGCATATATATAGAATTTTAGTTATCACAATCCAATCATTTAAAAAATGTTACTTTTTGCGGGCATACAGTATTTGTTCTCGAGATACTCCCGGACCGCATCCTCGCCGTCGACCCGTTCGCGACGACGTCCTGCTTCAGGGGACCCATGTCCGGGACTGGGCTCCGCCGGGCTGGCACTGGGAGGTGCTACCTGGAGGGGCGCGCCGCTTGGTGAGGAACCCGACCTCGGGTCCCGTCGTCGACCCTGATCTTCTTTGGTGGCATTCGCGTGGCCCACATTCGGTGCAGAGGCAGCTGGCCCCACCGGAGGTGGTGCGTCGCCGTGTTAGGGAGGAAGATGAGCACGTCCATCGCTACATGGCTGCTATGGACAACGTCAGGTTCTCCACTACTTGGCGGGTTCTTTGGGCAGATGACCGGAGATATGATCCTGTGATGGTTCCTTCTCTTTGGGTGTGCACCGCCCGCGCCCCAGGAACCGTGAGTGGCGCCCTAGATTCTTCTATAGTACTCGATCTTTATTAGGTACCTAGCCAGTGATGTATTCGATATATAATATTTGAGACGATGTATTCAAGATTATATATATTAAGACGATGATGTATTCGAGACGATGTATTCGAGATTCAGTTTTTCCTTATTGATTAATTGCATCCATGCATTGTAATTTGAATACTAAATTGTTTTATATTTCTTCTGTATTAGTAAAGTAAAAGCTATGGCAGACAATACCGGCAGAGAGAGAGAGAGAAGAGGAATTGTTCGACATCATACGTAGCCCTCATAGGCTAGATGATCTGAATGAAGCAGATGATGGCTCCCAATATCTGAACAATACCGGAGAGGGTGATGAAAAGATATTCGATCTCGACGACCGAGCTGATGAAGTCATGAACTATGATTATGATTATGATGACACAGACAATGTTTGTGATGACACAGACAATGCTGATCTTCAAATAACAAAGACTACCAGCGAGGTATATTTATATAAGCATGCATCATGGTGATCATCACATGTTTTTTTATTGAAGTTATATTAACGAATCGATCTTTCTTCTTTCAGCCCTCTGGATTGAGCAAATCTGCTTCTACAGACAACAAGACAAAGCGAGGCCCGGGCAGATTGTTGAAGGATGGTGTAAAGTACCACATCGAATCCATCAAACTTAGTGGCGAACCCCTCACACCTAAGAACATTGCGGACAAGTGGACTCGTCAGTGCGGAGTTCTTGTGAAGGACAAACTCCCGATCTCCATTCAAGAAAGGAAAGAGCCAAAGACTAAATGTCCAGGTGTTACTTGGTTCGACGATAGAGCCAAAAAAGACCTTTTGAAATCTCTGATGGAACATTTCACCCTACCAGATCATTTCACTGAAGCAGATGTGGAGAAAGTCAAGGCCGCTGCTCTTAAGAAGATGGCAATTGCATTCAACACCCACAAGAAAACTGTATGGGCCAACTACCTCGCTAATGAAAGGAAGACTCCAGATTTCAAGGGAACACTGGAGAAGCAAAGAGAACACTGGGACGATTTTGTGACCTTCAAGGATTCAGAATTATCTAAGGAACGGTCGATGAAAAACAAGGCAAATGCCGCAAGAAAGACACAGTTCCATAGGCTAGGTAAAGGTGGCTACACGGTGGGATTGCCTAAGTGGGATAAGTATGAGCAAGAGATGGAGGATGCAGGGGTCACTCCGGTTACTAGGAACTGGCCCCCCAGGTGCCGAACTTGGTTCTATGCGCACGGGGGAGCGTTGGACCCGAAGACAGGCGAAGTTTCACGGAAGGCAAGTCTAAAAGGAGCCAAACAAAAGATAATTGACGCAATAGAAGAAGCTCGAAGGGGGGTGTTCACGCCCAACAGAGAGAAAGACGAGCTTACGCGCGCCCTGGGAAATCCTGAACACCCGGGAAGAACACGAGGCAAGGGCGTTATTCCCTGGTATGAGGGCTTTTCAGAATGGAACGAGGACTACAGGACCCTTGCAAGAAGGAAGATGGAGGAGGAGAAGAAAAGGAAGCTGGAGGAGGAGCAGAGGAAGCAGGACGCAGAACGCCTTCAAGGCCTAGAAGCAAGGCACATGGACCTGGCACTCAAATTCCAGCAGCAGCAACAGCAGATCGACTCACTTAGCCAGGAAAGGGGGTCTCAGCAGCGGCATCAGCAAGCGGATGATCGTCCAGCATTGGATAGCACCGTCCCATCCATGCCGAGAAGCAGCGTTGGTTCTGCCCCGGGCGACACACTGCAGGATACATACCCTATGGATGACATCATAGAGAACACTAACTGTGAGATACACTCCAAAATGAAGAACATATCCATGAAGGTGGCGGATGGCGTTTCTTTTCTAGTTACCCCCGAAGCAACCTACCATTGCATCCCGATTCCAGAGGGCTATGCTCGTGTCATGGTTGATGAAGTGGTGGACCCATATTCAGGGCTAACGCTTGATATTCCTGGAGGTGAAGACGAGCGCACACTGGGAGAGGCCATACATCGTATCATCCTATGGAGAAAGGATTGCATCATCTTTCGAAGTCCACCAACATCGTGTCGTCTGCCGACTCCTCCTCAAAGTCCGCCATCGAGTCAGCAGACTCCCGCTCCTCCAAGTCCACGAACGCATGAGACTCCTCCTCCTCGAAGTCCGCCACCTCCTCCAAGTCCCCGAATGCGTGAGCTGACTCCGCTTTCAAGTCCGACACAGCGTCATGCCACTTCTCCGGTTTCAAGTCCGGCATCGTGTCAGGCCACACCTCCTGCTTCAAGTCCGGCACATCGTCAGGCCACTTCTCCTGGTCCAACTCCACGTCAGCCGTCTCCGCCGTCTCAGCAATCGCAGAAGAGACATATCGCAGCTTTGGTGCGTAGCGGTACGAGTCGAGGTAGTTCAGGAAGTACAGGCGGAGACAATCGATATAAATATGGTCCAAGCCTCGCTCCTCTTCCTCAGAGGCCTTACGTCATGACTAAGGAGCAAAACACAGCCATAGTGCAAGCCCAAGTGGACACCCATTTTGGACCGAAACCGGCACCGCCGCCAAAGGAGAAAGTGCCTGAGAAAGTAATTGACCACTTCATTCATATGGCTAGAGAACCAGCTCCCAAGCCTGTTAAATCGGACTATGAGCGCCAAATCAGGAAACTACATCGAGAATGGCTAAAGAAGGAAGCGAGCTTGAGCTCGAGCCAACAAGCAGCTGGCAAAAAATGCGGGAAAATCGTTCCCCAGTTGGGAGAACAGGCGGCGCAAGCCCCCCCCCCCCCCCCGCTTGTTGTGCCAACAACACATGAGAGGAGTAGTAGGCGCGCCAAATGTTATTGTGGGCAAACCGTTAGCGTTCCCCAGCATGGCGCTGTGGTAATAACAGAGGATCATATAATGCAGGCTCAAATGCTCAATATCTCTATTGGACAACTACTCGAAATCGAGCCCATGCTTACGCTTAAAGAATCGGAAATAGCATGGAAATATGTCCGGGGCAAACCTTTGGTCCATCCAGACAAGGTCAAGGACCTCCCAACGAGAATGTATCAATTGCATCAATGGTACATGAACATTACCAAGATTTCCAATCGAGAGTCCCTCATGGTGAATGTCAAGCATGAGCATTATTACCATGAGAACGCTCTGGCCATTGAGTATCCAGAACTATTTCAGTTATACAATCAAGACGCACTCGACAAGTCTATCGTCAGTTGCTATTGTCTGTAAGTGATTTCTTTCTGTAATTTAAGTCTCAAACTAGTTATGTAGTGATAATTTTGATCAATCATTACATGTAATTATCCTCACTATATTCTTTTTCTGTGGTATTATATGCAGGATGAAGATGTATGAAATGAAAAAAGCTGGACGCTATGGCGTTGGGTTCATTGACCCAAATACCATTAATCAGGACATATGGCAGATTGAACATTATCAAGATGATGTAGAGGAAAGCATGCTAGAGTTCTTGAAGCGCCTCAATAGCAATGAAGATATACTACTTCCTTACAACTTCCCGCGAGTCACACTGTCTTGTACTACAAATTCTGTTTTTGCTTACTAGCTTGCTAGATGTTAAGTGTATACGGTTTACGGTAGTTGATTAATTTTATGCACATGCCCGCTTAATTAAGACATGCAAACGTGTGCGTATGCAGTTGGCACTGGGTCTTGTTAGACATTAAAGTTGAGGAAGGAAAAGTTGAATTACTGGACTCACTAACTAAAGAAGATAAAGACTACACCATCGTGAAGTGGATAGTCAACAGGTAATTTCAATCATTGTTAACTATATCTCGACCTATTAATTATTAGTTCGTCATTTCCTGATATGAACTATTTAATAACCACTTTATTAATTTTCTTTGCCGGCGGGCAGGGCATGGGCAAAGTTCATCAAGGTGACTCCAGGCAAGTGGCCAAAAAAGTTGTTTTGGCATCGACCCATGGTAAGTAATTAAGTAGTACTAGCTAGCTACCATCTCTTTAATTCTTGTTTCAATATCATTAATTAATTATCATGCTTGATTAATCATTATCTGATTCAATTCCATTCTCGTAAAGGCCCTGAAGCAGGCGCCGGGGAATAATCTGTGTGCATTCTACGTTTGCGAGAACATTCGCATGATGACGTGCGAAAGGAGCAGATCTGATAGACAGGACTGGGTACGTTTGTCAGAACACTCTTCACACCATTATCGATATCTAGTCACACAACTAATACACATGCATATTGATCTCCTTCTTAACAGTTCAGATCGGTGCGAGATAAGCTCCTACCATCGGACCGCATACTAGCACTTCAAGAGGAAATAGCCAGATTTTTGCTCGACCAGGTCATAGATCCCAAAGAAGAATACTATTACCCGCTACCGCCCCCATGAACCACTTGTCATCGTGCTCCGGAGGCACCAAAGGCAACATATGTAGGAGAAATTGTATATGTATATACATGTGTATGTGTGAATAATTAATGGTGTTGGTTTGTGAGACATTCGATGATATATATATATATATATATATATATATATATATATATATATATATATATATATATATATATATATATATATATATATATATATATATGCGGTTCTACATACGAGAAAATCTATTTATATATATGCATAGCGTGTACAATTTGTAGTATCGTGAAATACCAGCAAAAAAAAAAAATTGAATGGAAAATAAATCAAACCCCCCCCCCCCCAATATTTAGTACCGCTTGGTGTTACCAACTGGTACTAATGCCCTACGCGCACCCCGGGCCTGGCTCGTGCCACGTGGTGGCACTTTAGCGCTGGTTCGTGACGAACCGGTACTAAAGGGGGGGGCCTTTAGTCCCCACTCTTTAGTGCCGGTTGGCAAACCGGCACTAAAGGCCATTACGAACTGGCACTAAAGCCCGGTTCTGCAATAGTGGCGTCTAAGAAGTAGAGGTTGTAAATTTATTGGAGGTTAGCAAGCATTGTATTGGTCATTTGAACAATTTCATGAAAGAATATTGAAGGAAGAGAGATTTCATATATAAATATACTATTATAGACATCTTTTATAGTTGGGAGCACTCATTAAGTATGACATGCTAAAGAGTTGACATTGGACAAGGAAGACAACGTAATGGGTTATGTTTTCCGACATCTCAGTTAAAGTATATTGTCATGGATCATTCAAACATGTTGAGCTTGCCTTTCCCACTCATGCTAGCCAAAATTCCTTGCACCAAGTAGAGATACTACTTGTGCTTCCAAATATCCTTAAACCCAGTTTTGCCATGAGAGTCCACCATACCTACCTATGGATTGAGTAAGATACTTCAAGTAAGTTGTCATTGGTGCAAGCAATAAAAATTGCTCTCTAAATATGCATGACTTATTAGTGCGGAGAAAATAAGCTTTGTACGAACTTGTTATGGAAGCAATAAAAGCGACGGACTGCATAATAAAGGTCCATATACAATGGGCAATATAAAGTGACGTTCTTTCGCATTTAGATTTTGTGTATCCAACCCTAAAAGCGCATGACAACCTCTGCTTCCCTCTGCGAAGGGCCTATCTTTTACTTTATGCAAGAGTCAAGGTGATATTCACCTTTCCCTTTTTCATTTTATCCTTTGGCAAGCACTTTGTGTTGGGGTGATATATATATATATATATATATATATATATATATATATATATATATATATATATATCCAATTGGATGTAAGTTAGCATGAACTATTATTGTTGACATCACCCAAAGGTGAATACGTTTGGAGGCAACATTACAAGCCCCAATCTTTCTTTGTGTCTGATTAAAACTTCATAACCATTAGTATTGCATGAGTGTTAGCAATTGTAGAAGACTATATGATAGTTGAGTATGTGGAGTTTGATATTCCTGAAAATAAGATGGATTGCAATTGTTTGAATGACTGAGAATGAAGTTTGCAAGTTTTCAAGAAAGTTTATGGTCTATGCTTTGACATGTGAATTGCTTGTTACTTTATCGTGAGAAGTTTTATGAGATGAACTACTGTTATGACATATTATCATGCTAGAAAAGGTGACTGAAATTATCATTGATCAAACTTTTGCACCTTCTAGCATTCACACTTCATAAATTCTTTCTTTTATCATTTACCTACTCGAGGACAAGTAGGAATTAAGCTTGGGGATGCTGATACGTCTCCAACGTATCTATAATTTATGAAGCATTCATGCTATTTTATTATCTGTTTTGAATGATTACGGGCTTTATTATACACTTTTATATTACTTTTGGGACTAACATATTAACCTGAGGCCCAGCCCATATTGCTATTTTATTGCCTGTTTCAGTATTTCGAAGAAAAGGAATATCAAACGGAGTCCAAACGGAATGAAACCTTCCGCAGCGTTATTTTTGGGAAGAATATGATCCTGGAGACTTGGAGTTCACGTTAGAAGATCCCCAAGGACTCCACGATATAGGAGGGCACCCCCCTACTGGGCGCGCCCCCTGTCTCGTGGGCCCCTCGAGCACTGCTACGTCTCGAGCTTGAGTTGGTTTTCCCCGAAGAGGAGAGGATGATGCAGCATAGTAGCGTAAGTATTTCCCTCAGTTTTTGAGAACCAAGGTATCAATCTAGTAGGAGGTCACGCGCAAGTCCCTCGTACCTGCACAACACGATAGCAACTCGCAACCAACGCTTAGGGGTTGTCAATCCCTTCACGGTTACTTACGAGAGTGAGATCTGATAGAGATAATATTTTTGGTATTTTTGATATAAAGATGCAAAGTAAAAAGTAAAGGAAAAGTAAAAAACAAAGCAAGTAAATAAAGTGATATAGATTGATATGATGAGAATAGACCCGGGGGCCATAGGTTTCACTAGTGGCTTCTCTCAAGAGCATAAGTATTCTACGCTGGGTGAACAAATTACTGTTGAGCAATTGATAGAATTGAGCATAGTTATGAGGTTATCTAGGTATGATCATGTATATAGGCATCACATCCGAGACAAGTAGATCAAAACGATTCTGCTTCTACTACTATTACTCCACTCATCGACCGCTATCCAGCATGCATCTAGAGTATTAAGTTAAAAACAGAGTAACGCCTTAAGCAAGATGGCATGATGTAGAGGAATAAATTCATGCAATATGATAAATACCCCATCTTGTTATCCTCGATGGCAACAATACAATACGTGCCTTGCAACTCTTTCTGTCACTGAGTAAGGACACCGCAAGATTGAACCCAAAGCCATGCACTTCTCCCATTGCAAGAACTACCAATCTAGTTGGCCAAACCAAACGGATAATTCGAAGAGACTTGCAAAGATAACTCAATCATACATAAAAGAATTCAGAGAAGAATAAAATATTTTCCATAGATAAGTTGGATCATAAACCCACAATTCATCGGTCTCAACAAACACACCGCAAAAAGAAGATTACATCGAATAGATCTCCACGAGAGAGGGGGAGAACATTGTATTGAGATCCAAAAAGAGAGAAGAAGCCATCTAGCTACTAGCTATGGATCCGAAGGTCTGAAGTAAACTACTCACACTTCATCGGAGGGGCTATGGTGTTGATGTAGAAGCCCTCCGTGGTGGATGCCCGCTCCGACGGAGCTCCAGAACAGGCCAGATGGGATCTCGTGGATACAGAAGGTTGCGGCGGTGGAATTAGGTTTTTGGCTCCCCCTCTGATCATACGGGGATACGTAGGTATATATAGGTGGAAGGAGTACGTCGGTGGAGCTCCGAGGGGCCCAGGAGGTAGGGGGGCGCGCCCAGGGGGGCGCCCTCCACCCTCGTGACCTCCTCAGAAGCTTCTTGGAGTAGGGTCCAAGTCTCCTAGATCACGTCGGTGAGAAAATCACGTTCCCGAAGGTTTCATTCCATTTGGACTCCGTTTGATATTCCGTTTCTTCGGAATACTGAAATAGGCAAAAAACAGCAATTCTGGGATGGGCCTCCGGTTAATAGGTTAGTCCCAAAAATAATATAAAAGTGGAAAATAAAGCCCAATATAGTCCAAAATAGTAGATAAAGTAGCATGGAGCAATCAAAAATTATAGATACGTTGGAGACGTATCGCATCCCCAAGCTTAATTCCTGCTCGTCCTCGAGTAGGTAAATGATAAAAAAGAATTTTTGATGCAGAGTGATACTTTGGCATAATTTCAATGTAAATCTTCTTAATCATGGCATGAATATTCAGATCCGAAAGATTCAAGATAAAAGTTCATATTGACATAAAAATAATAATACTTCAAGCATACTAATCAAACAATTATGTCATCTCAAAATAACATGGCCAAAGAAATTTCATCCCTACAAAATCATATAGTTAGGCTATGCTTCATTTTCGTCACACAAAGATGTTCCCAACTTCTATACCCCCGATGACAAGCCAAGCAATTGTTTCATACTCAAATAATCTCAAACTCTTTCAACCTTCATGCAATACATGAGCGTGAGCCATGGATATAGCACTATGGGTGGAATAGAATATGATGATGGGGATTGTGTGGAGAAGACAAACAAGGAGAAAGTCTCATATTGACGAGGATAATCAACGAGCTATGGAGATGCCCATCAATTGATGTCAACATGAGGAGTAGGGATTGCCATGCAACGGATGCACTAGAGCTATGAATGCTCAACAAAAGAAAACTAGTGGGTGTGCATCCAACTCGCTTGCTCACGAAGACCTAGGGCATTTTGAGGAAGCCCATCATTGGAATATACAAGCCAAGTTCTATAATGAAAAATTCCCACTAGTATAAACAAGACAATTTATGAGTCTCACTATATGAAGAACAAGGTGCTATTTTGAAGCACGAGTGTGGTAAAAGGATAGTAACATTGCCCCTTCTCTCTTTTTCTCTCATTTTATTATTGGCATTTCTTTTTTTATTGGCCTTTCTGTTTTTTTATTTCGTCCGGAGTCTCATCCCGACTTGTGGGGGAATCATAGTCTCCATCATCCTTTTCCTCACTAGGGCAATTCTCTAATAATGATGATCATCACACTTCTATTGATTACAACATAAGGATTACAACTCGAAACTAGAACAAGATATGACTCTATATGAATGCCTCCGGCGGTGTACCGGGATGGTGCAATGAATCAAGAGTGACATGTATGGAAAATAATGCATGGTGGCTTTGCCACAAATACGATGTCAACTACAAGATCATGCAATGGCAATATGACAAAAGTAATGCATGTCACGATGATGATGGTGGAAGTTGCATGGCAATATATCTCGGAATGGCTATGGAAATGCCATGATAGGTAGGTATGGTGGCTGTTTTGAGGAAGATAAAAGGAGGTTTATGTGTGATAGAGCGTATCGTATCACGGGGTTTGGATGCACCGGCGAAGTTTGCACCAACTCTCAAGGTGAGAAAGGGCAATGCACGGTACCGAAGAGGCTAGCAATGGCGGAAAGGTAAAAGTGCGTATAATCCATGGACTCAACATTAGTCAAAAGAACTCATATACTTATTGCAAAAATTTAGAAGTCATCAAAAATTCAAATACTACGTGCATGCTCCTTGGGGGATAGATTGGTAGGAAAAGACCATCGCTCGTCCCCGACCGCCACTCATAAGGATGCACAAGCCAGGTACACTTCATGTTTCAAATTTGTTACACAACTTTAACCATACGTGCATGCTACGGGATTTGCTAACTTCAACACAAGTATTTCTCGAATTCACAACTATTCAAATAGCACGACTTTGATATTATCACCTCCATATCTCAAAACAATTATCAAGCATCAAACTTAATTTAATTCACTCAAAAAAGAAAGTTTCACAAATCTTGAATACCAAGTATATTAACATTAAGCAAATTACCATGCTATTAATGACTCTCAAAATAATCTAAGTGAAGCATGAGAGATCAAGTTTCTTTAAAACAAATCCACCACCGTGCTCTAAAAGATCTAAGTGAAGCACTAGAGCAAAAATTATCACGTTCTAAAGATATAAGTGAAGCACATTGAGCAAAGCTATCAAGCTCAAAAGGTATAAGTGAAGCACATAGAGTATTCTAAAAAATTCCAAATCATGTATGGCTCTCTCAAAAGGTGTGTACAGAAAGGATGATTGTGGTAAACTAACAAGCAAAGACACAAATAATACAAGACGCTCCAAGCAAAACACATATCATGTTGGTGAATAAAAATATAGCTCCAAGTAAATTACCGATGGAAGTGGACAAAAGAGGGGATGCCTTCCGGGGCATCCCCAAGCTTTGACTTTTTGGTGTCCTTGGATTATCTTGGGGGTGACATGGGCATCCCCAAGCTTAGGCTCTTGCCACTCCTTGTTCCATAATCCATCAAAAGAATTCACCCAAAACTTGAAAACTTCACAACACAAAACTCAACAGAAATCTCGTGAGCTCCGTTAGAGAAAGAAAACAAAAGACTACTTCAAGGTACTGTAATGAACTCATTCTTTATTTATTTTGGTGTTAAACCTACTGTATTCCAACTTCTCTATGGTTTATAAACTAATTTACTAGCCATAGATTCATCAAAATAAGCAAACAACACACGAAAAACAGAATCTGTCAAAAAACAGAACAGTCTGTAGTGATCTGTAACTAATGCAAACTTCTGGAACTCTAAAAATACTACCAACATAGGAAGTCCTGGACAATTTTTTTATTGATCAGCAACAAAAAGAATAAATGCAAAATCACGTTCCTGTGATTTATCATAACTAAATTCGTGCGCGCAAAGTTTCTGTTTTTCAGCAGAATCAAATCAACTATCATCGTAGGTTATCCTATAGGTCTTACTTGGTACAAACACTAATTAAAACATAAAACCACATCCAAACATAAGGTAGATGGATTATTTGTTCCTAGACAGAACCAAAAACAAAAAACACAAAATAAAATTGGGTTGCCTCCCAACAAGCGCTATCGTTTAACGCCCCTAGCTAGGCATAAAAGCAAGGATAGATCTAGGTATTGCCATCTTTGGTAGGCAATCCATAAGTGGCTCTCATGATAGATTCATATGGTAATTTTATTTTCTTTCTAGGGAAGTGTTCCATACCCTTCTTTAATGGAAATTGGAATCTAATATTCCCTTCTTTCATATCGATAATTGCACCAATCGTTCTAAGGAAAGGTCTACCGAGAATAATAGGACATGAAGGATTGCAATCTATATCAAGAACGATAAAATCTACGGGCACATAATTCCTATTTGCAACAATAAGAACATCATTAATTCTTCCCATAGGCTTTTTAATAGTGGAATCCGCAAGATGCAAGTTTAGAGAGCAATCATCAAAATCACGAAAATCTAGTAAATAACATAGAGTTTTGGGGATAGTAGAGACACTAGCACCCAAATCACACAAAGCATGAAACTAAAAATCTTTAATTTTAATTTTAATGGTAGGTTCCCACTCATCATGGAGTTTTCTAGGGATGGAAACTTTCAACTCAAGCTTTTCTTCATAGGATTGCATCAAGGCATCAACAATGTGTTCGGTAAAGGCCTTATTTTGACTATAAGCATGAGGAGAATTTAACACGGATTGCAACAAGGAAATACAATCAATCAAAGAGCAACTTTCATAATTAAATTCCTTGAGATCCAAAATAGTAGGTTTAGCAACATCACGGTTTCTATTTATTTCAATCCTACTTTCATCAATTTCATCATCAAGATCTAGAAACTCAGAATTCTTAGAACGCCTTCTAGGTAAGGGAAGATCATATTCAGATTCATCAAGATTCATATTGCAAAACAAAGATTTAATGGGGGACACATCAATAACTTTTAGATCTTCATCTTGATTTTCATAGGGATTAGAAGAACACGCTTTAATAAAGGCATCTTTGGAAGCACGCATCCTAGCGGTTCTTTCTTTGCACTCGTCAATGGAAATTCTCATAGCTTTGAGAGACTCATTGATATCATGCTTAGGAGGAATAGATCTAAGCTTTAAAGAATCAATTTCAAGAGAAATTCTATCAACGTTCCTAGCCAAATCATCAACTTTAAGCAATTTCTCTTCAAGCAAAGCATTAAAATTCTTTTGTGAATTCATAAACTCTTTAACACTACTCTCAAAATCAGAGGGCATCTTATTAAAATTTCCATAAGAGTTGTTGTAGGAATTTCCATAATTGTTAGAAGGATTGCTAGGAAAAGGCCTAGGATTAAAATTCCCTCTATAAGCGTTGTTACCAAAACTATTCCTACCAACAAAATTCACATCCATAGATTCATTATTATTTTCAAGCAAAGTAGATAAAGGCATATCATTAGAATCAAGAGGAGTATTTTTAGGAGCAAACATCTTCATAAGTTCATCCATCTTTTCACTCAAAACATTGATTTCTTCTATAGCATGCACTTTTTTACTAGAAGATCTTTCGGTGTGCCATTGAGAATAATTAGCCATAATATTATCAAGCAATTTGGTAGCATCCCTAACGTAATTTCCATAAAGGTGCCTCCCGTGGCCGAATCTAAAAGATTTCTAGAAGCAAAATTCAATCCGACATAAATTTTTTGTATGATCATCCATAAATTCAAACCATGAGTAGGGCAATTGCGAAGCATTAATTTGATTATTTCCCAAGATATGGAAACATGCTCATGATCAAGTTGTTTAAAATTCATGATATCGTTCCTAAGAGTGATAATCTTAGCGGGAGGAAAATACTTAGAGATAAAAGCATCTTTGCACTTGTTCCAAGAATCAATACTATTTTTAGGCAAAGATGAAAACCAAACTTTAGCACGATCTCTAAGTGAAAACGGAAATAACTTCAATTTGACAATGTTGTTCTCCGTATCTTTTTTCTTTTGCATATCACACAAATCAACAAAATTGTTTAGATGAGTAGCGACATCTTCACTAGGAAGGCCGGCGAATTGATCTTTCATAACAAGATTCAGTAAAGCGGTATTGATTTCACAAGACTCATCATTATTAAGAGGAGCAATCAGAGTACTAAGGAAATCATTATTATTGGTATTCGAGAAATCACACAATTTGGTATTATCTTGCGCCATGGCAACAAGCAATCCAACACACAAGCAAACAGAAAGGCAAAGGGAAAAAGGCAAACGGGAAAGAGAGGTGGAGATTGGGAAAGAGAGGGCGAATAAAACGGCAAGGGTGAAGTGGGGGAGAGGAAAACGAGAGGCAAATGGCAAATAATGTAATGCGAGAGATAGGGATTGCGATGGGTACTTGGTATGTTGACTTTTGCGTAAGCCTCCCCGGCAACGGCGCCAGAAATTCTTCTTGCTACGTCTCGAGCTTGCGTTGGTTTTCCCCGAAGAGGAGAGGATGATGCAGCACAGTAGCGTAAGTATTTCCCTCAGTTTTTGAGAACCAAGGTATCAATCCAATAGGAGGTCATGCGCAAGTCCCTCGTACCTGCACAACACGATAGCAACTCGCAACCAACGCTTAGGGGTTGTCAATCCCTTCACGGTTACTTACGAGAGTGAGATCTGATAGAGATAATATTTTTGGTATTTTTGATATAAAGATGCAAAGTAAAAAGTAAAGGCAAAGTAAAAACAAAGCAAGTAAATAAAGTGATATAGATTGATATGATGAGAATAGACCCGGGGGCCATAGGTTTCACTAGTGGCTTCTCTCAAGAGCATAAGTATTCTACGCTGGGTGAACAAATTACTGTTGAGCAATTGATAGAATTGAGCATAGTTATGAGGTTATCTAGGTATGATCATGTATATAGGCATCACGTCCGAGACAAGTAGATCGAAACGATTCTGCATCTACTACTATTACTCCACTCATCGACCGCTATCCAGCATGCATCTAGAGTATTAAGTTAAAAACAGAGTAATGCCTTAAGCAAGATGACATGATGTAGAGGAATAAATTCATGCAATATGATAAATACCCCATCTTGTTATCCTCGATGGCAACAATACAATACGTGCCTTGCAACTCTTTTTGTCACTGAGTAAGGACACCGCAAGATTGAACCCAAAGCCATGCACTTCTCCCATTGCAAGAACTACCAATCTAGTTGGCCAAACCAAACGGATAATTCGAAGAGACTTGCAAAGATAACTCAATCATACATAAAAGAATTCAGAGAAGAATCAAATATTTTCCATAGATAAGTTGGATCATAAACCCACAATTAATCGGTCTCAACAAACACACCGCAAAAAGAAGATTACATTGAATAGATCTCCACGAGAGAGGGGGAGAACATTGTATTGAGAACGAAAAAGAGGGAAGAAGCCATCTAGCTACTAGCTATGGACCCGAAGGTCTGAAGTAAACTACTCACACTTCATCGGAGGGTCTATGGTGTTGATGTAGAAGCCCTCCGTGGTGGATGCCCCCTCCGGCGGAGCTCTGGAACAGGCCCCAAGATGGGATCTCGTGGAAACAGAAGGTTGCGGCGGTGGAATTAGGTTTTTGGCTCCCCCTCTGATCATACAGGGATACGTAGGTATATATAGGAGGAAGGAGTACGTTGGTGGAGCTCCGAGGGGCCCACGAGGTAGGGGGCGCGCCCAGGGGGGCGCCCTCCACCCTCGTGACCTCATCGGAAGATTCTTGGAGTAGGGTCCAAGTCTCCTGGATCACGTTCGGTGAGAAAATCACGTTCCCGAAGGTTTCATTCCGTTTGGACTCCGTTTGATATTCCGTTTCTTCGAAATACTGAAATAGGCAAAAAACAACAATTCTAGGTTGGGCCTCCGGTTAATAGGTTAGTCCCAAAAATAATATAAAAGTGGAAAATAAAGCCCAATATAGTCCAAAACACTAGATAAAGTAGCATGGAGCAATCAAAAATTATAGATACGTTGGAGATGTATCAAGCACCTCCCGACCGACTTCTTTCGCCTATATAAGCCTACGTACCCTAAAACCATCGAAAATCAAGATATATCGGGAGTTCCGCCGCCGCAAGCCTCTGTAGCCACCAAAAACCTCTCGGGAGCCCGTTCCGGCACCCTGCCGGAGGGGGAATCCATCACCGGTGGCCATCTTCATCATCCCAGCGCTCTCCATGACGAGGAGGGACTAGTTCACCCTCGGACTGAGGGTATGTACCAGTAGCTATGTGTTTGATCTCTCTCTCTCGTGTTCTCGACTTCACACGATCTGGATGTATCGTGAGCTTTGCTATTATAGTTGGATCTTATGATGTTTCTCCCCCTCTACTCTCTTGTGATGAATTGAGTTTCCCTCTTGAAGTTATCTTATCGGATTGAGTCTTTACTTTGAGAACACTTGATGTATGTCTTGCCGTGTTTATCTGTGGTGACAATGGGATATCATGTGCCACTTGATGTATGTTTTGGTGACCAACTTGCGGGTTCCGCCCATGAACCTATGCATAGGGGTTGGCACACATTCTTAACTCTCCGGTAGAAACTTTGGGGCACTCTTTGAAGTACTTTGTGTTGGTTGGATGAATCTGAGATTGTGTGATGCATATAGTATAATCATGCCCATGGATACTTGAAGTGACAATGGAGTATCTAGGTGACATTAGGGTTTTGGTTGATTTGTGTCTTAAGGTGTTATTCTAGTACGAACTCTTTAATAGATCGATCCGAAAGAATAACTTTGAGGTGGTTTCGTACCCTACCATAATCTCTTCGTTTGTTCTCCGCTATTAGTGGCTTTGGAGTGACTCTTTGTTGCATGTTGAGGGCTTGTTATATGATCTATCTATGTTATTATTGTTGAGAGAACTTGCACTAGTGAAAGTATGAACCCTAGGCCTTGTTTCCTATCATTGCAATACCGTTTACGCTCACTTTTATCATTAGTTACCTTGCTGTTTTTAGAATTTCAGACTACAAATACCTTTATCTACCATCCATATTGCACTTGTATCACCATCTCTTCGCTGAACTAGTGCACCTATACAATTTACCATTGTATTGGGTGTGTTGGGGACACAAGAGACTCTTTGTTATTTAGTTGCAGGGTTGCTTGAGAGTGACCATCTTCATCCTACGCCTCCTACGGATTGATAAACCTCAGGCCATCCACTTGAGGGAAATTGGCTACTGTCCTACAAACCTGTGCACTTGCAGGCCCAACAACGTCTACAAGAAGAAGGTTGTGTAGTAGACCTCACTGCAACTGAGGGCTTGCCCACTAAAAAAGACATGAGCAAGGTTTGAAAGGTTGGAAATGACAAGAATTCTCAGAGTCATCCAACAAATCCAGGAGAAAGATTTGAAAAATGAGTGCCAGGAAGAAATAGCAGCACAAAAATTGATAACACAATTTTGGGGCTGTTACAAACCTTCCCCCCTTAAAAGAATCTCGTCGTCGAGATTCCTACGGTTACAGCAGAAAGAAAAGATAACCACTCCGGGGAAAAATCTCTAGGTTAATTTTAACCCTTTGGTTGAATTTGAACGAGTTGGGGTACCGATAATTGGTACACCCGAGGAGTTGTAATGGATCGCGAGAAATAAAGCTGGCAATGTTTCTCCGAAAACACAATCGGGTTCTTGAAAAAGAATCAGGGATGAGGAATGGCCAAAAGAAAATGGCCTCTTCG
This sequence comes from Triticum timopheevii, assembly GCA_963921465.1. NCBI lineage: Eukaryota > Viridiplantae > Streptophyta > Magnoliopsida > Poales > Poaceae > Triticum > Triticum timopheevii. The sequence goes on from OY997266.1 coordinate 663,842,594, forward strand.
AGGTTATGGGTTTAGAAAATCTGGCACACGAGGTATGCACAGATAGAGAGGGATATGTGACTTTGCATTCCCCCGAGTACTGCTGAATTGTACTCGTGGGTGAACTGGGTATGCGTGCAGTATGCAGAAAAATCCAAACAAACAGACAGATGCAATAAACATGCAACGGAAAAACACAACAGACAAATCACACTAAGGTGTTTTAATGCTAGTGGGTATATGTACTCCTGGTATACATATACCTACACGAGCGCGTATTTTATTAAAGACTCGGGACGAGTCAAGGTTGGTTTTAGTGTATGTGTTCTACTGATTAAAATCTTATTAGCAAACATCGCCAATCCTGTCAAACATTTCTGCTTGACAGAGGGACAAGCAAAAACAAACACACAAACAAAAGCAAGCAAGCAAATAATACGGCATACGGGTTACAACAGTACCAGCACACAACAAGTACAGACGCACTACGCGCTAATCGAAACTATTCACTTCGGGATACATGGTTCCATCCTCATATTGGGGATGAACCGATAGACCGATCGACTAGCAAGAAGCACTTGCTGCATGACTGAAGTCAGGTAGAAGACTGGCCTTGCTGGGGCTTTCCAGGAGGACGAAGACTGAGCCAATCTCCATCTTCATCGTCTGACACTTCTATGGGTTGGGGCGGTGGGGCTGAAATTGCTCCAGGAAAATGCAGCTGATGGATCCGGAGAAGAGATTTGTCGAGGGTGATGATGTTAGGCTTGGGCCATAGCACAGGTTGAGAGGATAGCACTGGTTTGGATGGCATTGGGCCAACAGCTTGAGATGCGAAATTACGAGCCTCACGGTAAGCTTCCTTGACGACTCGTACCACATTATTGTCCATGGCTCTAAACTCGGCAAGCAGCATTGAATTCAACATCCCCTGGGCAGTGATGTATTGCACCAGGCGAGCGATTGCAGGATCATCTCCTTGGCTAACGGAAGAAGGTTGCATTACTGCGTTTGACACAGTGGGGAAAAAGCAGAACTCCCGCCTTGTGGCTACATGCAGGAAGTTGGTTCGGTGGTGTAGGATAGCCTCCACGGCAGCAGCTTGAATGGCTAAACCAGAGGTAGGCATGGCTCTTCCCTGTAAAACCAAACGCTGGACATCTGCTGCAGGACCTAGGCTGATGTGCACTCTTGCAACAAAGCGATGAAGGTGAGGGACGGGTGTCGATTGGAACACTAGGTAATTGGGGCTAGTCTTACCGCCAAATGCTTTGGTGAGCATCTCGGTAAGAAGGGGTGGAAAGCCAAGGTGGTTGACGACATAGGTGCGGGTGTAATACGTGGGAGTTTTGGAGCTGCTAGCCATGGCTGGGGAGCTACTAGCTAAGCTTCTCTGCAGGGACATGGCGGACTGAGGAGCGAGCGATACGGCTAGCTAAAAGGGCATTTATAGCCAGCTATGCGGGACAGGCCTGCATGGCGTGGCCCCTTTCCCTTAATGGCGAAGGGAAAGCGGTGCGGCCGACCAGAAAGGATTTGATTGCTGCATGTTCCACGGATAACTAGGCGGGGACAATGGGGTAAGGACATGTCGGTCCCGACTGCGCTACCTGTTGATTAACAGCGGCCATGCCGGATGCCAGGGCTGGGTCAAATCCCTTAGGGTCATTACGGGTTGATGGTAGTGGTAATCTAATGCTAGGATAATCTATGCCAGCCTGGCTGCTCTGATACCAAGCCCTGTGGCACCCCGATCCGCATGGAGCAGGGGGCCTTCGCACGTCAGCCCAAGATAACAGCTGACGCACGACAGATCCATGATACAACATTCCAGGTAGAAGAATATTCATCAAATACATGTGTATATAATTACATCATTGATGAATATAATCTTCTGGCATAGCCCTAAGGCTATTTACATGGCAGGGGAAGTCTATTAAAATGGCGGCGAAAGTCTTGGCAGCATAACACTCTGGCTGGGCTCCACAACTCACAGGACTGGCAAGATTACGGCCTAGCACGACGGAACAAGTGAACGACCTACAAAACTGGCATGACATGCCAGGTCAGTACATTGAATGTACTTGCAAGACAACCAAATACATAGCATCACAACAAGCAGAAGACAAAGCAAGAACCAAGTGTCTACAACAACTATCTCATATCAGAAACTAAGCATGGCATAATATCAACCCAAGACATAAATCAGACTAACATCATGGCATCCACTAGCATGGCAACAACATGGCATATCAAATTTACTTCTAACTTGGCAATAGCAAAACATAGCATATCATCTCAATCATATCCATCAAAGCATGGCATGGCATAAATAAACTACCAATCAGATCAAATGCAGACATAGCATGTTAACTGTATGCAACCATCTCATGATCTACCATGGTTCTTTAAATGGAAACATATTACTCATGCAATGCAACCAAACTTGTGCACCGAGTCCCTCGGACTCTCTTACCAACGGTGATCACCTCACTTCTTGATCACCAACAGAAACAAACCCGTGATCCTTACGGCGATCACAACCCGACCAACAACTGGCCCGTGATCCTTATGGCGATCACAACCCGACCAACAACTGGCCCGTGATCCTTACGGCGATCACAACCCGACCACATCTGGCCCAGCTTAATTATTTCAGGTTTATCCTCCATTTCGACCAAGAACCGATAGTGTACCCGACTACGAACTTATGCCCATGACTGAGGACGCGGCTATCGATAGTTTAAATACACTCTGCAGAGGTAGAGCACTGTACCCACACTATAGAACCCATGGCCTCGCACTCCCATTCGGGTGGACCAACGACATTCCGACGAAACCAATCTACTGTCATGACACTCTCCTGGCCACTCCGACTCACTCCCCATTGGGCTAGTCCTGGGTGGCCCCGTGTCTACCTCCAGACAACTCAACGACCACCGTCGTGGCCCGTCCCACTCTGGGACACGTGCACATAACAACAACAATGGGCTCACAAGGTTATGCTCCGTCTACCTGATCAGGGTAGCGCGCGCCCATAACCTTCCCTAGTTGGAGGCACCGACCAGAGGCATGACAATAGACCGCATTAAGGCCGTCCCATACCGGCAAATGTGGTTGCACTTGGAAAAAGTTCGATTTGGCGGCACTATGACTCGATCCCATCGATGACGGAGGGGTTTTATTATTAAGTCATATTATTATCTTCTCCATCATCAATCATCATACCAGCATTTTAACATGAATGCAACAATGAGCATACATCATACAACTGCTTTAACAAAACATCGAGCTTCTCAAGTGAACACTTACAACATAAAGAACATGACAATACCAAGTACTAACATATCCACGGTGCACTACCCTCATCATAGCATTTTATAACGATGACATGAAAATAAATTAGAGTAGTGATATGGCAACATCAATAACAACATTCTAATTATCATGGAAAAATATATCATGAACACACAAGCATGCATGGTAAGCATAACGGAATAACTGCGGATGAAAACGAGAAGAAAATAACTACAACTACACACACACACACAAGGTGCAAGCAAAGTCAACATGCAAGTTCGGGGCTCATGATAAAAGGTTGGCTTGCCTAGGGGTCAACAAATACTCCGGGAAGAAGTGAGAAACGACCGCGGAAAAATTTGCCGGAAACAGTTCTCTCTCGGAAGGGGCTGTTTACGAACAAGGGCAAAGTGGTCATTTTCACATTGTCAAACCATAGTGAAAATGACGGGAACGGAACGGGCTTGACGAGACGAAGACGTGGGCGTTGGATTAACCTCAAACGGAGTTACGAGTAAAATGATACGGACGTGTAAAACTCAGGGACTAATTTGTAAAAATTCTTCTACAAACAAGTCCCTGGCAGTTTCAAACGGACGCGTCTTTTCTGAAATACGTCTTCGAATCAGGAAAACGGCTCGCCGCGGGGACGCTTCCACTAATCTGACGTGGCAACGACTGGGTCAAAGGGGCAGAGGCGGGGCCGGGCTCCTGGGTCGCTGACGAGTGGGTCCGCGGGTCCCGCCTGGCCAGTGTGGCCAGGTGAACGCTCCAGCCGGCTCTTTGTTCTCCCGACGCGCGCCTGACCGAGGGACTACGCCCGCGCCGACGGCGCTCGCCGGCGCGTCCGGCCACCTCCCGGGGCACACGACCTACCGAGAAGATCAGGGCGAAGAGGCGCATCTCGGGGTGGTGCTAGCTTCCGTCGAGGATCACCAGGGAGGGAGCTGCACGGCCCGCGGCGGAGAGGGCTTCGGTCGTCGGCGAGGTGGGGGCTATGGTGGCTCCGGCGACGAGGCGAGAAGCTGGGAGGATCCGCCGAAGTTTGGGGAAGGCGCTGGTAGTGAGTAAACGGAGAGGAGGGCTCGGGGGCGACCGAATCAATGGAGGCCCGATGCGGCGGCTAAGGCGATGGTGGAGGGACCAGAGAGGCTCCGGGCGAGGGGGAGAGCTGCGGGAGGGTTTGCTGACTGCAAGGGGGGCTCGGGAGCTGCGGAGGGGCTCGAGGGAGGAGGGGAGGAAGTGGCACGCGGCGGGCGATGTGTCGCGCGTCGGTGACGGCGCAGTCGTCGGCAGACGTGGCCAGGGCTCAAGGGAACGCACGGGAAGGCGACGAGGAGGGCGCGGACGAGCGCCGGAGGCTCACGAAGACGAGCAGAGCTCAAGGACAAGAGGAGGAAGAGGACAGAGGCGAGGAAGAAGACGATGGCCATGGGCGCACTGGTCGACCTTTGGCACGGCTCATCGGAGTAGAAAATGGAGGGGTAGCAGGGTCCAGGCGAACGGAAACGACGATGCGGAGCTGCTAGACATTAATGGCGAGGCCAGAGACGGTCGGAGCAACGCTACCGACGAGAACAGTGGCTAGACCACCGTTTTGGCTGGCTGCAGTCGTGGTCACCACTGGCATAGCGCGCTCTGGGTTTTTTACTGCGGTCAAAACATGTCTACGGCGTAGTCTTTCCAGAGTGGATTATTACTACGGTAAAAACACGGTCAGAGGAAAAGGGAGATGAGTAAAACAAGCTCCACAAGTTTGGTGTTGCAAACTTGGCCACACTCTAGAGATAAAACCAGAGAGGGTAAAAGGTAGGTTTGATGTCTGGGAGTCTTATGGTAGGAAGGACTACGGTCATGGGGGTTTTTAGGTCATTAGGACAATTATTTCGCATAGTTGCTGTACAACTACTAAAATATGTCCAGAAAGCAAATGATGATGAAGCACTCACTAGGAAGGTTGGATTGGGCTATAACTTGGAAAATCCTCATGATTTGGCCATAAGTAGATGCTGTAAAAAGATCAACCCCAATGGAATTACCAAATTGGTACTTTCTTCACAAGCATTACTTTGGACCAGAAACTTGGGAAAATCCTAGGAAACTATTGGCTAAATAAAATTAGCCAAACTCTTGGGTAGGTGGGTTATATGGATAAGAGAAGGCCTGGAATTATTTTCAGCCAAAATGGAGCAAGATAAAATATACTTGCTTCCCAAGCTGAAAATTTGGACAGAAATGAAGAATTGCTCATGTGCTCACATAACTCAATGAATGAGCTGAATTTGGGTGAAGGCTAATGATTTGGGATAAGAGGATGGAAAAGTTTCATCCCATTTGGAAACTCTATGAAGGTACTTCCTTCACAAAGTGACAATCTGGTCAGAAATTTGAAAAATTGCACAGGGAGCTAGGATGATTGGATTGAGCTCATCTTTGGTATCCATGTGTTATTTATCAATATTAAACACCCTACCAATTTTTATCTCAAATGGAATTAGGAATAAAGCACTTCCTTTGCAAAATTTGTGAAAAGGCAGAAACTTGCATTGGATCATGTGCTCAATTTTTGATCTGTGGAACATGAGATACTGATGGAACTAGTGATTATGTAGCAAGGAAAAACTCCATAATTTATCTGAGAATTTTATCTGCTATAAAAATAGTAGTTCCTTTAGAAAGTGGCAGAAATGCAATATTGGTATTAAATAGGAAAAGGCAATTTTCCTTATTTAATTATGGCCAATATAATTTCCACAGCTTGGATTAGGAATAATTATCAACTCCACAAATTCACGTGAATTTAGGAGATGTCTAGCTATGCCTTTGGATTTTATTCCTCAGAAAGACAAGAAAAGGAATAAATCACAATTCAAAAATATTGCATGGGACTTGGCAATATTTTTGCATATCCAAGGTTTAGAAGGATAGAAGGGTCTCTGGGAACAGATGGGATGATCAACAGATCATAGAAAATGATGGCTCCTTTGTAATCACAAAGGGCACAATCAAATTCCAAAAATATGGAATTAGGGTTTGAGAGGGTTTCAGATGCTGCAACTGAGGGCTTGCCCACTGAAAAAGACATGAGCAAGGTTTGAAAGGTTGGAAATGACAAGAATTCTCAGAGTCATCCAACAAATCCAGGAGAAAGATTTGAAAAATGATTGCCAGGAAAAAATAACAGCACAAAAATTGATAACCCAATTTTGGGGCTGTTACACGGGATTGATTTAGTAACAGCGAGTCATATCCGTGTAGGAGTATGTCATTTACTATGGGCAAATTGGAACTGCAGAAATGATTTGGTTTTTAACAGAACAACAAATATTCACTTCTTGCATGTTATCTTCAGGGGCACTACACTCATCCGTATGTGGTCGCTACTCGCTCCGACGGAGGCCAGGGAGCATTTGGTTACTGGATCTATCCGATGGGAGACGGTAGCGCGGGCTATCTTCAACCGGTTTGGATGGCGGTCATGTAATAGGATAGGTGTTTAGTTTCCTATCTGTCTCTTGCCTACCGGTTGTGGTTGTCCTGCTTTTGCTTTCGTGCTCTTTGTTGAGCACATGTTTCTTTTGTTTGAAACTACGAGAGTTTTGTCAAATCTTTTACTTTTTAATAATATGGCCGTATACATCTTTCTGATGCAGAGGCCGGGCAAACCCCCTTTTCGAGAAAAAAAAACAGTCCAGAGGTCAGCAAACTGTCGGAGCTGCGTAATCTCGGAAGTCCGATGGAGGCCAACATCCCTTTGTTGTTGGAGACTGCATCATGGACAAAGACGTTTTTGCGGAGCAGAGCTTGAAGACATCCAGAGCAAGATGCCGCGGCACATTTCCATCGAGCCAACGATCGTTCCAAAAACTGGCAGAAACTCCGTTCCCGACGAAAACCATAGTGGATGCAGAGAAGAGAGCAAGATCATCCTTATCGCCAGGGATATCTCAGTGCCGGTCCAGGGCCGCTCCTTGTCAGTCCATTTGTACCATTTCGATATGAGGCGAAGTGCACGGGACCTCCCGTTGCATGGTCCAGCCAGCGTTCGTTCCGTGCACGGGACAAACTACTCCAATGCTTTTTCTTGGCACTGCTCCGTATAATACCTATCAACCCGTCTCAGAAATCGTGCGTCAACATTAGCAGTGGAACAGTGATGCGTCAGTCGTGCTGGCTGAGCAACGCACAAGTCATCCTCTTCTGCCCATCCAGAACGACTCTACACATAGAAAATCTAGCATTTTATTTGCTCGTGCGATATTAATTGATTGATATCTATTGAATAAAAACTTTATTTTTGAATACTTGAATATCTAACAACAAGATCTTTAAAACAAGATCAATCCTGAATATATTTTAAATAAGTTTAAATTTCGTGGAACTTATTTCATTTTAAAATCTTGATCTCACACTTTTCAAATTACTGATTTTAGTCATTTCAAAAAACTGATTCCAACCATTTCAAAAAAACATGTTTCACTCATTTCAAAATAATGATTTAACTTTCAAAAAATAGTTTCTCTGATTTCAAATTAACTTATTTCACTCATTTAAAATAAATTCATTCATTTAGAAAAAATGATTTCCCTCATTTCAAGAAGCTAATTTCACACACTAAAAATAGATTGAGCTAAAAGTGGATTGCAATGCTAAAATTTGTACGCGTTTGAAATGTAAAATATTTTAAAAATAGAAATGTCTTGGCATCAGGAGTTCAAACATGTAAAATATTTTAAAAATAGAAATGTCACTACTAGGGAAAAGCCTATACACAAAATCTTACCTGCAGCGTTCTTCAAAATACCACGCTACTGCTACTTAGCAGCAGCGCGTGTCTGCCAAACGCGCTACTGACTTGGAAGTAGCAGTAGCGCGTGTGTAGCCTAGAGCGCTACTGCTATAGTTGCCATGACCTTGGCCCCCCCGCTAGCTATAGCAGTAGCGCACTTTACCGTAGAGCGCTACTGCTACTCAGGTTAGCTGTAGCGGGTTTTGGCAAACGCGCTACAACTATCCCTACCTTATCCCCACGGAGGACCGGCCCTCTCACTCACACTCTCACTCTCGCCCGCGTCAACCGTCGTCGTCCGTCGTCGCCGCCGCCGCCGCCTTCGTTCGTCCGCCGCCGAGGTACTCCCCTCCTTTCGTCCCTCCTCCATCCTCCTCGCACATCCTCCCTCCGCCTGCGGCCACCCCTCCCTCCTTCGCCGCCGCCCTCCTCCCTCCGCCTGCGGCCGCCCCTCCTCCCTCCTCCGCCGGCAGCCCTCCTCCCACCGCCCTCGACCTCGCCGCCCCTAGCTACCTCTCCGTCGCCCCCCACCCCCTGCCACTAGTTAGTACTAGATTTAGTAGTAGTAGATGTTAATTTAGGGTTAGCTAGTACTAGATGTTGCTTAGTTAGTACTAGATTTTTAGTAGTAGTATTGGTAGTTGAACTACTTTAATTGTAGTTGAACTAGTTTAGTAAGTAAATTAATAAACTAGTTGAACTAGTCGAATTAACAGAACTAATCTATTTTTAGTAAGATAATTAATGTAACTAGTTGAACTACTTTATTTTTAGAAAGAACTAGTTTTTTTTCTATTTATAGTAAGTTTATATTTAGTAAGAACTAGTTGAATTAATAAAACTAGTTGAACATGTCATGTTTGTTGTTAGTGATAACTTATATGGTTTCAGGTGACCTCCGTCGTCCTCGTCACCGACCCCCTCTGACATCCCCGCCGTCGTCCCAGTCACCGATCCCCTCCGACATCGAGGTGAGACCAGCCAAATATCCTTGTATATCTTGTGTTGTTGCTCAAATTGGATGTGGTTGCCCAAGTGGCCGTTCATGTCCAGTTTACATCTCCGAGTGGCCTATGTTTTGCCGGAGTGTTGATTAATTTCCGTTCCGACAAATTTCAGGCACTCGATATGTCCTTTTTTAGCAAAGGTCATGCCGGATTTTGTCGTGAATTCTGGCATGACTTGTACTAGAATATGTACAAGTTTAATCTTTGAATTACGATTGTAGGAAATGTTGTACTCGGACGACGACGGTCTCCCGGGGGAGTGTAGCTGGTGCCACGACGATCGAGGTATGTGCGACAGGTTCGTTCGGCTGGACGACGATTGGCGCTTCAGCATTAAGCTCGAGGAGACCTACGATGTTCATACGGTACGCAATGACGACAATAGTTTTTTTCTCCATTAAGCATGACTTCAACTATTTCAACGTCTAATTTTCATATTTTACAATGCGACTAGCTTATCCCATGCCATGCAAGACGCTATGTCTTGGAGAGGATGGGTTTTGAAGACCATGAAAATTTCGAAACAAAGAAAATACACCTAAGGACCCATCATGATATGGATTTTGAAGTAAATTTGTACAATGCTCAGAGCGTAACCCATTCTGGTTGCCAAAATTGGGAAGCACTTTGCAAAATGTATGGTTTTTATGAGGGTATGATTGTCACCATGGATCTTGGTGATCCTGACAGCGAGAAAGACAATATGGACATTTGGGTCCTTGTTGATACGCTTCCGATTGTACTGCTATGTGAGTTTCTCAAACATAGTTATTAACTAATTTATATTGTTTATTTCAAAATAGTTGATAGCTTATTTCCATTGACAGCTTATTTTGATTCTTCAAAGACTGTGCGGAAGATGGTAGATAAAACCCACTACACCGAAGGCACCCAATTAACGTATAAGGAGAAAAATCATCTGATCGCATTTTGTACTCTTCTTGAGAATTACAATGCCTATTATCGAACTCCTCCAAATTATGGTGAATACGTGCCACTAGTGCATGTGTTGAACAACGATAACTTCTCTGGAGATACTCTGGTAAGATTTTTTACTATTACGACATTCGTGCATTTTTTGCATACTTCTAAAACTAGTACATCATTGCTAACTACGAAGTTATTATTATGTTTTTCAACAGAAACTTCCGATGGATTGTGTGCCTCATCTCATGTGTCTGCATGGTCGTCTCTCAGTTCTGAACATACTGCGAGGTAAATCTACGGAGCTCACCTGTGCATATCGGATTTCTAAAACCCGTGAACACATGATCATCAGAGAATGGAAGAAATGTATGGACATTCGCAAGGAGATTCTTGGAAGTAACATTCAGCGAAAGGCAAGAATGGGAGACAGGCTAATCTCCATTCTCCATAATGGAGAGTCAGGGGCTATCTTGTTTTTTGTTATTTTACCTTAGAAAATGTAGTAGGTCTTAATCGAATGTAATAGGTCCTATGAGGTACAATATGTTTATTATGTGGTAATGTGTTAGAGTTGATAATGATGATCTTGAGGAGGTGTTATGTGATGTCAATGATGAAAACGATGATATTGAGGAGGTGTTATATGACAATGATGTATTATGAAGCTAAGTTGTTAATGATATGATGATGATGATGATATTATTATATCATTGGGTGAAAGAACCGCGGATTAGTTTCAAGTGGATGGACATCCACTTGAAACTAGTCCACGGTTCTTTCACCCCATGATGTAATAACTCATTATGATGTAGAAACAATCTCTAAATTCCTGTTGTATGAAAACTTGTGTAAAGGTGTATGAATACAACATGAAAAAGAAAAGAAATAAAATACTAAATAGTAGTAGTAGCGCGGGTTAGGAGAAGCGCTACTACTAATTACCAGTGGTGATGTTCTAAAGAACCGCTGCTACTAAGTCAATTTAGCAGTAGCGTGGGTCAAGACGCGCTATTGCTAAGCATTAGCTGTAGCGCCTTATCAGTAGAGCTCCTGCCCGCGCTACTGATAGGCCCAAAACCCGCGCTGCTGCTAGGCTTTTCCCTAGTAGTGTGTGTTTCAAAAGATACGAATTATCTAAACTGTAAGGAGAAAATAAAATCGATAGATTTTGAGAGGAAGAGATGAGAGATAATGCCGGAGACAGTTTATGTCATAATTGCAGTGTGAGCATGAAAAGAGAGAAATAGAAGCATGCATGTCGTCCTTTATATGGCGTCGTGTCGTAAAGTGGATTGATGGCCTGTCATAAGACATGTATTAGGGCATGTACAATGGGACGGGAAGTTGGTGCTCTCGGGTTCTGGCGCACCCTATATGCGCCAAAAAATTTAGTAATTTAAAAAATTCAAAAAAATATAAATCTGTTTTGAATCAAACATAATTAGGTATTCTACTCATATAAAAAGTTAGGACAAGAAATGGTTCATTTTGACGTCAGGGCAAAAAAGAGAAGTTTATGACGACAATATAGCGTGTATAGTACTTGTATATAGCATTTTTTTGCCGAATCTTCGACCCAGGATACAATAAAAGTCTTTCTCTGACGAATATTTTTATACGACTACAATATTTGATCATGTTTCATACGAAAGAAGTTTCGGGATTTTTTGAACTTTTTTTGAATTACTAATTTTTTTTACATACAGGGTGCGCTGGTACCCAGGTTCTCCTTTGTATTTTTCATGTACAATGGCGCTACCTTATAAGTGTCACATAGGATAAATGCTGACATGGAGAACAGAGAAATCATAAGAAAAGGATCGCCTTCACTTGTTTAAGAGATGATCTCTTAGCATAATAGGTCTCACTACATTTTCAGGAATTGCTAGTTATTAAAGATAAGGCTAAGAAATAATCCACTGTAGACATCTTTTTATTGTCATCTCTAAATTATACTCCCACCATCCCAAAATAAGTGTCCCAACCTTAGTACAACTTTACACTAAACTTCATACAAAGTTGAGACACTTATTTTAGGATGGAGGGAGTATGCAATGCTTAAGATAACATTGTCACTGAACATACCCTTCGTGCAGGAAACAGCAAATACTACACGTATACAGGGAAGGATAGTTTGGATGCACTCAGATCACCAACTGTACCAACGGCAGATGCATGCACTGGAGTTCCCGTGCACAGGGGAATCTCTTTTCTCTAAGTAACCCGGACTTCGCTTGCGCTGTGAGAGGTCACTCTCAAAGAGTTAGAACTTGTCAGTGTCATAACACAAAATTCCCAAACCTCCTGTCTATTTTCCAAGGGATCCAGGGACTTTTCTGCAGTCCTGACAAGGTCGCTGCTGGAAAAAATTCTACTAAGCTGCCTCCACCACCATATCTGAAAATACAAGAAATTTCCAATAGTACGAGTCAGCTATTGTTTAACATCAATAACCGTGAGAATAAATTTTCCTGATTATATCACTCGTGATATAACACCCAACCCAAATACGGTCGGTGGATTTTGCTTTACCGTGTTTAGGAAACCGTCACTCGGTCACGTGTGTTCCGGCCAACTCCCTCCCTTGTGTTTTTAGCGTTTGATACACATTCACACGTGTCTGCCAAGTGTTTCATTCCCAGAAAACACTCACGAGACTTATTGAACTAAACCCTCAATCGTAGGCATACAAGGCAGATTGGTCTTTGCAAAATATGTATGGCTATGGATGAAGATACGGAGCATGCATGGCTAAAGTATTCAGATGCCAAACGTTTGCGGGACGAAGCCCAGCAACTGTCCGACTTCCATATGCTCGGCTACATCCATCAACGTGGGCTAAGGACATTGCGTGTTTTTTTCGAAAAGGGGGACTCCCCGGCCTCTGCATCGGAACGATGCATACAGCCACTTAAATAAATAAAATAGGTTCAACAATGTCATAGAGTCTTGAAAAAAAATGAAGGCGACCTCACATAGAGCCTCGACGCTAAAACAAGAAAAGGCCATGAAGCCACAACCGGCAGGCAAAATAAAGATAGGAAAACTAATTGCCTATCCTATTACATGACCGCCATCCAAACCGGTTGAAGATATCCCGCGCTACCATCTTCCACCGGACAGATCCAGTAATCAAACGCTTCCTGGCCTCCGCCGGAGTGAGTAAGGACCACATACGGTTCAGCGCCGTAGCACGGAATACAACCTGCAAAAAATGAATAGTAGTTATTCTGTTAAAAGCTAAATCATTTCTGCAGTTCCAAATTGCCCATAACAACGCACAAACTCCTACACGAATATGTCTAGCTGTATCGGACTCTATCCCATCCAGCCACGTTCCAAATAACGACCCGACTGAACTCGGAGGAGTAATGTTAAAGGCAATTTGCACGGTGTGCCACAGAATTGACACCAACGGACACTCAAAGAGGAGATGCTTAATGGTATCGTCATGATCACAGAAACTACACCTAGTAGATCCTGTCCAATTGCGCTTAACCAAGTTGTCCTTTGTTAAAATAACCTGTTTATGGACAAACCACATAGACACTTTAATTTTCAAAGAAACTTTTACTTTCCAAACATATTTGGAACTAGGAATGACAATCGAGTTAATAACATCGATGTACATCGACTTAACAGTAAATTGTCCAGACCTAGTAAGTTTCCAACACAACTGGTCGGGCTGATGAGCTAGCTGGACTTCCATCAGTCTACGCACCAGATGAAGCCAAGCTTCCCATCTATCACCAATAAGCACCCTCCGAAATTGAATATTAAGGGGAATGGACTGCATGACCGTTGCAACTAACGCATCCCGTCGCTGGACAATACGATACAGGGTTGGGTACTGTAGTGCCAATGGTGTATCACCCAGCCAAGTATCCTCCCAGAACCGTGTATCATTGCCATCACCGACAATACACTTTGTTCTATTAAAGAAGGCTGCCTTAACTCTCATAAGCCCCTTCCAAAATGGCGAATCAGTTGGTCTCACTGTCACCTGTGACAAGGTTTTGGAATGCAGATACTTGTTGCGGAGAATCTGCGCCCAAGTTGCGTCAGTCTGAACTGAAAGCTTATACAGCCACTTGCTAAGCAGGCATCTGTTCTTGACCTCAAGATTCTCGATACCCAAACCCCCTTGGTCCTTTGGTCGACAAATAACATCCCACTTGGCGAGTCTATACTTTCTCTTAAGTTCATCACTCTGCCAAAAAAATCTCGATCGATAGAAGTCCAGCATTTCCTAACCCCAACTGGAACCTCAAAGAAAGATAGTAGGAACATAGGCATACTCGTAAGCACCGAATTAATAAGAATTAACCGGCCTCCATATGACATAAGTTTGCCCTTCCAGCAACTAAGTTTCTTTTCAAACCGATCTTCGATGCATTTCCACTCTTTGTTCGTTAGCTTACGATGGTGAATGGGTATACCTAAGTAAGTAAAAGGTAGAGCCCCTAATTCACGTCCAAACAATTGCCTATAAGCCTCTTGTTCCTCCTTGGCTCTACCAAAGCAGAACAACTCGCTTTTATGAAAGTTAATCTTTAACCCAGTCAATTGTTCAAATAAGCATAACACCAGCTTCATATTTCTCGCTTTTGCCAGGTCATGCTCCATAAAGATGATTGTATCATCAGCGTACTGCAGAATGGACACACCCCCATCAACTAGGTTTGGCACCAAGCCACCCACCTGACCGGCCTCCTTTGCCCTACCTATGAGAATTGCCAACATGTCAACCGCAATGTTGAACAAAATAGGGGACATTGGATCTCCTTGCCTCAGGCCTTTGTGTGTCTGGAAATAATGCCCTATATCATCATTTACTTTAATTCCAACACTTCTTTTTTGTGTGAAGGATTCTACCTGGCGTCGCCAAGCCTCATCAAAACCCTTCATACGTAAGGCCTGTTGAAGGAATGTCCATTTGACTTTGTCATACGCTTTTTCGAAATCAACTTTGAAAACAACCCCATCTAGCTTTTTCGTGTGGATTTCATGGAGCGTTTCATGAAGGACCACTACCCCCTCAAGGATATTCCTGTCCGGCATGAAAGCAGTTTGGGTTGGCTGCACAACAGCATGCATGATCTGTGTGAGCCTATTGGTCCCGACCTTGGTGAAAATTTTGAAACTAACATTAAGAAGACAGATTGGCCTGAATTGCTCAATTCTCACAGCCTCTGTTTTCTTAGGAAGAAGGGTGATCGTTACAAAATTGAGCTGAAAAAGATGAAGCTGTCCAGCAAACAGATCATTGAACAAAGGCAACAAATCCCCTTTAATGATATGCCAACATTTCTTATAAAACTCCGCTAGAAATCCATCGGGGCCCGGCGCCTTGTTATTTTTCATTTGCGAAATGGCCTCCAGAACCTCTTTCTCGAAGAAAGGAGCCGTAAGAATATCATTCTCCACCGCTGTTAGCTGAGGAACATCCTCAACCCTGGACTCATCCAGAGACACACAATTCTTTTCTGGGGGGCCAAACAGCTGCTTATAGTACTCGGTGATGTACAATTTTAGGTTGTCCTGTCCTATAATTGTACCCTCATCTTGCTCAAGCTGAAAGATCCTCTTCTTTCGATGCTTACCATTAGCAATCATGTGAAAGAATTGAGTGTTCGCGTCCCCCTGGACTACTCGCCGGACCTTGGCCCGCAACGCCCACTTCAACTCTTCTTCCCTAAGAAGTTCTTTCAGCCGCAATTCTGCGTCAAGCTTGGCATGAAGCTCCGCGGCCGGCAGTATCGTGGTTTTTGCTTTTACATCCAGGGACTGAATAAGGGAAAGGAGCCTTTCCTTTTCGACCTTATAAATCCCACTAAGATGCTTAGCCCATCCACACATGAAACTCCTCAAATGCCTAATCTTATTCTGCCAGCGCTGAAGCGCAGTCTTCCCCCTGAATCCTTAGCCCACTCTCTAGCCACGAGATCAAGGAAGCCTTCACGTTCAAACCAAGCCATCTCAAAGGAGAACACATTCTTGTTCCCCAGGTGGGAGGGCTCACCAGAGTCCACAAATAACGGCGTGTTGTCAGAAATACCACGGGACAAGGCCTGGACTGGTACTAGAGGGAACTTCTGTTCCCAATCGACACTGGCCAACACTCGATCCAACTTCTCATACGTCGGATTTGGCAGCGCGTTAGCCCAGGTGAATTTTCTACCCGAGAGCTCAATTTCTCTCAGGTCCAAACTTTCAATGATAGTGTTGAACATGAACGACCATCTGCCGTCAAAGTTGTCATTGTTCTTATCCTCACGCCTTCTAATAATATTGAAATCACCCCCCACCAGGATAGGCAACTGCTCAGAACCACAAATCCGAACAAGATCAGCCAAGAACTCGGGCTTGAGCTCGGGCTGCGCAGCCCCATATACCGCAACCAGTGCCCAATTAAACCCATCTTCCTTCGACCGCACCAGAAACTTGACTGCAAAGTCACCCATAACCACACTGTGAACCTCAAGCGTTTCGCACCTAACGCCGAGTAAGATTCCACCCGATCTCCCTCTCGGCGGCAAGCAATGCCAATCAAAATCTATACCCCCTGACAAAGTACTTAGAAATTGAGGCGCAAAGTTATCTCTACCCATCTTCGATAGAGCGATAAAATCTAAACGATGCTCGACAGACGCCTCAGCAAGAAACTTTCTTTTAGCCAAGTCCTTTAGACCTCTGCTATTCCAAAAGATTCCTTTCATAGTTCATCATGGAACTTTTTTGCCGTACGAATCCTAGCACTCCTACGCACTGCGGACACCGGGTACACCTTCCGTTTCCACTTGCGCTTGGGGATAATTTGACGATGCAACTGGTCCTCACAACCAGTCTCAGAGGGGCTAGGCAAAAGTATCTCAATAGAATCATCCTCTACCTCCCCCTAGGTTGCATAAGATCCGCACAAAAATTGTCGAGCACCCTGACCCCGAGCGCATCAACCTCAGAATCACTCATGGGTTTAACAGCCGCAATATTACGAATCATCTCTAAGGCTCGTTCAGCCTCTAGATCAAGCAGATCATTAACCGAATTAGAGATTTCAGTGTCATAACTACCCAGCGAAAGTCCTAATTGATTTGCATTTTCAACAATCTCATCATTTGAAAAATGCAGAATGGAATTAGAAGTATTGACCGACATATCAGTAGTGACCTCGACGTCACGAAGCTTAGCCGCCCTCATGGTGCACCGCTGCTGAATGTCGTCCATGTCCGACTGTTCCTGGAGACGACCACTCACCCGGCGCCCCTCAGACATCGGATCCTTAATCCCTCCAAACACAATGACCTCCTCACGAGAGATCACGGTCGGGGTCCGGCCTCCTACCTCACCCCAACCAGCAGGCCAATCCATCTGCACAGTCTCACCCACAACCTCGCCTGAGAGTGGATGGGCACTCACCAAGATTTCAGACTCCTGGCGCGCCCCGTAGGACGGGGCCGGCAGGAAGGGTGGTGGAGGCAGTACAAGGGTCGCCTGCCCTCGCACCCTGCCCAGCACCGGTGAAGCCACCCCCATAGGCGCCGTAGGGGGAGAAGGCTCCGAGGCCACCTGCCCCGAGCCCTCTCCCGAAGGTGCCACGATCCGAATGGTAGACGCGACGGGAGAGAAGGTATCCAAGGCCTCCTGTCCCAGACCCCCTCCCAACAAAGAAAAGGACACGGGATCCACCTGCCCCGAGTCCCCTTCCTCAGCAGAAGGGGAGCAACCCGAGGCCGCCTGCCTCGGGGCTCCACCCGACGAGCCGGGCACGACAAGCTGCGTCACCTCCTGAGGATGTACCGTGTGCTGAGCACGAGGGGGAGTGGCCACCTGCCGACTCACCTCCTCATATCCCCAGATCGAGATCGAAGAACCCCCAAGATCCCCAGGAATGGTATCCACAACACACTCAAACCCCAACACAGGCAACTCACGCTCAAAAGCCTCCTCAGACTCGACCCGATCACTCCACAGTCTCGGAGGTGCAGAAGAGGGCTCGAAAGACCCAAATCTCAGAGTCGTCGAAGGCACCGAGGAGTGGGGCTGCTCCATCCCCGGTCATCGTGGTCTCGGACCCCAGCCCCTTGGACAACTGTCGTCCAGAGTCCTCGACCGGCGGCTCCTGCGCTCCCGCGCTGTCATCACCCTCGTGCATATCCACGTCAGACTCATGAGCCGGCACAACCAGCAGGCTCTCGTAATCAAACTCAATAACCAGATTATAAATCCTGCCTCGATAAGCCCACTTAACCACTTCTGGCACATACTCAATGTTCAATATACTAACCAGAACCCGAGCAATCCCGTGAGCTCTGGTGAACTCCATGTCCACACGCTCAGGCTTCCCTACTAAAATGCCCATGCTGGCCACAACCCGAGCATCCTGCAGCGGCTTAGAGGAATCCCCGGAAAATCGCAACCACGCATGAGTAAGCGGCACACCCTAAGCCTCAATATGCTTCCACTCCTGAAACTCAAGGATGCCATCCGTTCCCGGCACCTTACACATCCCAAAGCTCAACAACCTCTGCAGATCCTCCATGGAAGGACACTCAACTCTGAACATCTTATCAGCGAGACCGACAAGGTCCCACTAGAAATCCCCAGGGGCCATCTCTTGGAGCCTCTGCACGATCTGTGTCTCAGACACCTCCCCTCTGGTGACCTTGACAATCCCCGTGGTCACACTCGTGGACTCATCAGCCACCTCTCGCTCATTTGGAGATTCGAAAAAAGTTAACTCAGCACAGTAAACTCCATACATCATGAGTGACGGTGCCTGATCTCGCAGTAACGGACATTCCCAGAGTCATGTGCCAGTTTACCGCAGGTACCACATAACAGAGCCACACACTCTGCAATGAAGTGGCCCTTGTCGCCGCAACGATAACAAAGCATCTTTTCCTTCCTGCGCGCCCACTTGGACGCCCTATCAGCCTCAGCCATATATGTCAACTCTGCAGACACATCGGTCATAACCTCGTTCTCAGGAACCTAGACCGTAGCAAGAGACGTCACCACCTCCATTGCGTGACCAGTCAGTACAGGCTCCTCGGCAGTCCCATCAACTGCCATTTGGTCGACAACAACAGGTGGGGGCAGAGGACGTGGACGGTACCGGCCCCCACGGCCGCCCCGACCACCATGATGGCCTCGGAAACCTCCTCGCTGCCGAAGACCCGGATCAGAAGGCCCCTCAATGAAGCCGCCTGAAGGACCCAAGAAAGGCCTCTCAACTGACCTATCACTTTGCCAAGCATAACCACGACCGCCACCCGTTGACGAAGAGCCACGGTGCTGGCCAGTCCCGTAGGCATCGTAGCCGTCACCCCCCCGTTCACCTCGGGACACAGCCACAGTACCGCTGGACTGTGACGGCGCGGGCGGATGAGCAACGACATGGGGAGGAGGGGCTGGTGGCCTTGGTGGTGCAGCTCCCCGGCCCGCAGCGACCACCGCAGTATTGTCCTGGACGACCGGTCTAGGGCCGTAGCCCGGTCCCCTCGCCTGACCGACGACACCGTTGGAGCCGGTGGCCTCCCCACGGCAACCTCGCCAGCCGGAAGCACCGCAGCCTGTCCCCCTGACCCGCGCCCCGCAGCATCCTTGAGAGGCTTCACAGCCGCATGGCCGACAGCCGCAGCCGGCGCCGGCAGAATGCCCCTGCCACTTCCATGTCCTGGCGGCGGCACGCCCCGGCCAAAGCCTTGGCCGGGCGGCGGCGCGCCCCGGCCATCGCCCTGGCCCGGCGGCGGCGCGCCCCGGCCATCGCCCTGGCCCGGCGGCGGCGCCCCGAAGGCCCGAGAAGCCCCACTGGGCAGGAGTGAAGGAAATATGCCCTAGAGGCAATAATAAAGTTATTATTTATTTCCTCATATCATGATAAATGTTTATTATTCATGCTAGAATTGTATTAACCGGAAACATAATACATGTGTGAATATATAGACAAACAGAGTGTCACTAGTATGCCTCTAATTGACTAGCTTGTTAATCAAAGATGGTTATGTTTCCTAACCATGAACAAGGAGTTGTTATTTGATTAACAAGGTCACATCATTAGTTGAATGATCTGATTGACATGACCCATTCCGTTAGCTTAGCACCCGATCGTTTAGTATGTTGCTATTGCTTCCTTCATGACTTATACATGTTCCTATGACTATGAGATTATGCAACTCCCGTTTACCGTAGGAACACTTTGTGTGCTACCAAATGTCACAATGTAACTGGGTGATTATAAAGGTGCTCTACAGGTGTCTCCGAAGGTACTTGTTGAGTTGGCGTATTTCGAGATTAGGATTTGTCACTCCGAATGTCGGAGAGGTATCTCTGGGCCCTCTCGGTAATGCACATCACTTAAGCCTTGCAAGCATTTCAACTAATGAGTTAGTTGCGAGATGATGTATTACAGAACGAGTAAAGAGACTTGCCGGTAACGAAATTGAACTAGGTATTGGATACCGACGACCGAATCTCGGGCAAGTAAACATACCGATGACAAAGGGAACAACGTATGTTGTTATGCGGTTTGACCGATAAAGATCTTCGTAGAATATGTAGGAACCAATATGGGCATCCAGGTCCCGCTATTGGTTATTGACCGGAGACGTGTCTCGGTCATGTCTACATTATTCTCGAACCGTAGGGTCCGCACGCTTAAGGTTTCGATGACAGTTATATTATGAGTTTATGTATTTTGATGTACCGAAGGTTGTTCGGAGTCCCGGATGTGATCACGGACATGACGAGGAGTCTCGAAATGGTCGAGACATAAAGATTGATATATTGGACGGATATATTTGGACACCAGAAAGGTTCCGGGTGAGATTGGAAATATACCGGAGTTCCGGGAGGTTACCGGAACCCCCCGGTAAGTATATGGGCCTTATTGGGCCTTAGTGGAAGGGAGGGAGAAGGAGCAAGGGAGGGGGCGCCCCCCCCCCCCAAGCCCAATCCGAATTGGGAGGGGGGCCGGCCCCCCCTTTCCTTCTCTCCTCCCCCCTCTTCCTTCCTTCTCCTACTCCTAATAGGAAAGGGGGGCCAAACCTACTTGGAGTAGGTTTGCCCCCCCTATGGCGCGCCTCCTCCCTAGGCCGGCCTCCTCCTCTCTCCCTCCTTTATATACGGGGGCGGGGGGGGGGGGGGCACCCTAGACACACAAGTTGATCATTGAGATCGTTCCTTAGCCGTGTGCGGTGCCCCCCTCCACGATATTACACCTCGGTCATATTGTAGCGGTGCTTAGGCGAAGCCCTGCGACACTTAAACATCAAGATCGTCACCACGCCGTCGTGCTGACGGAACTCCTCCCCGTGCCTCTGCTGGATCGGAGTTCGGGGTGCGTCATCGAGCTGTACGTGTGTCAAGAACTCGGAGGTGCCGGAGTAACGGTGGTTGGATCGGTTGGACCGGGAGGACGTACGACTACTTCCTCTATGTTGCGTCAACGCTTCCGCTTCGGTCTACGAGGGTACGTAGACAACACTCTCCCCTCTCGTTGCTATGCATCACCATGATCTTGCGTGTGCGTAGGAAATTTTTTGAAATTACTACGTTCCCCAACAGTGGCATCCGAGCCTAGGTTTTTATGGTTTGATGTTATATGCACGAGTAGAACACAAGTGAGTTGTGGGCGATATAAGTCATACTGCTTACCAGCATGTCATACTTTGGTTCGGCGGTATTGTTGGATGAAGCGGCCCGGACCGACATTACGCGTACGCTTACGCGAGACTGGTTTTACCGCCGTGCTTTGCACACAGGTGACTAGCGGGTGTCAGTTTCTGCAACTTTAGTTGAACCGAGTGTGGCTACGCCCGGTCCTTGCGAAGGTTAAAACAGCATCAACTTGACAAACTATCGTTGTGGTTTTGATGCGTATGTGAGATTGGTTCTTGCTTAAGCCCGTAGCAGCCACGTAAAACTTGCAACAACAAAGTAGAGGACGTCTAACTTGTTTTTGCAGGGCATGTTGTGATGTGATATGGCCAAGACATGATGCTATATTTTATTGTATGAGATGATCATGTTTTGTAACCGAAGTTATCGGCAACTGGCAGGAGCCATATGGTTGTCGCTTTATTGTATGAAATGCAAACGCCCTGTAATTGCTTTACTTTATCACTAAGCGGTAGCGATAGTTGTATAAGCAATAGATGGCGTAAACGACAACGACGCTACGATGGAGATCAAGGTGTCGCACCGGTGACGATGGTGATCATGTGGTGCTTCGGAGATGAAGATCACAAGCACAAGATGATGATGGCCATATCATATCACTTATATTGATTGCATGTGATGTTTATCCTTTATGCATCTTATCTTGCTTTGATTGACGGTAGCATTTTAAGATGATCTCTCACTAAAAATTATCAAGAAGTGTTCTCCCTGAGTATGCACCGTTGCCAAAGTTCGTCGTGCCTAGACACCACGTGATGATCGGGTGTGATAAGCTCTACGTCCATCTACAACGGGTGCAAGCCAGTTTTTGCACACGCGGAATACTCAGGTTAAACTTGATGAGCCTAGCATATGCAGATATGGCCTCGGAACACGGAGACCAAAAGGTCGAGCGTGAATCATATAGTAGATATGATCAACATAAGATGTTCACCATTGAAAACTACTCCATCTCACGTGATGATCGGTTATGGTTTAGTTGATTTGGATCACGTGATCACTTAGATGACTAGAGAGATGTCTGTCTAAGTGGGAGTTCTTTAGTAATATGATTAATTGAACTTAAATTTATCATGAACTTAGTACCTGATAGTATCTTGCTTGTCTATGTTGATTGTAGATAGATGGCCCGTGCTGTTGTTTCGTTGAATTTTAATGCGTTCCTTGAGAAAGCTAAGTTGAAAGATGATGGTAGCAACTACGCGGACTGGGTCCGTAACTTGAGGATTATCCTCATTGCTGCACAGAAAAATTACGTCCTGGAAGCACCGCTGGGTGCCAGGCCTGCTGCTGATGCAACTGACGACGTTAAGAACGTCTGGCAAAGCAAAGCTGATGACTACTCGATAGTTCAATGTGCCATGCTTTACGGCTTAGAACCGGGACTTCAACGACATTTTAAACGTTATGGAGCATATGAGATGTTCCAGGAGTTGAAGTTAATATTCCAGAAGAATGCCCGGATTGAGAGATATGAAGTCTCCAATAAGTTCTATAGCTGCAAGATGGAGGAGAATAGTTCTGTCAGTGAGAACATACTCAAGATGTCTGGGTATTGTAATCACTTGATTCAACTGGGAGTTACTCTTCCGGATGATAGCGTCATTGACAGAATTCTCCAATCACTTCCACCAAGCTACAAGAGCTTCGTGATGAACTATAATATGCAAGGGATGGATAAGACGATTCCCGAGCTCTTCGCAATGCTAAAGGCTGCGGAGGTAGAAATCAAGAAGGAGCATCAAGTGTTGATGGTTAACAAGACCACTAGTTTCAAGAAAAAGGGCAAAGGAAAGAAGAAGGGGAACTTCAAGAAGAACAGCAAACAAGTTGCTGCTCAAGAGAAGAAACCCAAGTCTGGACCTAAGCCTGAAACTGAGTGCTTCTACTGCAAGCATACTGGTCACTGGAAGCGGAACTGCCCCAAGTATTTGGCGGTAAGAAGGATGGCAAGGTGAACAAAGGTATATGTGATATACATGTTATTGATGTGTACCTTACTAGAGCTCGCAGTAGCACCTGGGTATTTGATACTGGTTCTGTTGCTAATATTTGCAACTCGAAACAGGGACTACGGATTAAGCGAACACTGGCAAAGGACGAGGTGACGATGCACGTGGGAAACGGTTCCAAAGTCGATGTGATCGCGGTCGGCACGCTACCTCTACATCTACCTTCGGGATTAGTATTAGACCTAAATAATTGTTATTTGGTGCCAGCGTTGAGCATGAACATTATATCTGGATCTTGTTTGATGCGAGACGGTTATTCATTTAAATCAGAGAATAATGTTTGTTCTATTTATATGAGTAATATCTTTTATGGTCATGCACCCTTGAAGAGTGGTCTATTTTTGATGAATCTCGATAGTAGTGATACACATATTCATAGTGTTGAAGCCAAAAGATGCAGAGTTGATAATGATAGTGCAACTTATTTGTGGCACTGCCGTTTAGGTCATATCGGTGTAAAGCGCATGAAGAAACTCCATACGGATGGACTTTTGGAACCTCTTGATTATGAATCACTTGGTACTTGCGAACCGTGCCTCATGGGCAAGATGACCAAAACGCCGTTCTCCGGTACTATGGAGAGAGCAACAGATTTGTTGGAAATCATACATACAGATGTATGTGGTCCGATGAATGTTGAGGCTCGTGGCGGATATCGTTATTTTCTCACCTTCACAGATGATTTAAGTAGATATGGGTATATCTACTTAATGAAGCATAAGTCTGAAACATTTGAAAAGTTCAAAGAATTTAAGAGTGAAGTTGAAAATCATCGTAACAAGAAAATAAAGTTTCTACGATCTGATCGTGGAGGAGAATATTTGAGTTACGAGTTTGGTCTACACTTAAAACAATGTGGAATAGTTTCGCAACTCACGCCACCCGGAACACCACAGCGTAATGGTGTGTCCGAACGTCGTAATCGTACTTTACTTGATATGGTGCGATCTATGATGTCTCTTATAGATTTACCGCTATCGTTTTGGGGTTATGCTTTAGAGACGGCCACATTCACGTTAAATAGGGCACCGTCGAAATCCGTTGAGACGACACCTTATGAACTATGGTTTGGCAAGAAACCAAAGTTGTCGTTTCTTAAAGTTTGGGGCTGCGATGCTTATGTGAAAAAGCTTCAACCTGATAAGCTCGAACCCAAATCGGAGAAATGTGTCTTCATAGGATACCCAAAGGAGACAGTTGGGTACACCTTCTATCACAGATCCGAAGGCAAGACATTCATTGCTAAGAATGGATCCTTTCTAGAGAAGGAGTTTCTCTCGAAACAAGTGAGTGGGAGGAAAGTAGAACTTGATGAGGTAACTGTACCTACTCCCTTGTTGGAAAATAATACATCACAGGAACCGGTTTCTGTGACGTCAAAACCAACTAGTGAGGAAGTTGATGATGATGATCATAGAAATTCAGATCAAGTTAATACAGAACCTCGTAGGTCGAACAGAGTAAGATCCGCACCAGAGTGGTACGGTAATCCTATTCTGGAAGTCATGCTACTAGATCATGATGAACCTACGAACTATGAAGAAGCGATGGTGAGCCCAGATTCCGCAAAATGGCTTGAGGCCATGAAATCTTAGATGGGATCCATGTATGAGAACAAAGTATGGACTTTGGTTGACTTGCCCGATGGTCGGCAAGCAATTGAGAATAAATGGATCTTCAAGAAGAAGACTGACACTGACGATAATGTTACTGTCTACAAAGCTCGACTTGTTGCAAAAGGTTTTCGACAAGTTCAAGGGGTTGACTACGATGAGACCTTCTCACCCGTAGCGATGCTTAAGTCTGTCCGAATCATGTTAGCAATTGCCGCATTTTATGATTATGAAATTTGGCAAATGTATGTAAAAACTGCATTCCTGAATGGATTTCTGGAAGAAGAGTTGTATATGATGCAACCAGAAGGTTTTATCGATCCAAAGGGAGCTAACAAAGTGTGCAAGCTCCAGCGATCCATTTATGGACTGGTGCAAGCCTCTCGGAGTTGGAATAAACATTTTGATAGTGTGATCAAAGTATTTGGTTTTATACAGACTTTTGGAGAAGCCTGTATTTACAAGAAAGTGAGTGGGAGCTCTATAGCATTTCTAATATTATATGAGGATGACATATTATTGATTGGAAATGATATAGAATTTCTGGATAGCATAAAGGGATACTTGAATAAAAGTTTTTGAATGAAAGACCTCGGTGAAGCTGCTTACATATTGGGCATTAAGATCTATAGAGATAGATCAAGACGCTTAATTGGACTTTCACAAAGCACATACCTTGACAAAGTTTTGAAGAAGTTCAAAATGGATCAAGCAAACAAAGGGTTCTTGCCTGTATTGCAAGGTGTGAAGTTGAGTAAGACTCAAAGCCCGACCACTGCAGAAGATAGAGAGAAAATGAAAAGTGTTCCCTATGCTTCGGCTATAGGCTCTATCATGTATGCAATGCTGTGTACCAGACCTGATGTGTGCCTTGCTATAAGTCTAGCAGGGAGGTACCAAAGTAATCCAGGAGTGGATCACTGGACAGCGGTCAAGAACATCCTGAAATACCTGAAAAGGACTAAGGATATGTTTCTCGTATATGGAGGTGACAAAGAGCTCATCGTAAATGGTTACGTTGATGCAAGCTTTGACACTGATCCGGACGATTCTAAATCGCAAACCGGATACGTGTTTACATTAAACGGTGGAGCTGTCAGTTGGTGCAGTTCAAAGCAAAGCATCATGGCGGGATCTACATGTGAAGCGGAATACATAGCTGCTTCGGAAGCAGCCAATGAAGGAGTCTGGATGAAGCAGTTCATATCCGATCTAGGTGTCATACCTAGTGCATCGGGTCCAATGAAAATCTTTTGTGACAATACTGGAGCGATTGCCTTAGCGAAGGAATCCAGATTTCACAAGAGAACCAAGCACATCAAGAGACGCTTCAATTCCATCCGGGATCTAGTCCAGGTGGGAGACATAGAGATTTGCAAGATACATACGGATCTGAATGTTGCAGACCCGTTGACTAAGCCTCTTCCACGAGCAAAACATGATCAACACCAAGACTCCATGGGTGTTAGAATCATTACGGTGTAATCTAGATTATTGACTCTAGTGCAAGTGGGAGACTGAAGGAAATATGCCCTAGAGGCAATAATAAAGTTATTATTTATTTCCTCATATCATGATAAATGTTTATTATTCATGCTAGAATTGTATTAACCGGAAACATAATACATGTGTGAATATATAGACAAACAGAGTGTCACTAGTATGCCTCTACTTGACTAGCTTGTTAATCAAAGATGGTTATGTTTCCTAACCATGAACAAGGAGTTGTTATTTGATTAACAAGGTCACATCATTAGTTGAATGATCTGATTGACATGACCCATTCCGTTAGCTTAGCACCCGATCATTTAGTATGTTGCTATTGCTTCCTTCATGACTTATACATGTTCCTATGACTATGAGATTATGCAACTCCCGTTTACCGGAGGAACACTTTGTGTGCTATCAAACGTCACAACGTAACTAGGTGATTATAAAGGTGCTCTACAGGTGTCTCCGAAGGTACTTGTTGAGTTGGCGTATTTCGAGATTAGGATTTGTCACTCCGAATGTCGGAGAGGTATCTTTGGGCCCTCTCGGTAATGCACATCACTTAAGCCTTGAAAGCATTTCAAGTAATGAGTTAGTTGCGAGATGATGTATTACGGAACGAGTAAAGAGACTTGCCGGTAACGAGATTGAACTAGGTATTGGATACCGACGATCGAATCTCGGGCAAGTAAACATACCGATGACAAAGGGAACAACGTATGTTGTTATGCGGTTTGACCGATAAAGATCTTCGTAGAATATGTAGGAACCAATATGGGCATCCAGGTCCCGCTATTGGTTATTGACCGGAGACGTGTCTCGGTCATGTCTACATTATTCTCGAACCGTAGGGTCCGCACGCTTAAGGTTTCGATGACAGTTATATTATGAGTTTATGTATTTTGATGTACCGAAGGTTGTTCGGAGTCCCGGATGTGATCACGGACATGACGAGGAGTCTCGAAATGGTCGAGACATAAAGATTGATATATTGGACGGATATATTTGGACACCGGAAAGGTTCCGGGTGAGATTGGAAATATACCGGAGTTCCGGGAGGTTACCGGAACCCCCCGGTAAGTATATGGGCCTTATTGGGCCTTAGTGGAAGGGAGGGAGAAGGAGCGAGGGAGGGGGCGCGCCCCCCCAAGCCCAATCCGAATTGGGAGGGGGGCCGACCCCCCCTTTCCTTCTCTCCTCCCCCCTCTTCCTTCCTTCTCCTACTCCTAATAGGAAAGGGGGGCCAAACCTACTTGGAGTAGGTTTGCCCCCCCCCCCCCCCATGGCGCGCCTCCTCCCTAGGCCGGCCTCCTCCTCCCTCCCTCCTTTATATACGGGGGCGGGGGGGGGGGGCACCCTAGACACACAAGTTGATCATTGAGATCGTTTCTTAGCCGTGTGCGGTGCCCCCCTCCACGATATTACACCTCGGTCATATTGTAGCGGTGCTTAGGCGAAGCCCTGCGACAGGAGAACATCAAGATCGTCACCACGCCGTCGTGCTGACGGAACTCCTCCCCGCGTCTCTGCTGGATCGGAGATCGGGGCGCGTCATCGAGCTGTACGTGTGTCAAGAACTCGGAGGTACCGGAGTAACGGTGCTTGGATCGGTTGGACCGGGAGGACGTACGACTACTTCCTCTACGTAGCGTCAACGCTTTCGCTTCGGTCTACGAGGGTACGTAGACAACACTCTCCCCTCTCGTTGCTATGCATCACCATGATCTTGCGTGTGCGTAGGAAATTTTTTGAAATTACTACGTTCCCCAACAGGGAGCAGTCGCTTCCCAGGTGGAGGAGCACCACCCGACCCCCCCCCCCCCCCCCCGTCGCACCAAGGGGAGGGATGCGGCGAGCCCGGCCAGGTCCGGCGGAGCGAAAGTGCGGCATGCGACGCCGTGAAACCCTAATGCGCGGTGGAGGAGTAGGTGATGATGAAGACGGCGTGCATGCGCCCCTCCTCTCGATAGCGTTTGGAGCCTCGTCTGGCTGGGCCTCATACCCACAAGACACCGGCCCAAACGTACCCACCGGCCCAACATGCATCGGCGCAACTCGGCCCAAGAGCTGATTCAAACGCTCCTGGCGAGCGGCACGGATCGGGATCGCCGTCGCCGCCGGCAACGAAGCCGTGGCCACCTCCGGCGCCGATCGCGGCCCTGCCCGGTGAGCATTCTTTCTCCTAGTCACCTTAGTCCATGATTCCGGTCGTATCAGATCAAATAACGTTAAGTTCGGTAGACATACCTTAGGTAGGGGACCCTTCCACGGCCGGATCACCGACGCCGCCGTTCTCCGGTGAACCACCCGACGCAACATCTCCTTGGTCTCCCCCGCATGAAGCCCAACCCAAGCCGGATCATCAACGGGCAAGATGTTGTTGACCGTAGAAGCGACCTCATCTTCATCGTACTCTGCACACAAAAACTCACACAACAAATCGGAAGGGGTCGGCGACGGTGGAGAAGGTTGCGCCGCTTCGGCCTCCTCATCCTCGTCTTCATCGTCGGCGTCAGCGAGTGCCCAAAACCGGCCCCCACCCGCCTTCGATCTCCGGATGAGTCAGGTGA
Organism: Triticum timopheevii; assembly: GCA_963921465.1. Taxonomy (NCBI): domain Eukaryota; kingdom Viridiplantae; phylum Streptophyta; class Magnoliopsida; order Poales; family Poaceae; genus Triticum; species Triticum timopheevii. Next base: position 663,871,964 of record OY997266.1, read on the forward strand.
CGGCCCAGCATGGATCACGGAGGTCGCGCCCCCAGTCTCCCCCCGCCGACCGAGCTCCCCGCCATCAGACTCCGAGGACGAGTCGAGAAGCTCGATCGGGCTTGCCACATCCGCAACCATCTGCATACGATGCTCCACAACCACGTCATAGACATCAATCCGCAAATTAGAACCAACCCTCACCTGATCGCCGATCGTCACATAATCGCCGGCGCGGACGTCGTTGTCCAGATCCAGCAGCGTCGTCCATCGAGATGCCGGCGAATGATGCAGACGTCCGCCGATCCAATCCCCATGGCCATCTCGGAAACGCACAGCCCAGCGCAACCCCCACTCCGCACGCATGTCCGCCTCACACTCAGCCACGATCTGATCCCGCTGGATGAGATCTGACTGAGCCGAGGAGGGTGCCGAGGCCGGGGCGATCCGCAACGGCGGCGGCAAATTAGCGGGATCCGAAGAAGATCCCGACGGCGCCTCCGGTGGTCGCCCACGCCTCATCTCCAAGGACATTGCGTGTGATCATAGGTTTACTGGCAGGGAGCGTTCTATCATGGTCTCTGTCATGTTGTCAATTTGACACTCAAGAAATAAATTGAAGCATGAGGAGGAAGGCTTCGACCCGGCGACCTCTGTTCGTCTTATTAGGGAGGCCCTCGCACTGTTGGATATGCCTCGACATCATGATCTAGTGATACCCTGCCATGGTTGGCCTCCTTGAGACCCGGATTATGGCAAGATTAACACCCACATCGCGATCAAGCGAGAAGATGTGTGAGGTGGGGCTGGGGGTGTTGCTCGATCATCCAGTTCATTTCTAGGGCGTCGAGTAAGCTATACCTAGGAGTAACTATTTGTCTCATTGCGCAGGCGATGGCAGTACGTGACGATGTCATCTAAGCCAAGCTTAGAAGATTTACAAAGCCTAAGCTTAGCCAAGATTATCTTTCACACATTCACACGTATCTGCCAAGTGTTTCATTCCTAAAAAACACTCACGAGACTTATTGAACTGAACCCTCAATCGTAGTCATACAAGGCAGATTGGTCTTTGCAAAATATGTATGGCTATGGATGAATATCTGGAGCACGCACTACTAAAGTTTTCACATCCAAAACGTTTGTGGGATGAGCCACAGTAGCTGTTCGGCTTCCATATGCCTAGGCTACATCCATCAATGTGGGCCAAGGACACTGTGTGATGATAGGTTCATTGACTGGGATCGTTCATCATGTCTTTATCGTGTGGTCAATTTGGCACCGAAGAAACAGATTGACGCAGGAGGGGGAAGACTTCGACCTGGCAACCTCTATTCGTCTTATTAGGGAGGCCATCACACTCCTGGATATTCCTGGACATCATGCTCTAGTGATGCCCGGCCATGGTTGGTGGCGTCCTCGAGACCCGGATTATGCCAAGATTAACACCCGCACTGCTTCAAGCGAGAAGATGGGAGAGGAGGGGCTGGGCATGTTGCTCGATCAGCCAGTTCATTTCTAGGGGCATGGAGTAAGCTATACTCAGGAGGAACTGATCCTCTCATTGCGGAGCCGATGGGTCATGTTGGCCAAGCTTACGGGATTTACAAATGTCATTCCTTAGACGGATTACCTAGGGTTGGTGAACCTCTGGACCACTCGCCATGACTCTTGTTTAATCGTGGCACCAGTTTTTATAGAAATTGGAGAGCTTGCTAGTAGTTTTGATTATTTTGTTATTGAACATGTATGATGATCAATTAATAGCCCGGCTCATAATATCAAATCTATGAATAATGTGCATTGTTATGAATTGAATTATATCCATATGGGTCATATTATTGAGAGGACGAAGGTAGCAGTGACTTAAGTTATTGACCACTCAACCAAAATGTAAACAGGGGCGGCTTGGACTAGCAACATGCTGGCAACATAAATGTACATACTAGTGCGTCATTCGCCGAGCTGCTTTTCAAGATTATCCACATCCAACAAAAACTGGGCAAACGCCGCCTGCGACGAGCCCCCTTCCTGCAGGGCCGTCTCTGCCTCTTCCCTGAGAGCAGCTAGCCGGGCCCTGAGCTGACTACCTTCATTGCCTTCAATCACCAACCGCACCTTGGCCTCCACCTCATCTGCCTTGATAAATCCTGTCATGTATCCCTCCAGCTCCACAGCGACGCCCATGTCCTCTGTCATACACACCTTGTTCATCTTCTGCTCCGCTTCCAGCGGCAGACACAACATCGGCACCCCAGCCACAATGGCCTCCAATACCGAGTTCCATCCGCAGTGCGTCACGAACGCACCGGTTGCCCTGTGGCCGAGCACGTCCATCTGCGGCGCCCACGACTTGATGACCAGGCCCCTGCCCCTGGTCTGCTCTAAGAAACCTTGAGGCAGGAGCGCGTCAAGTTCCGGCTCGAGGCCCGCAGGCATGCGCACGGACCATAGGAACCGCTGCCCTGACCTATCCAAGCCAACGGCTATCTCCTTGAGTTGCTCGGCCGAGAGCGTGCCCTTGCTCCCCAAACAGAGGAACACGACACTGCGGACGGGCTGTGCGTCGAGCCACTCGAGGCATTCTTTCCTCTCTGCTTTGTCCTCATCCTTGGCGCCCTTGCCGACCAAGGGACCGACACAATAGATCGGAGGCAGGATCCTTTTGGGAACGCAAAGCAGGCCCTTGAAAGACTTGACCGCCCGGCTCTCCAACGACTCGAACGTGTTCAGCAGAACGCCCATGGTCTCTGTGTTGCGCTTCCAGATGTTCATCATGGCCTTGCACATCTCATCTTCGGGGTGCTCCAATAGTTCCTTGATGAGATGAGACGCTGGCATCGGCGGAACACCGACGAAATCGAGGGGTGTGTCCCTGAGTTCCTTCAAGCCTGTCTGCCTGCCGGCAATCAATGCCGGGAGCTGAGTTAGGGCTGACAGGCATGAGGCGCTTCCGGCGAAGAACGTGTAGACCGGGACGCCGAGCTTCACGCAAACGTCGGTGGCGTCGATGCAGAACATGTCGAGGACAACAGAGTGCAAGCTTTTCCGGTCGATGGCGTGGAGGAATGCTTCGAACTGCTCGTTGTAATAGTGCAAGAGCTGGAGCATGAGTAAGAAAGGGTGCTTGCCTGGGGCCGCAAAGTCTGGAGCAAGGAGGGATGGGAGGACATGAAAGGAGATGGACGGGTTGGAGGCGGCAATGCGCTCGATGGCAGTGGTGCCGGAGTCTGACGACTTAAAGGGCGGCTCGACGAGTACCATGGTGACGTCGTAGCCGTGCTTGAGAAAGACGTTGGCGAGCTCTATCATGGGGCGAACGTGACCGACGCCGGCGCCGGGGTACAGGACCACGGTCTGCTTCATCTCGAGACCCTATGGAAGGTGGGTGGTAAGAATGTTTGGGAACTTTTTGGAGGTGGCACTAGCACTGGCGGGGTGGAAATAGTTGGCCTTGCCTTCTGCCTTGCGAGAGGAGCAGTTCTGGGCATGGAATCTCACGACTCAGAGATATGAGGACGTTATATACAGGAAACTGGAAATTCTTCCGTGCACGGGACCTCCAGCCGTTCGTTCCGTACACGAGGCAGACGTCTCACGCTCTGTACTATGCCCATCTAACGTGTCAAGCTTCGGAATGGTGTGTCAACATTAGCAGGCGATCGAATAGTGACATCCCTCGTACCCATCCACTACGTTGCGTGTCGAACGACCTCCGCATGAAATCTAGCGTTTTATTTGCTTGTGCGATATTAACTCATTATTAATAGGGCAGTGATGGGCGCCGGTCCGCCGTTTCGGCCGGTCGGCTCTCAACCGTTCGATCGCGCCAATCGTACGTGCACGATCTCGCGGGTCCCTGCTTCCCTCCCGCACGGATCGCTTCGTCTATCTCGTGATGCCAGTTCCTATCCAGATCCACAGCTCGCGCTGCCGCTGGTCTTCCCTCGTCGCCGCACTCAGATAAATCCGCACACCTCGCCTCGTCCCGGTTGCCGGTGGTAGCTGATGTAGTCGCCGGTTGCAGCAAAAAAATGCGGCCCGCCGCCGTCGCCCGAGATAGCTGCTCTAGTCGTTGGTTGCAGCAAAAAAATGGCCACTGCCGTCGCCGGTGGTAGCTGCCGCTGTCGCGGTTGCAGCAAACACGGCCGCTTTCGAGGGTTGTAGCATTGATTTTGCCGGTTCCAGCTAAAAAAGGCGCCACCGCTGCCGTCACACCATGGCCGTCGCCGATGGTAGCAAAAACAGCTACCAGTTGTAGCATTCGGCTGACTGATGCTGGTTCCAGCAAAAATCAAGACGATGGTAGCAAAAACAGCTACCGGTTGTAGCATTCGGCTGGCTACTTGTAGCAAAAACTGATGTTGGTTCCAGCAAAAATCAACACGATGGTAGCAATTAAGGATGTTAGTTCCAGCAAAACAAAATACAGATGGTAGCAAAAAAAGGGCGCTAGTTCTAGCAAACCAACCAAATAGACCTTGGTAGCAAAAATTGGGGAAGGTTCCAGCAAAACTAATCCATGATTCCAGCAAAAATACCACCGTCTCCCGTCACTGATCGCCCAGTCGCAACACCTTGAGTCTTCGGTTCCAGCATCTTCAAGCTATGGTTGTAGCATTCCTCGCAGCGGTTCCAACACCACGTCTGGAGTTGTATGTCCTCCATCCTCAAAAGCATGGCTGATAGGAAAAAGGTTGAAGGAGCTGGTTCAGGGGGAGCGGCCGGTTAGCCAGAGTGGAGGCAGGGGGTTGTGTGCTCCGGGCACGCTTGTGTTGGAAGTACGGCTGGCTTGCCGGTGGAGATCTGAGAAAACTGAGGAGTGGATGCGGGGGATTGGATGGATAAGACGAGAGGCCGAGCGAAGAAGACGACGAGTGGACGAGCGGCTTCGTTCGGTGCGCGGACCCGCGAGCAGAAGTGTATGTCGCGTGCGTGAGCGATGCGACCGGCCGAATACTCAGCCGGCCGACCGGGCGTAAACGATTCCCTTATTAATATCTATTGAAAACAAAATCCATTTTTAAAAATTTGTAATATATTTGAATACCTGGCAACGAGATCCTTAAAATAAGATCAAACTCAATATGTTTTAAATAAGTTTAAATTTTATGGAACATATTTCACTTGTTTATTTCACTCATTTAAAAAACAAACAGATTTCGATCATGCAGACATTCGGCCTTTCCCAAACCTCCCCCAATTTGTTGCCGATTTGTGGGGCTTCAAATGTCCGGACCAGTCCGGACATTTTTGGTGACCTGTGTTAAGACCATTCAGTCCGTACATTTGCGGGTGAATAAGTGATCCGTGTTGGAGTTGGCCTAAGTAATTTCTGGCAGGAAGGTAGTATAGTTCAGGACTTCACGTCTTCAATATGATGTTTTATTGTGGCAGCAAAGGACAATCGGGGTACCTTGCGGAGGAAGAATAAGTACGTGACATAGGTTTGAATTAGTACGCTTCCAGGTACACTCTTTGTTCTTAAATATAAATAAACATTTTTGCAGTTCATTTTGATTTGCAAAATAACATTACACTTAAAAACAAAGGTAGTAGGAGTAGCTTTTAGTCGATATCTAATGTCTAATCTCGTTTGTAAAACAAGGGGGAGGCATCTTGAGCAGGTAGGATGGCCCCACTGATCAAAGTCGTCGACCCTGTACATATATATAGGGACATTTTGAAATTTTTGCCTTCTGATCATGACATGTAGTAACTGTTTGAGAGCGGCCTATTTTAGACAAGTGTGGCCTGATAAACCCCCCAATAGTTTTGAAGAGGAAGTTGAACACGCTGCGTTTCTTCCCCCAAACTATTTTGCCCGTTTATTTTCCAACTATTTTTTAATGAATGGATCCCAACTTTCACACGTGGGACTACTAATTTTTTTCTTTGTCCCTTCCTCCCTCCTTTGCCCTTTCAGTACCAAAATACAAGTGCCTTTCGTCGAGAAGGACAAACAAATTCATCGTTTGCAGTCTATGTTTCTCCGTCTGTTCATATCATATCAAAGTATTATTCTACCTATTCGCAAAAGAAAACATATTATTCTACCTGTGACGTACATAACTCACAAAGCTTTACACTAAAAAATCAAAGTATTATTCTACATTTATTTACTATTTGCACTCATGTTTTACAGGAAAGAAATACGTGTGGGATTTCTAATAAATTTGAGGTTCCACTTTTATCTGCTTCACATAAGTAACTTGGACTTCGCTTGAGTTGCCAGTGTCATGGATGGCTAAAGTGTTCAGATGCCAAACGTTTGTGGGACGAAGCCCAGCAACTGTTCGACTTCCATATGCTAGGCTACATCCATCAACGTGGGCCAAGGACATTGCGTGCGATCATAGGTTTACTGGCAGGGAGCGTTCTATCATGGTCTCTGTCATGTTGTCAATTTGGCACTCAAGAAATAAATTGAAGCATGAGGAGGAAGGCTTCGACCCGGCGACTTCTGTTCGTCTTATTAGGGAGGCCCTGGCACTGTTGGATATGCCTCGACATCATGATCTAGTGATACCCTGCCATGGTTGGCCTCCTCGAGACCCGGATTATGTCAAGATTAACACCCACACCGCGATCAAGCGAGGAGATGGGAGACGTGGGGCTGGGGGGTGTTGCTCGATCATCCAGTTCGTTTCTAGCACATGGAGTAAGCTATACCTGGGAGTAACTATTCGTCTCATTGCAGAGGCGATGGCAGTACGAGACAATGTCATCTTAGCCAAGCTTAGAAGATTTTACAAAGCCTAAGCGCTTGCACGATCCCCTACTCGTCTGGCTTGCCCTTGCCCTTGCCACCGCTGTCGCCGTGGGTAAGGTTGATGAAGACGGGAGACGGCCCAGCCCGACCGAACGCGGCTAGTAGGTCGCCGGGGCAGCCTCCTACGGCAGCGGCATTGCGGGGAGGCGGGCACGCTCCTCCTCCTCCTCCTCCTCGTCCTTCTCAAGGCGTCGTGCCTCCTCATCGCGGCACAGCTGTTGCTTTCGGCGCATCTGCCGCCCGCCATTGGCCTACTCCTTGGCGAGCTAGTGCGCCTTCCAACGCTCAAGGTGGGCCGCCTCCTCTTCTGGCTTGGAGGCGCAGTAGCAGGGAGGCGCGCTCACCCACTCGTGGAGCTGGTCGGGCCACGAATAGGACTCCTCGGGCCAAGTGGGGGGCGGCAGCGATAGCTTCCGCGTGGGCGTGGGCTCGCGCTCCGGCTCCGGCTCGGCCTTGGGCTCGATGATGGGCGGCAGTGGCGGGACGAGCAACGGTGCGTGGACGGAGTCCCCCACCGCCGACAAGGCAAGGGCGTGCTCGAGCCCATCCCAACGGGTGCCCCGCTCGAGCTGGCTCGCCTCCAGCGCGTGCTCCAGGGCATCCTCGAGGGCGGCTTGGTATTCCGATTTGGCGGCGCTCTTCCTCGTGCTCTAGCACAAACCAATGCTCCCACTTGGGAGAGTCTTGCACGTAGGCATGCATCGCGCGCTGGCATAAGGAGTTCGCACCGACGCCGAACCTCCTCCGCGGGCGCCCACGCCGACCACGGCGCTGCCGGAATGGGGATGCGCTGCAGGTGGAGATGATAGTTGTGCGGCAGGTTCATATCTGGATATTGCAGGGGCTGGCGGTACTCCTAGTGCCAGTGGACTGGTATGTAAAGCCACTCTCGCTCCCGTGGTCGCGTGCAATTCTAGCCGGCGATGACGGAGGAGGGAGCCCGCAGGAGGAGCTCGCGCCAGCGCAGAACTTCCCCTTCCCCTTCCCCTTGCCGCTGAAGAAGCCCATGGCTTGCTTGCTAGGGTTTTGGGCCGGCTGGCTAGGGTTTTTTGCACAACGGTGAAGGAGCAAAGGTGGCCAGATGTGGACAAAAAGTGGATGAGGCCGGCCCCGCCGCACGCTTCCATAAAAAGGACGGGTATGTGGCCCTTCCACACACTGCCAGGCGGGCCCTCGATAGGTGGCCGCGTTAATTATGACCGCATGAGGTAGTTGGTCGGCCGACAAGTGGGGCATCGACGGACGTCGACAGGACATGCGGCGCGTCCGCTTCGTGCATGCCTATGCATTTTAGGCCTGAAATGCGTCGGCGCAAACACGAAGCAGACGTGTTTTGGGTTTGGGTCCTCGCGTTTTTGGCTGGCGTTTTTGTCCGTCACGACCCAGACCAGACAGACATGGGGACAAATGGGGCGGAGTTGCTCTTACAAGCCCAGTTGGGCCTAGCATGTTCTAACAGGCCTAACTGACAGTGGGCTTCCGATTCGAACCCCCCCCCCCCCCCCCCCCGCCCCCTATTTTTTCGGAGTAAAAAAGAAGAATCGCCATTCGATCCCCATTCCAGCTGACCAAGCACTCAAAAAAAAATTCCAGCTGACCAAGTCGCCGCCAGTGAGTGTCCTCCACATCGCGCTGCCGCGTCCGTCGCTGGCTCGCCGTCGATCGATCGAGCACCGCGGACTCTGGAGCCTACGTCCCGCCTCCCGGCCGCGCACTAACAGGTCAGTGAGCAACAATGAGTACGTTTTACGATTATTACGGTGGCGATTCATTCACCGCCGGCTGGGGCTAGTAGGGCTGAGGGACGGACGGTGGCGGCGGCCGGCCGCAGGGGGTTGCGGCTGGGGGCCGCCGCTGCAGACGAAAGCTTTAGGCGGGAGAGTAGCTTAGATTACTTTACTGTTCATTCACAAAAAAATCAATTTATTATTCGTTTGTTCTGCTCGTTTCGGTTTCAGATTGCAAAATAGTTTATGTGCTTGTATGGGTCTGCTTTCCCGAATATCCAGTTCTTTCTTAGGCTGAAAATAACAGCCTTTTGTACAAGTGATACTACCAAATTGAGAGATCATTGCTCTGTAAATGTGAATTTTTACATTTTCATTTGGATGCTAGCTAACTTGTGCAGGCAGGGGGGAGGAAATACTCCTTTCTAGTGTTACTCTGAGTGTCAAATATACAGATCGGAATTTCATACCTTGGCCCGGTTTCGGCTGGATACGCAGGAATTCTATGTAAATAAATTAGTGGATAGACAACAAGTATAGACAACTGAGTTGACGGATGCAAAAATTCATTAACAGATACCTGAAAAACACTAAGCAAAATGGACGGCCATGGCCATCAGACAGCAGGCCTCTCATGCTGAACTTGATTTTGAACCAGCCATGGCCATCAGTCTTTATAGAGAGTTATTGACGTATTGCATAATGGGTATGAATTTTTCTAAGTATGCAAATAGATTGCCATGCTTTGCATTTAATAGCAGTTATACAATTTGTGTGCCTCCTGTTTGAAGCAGAACAGTGCCCGTCTTGTCCCCTGTTGGTTGCTGAATGTTTTTTTCCTCATCCGACGGTGGAATTCTAACTGACCACTGTGTCGTATCTTGCAATAATAACGGCAATGTAGTTCCATGTTCAGTTTTATGAAGACTTATGGGACAGTTTTTGAGAATGTTCAGTTTGTTTTCATGGTACGCTACTTGAGGGCTGAAAAAGGGCACTGTTACGTTTGCAGCTTTCAAACTGAAAAGTTTTTGGGACAATTATGGTAATTTAGTTCCATTTTCATTTTTTGGGACAACTTATTGGACTGGTTTTTTTAGAATGTTCAGTTTGTTCTTATGGTTTGCTACTTGAAGGCTGAAAACGGACGTTGTTAGAATTAAAGTTTTCAAAGTTACTTTTTTCTTTCCTCTTATCTGCATCAGGATTCCTTTCGTGATAGAAGTGTTTTCCATTTTGACAAACAACAGCACTTTATCGTGCATAATAAAATGAATTTACTAGGTTGCCCAATGCTGCCAAAGAAAATAACTAGGTGAACATGTGTGTGTTTATTACCTTCTGACAGTGTATCGATAATCCTATAATGTATGGCTATGCCTTTATCTTTTAGGGACGCGATTGGTTGGTACATACATATGGATAAAGTCAGCAAGAGGGGATGATGGTATACTTGATGGCCTCTCACATGTCACAACATTGGAGTTGCATGCACCATTACCTGAGGTATGATGGATTGGGTTGTTCTCTTTTCATGTCCGCGATAGATTTTGCAGCATTGGTTGCCTCTTGATATAAGTGCAAGACGCCATCTGCCTTTACTGTTTAACCAACTATTAGCCCCTCCTGTATGTTGTACAACTGTTTTAATTAGATCTGTCAATTTTATCTTTGATGAACATGAAGCCCACACTCGAGAGGAATTTGCAAACATGCCCGGTGTTCAGCAACCTCACAAGCTTGGTGTTTCTCATTCTCCGGCGCTTGCCTAAACTAAAGTATCTGACCCTTAAGCTCAGAACGGTAATACTGCTGTTTCGGACAAATCTGCCTAATTAGTGTGGGTTTCATTCCTTTCCCTGGAACCTTGAGCTAATGTGCTACGCTGCTACCTTTTGACACGCTGAACGCCAGGAGCAGCGTGGAGAATGCAAGGCTGCTGACCGTAGTCTGTCATCAAAGGAGAAATCATCTTTGGGTGGTTATCCTAGCATCAAGAGGACCGTGATCACTCTTTTCGAAAAAAAGAGGACCGTGATCTACCGCGGCAGAGATGATCCACGGGTGAGCACACTGGTGAAGGTGCTGCTGCCGATCGTCATCCCCCGCAGGGAGATCAGCATCAAAGGTCACTACTAGTATCAGATGCATGCTCAGGCACTTCCCCTCTTGCTGACTTTTGCTAGTACGATGGATGTGTATGCATGTATGTATGTATGTATGCATGCATGTCAAGAGGTGTGTTAAGTTGTAGCTTTTGTTAGTGCTATGGATGGAGCATCGTGTTAAGAACTGTTTTTTTAGAGAGATTTGTATGGGTTTGATTATCTGTAGTAGGAAACACAAACAGAAACCCCGTGGATGTGTTTTCGTTTCACACATTTTATTGACAGCACCAGCAGATGCCGTCTAGTATGATGAGCTGTGCTGCTTCTTCTGGAGAAAGAAGGAAAAGTGACCAGCACCAGCAGTTCAAGTACTGAACTGAATGGAATCTTGCTGTGTTGTTTGCGTTACCCAAACGAGACCTTCCGATGGTAGTTTCTAATTTAGAGTAAGGGCCTGTTCGGATGCACTCCGCTCCACGCCCGGAGCGGGCGGAGTGGCGCCGAACGCTACCGCTCCTCGGAGTAGAAAGAGTGGAGCGCAGCTGCATGTAGTTCAATTCGGCCGAGTGGAGCTGCACTTAGTTCAATTCGGCGGAGTGGCTAATAGCTAGCTCCGCGGGCGACTCCCTTCGCCCGATCAATCGAAATTTTTTCTCTCTCGCAGCAACTCTCCGACCATTGAACCCAAGTGCCACTCAGACGCCACCCACTAGCGCCGTTCCCTGGCGGGCTTGCCGTCCACGCCGCGACGCGCTTCCTGATGGCCGCGTCCGTGTGGGCCGCCACCGCGCGCTCCAGGGCTGCCGCCCCCGCCCGTGCCCTGCCCACCGTGCACCAGCAGGTCAGAAGAGCGTGTTGGCTCTGCGCGGACGGCGTGGATGCGGTTCCCGAAGTACTCCCCTGGTAGCGCCGGCCGGAGCCACCTCAGTTGTTGACGGCTACGCGGAACGCCTTCTCGTGGTCCGGGACCAGCCGCCGAGCGCGGGTGACGCACCACCACATCAGCGAGCCCAAGGCCTGGAACCGCCACATCAGGAGCTCCTGCCTAGCCTGTTCCTTGAGCGCCGCCAGGAACTCCGCCGAGAAGTACAACCTCCAACCGGTCCGCGCACGGTAGTATGACCGGCGGCGGGAGGGACGATGTTGGCGACTTCGACGCGGCCGGCGACGGAGTGGAGGAGCTCGACGGCCCCTGCACCCTTCTAATTGATTGTTTCTAGACTATGGAGTGGAGTCAGTTGCCGAACGTCTTATAAACTCTCGATTTGGTGGAAGGAGCTATCAGTCCAGGAGCTGGGAGTGGAGTGGAAGATTTGAAGGAGTGGAGTGCATCCGAACAGGCTCTAAATATCATTGTATGGCTACTCTTATTGTATTGATGATCATGGACAAAATATTGTACTGTTGATTTCTGTACCCTGTTCAGAAATCTGATACAGTGCTCGCTTTCATATCCCTGTACTGGAGATGAAAATGGTGCTTGTAACCGCCAAAATATATCAAAAAAAAAAGGTTGCAACGAATAGCTTAATATCCGTGTGTTATTACATTTTTCTTTTCTCCTACTTTATAGATATATATGATATCTCTTATAGACAGTTTAATGCACTACTATCACAGAGTGTAGACTAGCTATATATATGGAGGAAGAATCCACATGCCACCATGCGAATGACCCTTCATGAAGTATCCTACCGACCTGATCCTCTTCAGGCCATCGCTGGTGATATTGTTCTTCGAGTCGTCTTCCTTGTAGCAGGTCTCACCGTGAAGGTTGTTCAAAATTGTCATGGATACCTTGTAACTAGGGATGATGGCATCTTGACCTAACGGACAACGATGCGAGTAGTAGATGCGGTTTCTCTCCACGCCGCCACACATGTTCGTTGGCACATGCACTGCCTTAGAGAATGTCTCCCCCAAAAACAATGAGTGGTCACCCAAGTCTGTGACCTCCACCCACTCCTGCTTGTAAAGTGCCGCCTTCTGTCTACCCGTGCAGTTATCGACAAGGCTGAACACCTTGAAGAAAGGCTCCATATTTGGCAACCACCGGGTCTTCAATGCCATCCCAAGCTTGCCGTGCAGATCAAAGATGTACCTAGTACTGCTCAAGTAGTCCCTAACACCGTCAATCCATTGGATGACTAGCAAGCGTTCCGTAGTGACCATCGGGGCACCGTCCCCATTCACACCGATCTCAAACTTGACGATTGTCATATTATAATGTATGCCGTAGAGCTCGTCATTGCAAAATGCAATGTCCGCAAGCCTCGCGTTAGGACATCCTTGTACCGTCCACCCGCTGTTGGGACCACCAACCCTGCAGAGTGGGATGCCACACTTGTACTACCTCCGTTCGGAAATACTTGTCACTGAAATGGATGTATCTAGATGTATTTTAGTTCTAGATACATCCATTTTGATGACAAGTAATTCCGAACGGAGGGAGTAGGTTATGGCGGCAATGATACACCGGCGCGAGGTGGGTGGCGCGGAGAAGATAACTCTCAAGATAACGACCAGGCGGGTGGGGCCATGGTGCTGGCTCGTGCAGAGGATCGGCGCGTTCTTCTCGGCAAGGCGCACCTCGGCGCCAGAGAAAAGGTTCGTGATCTTGATCAGACCTGGCACTGGCATGGCGACCCACCCACCGTCGTGGCCACCGATGATCCGCCTCCCGGCGTCCTCACGGATGACCCACAAGCGCACCAGGGAACTGTCCTCGAGGCAGTGAAGAGCCTTCCTCCTGTTGCAGTCGCGAGGCAAGAGGAGCAGCCACGGGAGCGACGGCACCGGTGGCGCCGCTCGTGCGGCAGTGCGCCACGACCGACAGACGGCGGCGAAGCGTGCGCGGCCGCGCGGGGAGGCGACCTTGCCGTAGACGAGGGCGAGGAGATCGTCGGGGAACGTGGTCGACCAGCACTGCCTTGCCGTATGCGCGCGCTTGTCGCAGGCGGCGGCCATCTGCGTCCACATCGATCTGCCGGCGGCTCTATCTTTACGAGTGAGTTTGTGTTATTTTAGGGTGGACATATCTTGGGTTTATTTGCTGGGCAACCCACGCACGCCACGGCCTTATAATTTGATAATAACGATATCATGGGCTTATTTGCTGGGCAACGCACGCACGTTACGGCCCTAACTGGAACCAGTTAATTGTTTCTCATGTTTGGCGTGCTCTCTCCGAAGAGAAAAGGAGATAGAGACACAAATACTTGGACGGACATTTTTTTCTAGAAAAGGAGGATTACCCCCGACCTCTTCAATGTAGCTTCTTTATTAAGCAAAGTGATCAAAAAATCTGTGATCCAGAACAAGCTCGCTCAGAGCCAAAGAAAAATAAACAAATATAATATGCCACAACCGGCGAAAATAGAACAAGATGACTAAACACCTATCCTAGTACTGGACCGTCATCCAAACCGGTTGTAGATATCCCAAACTACCATCTTCCATCTGGCAGATCCAGTAACTAAAGGCTTCCTGACTTCCACAGAAGTGAGTAACGACCACATGCGGATAGGGCTGGACGAAAAGCTCGTTACTCGCGAGTTTAACGAGCACTGGGAAGCTCGACTCGTTAAGGCTCGTGCTCGTTAGTTAGTGGGCCGAGCTGAACAACAATTTTAGCTCGTTAATATAAATGAGCTTAACGAGCTAGCTCGCGAGTATCACGAGTAGCTCATTTGGCTCGTTTATTTATACATCACTAATTTTTAGTTTTATTACTAGATGAAAAATTCCTAGTGCTCAGCCCGGCCCACAGGCCACGGCCCACCCCCACCTCCTCGGCTCGGCATCGTGGGAATCTGGTCAGTCGCTGCCTACTTTTTTTTCGGGGAAATTCAGAGAGCTTTATTGAGTACACATTCTTGGAACAATCAGCCAGGAGGCTGGACACCAAGAAGTTAGGAGTCTCGTCAAGCCAACTATCGGTCACATTAAATGTGCAGGCACGTTTTGCACACAAGTGAGTCAGTAAATTGGCTGACCTGTTTACATGTTGAATAACAAAAGAGGAAAATTGAGAACTAAGCTCTCCAATCTCTAAATGTAAAGGAGCCACAATTGAACGAGAATTGTGACGAGTGGTCCAGAGTATCACCAACTCCAAGCAATCGACTTCCATTATCACATGTGAGAATCCATGAAGAGCAGCGAACCGAACACCATCTCGCAAGGAAAGTCCCTCCATGATCAAGGGATCCGAAATCCCCACATATGGCTTGCACCAGGCACCCAGGAGAGCCGTAGGAGATCGAGCAAAGCCTCCCGCGCCTCCCCTGCCATACATCAAGTTGAGAGCTCCATCGGCTGTGATTTTCACAAACCCATCATCAGGAGGCCGCCACCCATAGCCAGGCAAGACCAGCGTATCCTTGCGCGGCAAGTGAAGAAGTGCAATAGCCTCCTTTGTAGCTCGGATCGTCGCTCTAGGGTCTCGACCTTCTTCACCGTGCTTGATACGATTCCTGGAATGCCAGATAGACCACATAATAGTGGTGATGTTTGCACGGTCATCATCCGTAAAGCGCGGGTCACATAAAATGTCACGAGCCCACGAGTCCGGGTGTAGCTGTGGAAGCCGGAGCCCGAACCATGCACACGCCTCCTCCCAAAAGCGCTTAGCATGCGAGCAATGTATCAACGCATGCTTTAGATCCTGATCCATAGCAAAACAAACTTTGCATCTGCGAATTTCTGCAATGTGTCTATAGTTGAGAGTAGCTTCATCTGGAAGAATCCCACGAAGGACTCTCCACCAAAAGACTCTCACTTTTGGGATAACATTCAATTTCCACAAGGCTTTCCACATCTGTTGTTCATCATTGGAGGTACCGGTAGCCGTCCCTTCATCTAGAGCCAAAGGTTCGTTCTGATTCACAAGAGCACGGTACGCCGACTGCACAGTGTAGTTGCCTGATCTTTCGAATGCCCAAGCAAGGTAGTCGCGGCCTACTTACGAGTTACTAAGAGACCAGAGGAGGAGCCGAGGAGACTACAGAATACAGACTACAAAGAGATTGGAAAGGGAGAAAAGTAGCAGGGCGGCGGCTAGGTTTAGGTCTTTGACCACGGTGTGGCGGCGCGGCTCTACTTCCTTCTCTTCTCCGGCGGCCGCCGGTGACCAATTTAGCCCGCCTCCGCCATCTCCATCCGCGTCCTCATGGAACGGCGCGAGCGACCATCGGCTGCAGTCGGCACTCCAAGCATGGAGTCTAAGGTCCGGAAGAAGGTGGTGATGAAGAGGACTTCGGCCTCTGATTCAGCATCACGGGAGTCTCCTTCGACGGCAGCAAAGCCTTCTCGTCCTCGGCAGCAAGCGCAAGGAGAAAGGCGCCCAAGAGCAAAGGAGGCGACATCACTTACATGCTCTGACGCTGATGCCGTTGGTGGTGGATTAGGACCGGTGAGATTGTTTATCTCACACTCTTATTTTTGTTTTCTATTACATTCCAGCTCATATTAGCATATACTTTGAATCTTTGATGCCCTAGTTAGTACTTGCAAATCTGTTGAAATACCAGTGTAACTGTTGTTAATTGATTGTATAAATACCTGTGTAGTTAGGTGAAATACTTCATCACACACACACTGGCACATGCACTAGATTAAGATTAGCTAGTCTGCTGAAATATCTATGCTGAAGTACCATTGCTGAATGATTGTGGGAATCTTACAATTTCATTTCCTAAATTTTGTACAGGTTCTAAGTTCTGACTTCTATTTTATATGGTAAAAATTACTACTTAGATGCAAAACAATTCTAGTAAGTAAATGTCCTGACTTCTTCTACAGGTTATTAGTATCACTTACTACTTAATGCACCAGGAAGATGCGTTTCTGTTCATTGATACAATTTTGCACATTGTAATTAATTATGTAGCGATACTTACTAATTTTGCACATTGCAATTAATTATGCAGCGATACTTACTAATTTTGCACATTGCAACTAATTATGTAGCGATACTTACTAATTTTGCACATTGCAATTAATATTTGGCTTAAAATCTGAATCATGCTATTTCATTTTCCACCGGAAGACGGCAGTGATGAAGATGAATGGGTAGAGGTTCACGAAGGTTATGAAAAGGTTGATGAGGCAGAGGCATATGATATTGATGATGATATGTTAGAGCCTTCTCTTGGATCAGGAGACAATCGAAATGACACAGAAGTTGAGGTCAATGGCAAAGAGAAGGCAAGGAAAGGAGGGAAAAGGAAAAAGGCAGGAGTGGATGGAGCTAAGGTGAAGGTGAAGAAAACAAGACTTAAACGTGCAGAATGTTGGCAGCATTTCAAAGAGGTCAAAGCTGTAAGCAAGAGGACGCCAGGGGCGGTTGTCACGAAGGCAAAGTGTTTGCATTGTGCTAAATTGTTTGCTTATACTCCTGGGGGTCAACTACTAGCCTCAATAGGCATAAAGATGTTTGTTCAGTCTATCTAAACAAGAAGGGAAGACAACTAAATCAAGGTACAATCAACTTCGATCCTGAATAGCCAGGTGCATCTCTCATAGTAAACCATGAATACAATCATGCAGAAGTTGTTAAGATCATAGCAAAGATGATAATTGTGCATGATTATCCCTTTAGGATGGTAGAGCATTCTTGGTTCAATATCCTTATGAAGTATATGAATGCGTCCTACAAGTTTATTGGTCGGAAGAAAAATAGAGTTGAATGCATGAAGGTGTATCTTTCTGAGAAAGAAATCCTTAAAAAGCAACTAAAGTCTGTTGAAAGCATTAGTTTGACATGTGATCTATGGACTTCAAACCAAACTCTCTCATACCTAGCTGTGGTTGCTCACTACATAGATGATGATTGGATCATGCAATGTCGTGTTTTAAACTTCATAGAGCTAGATCCACCTCACTCGGGTAGTGTCATAGTTCAAGCAGTTTTTGAGTGTTGCCAAGAATGGAAAATAGAAGATAAGATCGTGACAATCACTGTGGATAATGCTTCCTCAAATGATAATGCTGCTAAGAGATATAATATGCTCAGAGCCGAAAAATATAAACAAATATAATATGCCACAACCGGCGAAAATAGAACGAGATGACTAAACATCTATCCTATTACTGGACCGTCATCCAAACCGGTTGTAGATATCCCAAACTACCATCTTCCATCGGGCAGATCCAGTAGCCAAAGGCTTCCTGACTTCCATAGAAGTGAGTAATGACCACATACGGATCCAAACAGTGGCCATGTAGATTACCTGCAAAAATTTATACAAGTTTGTCTGTTAAAAAACATGTCATTTCTACAGTTTCGTATAGCCCAAAGTAATGCACACGCTCCTATCTGAATATGTCTCGCAATATTTGTCTCTACTCCATTTAGCCACGTCCCAATTAACCTTCTGAATACTATCATGGAGGGGTGATACTAAAGGCTATATGAACTAAGCGCTATAATAGTTTGGCCAGCGGACAATCGAGAAAGAGGTGGCCCAAACGAAATTTCAAATTACGTCCTATATGTGCTGTGCCACAGAACCCTCCCGAGAAAGTTTCAGATTTCATTTTCTCAGTGTCATTCATGCAGCTCTGAACATGCACTTGTTACCGATGGACTCCGAGGTGATCAAGCAAATTCCATTGGCCATGTATAAAATGGCCGGGATTGCCGGGCATGGCATTACGAGAAGAACAGAATTTTCACCACCATTATAGGCTACTGGTCAAAGCCAAGTGTCAGCGTGAAGCATGGTTAAATGATGAGTCGGGTAACTTCAATGTACAGAGTCAGGAAGCAAGATGGAAAAGACTTTGGAAAGCAAGGGTGCTGCCAAATTTTAAAGCCTTCGCATGGCACGTCGCGACTGGCGAAATCCGTGCACACAGGAAGATCACAACAACGACGGTTTGGGAGATTTGTGGGGTGGCCAATGACACATGGAGGCATCCATTGCTTGACTGTAACATGGCAAAGAGTGTTTCGGCTCATCATTACCGATTTATGGAGATGATACACCTGACCTGAAGCTTTTGCTGTTCGGCCTCAGTGAAACTCTTAGCGACAACAAGTTTATTGAGGTTCTTGTCAACCTATGGTCCATTTGGTATGCGACGATGTGTGCTATCCATGAACAGGAATATCAAAGTCTGCTGCCAACACACTTGTTCATTAGCAAGGGAGCGATTCGTGTAGTATGTTGTCGGGATGAACATAACACTTTCCATCGAGCTTCTGCAGTGACTTTTGATGGCATCACTTATCCGAAGACGGTCGGGGCAGTACCTTGCCGTGAAGCCATTTCTTTGAGTGAGGCACTAGCGCGCCACGACCGACAGACGGCAGCGAAACATGCGCGGCCGCGCGCGGAGGCAACCTTGCCATAGACGAGGGCGAGGAGATCGTCGGGGAACGTGGTCGACCAGCACTGCCTTGCGGTATGCGCGCGCTTGTCGCAGGCGGCGGCCATCTGCGTCCACATCAGTTAATTGAAATCGATCTGCCGGCGGCTCTATCTTTTTCTTTTTTCTTTTTTTTGAGATCGATATCATGGGCTTATTTGATGGGTAATGCACGCACGTTACGGCCTTAATTGGAACCAGTTAACTGTTTCATATTCTTCTTTCAATATATAACTCCTTTTTGTTTTTTTTTTTGTTTTTTTGAAAACCCCTCCCATATATTAATTAATTAAAACATATTCATACAATCGTCTATTACAATTTCAGCCACGCAGGCCGGAACACTATTCAGATTCACACCATCAGACCTATTAACAAAACTGAATTTAGCAATCTCGTGCGCCACCCTATTGGCCCTTCTGTTAATCTTGGATAACTTGAAACTAGTCATCAACCTGGAAATGCTCAATGCTTCCATCTTCAGATCAACTAGGGAAGACCTGTCCAAATAATCATTTCCTAGAAAGAAGCCACAAAAGAACAATCCGTTTCTAAGATGATGGGTTTGTGTAGAGTAATACCGATGCAAAGCCCTGCGAGGGTCGCTCTAAGTTCCGCTTCATCCACGCTATTGCAAACCCCAATATAATCTCACGAAGAAATGATCACTTCTCCCAAATGGTTCCTGGCAACCACACCTACACTTGCAGAGCTAATGGCCTCCACAAAGCTCACATCAACATTAATCTTAATGGACTCTGGATCGGGAGGCTGCCAATTCACAACTTTTTCTTTCACTTCAATTATATCATAAAACCCATCGACCCTTTCTTTACCTTTTTTGGTAACCTCCATCTTCCTATTGGTATGACAGGACAAGAAGGACTCCCAGTAGTTTTGAATAAAGCTCACAGAGGTAGAGATAGTTTCCTTTCCTTTACCAAAGATCAAGTCATTCCTCAGGTGTCATGCCCTCCAAAACATGAATATAACTTGCTCGCGCACTGGCGATGTTAACTGCTCCAATAAAATAAGTAGCCAATCTGGCCCCGAAAAATTGAACATCTCATCATCTGGTAATTTCCATACCTCCCTTACCGTCATACGGAACGCCCGTGCCTTGGGACATGTCACCAGAGCATGAAACACAAATTCATCTTCGACAACACAAACTGAATTCCTTTTTGTAGATACATATAACTCCTTAATTAATTAGTGATTTCGTATATAACCACTTTGGCGTGGCTGGGTAGTAATGGCATGCTCTCATTCGCGAAAAAGAACAAGAAAAAAAAAAGTTCGGTGTGCTCTCTGCGAAGGAAAGGAGATGCTGAAGATGGGTATGATCAGAAGAATAGGGGATGGCAGAGACACCGACTACACCATTACCTTCTGCATTGTCCAATCCAAACATGAACTTTCTTACAATACGTTCTTGACAAATTTCATCATAGTTGCGTAAATCCAATTTAACTCAACGATAACTTTCTTGATCTAAAAAAAGAGAATCTTTCAATTTCTTGATTTTCTTTTCCAGTTCATGAATATTATTCTAAAACTTGTGATTTTTTTTTGAACTCATGAAGATTTTCAAATTGACAAACATCTTTAAATTTTGCAACCATTTTTTCACTTCCATGATTTTTTCCTAAAAATCACAAACATTTATTGGCAAATTTGGGAACTTTTAAAAATTTCCATACATTCAATCAAATTTGTGACCATTTTCCAAATTCTTGAATACTTTTAAAATCCACGAATATTTTCCACTTTCATGAACATTTTCTTAATTCATAAATATGTTTTGAAATTTAGGAACTTTGAACATTTCCTTGAATTCTTGAACAATTTCCAGATTCACGAACAATTTTCATTTTTCATTTTTGGAATTCGTTTCTATTTTTTTTTCCAAATTTTGTAATTTATCAAATTCACAAACGTTATTTCAAATTCATAATAATTTTCCCTAGTTATTGAACATTTATCATTTTTTGTAAGCGTTTTCTAATTGATGAACTTTTTTCAATTTTGTGAACTTTCTTAAATTCTTGATTTTTTATCTTCAAATTCTCCATCATTTTTGTAACTATTGGACAGTTTTTGAACTTTTGAACATTTTCGGAATTCACAAAGGGATTTTCAAATTCATGAACACTATTTTAATTTGCGAACATTTTTTCCAAACTATGTATTTTTACGAATCCACGAAGATTTTCAAAGTTTATATTTTTGTTCAGCTTACTATTTTTTATTAAAAAACTGGATGAAATCTATAAAATTTGTGAACACTTTTTAAAATTCATGAAAAAGAGCGAAAAAAGCGCGCTCGGTCGCGGGGACGAGGCTTCTGTGACTCGCAACGTGATGTTCAAAACTACATCAACGTTTCTGAAAACTATCCTAAAAGTTTCAGAAAACCTTATTTGAACTATAGGCTAGCATAATCATTAACCTAAACATTAACCAAACTATAGGCTAACATGGGTTTAATGTTTTTGAACATCACTTAGATCAAGCCTAGAGGTTCTTATTTCAGGAAACCAAATTTGAAATCTAGTCTACACATTTGTCTAAAGATTGAATGTCAACTACTCCCTCCGTTCCCAAATATAAGTTTTTCTAGAGGTCCCAACAAATGACTACATACGGAGAAAAATGAGTGAATCTACACTCTAAAATATGTCTACATACACCCGTATGTTGTTGTGCATTTGAAATGTCTAAAAAGACATATTTAGGAATGGAGGGAGTAAAACTTAAAAAATTCTTGCTACGTCCTACGACAAAACGAATGAAATCGGTTGTGGAATGAGCAGATGGGTTACCTAGCCACCGACGTAGCTCAAAGAGGTGTCGGTGCTTGGTGGTCCGTCGTCAGAGTAGTCCATGCTCTGCTCCTTCGCTTGCAGCCACAGCGGCTACACCATTACCTTTTGCACAGTTCAATCCAAGTAGGTACTTTCTTACAGTAAGTTTGACAATTTTCATCATGGTGATATAAATCTCATTTAAGTCAATGGTTATTTTTCCTGTGCTAAAAAACGAGAAATTTTCAGTTTCATGATCAGCTTTCTAAATTCATGAATATATTTTCAAAATTTACAAACTTTTTAAAAATTCATGAACTTTTTTTGCGTTCATGAACATTTTTCAAATTCACCATCAATTTTAAATTTTGCATTTTTTTCCAAATTCTTGAACACTTTTCAAATCCAAAATATTTTCTAGTGTCAACTTTTCTAAATTCATGAATAATTTTTGAAATTAAAGAAATTTTATTTTGTTTGAACATTTCCTTGAATTCTTGAACAAGTTCCAAGGTCATGAACATATTTTAGTTCTCACGAATTGTTTTTGAACATTTCCTTCAGATTCTTGAGCATTTTCCTAACTCTTGAAAAAAATTGAACATTCACTAACATTTACCATTTTTGGTTAATTTTTTTAATTCATGAACATATTTTTTCAAATATGTGAACTTTCTTAAATTCCTAAGCATTTTTGAAATTTGTGTTTCTTAATGAATTCATGGACATTTTTTGGATTCTTGAAGAACGTGTCAAATTCATGAACACCTGTTAAAATTTGTGATGCTCTATAACTTGCGTCATTCTCGTGCTAGAAATGTTGTGGAGAGAACTTGTGGATTGTGGAAGAAAAAATGGACCATACTAAGAGTTCAATCTTTCTTTGATATAAAGGACCAGGTAACAAAAGTTAAAGTGACACAACTTTGCAAGGGATAGGCAACATGTGATGGATGATCTATTGCTTCCAGAAGTTGACCATGAACTAGATGATTTTGAACTTGAGCCGGGGGATGACGCTAACTTAACTTCATCTATTGAAGTCACAAATCAATGGACAAACTGTAGGCAAAACTTTGCAGATGACATGTATGCTGAGTACCTTGTGAGGCATGCAGAACTAGAGATGTAGTAGCTTGATGATGGTAGTCTCATTTTGTGTAGTAGCTTGATGATGGTGGCCTCATTTTGTGTAGTAGATAGATAATGGTGGTCTCATTTTGTGCAGTCGCTTGCTGGATATCTTTTGTGTGATAGCATAGGTGGCTATGATGATGCCTTGTGTTGTACACGCATCACCTTCCCATATATATATGATAGTGTTTCTCTAAAATTTGCACTTTCATGTACCATTTATTTATGCATAATCTTGATCCAACATGCTGTTTTTCTTTGTGCATAACTTTTTTTGTTTGTAGCACCAAGGAGTTGTAAGGAGGAATTACACCACATGGGATGATGAGATGGATGGTGCACTGCTTGAGGTGCTTGTTGATCATCACAACAATGGCGACCATTCACAAAATGGATGGAAACCACACGTGTATTGTGCAGCCATAAGGAATCTGAAGGAGAAGTGCAACAAGAGGATATCACAAAGGACAACATTTTGGGAAGGCTTAGGACTTTCTACAGGTACTATGAAGTCATTACCAAGATACTTTCCCAAAGTGGTTTTGGGTGGGATTGGGTGAATCATAAGCTATCAATGGATAGTGATGATGTCTGGATCAAATATGTGGAGGTAACCATCATAATATGCACATTCATGTTTACCTTTTTAGTATGTCACATAACAGGACATCAACTTTACTCTTCGCTTGTGTGTATTTTGCAGGCTAATAAGAAAGAGAAAGGATTAGCTTCCTACAAGACCAAAGTAGTGAAGCATTGGGAGTCCATATCTATCATATATTCAAAAGATCATGGCAATGGTGAAGGTGCGATGACTGGTGCTGAGAGTGCTGTAGATCCAGAAGAAGAACCAATAGTAATCTCTCTAGAAGTGGCACCAAAGAGGCGACGAACAGATGAGTCCATTATGTGCATGTTTGGAGAAATGAGGGCTACTTTCAAAGATGCTTCGAAGACAACTGATCTGAAGGAAATATGCCCTAGAGGCAATAATAAAGTTATTATTTTTTTCCTTATATCATGATAAATGTTTATTATTCATGCTAGAATTGTATTAACCGGAAACATAATACATGTATGAATATATAGACAAACAGAGTGTCACTAGTATGCCTCTAATTGACTAGCTTGTTAATCAAAGATGGTTATGTTTCCTAACCATGAACAAGGAGTTGTTATTTGATTAACAAGGTCACATCATTAGTTGAATGATCTGATTGACATGACCCATTCCGTTAGCTTAGCACCCGATCATTTAGTATGTTGCTATTGCTTCCTTCATGACTTATACATGTTCCTATGACTATGAGATTATGCAACTCCCGTTTACCGGAGGAACACTTTGTGTGCTACCAAACGTCACAACGTAACTGGGTGATTATAAAGGTGCTCTACAGGTGTCTCCAAAGGTACTTGTTGGGTTGGCGTATTTCGAGATTAGGATTTGTCACTCCGAATGTCGGAGAGGTATCTCTGGGCCCTCTCGGTAATACACATCACTTAAGCCTTGCAAGCATTTCAACTAATGAGTTAGTTGCGAGATTATGTATTACGGAACGAGTAAAGAGACTTGCCGGTAACGAGATTGAACTAGGTATTGGATACCGACGACCAAATCTCGGACAAGTAACATACCGATGACAAAGGGAACAACGTATGTTGTTGTGCGGTTTGACCGATAAAGATCTTCGTAGAATATGTAGGAACCAATATGGGCATCCAGGTCCCGCTATTGGTTATTGACCGGAGACGTGTCTCGGTCATGTCTACATTGTTCTCGAACCGTAGGGTCCGCACGCTTAAGGTTTCGATGATAGTTATATTATGAGTTTATGTATTTTGATGTACCGAAGGTTGTTCGGAGTCCCGGATGTGATCACGGACATGACGAGGAGTCCCGAAATGGTCGAGACATAAAAATTGATATATTGGACGGATATATTTGGACACCGGAAAGGTTCCGGATGAGATTGGGATTATACCGGAGTACCGGGAGGTTACCGGAACCCCCCGGTAAGTATATGGGCCTTATTGGGCCTTAGTGGAAGGGAGGGAGAAGGAGCAAGGGAGGCCCCCCCCCCAAGCCCAATCCGAATTGGGAAGGGGGCCGGCTCCCCCTTTCCTTCTCTCCTCCCCCCTCTTCCTTCCCTCTCCTACTCCTAATAGGAAAGGGGGGGGGGGGGCAAACCTACTTGGAGTAGGTTTGCCCCCCCTAGGGCGCGCCTCCCCCTTGGGCCGGCCTCCTCCTCCCTCCCTCCTTTATATACAAGTTGATCATTGAGATCGTTCCTTAGCCGTGTGCGGTGCCCCCTCCACGATATTACACCTCGGTCATATTGTAGCGGTGCTTAGGCGAAGCCCTGCGACAGGAGAACATCAAGATCGTCACCACGCCGTCGTGCTGACGAAACTCCTCCCCGTATCTCTGCTGGATCGGAGTTCGGGGTGCGTCATCGAGCTGTACGTGTGTCAAGAACTCGGAGGTGCCGGAGTAACGGTGCTTGGATCGGTTGGACCGGGAGGACGTACGACTACTTCCTCTACGTTGCGTCAACGCTTCCGCTTCGGTCTACGAGGGTACGTAGACAACACTCTCCCTTCTCGTTGCTATATCATCACCATGATCTTGCGTGTGCGTAGGAAATTTTTTGAAATTACTACGTTCCCCAACATGATCCACTTCCACCGCCAAAAGCTACCACTCCTGCTGCAATTCTTGTTGCACTTCAGTTGATACCTGACTTGGCAGAGCCAGACATGTTGCGATCATATGGGAAGCTGATTCTTAATGAGCGTTTGTTTGAAGCTCTAATGGAGTTGCCCATGGAAATGAGGAAGGCCTGGCTATTAGTGTTGCCTTAAATTTATCCAAATGTTGCTTTTCAACTTGTCTTGTTTAACTACTTGAACCTATTTGAACCAGTGCGGTGATGTTAAATTTAGAACTATGTGTTGTTGTTGTTGAGAGTTTGGAAACTACATATCTGAACTACGTGTTGTTGTATGTGGTCCGGTTAAGAATTTACACTCTGTTCGCATAATTATTGTTGTTGTTGTTGTTGTTGTTAGAAATTTATCACTGTTCCTATTCATGTGTGAATATTATTTGGTGTCGTCGTGCCTTTCTATCTAGAATATATATTTGTTCATTTTTATTGCTATATAATCATTCAATTATACTCACAAATTGTACAGATTTTGATTTGATGCATAAAACACAAAGCATATGCAATTCCATAGTATGTCATCCGAACATGATTTGGTATTGAGATTCCATGACCTAATTCCATGAGCAACCGAACACGTGAATTTGTATTCATGTCCATTACAGTTTCCACTCCGAATTGGAAATGAAAGCAATTCAATACAGAGGTCTCGAATACAGACATCCGAACATAGCGTGATTTTTTATGAAAATTCGTGAACATTTTCCAAATTTCAAACGTATTTTATTATTATTTTTGTATTAAATTAAAAACTTTACGAAATATAGAAAATTCGTGAACACTTTCTAAAATTCGTGAAAAAAAGGGGGGAAAACACATGCGCTTACTCGCGGGGACGAGGCTGGTGTCGCTCACTCCAGGTGAGCGACGCATGTCACCATCCCGAGCGAGCGGGAGCCTCGCCCAGCTGCTCCTCTCATGCCTCGCCGGCGACCGCCTCCGTCGCGTCCTCCCGCCGGCGCACGCCCGCGCCCTCGTCTCGGCCGGTCGGCCCTCCTCCCGGACCTCTTCCTCGCCAACCTC
Organism: Triticum timopheevii; assembly: GCA_963921465.1. Classification (NCBI taxonomy): domain Eukaryota; kingdom Viridiplantae; phylum Streptophyta; class Magnoliopsida; order Poales; family Poaceae; genus Triticum; species Triticum timopheevii. The sequence goes on from OY997266.1 coordinate 663,898,613, forward strand.
CTCCTCCGCCGCTACTCCAAGCTCGCCCGCCTCCGCGACGCCCGTCACCTGTTCGTCATAATGCCTGCAGGCTGTTTGATTCCATGGGAACCGCAATCTTGTGTCTTGGACGACGATGATTGCTGGTTACATGCAGAATTCGCTCGATGCTGAAGCCTATCATGAACCATAATTGTCATACTCGATCTGTATTAACTAATAATTCAGGGGAGCTTCTCTACGCAGATAAAGAAATATGTGTGCATTTGTTTTTCTTTCTAACTGTTTCAGGAGATCATGAGAATTCGTCTAATGTTCCGGATGTCAGCAAAGCAGCTGCAAGCTATGCAGAAAACAGAAACCAGTCAAAGGCTCAAAGCCAAACAATTAGATGAAGTCGTGCTGCTCACATGCGTAGCTGTGGAGTTGGGTGTTTTGGTCCTGTTTGATGATGTTGATCACAGGACCTTACGGTAACTATTCATTAACCACGAACTCGCCTTTCTGCCACATTTTATTTTCAGGTATTATTTGAAAATCTGCGATGGTGCACATGCTTCAAGTTCTACATATGAAATTAACAGTAGTGATGAATAGTTAATACACAATTCAATATCAATGGCTATACAATATCTATTGCTGATCAATTAAAAAATATAATTAGAAAGTCAACATAGGAAATAGTACTGAATCAGACTTGCTTTGCTTGCTGGTACGCGGTTGGCACCAGCACGAGCGGCGTCTTGAGGAGCGGGATGAGCTTCCCTTCCTCCTCCATGCTCATCGATGTCCCCTCTGGGAGCGCCCACTCAAAGTGGTACAGTAGGTTGGCAAGTGTGAACTCCACGGTGGCCGTGCTCATAGACAGGGCGGGGCATATCCGCCGCCCCGCACCGAATGGCGTTAGCTCGAAATGTGCGCCCTTGAAGTCTACCTTGCTATCCTCGAACCTCTCTAGCTTGAACTCCTTCGGATCATCAGGCCAGCTTGCCGGGTCCCTGCCAATGGCCCACACATTCACATAAATCCGCGTCTTGGCCGACACGTCATAGCCGTCAATCTGGATGTCCCGCATGGCCTCCTTTGGCAGCAACATCGTCGCTGGCGGGTGCAGGCGTAGGGTCTCCTTCACCACCATCTTGAGGTAGCCCAGCCTGGCCAGGTCATCCGGTTGCATGTAAAATAGGGTCTAGCATATTGTACATGTACACATATTTATATACATATGTAATTGTACTATGATCATCTATATAAAGAGACGTGAGGCTGGATGTTAGCCACCCACGCAAAACCCTAAACCTACCTCTTTGACTTGGTATCAGCCAGGTCGGGCCGCCGCCGCACGTCCCTCGTGCCGCCGCCCGATCCCATCTTCCGCGTCACCGCCACTGTCTGCTAGCTAGCTTCCGCGTAACCGCCGCTGCTTGTTAGCTAGCTACGCACATACGCAGGATCCATCCAGCTGCTTAGCTAGCCACAAGACAGCCGCGCGAACACTACGCGCCGCCCGATCCATCCGCCGCCGCCGCCGCGCACCGCCCTTCCGCGCCGCCGCCGCCGCGAGTTTCTTCTCCGCTGCCGCGCACTGTCGTCCTCGGCGCCGCCGCGATGTCGTCAGCCGCCCTTTCACTCTCCAACAGCGTCGACACCATCATCTCGCCCGCGGCTGCCACCGTTTCCGCCCCTTCGCCGTTCCGGCGATCTCCGTTCGCCTTGGCCGCCACAACTTCATGCTGTGGGGAGGCATCACCGGCACCGTCTTAGCTGGCGCCAACCTCCATGGCTACCTGGACGGCACCACGGCGGCACCCGACAAGACCATCTCCGTCGGGACTGGCGACGCCGCGACGACCGCCGCTAATCCGGTGTAGCATCATTGGTGGACTCAGGATCAGAAGGTCAAGGGCCTCATTCTTACCTCCATGGAGGAGGACATCGCCTGTCAGCTCATCAGCTGTGAGATGGCGCAGGCGGTATGGACGGCCGTCGGTGCCATGTACGGCGCGCAGAGTCGCGCCAACGTCCGTCACATCCGGCGTCAACTCCAGACGCTGCGGAAGGAGGAGATGTCTGCGGCTGAGTACATGCACAAGATGAAGGCCCTTGCCGACACCATGGCTGCCGCCAGCTCTCCGATTCGTGATGATGAGCTCATTGATCACATCCTCACCGGACTCGGATCCGCCTACAACTCCATCACCGCCTCCTTTGGTGTGAGTAAGGCATCTATGCCCTACTCCAGCTTCTACTCGCTCGTCTTGTCGTTCGAAGCGTTGCAGGCTCAGCAGAGTGCGTCGGAGGGGTGGACTCCCTCCGCCAACGCCGTGACTCGTTCCGGCCCCTACGGCCAGGGCAGACGTGCTCCCAACTCGGAGCCCTACCCCTCCCAGGATGGGGCTCGCTTGGCCGATGGCAACGGCCAGCCCGGGCCCGACCTCCAAGGCGGCAACGGCGGCCCCAACGGTGGCCGCGACCGCAAGCCCTCCTACGCCGGCAATGGTCGGCAAAGTGGCGGGGGTAACAGTGGCAACAACGGCGGTGGTTCCCGTCGCAACAATGGCTGGCGCCCCCGGTGTCAAATTTGCAAAAACTGGGGGCATGAGGCCGATGATTGTCGCAAGCGCTATGACCAGGACCACAACACTCGCTCCGCCAACTCGGCCTCCACCAACACCGTCGACTATCCTTGGGTACTGGACACCGGGGCTACCGATCACCTGACGAGTGATCTGGAACGCCTCCAGGTTCACAAGCGCTATGATGGCAAGGACCAAGTTCAGGTTGCCAATGGTGCAGGTTTGTCTATTTCACACATTGGTCATTCCCGTTTACCCGGTTCATCTCTTAAACTGCGCAACATCCTTCATGTTCCACACATCAGAGAGCATCTCCTTTCTGTCTACCGTCTTGTTTGTGATAATGACGTTTTTGTTGAGTTTCACCGTCGCCTTTTCTTTGTTAAGGACAAAGCAACCAGGCGCGTCATTCTTTAATGTAGCAGTCGCGGGGGGTCTACCCGATTCCCTTTGCTCGTGCATCGTCCTCGTCATCTCGCCATGCTTCATCCAGTGTCCGTGTTTCGTCGTCGCAATGGCATCAACGTCTAGGTCACCCTACCAATAATGTGGTCACCTTCATTGTTCGGAGCCATGACCTTCCTTGTTCTAGTTCAAATAATTCACCATTAGTGTGTGATGCATGTCAGCATGCTAAGAGTCACCAACTACCGTATTCTACGTCTTATCATGTCACTACTATACCTCTTGAATTAATTCATTCAGATGTTTGGGGTCCCACTATTGCGTCTTGAGGGGGGGTACAAGTATTATGTTAGTTTTGTTGATGACTACACGCGCTTCACTTGGATTTATTTGCTTAAACATAAGTCTAATGTTGAGCAAGTCTTTTATAACTTTCAGGCTCATGTCGAACGCCTTTTAGATTGTAAAATCAAGGCTGTTCAGTCCAACTGGGGTGGTGCATACCACAAGCTTCATTGCTACTTTCAACGCACGGGCATCTCCCACCGTGTGTCGTGTCCACATACGTCTCAGCAAAACGGTATTGCCGAGCACAAACACCATCACTTGGTCGAGACCGGCCTCGCCTTATTGGCGCATTCATCTCTCCCGCTCCGGTTTTGGGATGAGGCCTTTCTTACGGCATGTTATCTCATCAACCGTATGCCCACTCCGGTTCTGAACAAGGACACGCCCCTGTTCCGTCATTTCATGTTCAGCCCAATTATTCCTCTCTTCGAATTTTTGGGTGTGCTTGCTGGTCTAGTCTCCGCAAGTATAGTGCTTACAAGCTAGAGTTCCGCTCCAAGATGTGTGTTTTCCTTGGTTATAGTCCTCTGCATACGGGCTATAAGTGTCTTGATCGCACCTCCGGTAGGATCTACATTTCTCGTGATGTTGTTTTCGACGAGTCAGTTTTCCCTTACTCCAGCCCGAGTGTCTGGGTTGATATTGCTTCTATTGAGCATGCCCTCACTTTTCCATCTAATGAACCGGTTCCGGGTGTCCATGTGCGGAAATAGGACATGTCATATTTGTCACCTGACTTGTTTTCTGCAGATGCTGCTCTAATTTCTTCCTAGGAAACGGTCGCCGCACCTGAATCCACCGGCGTGATCGACGTGCATGGCCCCAACGTGCATGCCCCATCTCCCGAGGCTGCCTCGCCCGCTGGCACGACCGCAGGCCCGACTGGGTCGCCCGCTGCGTCCCCCGTCTCGCCTGGGTCGGCCCAGCCCGCCTTGCTTGCGTTGGGCGTTGCCGGGTCGCCAGCCGCGTCCCTTGGCCTGCCGTCCATGCCTGGCTCCCCCTCGCCGCCTGATTCGGCCCAGCCCGACGCGTCTCCCCGGCCCGTGTCGCCAGTTGCTGAAAATGGTTCAGCCGCGACACCACTGGTCGGGTCTCCGTCGTCGCCGCCATCATCTACCGACGATGCAGCTCCCGGGCACACCATGGTCACTCGTCAATGCGATCATACGCGTAAGGCCAAGACAAACACGGATGGCACGGTGCGGTATGACACTCATCGCCGTGCATTCTTTGCCGCACCAACTACTCATCGTGATGCTCTTAATGAACTGGCTTGGCGCGCCGCCATGTCTGCGGAATTTGCTGCTCTTTGTCACACGAACACATGGGTATTGGTGCCTCGGCCTCCTGGTGTTAATGTTGTGTGCTGCAAGTGGATCTTTAAGACCAAGCATCATCCGGATTGTTCAGTTGACAAGCACAAAGCTCACCTTGTTGCTCGTGGTTTTACTCAACAGCAAGGGATCGACTATGGGGATACCTTCAGCACCGTGGTGAAGCCTGCCACGGTTCGTTTGGTCCTCTCTCTCGCTGTCTCCCGCGGGTGGAGTCTTCGACATATTGATGTGAGTAATGCTTTTCTCCATGGTTTTCTGGCCGAAGATGTCTACATGCAGCAGCCCCCTGGTTTTGAGGATGCTCGTTATCCCTCTCATGTCTGCAAACTCCAGAGGTCCATCTACGGGCTCAAACAGTCGCCGCGTGCCTGGAATGCTCGGTTGAGTCAGCGGCTCTCACAACTTGGTTTTGTTCCCTCCAAGGCAGATGCGTCCCTGTTCATCTTTTCACATGGTGCTATTCAGATATACATGCTGGTGTATGTTGATGATATTGTGATTGCTGGTTCTACACCTACTGTGGTGGATCGCCTTGTGTTGTCCTTGTCTGCGAGTTTTTCCATCAAAGACTTTGGCCGGTTGGAGTACTTCCTTGGTTTGGAAGCGTCTTTTCATTCAGGGGGCATGACATTGACGCAGAAGAAGTATGCACTTGATCTCCTTCATCGCGTCAGCATGGAGAACTTAGGTCCACTTCTACTCCACTTGCTACATCCGAGAGCCTTTCACGTCATAGTGGTGCATTGCTGAGTACTGATGACTCTTTCAGGTATCGCAGTGTAGTTGGAGTGCTTCAGTATCTGACACTCACTCGTCCAGATATCTCCTTTGCTGTGAACAAAGTGTGCCAGTTTCTGTCTCAGCCTACGGAGATTCATTGTGAAGCAGTTAAGCGTATTCTGAGGTATGTCAAAGGTACGCTAGACACGGGACTACGGATTCGTTAGTCCAGATTTACTGGAGTCAGTATATTCACCAATGCAGACTGTGCAGGCTGTGTTGATGCCAGGCGTTCTACTGGTGGCTTTGCTATATTTGTTGGACCCAATCTTATATCTTGGAGTTCCAAGAAGCAGCCTACAGTCTCGAGGTCTAGCACCGAGGCAGAGTATAAGGCATTGGCCATTGGCGCAGCTGAAGCCATTTGGATAGACACAGTTCTCATAGAACTTGGAGTCACACGGCAGCGCACACCCATATTGTGGTGTGATAACTTAGGGGTAACTTACCTGACGGTGAATCTAGTGTTTCATGCTTGGACCAAACACATTGAGATTGATTTCCATTTTGTGAGGGAACGAGTAGCTGTTGGTAAACTGGAAGTCAGGTTTATCTCAACTGGTGATCAGCTAGCGGATGTATTTACTAAACCCGCTACTCGACAGATGCTAGACCGTTTTAGAATCAATCTGAATCTTGTATGCAGTTCAGATTGAGGGGGCATGTAAAATAGGGTCTAGCATATTGTACATGTACACGTATTTGTATACATATGTAATTGTACTATGATCATCTATATAAAGAGACGTGAGGCTGGATGTTAGCCACCCACGCAAAACCCTAAACCTACCTCTTTGACTTTGCACCCTCTCATTGCTGCCCACCACGGCCCTGACCTCATCTTGCACTTTCTTCAGCAGCGGTGGTTTCCGGATCAGCTCTGCAATCGCCCATAGGATCGTCACCGAGGCCGTGTCCGATCCACCAATGAAGGTGCCCTGCATGCATCCTCGGCGGTTGTCAGTTAGTTGATCTTTTCTTTTCCTTGATCAGGACAAGATGTAGAGGCAATTAATATAACGTACAAAGATTATGCCCTTGACGTGGTCTCTCGTGATGTTGAGGGTGCCACGGTTATCCTTCCAGAGGCTGATGAGGCGGTCGACGAGGTCACCGTTGTGAGGCTTGACGCGCCGAGGGTCAAGATGCTGCTCAATGATGATCTCGTAGATGGTATCGAGCTGCTTGAAGATCCTCTCACGACGAGCGGTGAGGCCGGTGATTCGGTCGACTAGGCGTCCAATGATGTTGGGGAAGTAGTCCCCGGCGGAGAAGCTGGCCTGTACGTGTGTGGCCTCCTCGAGCGCGTGCTCCAAGTTCTTGTGGTGTGGGAACTTGTCGCTGTTGTACATGTCGCCAAACCCCAGCATGCCGATGATGCCGTCGGCGAGGCTGAAGATGTGCTCCGTGAGCGGTACCGGCTCTCCGGCCAAGCCGCTCAAGGTGCTCATCAGTTTCTCCACCTGATCATGAATACAATCCATAACTATATGGTCTTCGATCGAGCATTCACATTCATTCTAAATTAAATAGTAGTGGCCGTACCTGGTGCTGGCGTGCGTGCCACGCGGCCTTGACGTGGCGCACGCCAAAGAGTTCGACGACAAGGAACTTGCGCATGGCGTGCCAGTAGGCGCCGTTGAGGCCGTAGGACAGCCGTTTCATCCATTTGCTGAAAGACCGATCGAGATTGCAGGCACATGCTAGATATTTGTTCAGCCATTTTTCTTATCTCTAAAGTTGCTGATCATGTGGCCATTTTTTTTTGTGCACGCTTTGATATGTGATGCTTGTTTGCTACCACTATCTAGTCAGGCAATGGTTCGGAAATTGATCGATCAAGATACATCTTGATTTATAATCACTCTTGCTGCAAGTGGCATTAGGTGCACACAGATTGGTGGAGATTCGAGGCACATGCTAGATGCTTGCCAAGGGACTATCAGGCTGGTCGTAATGGTAGTATCATAGCTAGTATCATGTATGCCAACTAGTCAATTTTGATGAGGTATCATAGCATTAAATAAAGAAAGAGAGGGTGTAGTATCATATCATGATACCGTATCATATTAAATGCTATTCTACTTTGTGTCATGCATGACAATAAATAGAGTACAACATGATACTAATATATGATACTATGCATTAGGAAGGTAGTATCATACACTAGTATCATATGCATGATACTAGTATATGATACTCCCCATTACAACCGGCCTCATCTACTCCTACCTATTAAATTATTAAAATAGAGAAACACGAGTCAGTTTCCTAAATTACAGTGCTCGGACTTTTCCCCCTTCGCCTCGCGTCGCTCCCGCGAGCGACCGAGGGGACTCACCCGCCGCCGGCCTCTAGGCCTCCTCCACCACCTCCTTCCCCTCGCCGCCGCCGGCCTCTAGGCCTCCTCCTCCACCTCCTTCCCCTCGCCGCCGCCGGGCAAAGCCCGGTAGGTGCTGGCGGCGGCAGGGCCTCGTTTCTCCCTGGCGCGGCGGAGATCGGAGCGGGCCGGCGTTCATGTGGGGAGGCACGCTGCTGGACCGGGGCGGCGCGACATCTGGGCGGCTCGGCGGCGCCCTGGGCTTCCTTGGCGGCGGGGTGGGCTCTGCTCTTGGTGTGGGAGGGCCAGCGGTGTTCTGTGGTGGCGGGGTGTGCTCGGGGTGGTGGCGAGGGAAACAAGGACAACGAAGGCTAAAGTAAGATTTAATCCGCAGCAGCGCCCCCAGCTGCAGGCAAGGTTTTGGATTCCGAATGGACAAATTTTCTCGTGGGGGGGCGATATTCATAGTTACAACGGTTACTGAGAAATTCTGAACACATTTCAGAACGAAATTTATAATTAAATTTTGAATTCAAATTCTTCTGAACTAGATATAAAAAGAACTTGAACTGGTATTGTGCCGAAAAGAGGTAGAAGCTCAGTGGAAAGCCGACTACGCCCGTGGGAGGTGTTTTGAGGTTGCGAGTTCGAGTCGTTGCTTCTTCTCTTTTTAAGACTTTTATTCTACTTACGTGTTCTAAACATAAAAAATAAAAGCAGCGAAAAGAGGACTCGAACGAGGTACCTCTCGAGGCGCAAAACACTAGCATACCACTACGCCACATCCAAAAACGACAAAAAAATAAGGATGCTACCGTAATTTATCCGAGTTTGAGCGTTTAAATTCAAAATATTCAAAAAAATGGAATTTTTTGCTCGGGATTGGTAATACTCGTGGGACGGCGAGAAACGCGGATACCGCCCGGTATCCGAATTTTCCGAGCGGTACCCAAAACCATGGCTGGAGGGCGCTACCACCGTAATAATCCTAAAATGTACGCATTGCTGGTGGCTCACTAACCTGGTAGTACGCAGCCGGGAGGGGGGACGGCGGCTCCAGAGCCCGAGGCGCTCGATCAATCGACGCCGAGCCGGCGAGAGACGCGGCAACGCGAAGTGGAGGAGAGGACACTCCCTGGCGGATCGAATGGGAATTCTTTTTTTTTATGAGAATGAGAACAGGGGGGGTCAAATCGGAAGCCCAATGTCAGCTAGGCCCGGTGTCCGAGCCTGTTAGCCCATGCTAGGCGTAATTGGGCTTGTAACCTATATACATCATCCTTGTCTCAAAAAAAAAAAAAAAATAGATACGAGTTATCCACCTTACCTGAAACAAAACAAAAAACCTGAAACAAAAGTTCCCCATCTGGGATGACAATCGACTCCAACACCTTCACCAACGTGCTCACCCACCCACCGATCATCTTTCCACAAATATATTATGGTCCTCTCAATCTCAGGATAGCCGCCTGGCGATTCTTCCCTTGGCGACATGTTGTGTTCAGCATCCTTGCATGTCCCACATTGCTCCTGCATTCAGTGTGTCAAAAGGTAGCCGTGAGGCACATTAGTTGAAGATTCCAGGGGATGAGGATCAGTGGCGAGAAGTTGGAGACCATGCACTATTAGCCCATCACCAGCCTTGTGAGGTTGCCGAACAACGGGCATGTTCGCAAACCTCTCTCGAGCACATACATGCGGCAAAATAGTTGGTTAGAAAAAATAAAGTAGATGGTGTCTTACATCAATATCAAGAGGCAGCTAATACTGCAAATGTTGGCGACAACACTTGAGAGAGGTTATACAACTTCAAGGCTGTGACATACGAGAGGCCATTAAGTATACAATGATCCAATGTTTCGTCTTGATTGCCATGGACACCGGATTTTGGAATTACTGAAGCTGTACAGAATGCAGATCCCTAGTTATCATAACACACTCTCTACCATAACCAAATGTTGGGCCGAGGATAGACAGCTGGTTCAGGTTCGTAGCACAAATCTTGAGACCTTCGTAGATATACTTCCTCCGTCCCAAAATAAGTGTCTCAATTTTGTACTAGCTCTAGTACAAATTTGTATTAAGCTCAAGACACTTATTTTGAGACGGAGGGAGTATATAGCAGCGGGACATGTGTATATAGTATACAAGTAATGAAGTACTCCCTCCGTCTGGAAATACTTGTCATCAAGATGAATAAAAGGGGATGTATCTAGACGTATTTTAGTTCTAGATACATCCTCTTTTATCCATTTTGATGACAAATATTTCCGGACGGAAGTAGTAAATAGGAGTACTCAATACAAATAAATTAGAAACTACCATCAGAAGGTGTCCATGGGCAACACAAACAGCCGGAGCTTCCTCCGGCGTTGACGGTGTTGGATGCGGGATCGCGGCGGTTGTTGCCGTTGTATGGGCGACGACAGCGGCTGGCGCGACGGTGGGTGCTCCTTGTAGTGCCTGGAATCGGGGCGGCGGCCCCTCTTCATCAACGGCGGCAGACTCCGGGATCGTGTGGGCGAGTCGGAGTCTGGATCTAGAGGTGGTGACGGCCTTCTGAGGCTGGTGGCGGTATGGGATGTCCCTTCCATCAACAGATCGGGTCCGATGTGGCTCGGCAGGTGACACATGTGCCTCTTTTGGAGTTGTCGGGCGGTGCATGTCGCCGACAGGTGAAGCCACTGGTGGATGAGCTACCGGCGGATGGTATGCACGACGTCTTATATGGAGACATCAAGTCATGCCTGCTACTGGCGGGTAATTCACGGTGGCTCTGACAGAGGTGTCATGTTTAGCCTGTTGCTGCCAGATCGAAGGTGGTGTGAAAGTAGCAGGAGGCAAGCGGTATGGGACATCTCTGTCTTCCGTTGTCTCTTCCAGAGGTATCCGGCTATTGAGGTGTTGGTAGACGGATACGGGCGGATGGTATAGACGGCTTCAGGGATGAGTTTATGCACTCTGGTGGAAACACAAAATCTTTGATTAGACTATGTTGTCGCACGTGTCGTGTCCTTGCTGAAGGTGGTGGATTGAAACTTGGCTTTGGGGATGAGAATTTGGAGTTCAACCTTGTGATGGACTCGCCATCATCGGCGCACGTGCGGCGATTCCTTTTTGAAGGCTTAGCCTAGGAGTTGTGTATTTTTCGTTTATGTTGTGTCTTGCATCATAGGAATTAGTTGCTATCTGGAGGAGGTACTGTCGTGAGGTATACGGCCTTGAGGTTTGTTTTCCGCTTTATTTCCGGATCGATGGTGTTCGGCTGCTGGATTTTGCATTATTAATAATATAATGGTTGCATGCATCGTTCTGATGCAGAGGTTATCCTGCTTTTCAGAAAACAAAGAACAACTCTCAGGTCGTACGTCTTTCTTTCCATCAAGAGCACACTTGTAGTCGTCGGACTGGCCGGGTTACTTTTACGGACGGAGTAGACTCACTATGCACACATACAAGTAAACAAGCACACAAGCAGCCGGCTGAATCGATTAGCTACGGTGGCTGGCTGGCTTCGTATAGCTAGATGGAGTCGCCAGCAGGAACACACAAGGCCTGTCTTTTCTTTATTGCTTTTTGATCTCACGGTTCCAAAGTACTTCTTCCGTTCGGAATTATTTGTCTCGAAAATGGATGTATCTAAAACTAAAATACGTCTAGATATATCCATTTCTGCGACAAGTAATTCCGAACGAAGGGAGTACAGGGATACACCGTATATATACTAGCTATCCTATATACTAGGATAACAAGCAATCCTACTCGGTAATGATTATCAAGCCAACACGGACTCGGGTACACGTGCAAGATTAGGACACGGACGTATACGTATTGGTGTTTAACTCCAACAATGAGCGGTTATACAAAAACAGGATGCCCTAACCTGCGTGCGTTGCCGAGCCAATAAGCCCCAAACCGCTCCCTCTTCTTTAAAAAATGTTAGAATTAGAGATAGAATTGTATTGTAATCTCAACAAACTCCTTCTCCTCCTCCTGTACGTATCTATCCTAGCGATCATGTAACCACCGTATCCCAGCGATCGGTGAAGACTTGTAAGCCACGGCAGAGGCTATTCCTGCCCACAATCAATATAAACAACGCGGCTCCCTTACGAGGGAGTAGGAACGCTTCCATCTAACATGGTATACAGAGCCATCCTCTTCCTATCGATCTAGCCAGCAGCCTCCTTCCTCGATCACCCTCGCCATCGACCTCGCCATGTCGTCCTCATCCACCATCTCGCTCAACCTTGGTGCTCTCCCATCTGAGAAGCTTACCAAGACCAACTTCATCCTATGGAAGGCACAGGTCATGCCGGGCCTGCGAGGAGCGCAGGTCACCGGCCTCCTGGACGGATCAGATGTAGCGCCACCGAAGACGGTGCAGCAGCAGCAGGCGGACAAAACTACCGCCGAAGCACCCAATCCTCTGTATTCGCAGTGGATATCAAAGGACCAGCAAGTCCTAAGCCATCTCCTGAATTCTCTGTCAATGGAGATCCTCGCCCAAGTTGCGAGCAAGGAGACAACGTTCGATCTCTGGACTGCCATCACCACCCTGTTCGCCTCGCAGTCCCAGTCGCGCATCACCAACCTACGGATCGCCATCACCAACACGAAGAAAGGATCCATGTCCAGCAGCGCCTACATCTCCAGGATGAAGAACCTGGGGGATGAGCTTGCAGCGGCAGGTCGCCCCGTCTCGGATCCAGAGATGGTGGACTACGTGCTTGCCGGCCTCGACAGGGATTATGACCCTGTTGTGGCAGCCATTGGTGCAGTCAAAAATCAAATTTCAGTAGATGATTTATTTGCTCAAATTGCAGCGTTTGATCAGCGCGTGGAGATGCTCGGTGACGGCCCTGACACAGGCTTCAAGACCTCGGCGAACCTAGCTTACAGGGGGCGCGGGCGTGGCTACAGCAGAGGCCGCGGGCGCGGCAACAGCTGGGGCCGCGGTCGAGGCAGGCGCCCCTCCCCAACGCCATCTGGTGGAAACGGTCACAGCAACAACGTCAGCAGCAGGTGCGAGACTACCCAGAGTGCCAAATTTGTTACAAACATCATCCGGGAGGTGCTCGTGATTGTTGGCATCGCTATGATGATAAAGATGAGCATGAGGAGAAGGGGGCCAACATGGTCACCGACTCCTACGGCGTTGACACAAACTGGTATGCGGATACTGGTGCCACAAACCACATCACAGCGGAGCTCGAGAAGCTGACGACCAGAGACAAGTATCGTGGACATGACCAAGTACATACTGCAAGCGGTTCTGGTATGAAAATCACTCATGTTGGTAGTTCAATTGTCAAAACCCCCATGAAAAATTTGCATCTAAAACGAGTCTTATATGTCCCCACAACATCCAAAAATCTTCTTTCAGTTCATAGATTTACTCTTGATAATCGTGTTCTTATTGATTTCTATCCTTATTTCTTTTTGGTAAAGGACTTGGACACGAGGAGAGTGCTTCTTAGGGGCAAGTGCGTGGGAGGTCTCTACCCACTCATATCTTCGTCATCACCATCAAATAAACAAGCCTTTGTTGTTGTCAAGCCTTCTTCAGCAAGGTGGCACAGTAGATTAGGCCATCCTTCATCAGCTATTGTTAAAATCGTTCTTAGCAAGAATAAACTTCCCCACTCTCATGAGTCTAGTATTGAGTCTGTTTGTGATCCATGCCAACAAACTAAAAGTCATCAGTTGCCATATCCTATTTCTTTCAGTGTTTCAACTGCACCCTTGCAACTTGTGTTTTCTGATGTTTGGGGGCCAGCCCCTACTTCTGTTGGTAGACACTCGTACTATGTTAGTTTCATTGGTGACTATAGCAAATTTACATGGAGCTATCTTCTTAAGAAATGATCCGAAGTGTTTCAAGTTTTCAAGAATTTTCAGAATCTTGTTGAGCGAAAACTAAACACTAAAATCATTGCCATGCAAACCGACTGGGGAGGTGAATACAAGAAACTCAATCTTTTTTTCCAAGAACTTGGCATCTCACATCATGTGTCATGTCCTCATGCACACCAACAGAATGGCTCGGCCGAAAGAAAGCATCGCCATGTTGTTGAAGTAGGGTTAGCTCTACTTGCAAATGCATCTATGCCACTAAAGTTCTGGGATGAAGCATTTTTAACTGCTACATATCTCATCAATTTGCTTCCTAGTAAAGTCATCAAGTTTGAGACTCCCGTCACACGTCTTTTTGGTACTACTCCTGACTACAAATCACTTCGTGTATTTGGTTGCGCTTGTTGGCCCAATCTTCGCCCATATAACACACGCAAGCTTGTTTTTCGATCCAAGAAGTGTGTCTTTCTTGGGTATAGTCCAATTCACAAGGGAGTTAAATGTCTTGATGTGTCCACTGGTAGGGTTTATATCTCTCGGGATGTCGTATTTGATGAATCCATCTATCCTTTTGAATCCCTTCATCCTAATGCCGGAGCACTCCTCAAGAAAGAGATACTTCTTCCTCCATCCCATCTCCAAAATATTGATCATGGTGGCGATAATTGTACTAACCCAACTGATGATTATACTAATGGAATTGTGCCTCTTCGCATGCAGGATCATGCAGCAGAAATTGGTGCAGCAAATGATCAAAATTTTGAAGAAAATGATCTGGTATTGCATGTGCCAGAAGAAGACGGAATGGGCACGGAGCACGAAGCAGATCTCGCGTCACCTGGCACTCCTATGCGTCAGGCAGCCTCGGATCGGGCGCGCAGATCTGCGCCGGATCGCGCGCCGTGCAGAAGCCCACGCGCGGGCCCGCGCCAGTTGGGAGGCGACGCGTCATCCCCACCGAACGAGACGCTGCGTCCCGCACCGCGTCCCACGCGCGGGCCCGACGGGTCGATAGCGACAGGAGGATCCGGATCGGGATCTCACGCGCATGTGCCGGCTGGCAGTACGGGATCTTCTGCGGCAGCTGCCTCTAGCGGATCGCACACACAGCAGGCTACACAGTCTGGATCAGGATTCTCTGTGGAAAGCGGATCTGAGTCCCCAGGATCCTCTACGGCTAGTCCTGCTACATCAACCTTTGTGCTGCAGACTGCTACAGGACGGAATCAGCCTCAACAAACAGTTTCACGTGTCACAACTCGGCTCCAGAAAGGTATAATAAATCCAAAGATTAGAACTTACGGCACTATAAGATATGGCATGTTGTGTATCACAGGAGAACCAACAAGGTTGGAAGATGCACTAGGGGATCCAAAATGGAAAAGTGCAATGGATGAGGAGTACTCAGCTCTCATGAGGAACAAGACTTGGCATCTTGTACCTGAAAAACGAGGTAAAAATATTATTGACTGTAAGTGGGTCTACATAATCAAAAAAAGTGCAGATGGAAAAATTGACAGGTACAAAGCACGATTAGTTGCAAAAGGTTTTAAACAACGTTATGGTTTAGACTATGAAGATACATTTAGTCCTGTTGTTAAGGCTGCAAATATTAGGCTTGTACTAGCTATTGCTGTTTCCAGGGGATGGAGCTTGAGACAGCTAGATGTTCAGAACGCGTTTTTGCATGATGTTCTGGAAGAGGAGGTTTACATGAGACAACCACCTGGGTATGAAAATAAGAAGACACCTCACTATGTGTGTAAACTTGACAAGGCATTATATGGCTTGAAACAAGCGCCAAGAGCATGGTACTCAAGGTTGAGCTCTCAGTTAAGGCACCTTGGTTTTGTTGCATCCAAAGCAGATACATCTCTCTTTATCTACAACAAAGCAAACACAACTATATTTGTCTTGATATATGTTGATGATATTATAGTTGCAAGTTCTTCACAGGGTGCTATTAATGCTCTTCTGCATGATCTAAGTTCAGAGTTTGCTTTGAAGGATCTTGGTGATTTGCACTTCTTCCTAGGCATTGAAGTTAAGAAGAGTCAAGATGGCATAATACTAAATCAAGAAAAATATTCCACTGAACTTCTAGCTCGTATGGGAATGAAGGACTGTAAGCCCTCACCCACACCATTGTCTTCTTCAGAAAAACTTTCAGCCTTTGAAGGTGAGCCACTTAAGGAAGAAGAGAGTACAAAGTACAGAAGTGCAGTAGGAGCCCTACAGTATTTAACACTGACAAGACCAGATATATCCTTTGCTGTTAACAAGGTTTGTCAGTATCTCCATGCACCTACTACTGTACATTGGACAGCTGTTAAAAGAATTGTATGATATATCAAGCACACTGTGAACTTAGGCCTTCAGTTCAGGCGTTCCACCTCGACCCTTGTTAGTGCGTTTTCTGATGCTGACTGGGCAGGGTGTAGTGATGATAGAAGATCAACTGGAGGCTTTGCTGTTTTCTTTGGTGCTAATCTTATTTCTTGGAGTGCTAGGAAACAAGCCACAGTATCCAGGTCAAGTACAGAAGCTGAATACAAGTCACTAGCAAATGCTACTGCTGAGATCATCTGGGTAGAATTATTGCTCAATGAATTGGGGATTAAACAACATCGTGTGTCTTGCTTGTGGTGTGACAATTTGGGAGCTACATATCTCTCTGCGAATCCAGTGTTTCATGGTAGAACCAAACACATAGAAATTGATTTTCATTTTGTACGAGAAAGAGTTGCAGAGAAGAAGCTGGACATACGGTTTATTCCTTCAAGAGACCAAGTGGCAGATGGTTTCACTAAAGATTTGCCAGTCAAGTTATTTGAAGAGTTCAAGAAGAATCTTAATGTAGGATAGTTGAGATTAAGGGAGGGAGTTAGAATTAGAGATAGAATTGTATTGTAATCTCAACAAACTCCTTCTCCTCCTCCCGTACGTATCTATCCTAGCGATCATGTAACCGCCGTATCCCAGCGATCGGTGAAGACTTGTAAGCCACGGCAGAGGCTATTCCTCCCCACAATCAATATAAACAACGTGGCTCCCTTACGAGGGAGTAGGAACGCTTCCATCTAACAAAAAAAAACACGTATCTCGCTTGTTCCGGCAGATTGATGTCGACACAGATGGCCTCCGGCGGCGACGGTCGTGAAACCAAGCGCGCGCATACGGCGACGCGGTGCTGGTCGGCCACGTTCCCCCAATATCTCCTCGCCGTCGTCTACAGCATGGTCGCCTCACCGCTCGCCCGCACACGCTTCGCCGCCGTCTGCCGATCATGGCGCGCCGTCGCGCTCGCGGTGCCACGCTTGCCGCCGTTCCCGTGGCTGCTCCTCTTACCTCACGATGGCAGCTGGACGAAGGCTCTTTACTGCCCCGATGATGATGGAGGCATGCGCTTAGGAGTCCCCAGCGAGGACGCTGGGAGGTGGATCATCGGCGGCCACGACGGTGGCTGGGTTGCCTTCCACATGCGAGGCCTGATCAGGATCATGAACGTTTTCTCTGGCGCCGAGGTGGCGCTCACCAAGAAGGAGGCGACAATCGTCTGCCGTGGCAGGCACCATGCCCTTGGCCAGCTGGTCGTTATCTCGAGAGTTGCCTTCTCCGCACCTCCCACCTCGCCTCAGTGTATCCTTGCCGCTGTAACATACAATAGTGGCATCATGCTTTGTAGAGTTGGTTGTCCGAATAGTGGGTGGACCGTACAAGGATGTCCTAATAACCGAAAGTTTGTCGACATCACATTTTGCAACGGCGAGCTCTATGGCCTATATAAAAAGAGGAAAATCATCAAGTTTGAGATTGGCGTGGATGATGATGGTGCCCCAGTGGTCACCGCGGAACACCGGTTGGTCATGCGAAGGATAGACCGCAAAATCCGTACGGACGATGACAATACCAGCTACATCTTTGATCTAAAGGGCAAGCTTGCGATGGCATTGAAGACCGGGTGGTTGCCAAACATCCAGCCTTTCTTCAAGGTCTTCCAGCTTGCTGACAGCACAGGTAAACAGAAGGCACGTTACACGCACATGTGGCAGGAGGTTACAAGCTTGGGTGACCAAGCACTGTTTCTAGGGAAGTCATTCTCCAACGCGATGCATGTGCCAGCAGACATCTGCGGTAGCATCGAGAGAAACCACATCTATTACTCGCAATATTGTTGGTTAGGTGAAAATCTCGAACAATATCAGCGGTATGACATGCTACAAGGAAGACGAGTTGAAAAACAGCATCACCCACAATGACGTCAAGAGGATCATGTCGGTAGGATAATTCGTGCAGGTTGGTTTACATGGTGGCATGTGGATTCTTCCTCCAGATATATAGCTAGTCTAGACTATGTTTCTGTCAAAATAAAGAGTCTAGATCTCTTTGATATTAGCGCCTTAAACAATCTATAAGAGATATCATATACTAATCTATGAAGTAGGAGGAAAGAAGAATGTAAGACAGATAGCAGGACAGTGTGTCTTTTTGTAGACGGACCGTAGTCTCATAAATGGATAAAATATTCAACGAGTAGCTCTTTTCTTGTGAGCATGATATAGGTCTGGAATATTTTTGTAGAAAATAGAAGTTCAGAAAACTGAATCTAAGTATCAGGTTAAAACCTCTGTGGCGCCTCGGCGACTTATTCTGGTGGAGGCAGTGGTTGTTCGGTTGTCCATGGACTTCGACGTATTTATTATTATTTTTGAAGTGCCTTGTACTTTTGGTGAATCTTTGTTATAGACCCGAGGCTTCTTTTCGCTAAAAGAAGAAGAAAACTGCCCTATTAACTTTACTCTTCAAAGATTACATACCTTTGTTTTTCTTTATATTATTAGAATGAACTTCAGGACCCAACTTCTTTTAGAAGTACTGAGCATGTGTACTGTAACGGTGGTCATGGTGATGCATTGCTGTATCAGGTCCCATGGACTGCTGGTAAGTCCCTTTGCATCAGTTCGACATGTTTCACAAACTCACACAACCAAGGACATGTTGCTCTAGAAATTCATGTTTTAATAAGGCCAAACAGCATTGATTTATTCATTATTGTACTTTTTTGTGTGTGCTGTTTCAATAGGCAGTTCCTAGCTTGCCAATAACCCATGGTGATTGTCACTGAAAATGGCATGGATCATCTCCAGGGATATGGAACCACACTGAAGCAAATTCAGAACAGGATGCCCATATTCACAGTAGAATATTTTTCTCAACGATTACTATCAGTACAATGAGAGTAGCCATACAAATGAACTAGGAATTACTATCACAAGGTCGCCTTTGGGCAACACAACAGCCAAGCAAGATTCCACTCAGTTCAGCCAGCAAGATTCCATTCAATTTGTCTCTTTTTCCATTGGCTACCCAGCCACAAACCTACTTTTTTCGTCTTGCTCCATAAGAAGCAGCACAAGATATCAAAAGCCAGCTAATACTGCAAAATCTAGCAACGGAATCAATAATATTCAGCTAAACAAGCATGCCACAAGAACATGAAAAGAGAACAACCCAATCCATCGTACCTCAGGTAGTCAGGTAATGGTGCATGCAACTCCAAGGCGGGAACATGTGAAAGGAGTTTGAGAATAGGGTTTAGGATTTCCCGTGGGGCAAAGCCTCACCACATCTTTCTATATATATAACAATCAGCATATACAATTATATACGTACATGGTATGTGTACACGACACGCTAGACCTATTTTAACACTCCCCTCAATTTGAACTTCTACTCTGTACAAGGTTTAGATTGGTACTAAAACGGTCTAGCATCTGTCTGGTGGAGGCATACTTCCGTTGAGTCAATGTCATCCCCCTGAATTGTACTACGCTTCGAGACCAAGAAAATACTCCAACGGCCCAAGATCCTTGATAGGAAAACTGGCCGCGAGGGCATGAACAAGACAATCAACCGCACGTGGTATCAGAGCCTACCCTAGCCGCCGCCGCCTCTCCTCCCACCGCCGCTGTGATGTCTACCGCGCCGGCACCCATGATGACTCCCTCCTCCGCGCTCACGCTCTCCACCCCCTCCGTGCCCGCCCCGATCACCCCCGTCATCGCCCCAGCCGCCGCGTCGGCTCCCACCCCCGTCCTTCCGCCCATCGCAGTCTCCCTTGACCGCAGCAACGTCATCCTATGGAGGGCTCTTGCCCTCCCCAACTTCACCGGAGTTCGCCTCCAAGGCTTCCTCGACGACTCGTCCAGGGCGCCGCCGCCAACCGTGACGACAGGCACCGACGAGGCCGCCCGCACCGTGTCCAACCCTGAGTACGAGCAGTGGTGGACGGCCGTGCACACCATGTTTGCCGCCAAGAACAGCGCCGACATGCGCAACCTCCGGCACCAGATCCAGGCGTTGCGGAAGGGAGATCGCCCCGTCGGCGAGTACATGCATAAGGTCAACGCCCTCGCTGATGCGATGGCCGCCGCCGGCTCTCCCCTTCGTGACGATGAGATCATCGACTACATGTTGACCGGGCTCGGCTCGGCGTTCAACCCCATCGCTGCTTCAATGAACTTCGCGGGCGTGCCCATCACGTTTCCCGCGTTCTACGCCAGTGTCCTTCACTACGAGGCCCTTCAGCAGTAGCAATCGGAGCTTGAGGATTGGCAGTCCTCCGCCAATGCCGTGTCCCGGCCGGTCTACCACAACAACTCTGGTTGTGCCCCCGACTCTGGTCGCCCGAGCGGCGGCCGTCGCTCTGCTGGTTCTCTCCCGCCTGGCTCGGGAGGCTACGGCCCCAGCCAGGGCAACGCCCCTGGCCGCAACAACAAGAACGGCGGCAACAGCCGCAACGGAGGAGGAAACGGAGGACGCAACGGGGGCGGCCGCTGGCGCTGGCGTCCCCGGTGCCAGATATGCAAGAACTGGGGTCACGAGGCCGGCGACTATCGTAGCCGCTATGATCATGACCACCGCTCCGCCAACTCCGCGTCCACATCCTCCTCCGATGAGCTGCCGCACTGGATCCTGGACACGGGTGCGACGGACCACCCGACGAATGATCTCGATCGTCTACACTTCCACGAGCGCTATGGCGGGAAGGATCAAGTGCAAGTGGCAAAACAAACTATGGAGCATGATCCGGCATTGAAGTTTAAATCGGCTGATGAGACTAAGCCGGTTGATTTTGTTCCTCGTGATTCATCCAAGCAGTTTAGTATCAGCGTTAATTTGGATCCGAAATAGGATGGCGCGCTCATCGAGTTCATCCATGAGAACCGGGACATTTTTGCGTGGAAGCCTTTTGACATGCTAGGTGTACCGAGGGAACTCGCTGAGCACACTCTTTATGTCGATCCCAAGTTTAAACCGGTCAAGCAGTTTCTCCGCCGCTTCAATGAAGAAAGGTGCAAGGCTATTGGTGAGGAGGTAGCCCGGCTCTTGGCAGCAGGGTTTATTGTGGAGGTTTTTCATCCTGAGTGGTTGGCTAACCCGGTGCTGGTACTATAAAAGAACGGCACTTGGCGTATGTGTGTGGATTACACAGATTTGAACAAGGCTTGTCCAGCTGATTCCTTTGCTCTCCCTCGTATTGATCAAATCATTGATGCTACGGAGGGTTGTGAGCGTTTGAGTTTTTTGGATGCTTATTCGGGTTATCATCAGATTAAAATGGCAGTTAAGGACCAGGAGAAGACAACTTTTATAACTCCCTTTGGAGCCTTCTGATATGTATCTATGCCTTTTGGGCTCAAGAGCGCCCAGGCGACTTATCATCGATGTGTGCAGAATTGCCTTCATGATCAGATTGGACACAACGTTCATGCTTATGTGGATGATATCGTGGTGAAGTCCAGGAAAGCAGAAACGCTAATATCTGATTTGAAGGAAACTTTTGATAATCTGTGGGTTTATAAGATGATGCTTAATCCGGCCAAGTGTGTTTTTGGTGTACCGGCAGGCAAGCTCTTGGGTTTTCTGGTGTCTAACATGGGCACTGAAGCTAATCCGGAAAAGATCAAGGCCATTACGTCCCTAGCTAAACCGGCGTGCATCAATGATGTTCAACGTCTGGCGGGTCGTATTGCAGCATTAAGCCGGTTTATCAGTCGGTTGGGAGAGAAGGCCATCCCTCTATATCAAATGATGAAGAAAACAGACAACTTTGTCTGGAGTGATGCTGCAAATGCGGCATTTGAGGATCTGAAGAAGCAGCTAGCCGAACCGCCCGTTCTTGTTGTCCCCATCGATAAGGAACCATTGCTGTTATATGTGGCTGCTAATGCCCGGGCTGTCAACGTGGCCATTGTGGTGGAGCGCAAGGAGGCAGGTAAGGAGTATCCTTCAGCGGCCGGTTTATTACATCAGCGAGGTGCTCATTGAGTTAAAGCAGAGATATCCGCATTGGCAGAAGCTAGTGTGGAGTTTTTATGGCGAGCCGGAAGCTTAAACAATACTTTCAGGGCCATCCCATTACTGTGGTCAGTTCCGCTCCATTGGGATATATCATTCAGAACAGGGAGGCAACTGGCCGGTTGCTAAGTAGGCAATCGAGCTTGGACCTCATGGGTTAAAATATATGCCTCACACAGCTATCAAGTCCCAAACGCTCGTGGATTTCATCAACAACCGGACAGAGTTGCAGGCACCGGAGGGTAAACCAGATAACACGTACTGGACTATTCACTTCGACGGATCCAGACAATTGGAGGGCTCGGGGGCTGGAGTGGTTCTTACTTCCCCTCGAGGTGACAAATTTTGTTATGTTCTCCGTTTAATGTTTTCATGTACTAACAATGCAGCTGAGTATGAGGCCTTGCTCCATGGTCTTCGGATGGCCAAGGAGATTAATTTAATCCGGGTACGTTGCTTTGACGACTCTGATTTAGTGGCTCAGCAAGTGTCTGGTATGTGGGACTCTAAGGATCCACTCATGGCGGCTTATCGGCGTGAGGTGGATATCATTGTCGGTCACTTCAAGGGTTACCAGGCCGAGCACATTGATCGGTGCAAGAATGAAGCGGCGGATGCTTTAAGCCGGCTTGGATCCCAGCGTAAACCGGTGACGCCCAATGTTTTTCTTGACGTTCTGCATAATCCGTCGGTCAAGATACCAACGGAGGAGGATCTGGCTGTTCCTGACCCAGAGGCTCAATTGGTGGCGGTTCTTCATGCTATCCCTGATTGGATAGTGCCATACCTGGCGTATATGACCCGGGGCGAGTTACCCGAGGATGAAGTTCTGGCTAGACAGATAGTCCGGCGGTCCAAGTCCATGACTATTGTCAATGGCGAGTACATCATTGCAGTGTCTCAGGGGCGTTTCAGCGTTGCGTTTCTCCTGAAGAAGGTTGTGAGATCTTGCGTGAAATCCATGAAGGAGATTGTGGTCATCACGTCGGTTCAAAATCCTTGGTGGCTAAGGCTTCCGACATGGTTTTTACTGGTTGACAGCTCATGCTGATGCGGAGGATCTGGTCAGGAAGTGTGATGGCTGTCAGAAGTTTTCACGCCGAGCTCATGTTCCGGCCCAGGAATTGAGGATGATTCCAATCACCTGGCCGTTTGCAACTTGGGGGCTGGATATGGTTGGGCCTTTTAAGAGGTCCAAGGATAAGAAGACCCATCTTCTAGTGGCGGTTGATAAATTCACCAAGTGGGTGGAGGCAGAGCCAGTAAGCAAGTGTGATGCGGCCACGGCGGTTCAATTCATGAAAAAGGTGATTTTCCGTTTTGGTTTTCCACACAGCATTATAACAGATAATGGCACGAATCTCTCCAAGGGTGCTATGGAAGAGTTCTGTCAACATGAGCACATCTGGCTTGATGTGTCCTCAGTGGCTCACCCCCAGTCTAATGGTCAAGCGAAGAGAGCAAATCAAGAAATCCTAAAGGGTATCAAGCCATGGCTTATGGTCCCTTTGCAAAGGACACTGGGTTGTTGGGTGGAAGAGTTGCCCTCTGTGTTATGGAGCATTAATACTACCCCCAATAGATCTATGGGTTATACACCTTGATTCATGGTTTATGGAGCAGAAGCAGTTCTCCCACATGATATTCGCCATTACTCGCCCCGAGTGGCAGCTTATGTTGAAGCGGACAAAGAGAGAGCATGTCAAGATGCATTGGACCTATTAGATGAAAAACAGGACATAGCAGCAGCTCGTTCGACGATTTATCAGCAAGACCTGCGGCGTTATCATAGCCGCCGGGATAAAACCAGAACTTTTCAAGAAGGTGACTTAGTGCTCTGGCTTATCCAAGATCAGACCGACATGCACAAGTTGTCCCCACCTTGGGAAGGGCCCTTTGTGGTCAGCAAGAATCTGAACAACGGGTCATACTACCTTATCGATATTCGAGAGCACAAAGACTCGCGCAAATCGGAGGAGGAGACCCGCCAGCCGTGGAATATAGCTAATCTTCGGCCTTATTACACCTGAGCCACAGGGTCCTACTATGTACATGTTTTTGACAATGTATATATTATGATCAATATAATAAACCGGCATCCTTGCTAAAGGTGGGGTCTCTGCCGTTCTTCAAAAAAGATTTCTTGGTTACATGGGGGCTTTTGCTTATAAAGCGGAGTTCTGAATATCCATTAAACCGGCTTATAAAGCCATAATAAAGCTTGGGGGCTTCACACCCAAGGGGCCAAAGAGAGTCTATGCGAAGCAAAGCTCAAACATAGGCACCCACTGAGCACACTTGAAATGTTACCTGGGGGCTCTTTGTGCATAGCAACAAAGAGTTTTAAAAGACCCTTGTAATAGGCTATCAAGCCAGGCTTGGAAGCCAGGTGTATTCACCTAAAACCCCGAGTTAACCTGCCTTCATCAAGTAAGCCACTCCGTCTAGGTAATCCTGGTATGACCTGCCAAACGTTTGACAAGTCAATCTTATACAGACCCTGAACTTGTCAAAGTTAAAACGACGATTGGTTAATGTGAGGCCCATCTTAAAAGGCTTTGTAAAATGGTTTAACTCAATGGCCTGGCAGCCCATAAAAAGCCTCGAATTTGGGCCTGGCAGCCCTTGAAAAGCCTCGACTACAAGTTTTTATTTGCTTTTATTTGTCGAAGTTTTTCTCCTTTGATAAGGTTTTGAGGTAAACTGGTGTCTATTGACCCGGCCTGACTATAAGTCATCAATATAACCCGGTGTTTGTTAACTCGGCATGGCTTTCAACTATAAGTTGTTAGTACACAACCAATCATAAACCGGTGTTTGTTAACCCGGCCGGGCACTATAAGTCGCCAGGATAATCATCCGGTGTTTATTATAACCCAGCATGGCTTATTATAAAGTAGCACAACATGGTGGGAGTTATCAGCACTCAAGATTTGGGTTATCACCCTTACTACAAGAAAGTTGATATAATCAACAAATGTGATTCCATGTCACAGGTATGATGTAATTCATAGTTTATTATTGATTACTGCAGCCTTGGTTATAAAACCTGGCTTTGTATTGGGTATTATAACCCGTCCGGTGGTAAACCGCCAGGGCAATTTTAAGTTTATCATATGCATAAACAGGATTGCATAAAACTGCTAAGGAGCATAAATTAATATGGCACTATCAAGATGGATTAACAGTATCAGGCAAAATGGCTATGCATGATGGCATAGCAGACCAAGTGTTTAAAACTAGCCTATTACAAGGCAATAGACGCCCAAAAGAATAATTGTTTATCAGTCGGCATGGAAAATTAAACCGGCCTCCGGATCATGATTCTTCCTCAGGTTGATGTGAAGGTTGCGGATCATCCTGCGCCGGTTCACCCTCCGCCTCCCCACCCTGTGGCTGGAAGTCAATGGTTGCCCAGTCAATCCCAGATAAAGCTCGGAAGATAGCTTCATCGCTTATAAGATAGGACGGTTCAACATCAGGGGAATAAGTATGCTTACGGATTGGTGGGATAAGATTTTGCGCTTCATAAACCGATGCTTCAATCCGTTTGTTGTCTGTGTCATAAATCGACTGGTGGAAAGACAAATCAGTTTCCTCAGCCAGCCTACTCGCAAGTGGACGCATTTACTTTGTCAAAGCCCTGAGGGCGTCATTGTCAAAATCTGACCCATCTTCTTTTTGGCTGGGATAGCCGTTTCCAATATCGTCCGGATCAGGATCAGGTATCCAGGCCTTGGCCCGAGTCAATGCGGACAAGGCGCCAGCTCTTGCAGCTGATCTCTTTACCTCCTCGAGCTGGGCAGGCGTCATGGATAACTTTGCCAATGTGTCCTTGATTGAAGTTGGGGGCGGTTTGTTGTATGAAGCTGTGTAGATGACCCGTTGAGCGCCGGTATATAATTCCTCTATCAATGTATAGCCAGCCTTCAGTTTTTTGCGCATATCTGAACCAAGATGAGCAACATGGCTACCTGCAATGGTTATAAGAATGTTGGTAAACAGGCATATTTTAAGGATGTCTAAGTACAACCCAGGAAGAAGGTACTTACCAAAAACAGCAGAGGGCATAGCGTTGATTTGCTGCTTTAAGACGGTCAGTTCTTTTGTCACCAGTTTAAGGGCCGCTTCAGCATCCTCTGCCCGCTTTAGCAAAGTTGCTTTTTCAGCCTCCCAATCTGCTCGTTCCCCTTTGAAGCCATCCTTCAGTTGCTCCATGGCTGTTAAAGCACCCTTCGGCTCTTCTTTGGCTTTTGAAGTTTCAGTTTGCTGGGATTTGATGTTTTCTTGCAAGTCGGCGATTTGAGAATCTTTTTCGATTAAGTCAGCCTGCAAGAGACAGTTAATAAGTTGGTAATACTTTTTTGGAAGTCCCAAGCACATAACAAGTTATACACTTGGCACTTGGGGGCTAATGTGGATTGCTTCTTCTCAACTGATATTTTAAGTCCCAAGCACATAACAAGTTATATACTTGGCACTTGGGGGCTAATGCATATCAGATCAATTCAAGGTTATCAAAATCGGATTATGTTGATGATTGAAAGGAATTTTGGAAACTACATTACAGAAGATATACCGTTTCACCCTAAAGGTGTAAACCGGTCTATAGGGGCTACACAAGCCAAATTCAATATCATTCTACTACAAGTCCCGGTTCACATTCACATTGATGAACCGGCCCTTGGGGGCTACTAGAGTTAATAATTGAAGCGGGCTATAAGGAAAAAGAATTTATGTAAAGGAACAGATATTTACTTCATATCGCTCTTTCATCAGACTTACTAAACCGGCTTCATAATCGCGACTGGTATACAGACGGTTTAAATATCCGAGTGGATGTCCTTAGCATTGAGGTGAGCATAGCTTGATAAATCTGTTTTCCATTTGCCCTTATCCACAGCGGAAAATTCTTCCTTGGCACTATGCTTTGATAAAGCGACAGGATTGCCAGGAGCAGTATGGCCAAAGCCGGTAATAACAGCATCATCTATGGTGCCATCAACAGTCTTGTCTGGGCTTGGCGGTTTAGCAGATGTTCTTGCTGGGCTTGGTGGATTGGCAGCTGGACTTGGCGGGTCAGCAGATTGGCTTGTTGGTTTTGTTTCTGGCGGTTCAACATAAGTATCCTGACCCTGAGGTGCCGGATCATCCTGAGTAATGTCAGCATTCTGATCAAGAGCCTCTGAGGTCTTCTGCGGTTCAGTGGCCGGATTATCATCAGTTGGTGTAGTCAGCTTGGCTTTCTTACTAAGTGTGGCTTTGGCACTAAAAAGAATAAACGCAGAGGTTAGTACAATAAAACAGTACAAGGCATAAAAATTAAGTATGGTATGCTTACCCAGGAACGGTCTTGAGTGGAGGCATCTGTGTGGCCGATGACTCGCCGGAGGATGAATGAGAGGTTCCCTGATAATTCGAATCAAACGGATTAAGAGGATATCGCGAGTAACCCGCCTAGGGATAAAGTGTATTAGAAGAACAAGAGACCTCTTGACGATGTTTGCGAACCGGAGAATATGGTAAACCGGAGGAGGTAACCACTTGACCACTGTGCCGGGTTGTGCGGCGAGCTTCATGCTGCTGTGTCTTCAAAGAAAAGTGCGGATCCAAATAAGCAAGAGGGTGTGAATTTTTTACTTTCCGGACTGCTCAATGGAGTTTTGGTACTAGCACATGATTTGAGTCGGAGGATAGAACAATTACCTCTGCATCACTAGCGTGGCTAGCTTCCGCATCATCTTGATAATAATCATTGTCAATGAGATGTACGAAAAAAGAACCAAGAGAGTCAAGTTCTACCTCTGACTCCGGGTCATCAAGCTCTTCATCATTGGGCAGGACAGAGGCCTCAGTGGTTTTCTTCTTCGCTGGCTTCTTTGTATCCTTGGTCTTGATGCTGGGTGCTCTCGCTGGTTTATCTTGTGATTTCTTCTTCCAGAACGGATCATCACCCTGCACAGATGGACAAAAAATTATAAAGGAATATTTAAGAAAGGACGGATTAAGACAAAAATGAGGCAATTCTTACAGCTGGAGGTTTATTGGAAGCACAGAAGGGACTAAGCCCTACTTGGCTGCAGACAGCTTCCGGTTCATTCAGTATTTTCTTGACGGCCTCAGTAACTTCAGCTTCTCTTAGCTGAATATCGATATGTCGTTGAGGATCTTTTAAGTCCCCTGTGTACTCGCACATTAAACCGGGGTGCCGGCTTAAAGGCAGAACGCTCCAAGATATCCAGCAGCGGACAAAGTCAACACCTGTTAAACCGTTTGCCATAAAGGCTCTGAGTTTTGACAGTTGCGGTGCATAGTTGGACCATTCCTTGGTAGTCAGCCTCTGAGGGAATGGATGAGTGTTGCTAAGCCGATGAGGGCGGTAACCCGGCAGAGGATTTTCGTCAGTCGGGAATGTGTCTTTGCAATAAAACCAAGTCTGATTCCAGTCCTTGGGGTGACTATGAAGCTTGGCGTGAGGGAAACTGACATCTTTCCTCTTTTGAATCGCCATCCCACCAAGCTCAGTGTTGGGTCCGTCTGTGAACTCTGTGCGACGGTTCAAATAAAAGAATTCCCTGAACAGTTCAACTGTGGGATCTTCCTGAAGATAGGCCTCACAAAATACTTGGAAATTGCAAATATTGGACAGATATTTTGGTCCAATATCTTGAGGGTGGAGTTCGAAGCTGGCAAGCACATCGCAGTAATTTTTTGAACCAGGAGGGCTAAAGCCTCGGCCCAGATGGTCAGCGAACATGACTACTTCTTCATCCTTAGGTTCAGGAGGATTTTCTGGACCAGGAACCCTCCACTGGATAGCTTCTTTTTTCGCTAAAGCGCCAGTGGCGACGCATCTCTCTAGCTGTGTTTCAGTGACCAGGGAAGGAACCCAGTTGCACTCATAAACTTGTTTGGACATTTCAATGGAAGGCTGAAACATGGTTGTTACCAGTTTAAGATTTATAATGGACAAGCATAAAGCAATGTAAGATAAGCAGAAACAGAGGTATATGTATATTGTCAAACCAGGGTCTGATATTGCTAAATCGGAGTTTCATATTACTAAACCGGAGTCTAACAAAGGAGAAGGTGCAGAGATAAATGAATCGGCGGTTTAAGAGAGGGCTAATGGTACTTGGCGGGTTATCATCTTCTAAAGGTTAAACCGCCTACAATGGTGTGGAAGTTATAGATCTGACAAAATTCCTAGGTATTGCACAAACAGGTTTTACAAGTTGGTATTATAATTTTGGATTTACCGCAGTCGTAAAAAGGAGAAAAATTCAGAAGCCCTAGGTGGTGCCAGCAGAACAGCTAAAGGCTAGATGAGATCTGTTTACTAACAAAAGAGATGCTATGATAAGGAAAAATGGATTCTAGCTATGGCCGCATAGGGAAAATATCACGTTTTATCAAAGGATCCATGTGACAGCAAAGTTCAAGTGAAGAACATCAAGAACACCGAAGAGCACCGAAACCCTAGTGATAGATCTGAGTGGAAGGAAGGAAAACTTACAGAGGTTGAAGGGGTAGCGGAGAGGTGCCGCGTTTCTCTGGTCAAAGTTAGGTTGATGCAGCGGCCGTCGTCGGTGTAGAGGCAAAGGTTGACGGCGGCGGCTACGCTCGAGCTCTGTGGCGACGCGAGGAAGACGATGAGGCGAAGGGGCACGAAGGGGAAAGGAAAAAAATGACCCCTGGTACTATTTATAAGGTGAAGGGATAAGTGACAGGCGCGGGAATCGAGAAACCCAAAAAATGGATATGTGACACAGGTGTCGCCTCGGTTTTCGGAGGGTTGTTAATAAAAAGAAAGCATTTACAGGTTTTAGTAAGGAAATGACGTCATGGCGATTTATTACAATCTTGGAAGATGACGTCACGGCGGTTTACCAAGTTCACATGGAGATGACGTTATGGCGGTTTACAAGGTTCATACGAGGATGTTCAAGAAGGAGTTTCTTCTAAGTGTTGAAGATTGACATGAACAGGTTCAAATTAATCTAGGGCCTAATGTTGGGGATATAACTACTGAGTATAAACCGCCCAGGAGGGGCCGTGTTATGCTCACAAGGAACCATCCGTATTGAAGCCCATGAAGACAAGGAGTATGGCGCCTTACTATTGAAGCTGAGAGGCCCAGACCCAAGGGCAGACTAGGGCCCATAGACGTAAACCACCATGAGATATGTAACTTGTGTTGTAAGATAGGGAAAGGTAGAAACCGAGCAGGACACATGTATGAGCCGGCCTCGGGATTCTGTAAACCGCCGGGCGCCAACCTGTGTATATAAAGGGACGACCCGGCGGCGATTTAGGGACAAGAAACAACAACTCGAGAGATAGGTAAAGCGGATTCGCTCCCTGCTCATCGAGACCCCATCAATTCCACCACAACTGGATCATAGGCTTTTACCTTCACCGCAAGGGACCGAACAAGTATAAACTCCCCGTGTCCTTTGTCCGCTTTAACCCCATTAAGCTAATCTTGTTGCTATGGCTCCACAACTAATTCCTTTCACCAGGACATCTGCCATGACAAAACCATGACAACGTCCATTCGGAGCGATGTGTCCCTGCCCCGGCCTCTCCCTCGCCGTCACAGCACCCCCGTCCTCTCCCTCTCCGTCGCCGCTCGTGCGCCCACAGACTCGTCCCCGGTTGAAGGTTTTTTAGCCTCTGGTTGAAACATTTCCTACACCGTTTGAAGCATTTTTCCATGGGTGAAGCTTTTCCACTATGCCTGTTGAAGCTTTTTCCGCCACCGGTTGTAACTTCTCCTAGGTGAGTTGAAGCTTTTTTCCATGTCAGGTTGAAGCATCGGCGCCCATCGTCTGCCACACATGTAGCAAAAAAGTCGCCCGTGGTAGCAAAAATAGGAAGTGGTTGTAGCAAAAAAAGGATGTGGTTGTAACATTCCCTGTGGTCACCACTAAGGGAGGAAAGCCGGTTCCAGCAAACCGTGACAACGGTTCCAGCAAATCACCAAGATGGTTGTAGCATTTCATCTGGGGGTGCTTCCACCAACCGCAGTCTCTGGTTCCAGCAAAATACGACGCCGGTTCTAGCAAATCGTGATGGTGGTTGCAACATTGTCGTGGTGTCCCCACCGCGCTCCACCGCCACACCATTAATCGGGCTCATCGTCCGTCATACAGCTCCACAGACGTGCCGCTTGTCGCGCCCCCATAACACGGCCGTGCCGCTTGTCGCGCCCCCATAACACGGCCGTGCATGAAGCTCTCAGTGGTTGCAGCTTGGCCAGATGTTTGCATCTCGCACGGGGAGCATCTCGCCGGCACGGACTCCGGCTCTTACTCCGGCCACGTGTGGTAGCAGTTCGTCGGCGTGCACTCTGGCTCGTCCTCCGCCCACGTGTGGTAGCAGCTTGCCGGCGGCCAGGGGTTGGTCGGAGGGGTAGCAGCGGGGGAAGAGGAAGTCGATGTAGAAATAAGCAAAGGGATAAGATGGGTATGGCGACATAATGCAGCCGACTGGACGCCCCGTGCGCGTCCGGCGGAAAGTTCGGCCGGCGCGCCGGGTGTAAACATTTAGGCCCTGTTTGATAGCAAAGTATTTTCTAAGTATTTTGAAAATACTACAGTTTTTAAGATTATCATAGTTTTATTTACAATGAGGTGTTTGGTTGTTCTTCAAAACTGCGTTTTCAATACTACAGTATTTACTAAACCATGATTTTTTCTCTGTATTAAAAAAAGAGCCCCAGACCTCTTTTTAAAAAACAGAGAAGCGGAAAAAAACGGCATAGCACCCGAAAATCCAAATCTGAGCCCGAGCTCATCTGCACCTGTGCTCACCAAAAAAAATCAAAATAAATACTAAAAAAATTCAAAAAATTCCAAAAAAAATTGGGGTGGTAGACAATTTGATGCGTGAGGTGCACCCCAATTTTCAATACATTTGGACTTATGTGCAGCTTTCAGCAAAAAAGACAAATCGGAGGTCTGTAAAAATGTGTACTGTTCATATACTGTTTTGGTCTGATTTGTCTTTTTTGCTGAGAGCTGCACATAAGTCCAAATATTTTGAAAATTGAGGCGCACCTCACGCATCAAATTGTCCACCACCTCAATTTTTCCGGAATTTTTTGAATTTTTCTGAATTTTTTACGATTTTTTTTTTTTGAACGGGTGCGGATGCACCCGGGCACCGAAACGCCGCACTCCATAGCACCCCGTTATCCTCTTCGCCGCTATTCTCAACAACTCGCCTTGCTCCCATACCCCGCCGCGGCTGTTGCTCTGCCCAAGCGTCCTTTTTTAGCATGGCTGTTAAGTGGAGTTCAGTTTGTACAAGCTTCGGTTGTTATGCATGCGGATGGTAAGGATGCGCTGCTCTATGGCCGTGTGCATGGCCGTTCTTTGGCCGGGCGTGTTTGATGCAGTACAACTAATTTTGCAATGCTGTGTCAAACAGCTTTTCTGTATTGCTAATACTTTAAAATACTCTACTATGCCAATACCACGGTATTTCATACCAACTGACTAAATTACTGTAGTTTTTGATACTGTAGTTTTTTTAGCACTCTGCTATCAAACGGGGCCTTACCTCTTAATAAAGATGGTTGTGTGTATCGTATTGATGCGTAGACTGGGATTACAACCTCCTTTTTGCAAAAACAAAAAGAAAACAGGATCTGATTTAAATGAAACCAATAATTTGTCAAAGGCGTGGGAGAAGAGAGGGAGAGAATGTTTGGCCGCCCATGATTGAGAGAGGACGCTGCATGCACTGGCGCCAAATGAGTGATTCTCTTTTCCACTTTGTGTAGTATAAAACAATCGTGGTGTATATGATTCTGTGTTTGCCCACGTCCCCGTCCGGCAGCTCAATCTCTTTCACCTGATTAAACTGATGCAAGTCCACATGCCGTGCCAGCACGACGGATACGGATCAAAATTTGTCAAGTCGTGCCAGCAGGCCCGATACGACAATGGGCTCCACGGATCAAATTTGGAAATGATGAGACGTGCCATAAAAGGAAACTCTGCGTCCCTCCTCCAGCTAAGAAACTCAAATGGCCATCTCACTCACCTTGGAGCTTCTCTCCCTGCCGCAACAATGGCAGATCCTTCTTCTCCCCCTCGTCCTCGTCCTCCTAGCACTCGTCTTCTTGATGAGCAGGAGACCGAGCTACAAAGGGCTCAGGCTGCCGCCGGGCCCAGCCCAGGTGCCGATCTTGGGGAACCTGCACCAGCTAGGCTTGCTGCCGCACCGGAGCTTAAGGGATCTGGCGCGGCGTCACGGGCCGGTGATGCAGCTGCAGCTCGGCACTGTGCCGACGATGGTAGTGTCATCGGCACAGGCGGGAGGCGGCGCGGGAGGTGATGAAGACGCATGATGAGGATTGTTGCACCCGGCCCGTGTCCCCAGGGATGAAACGGCTGTCCTACGGCCTCAACAACGTCGGGTTCGCGCCATACGGCGCCTACTGGCACAAGATGCGCAAGTTCCTCGTGGTCGAACTCTTTGGCGTGCGCCACGTCAAGGCCGCATGGCACGCACGCCAGCACCAGGTACGACCATTATTATTTAATTTGGAATACAAAATGTGACTGGTCCATCGAGGAAGACCAGGAAGTTACGGATTGTACTCATGATCAGGTGGAGAGACTCATGAGCACCTTGAGCGGCTTGGCCGGAGAGCCGGTACCGCTTAAGGAGCACATCTTCAGCCTCGCTGACGGCATCATCGGCATGCTGGGGTTTGGCGACATGTACAACAGCGACAAGTTCCCACACCACAAGAACTTGGAGCATGTCACGCCCAATATGCGATCCTATCCAAAAGAAACTCGAAGGTCCCACCAAGGATAGACCCGCATATTGGAACGCTTTTGCAAGGTGGATATCATTACATCAACATCACATAATAGATGGGGATACATACATAAGGCATACAATGTCACACGAATACAACATCATCTTACATAAGAGCACCATCCGACTACGGATGAAACACAAACAGAAACTCAAACGACATCCACCCTGCTAGCCCAGGCTGCCGACCTGGAACCTATCCCCTGATCGAAGAAGCAGAAGAAGAACTCAACGCAAGCAAGCATCGCTCTCGCGTCATGATCATCGCATAACCTATACCTGCAACTGTTGTTGTAGTAATCTGTGAGCCACGAGGACTCAGCAATCCCATTACCATGGGTATCAAGACTAGCAAAGCTTAATGGGAAAGGAAGGGGTAAAGTGGTGAGGTTGCAGCAGCGACTAAGCAAGTATGGTGGCTAACAAACGCAAATGAGAGCGAGAAGAGAGCAAATGGAACGGGCGTCAACTAGCAATGATCAAGAGGTGATCCTGAACACCTATTTACGTCAAACATAACCCAAAGACCGTGTTCACTTCCCGGACTCCGCCGAGAAGAGACCATCACGGCTACACACGCGGTTGATGCGTTTTAATTCGGATCTGGTGTCAAGTTATCTACAACCGGACATTAACAAATTCCCATCTGCCACATAACCGCGGGCACGGCTCTCGAAGGTTTAAACCCTGCAGGGGTGTCCCAACTTAGCCCATGACAAGCTCTCGCGATTAACGAAGGAATAGACCTTCTCCCAGGAAGACCCGATCAGTCTCGGAATCCCGGTTTACAAGACATTTCGACAATGGTAAAACAAGACCAGCAAGACCTCCCGGCGTGCCGACATCCTGATAGTAGCCGCGTGTATCTCGTCTCAGGCCACGACCGGATAAGCAGTCCGTACAACTAAAACCAAACCTCAAGTTTCCTTGAGGGGGCGCTGCAAAGGGCTCTAGTTTGGACCAACACTTAGACAAGCATTGGCCCGGGGGGGGGGGCTGAATAAAGGTGACCTTTTGGTTAATTACTCCCAAGGGAAATATAGGTGGTGGTGAGGCAAATGGTAAAACCAATGTTGGGCCTTGCTGGACAAGTTTTATTCAAAGCGAACTGTCAGGGGGGTCCCATAAATCATCCGACCGCGTTAGGAACGTAAAATCCGGGAACATAACACCGGTATGACGGAAACTAGGGCGGCAAGAGTGGAACAAAACACCAGGCATAGGCCGAGCCTTCCACCCTTAACCAAGTATATAGATGCATTAATAATATAAGAGATATTGTGATATCCCAACATAACCCTGTCCATCATGGCGAAATCTTCAACTTCACCTGCAACTAGCAACGCTATAAGAGGGGCTGAGCAAAGCGGTAACATAGCCAATCAATGGTTTGCTAGGAATGGTGTCAAAGGTTAGAGGTTCATGGCAATTTGGGAGGCTTGATGAGCAAAATATAGGTAACGCAGCATAGCGATAGAACGAAGCAACTAGCATAGCAATGATAGTAGTGAGATCCAGGGTAGCGGTCATCTTGCCTGAAATCCCGCTAGGAAGAAGAACGAGTCCATGAAGAAGATGAAGCCACGAAGACGAACCACACGTAGACGAACACATCCTCACGATCGCAACGAAATGGGAACTATCGAGAAGAAGCACATAACATAGTAAACACACCACACATGAACAAGACATGATGCACAACAAGCATGGTGCATGACCAAGCTACACGAAGCTACTCATGGCAAGAGATGATGCAAACAAGAACAACACATCAAGGCAAGTTTAAATGAGGCCGGGAACAACGTATAACAATTCCGGTAAGTCCTCATATGCAAATTTCTAAATTGGTCCAGAACTGAATAAACCTTATGTTCAAGTTGTTAAACAGCAAGTTAAGATGCACCAAGATGATCTACACGAAATTCTAGTCAAGTTACATATAAAGTTCGTTAGATTTGGAGCTACGGCCTAGAAGATATGAGCAAAACAAGTTAAGCATGGCATTGATGCAAAATGCACCCAAACAACAAGCAAACACACCAAAACAAGGATGCAACATGATAATATGAAGCTACATGCAAAATCAAGCAAGTTTCATATAGAGCACACTCAAAACGGAGCAACGGTGAAACACATACACTCTATACAAGTCACAGCAACAATCTGTCCATAACAGCAACTAGGCATCTTATAAGCATCAAAACAATATGCTACAGCATCTCAACATAATAACAAAAGGCATGGGCATGAAGTACAGGCAAAAGCACTACAAAACATGAACACTGAGCTATCTCCAGAAAAGGCTAGAACATGCTCAAAAACACATGGTAAGATTGCAAATAATAACAGTTTCAGACTTGAGCAGAAATAACATCAGGTTGCAATGTTTAGAGCTATCAAACAACATGTTATAGAAACTTATCATGGCAAACAAAGGCATGGCATGAATCTACTAAAATCATAGATCAAAAGTCCTTTACTGACCATGAGCCAAAAGGGCACAGAAAATATGATGGCACCCATGTAAACATGGCAAGTTATATTACAGATTCATACATGGCAGGAACAATAATAAGTAGGCATGTTTGTGAGCTTGAACCACTCACCACAGAGCAATACATGGCATGGCAAGGCAACCAACAGTAAGAAGACATGTTTATGAAGCTAAGCATGGCAAGAACAAGGTCATAGGATGCATGGAACACTAGCAAAACACATGGGAACTAGTGAACTTAATGTTAACAGGCTGATAGCAACATTATCAAGCAAATTTGGAGCAAGATATGAACAATCTATATCAAGCTATAAATGCAACCAGGGGCATGGATGGATAGGGAATAACATGTAGATCAAGACATGTTTATAGAACATCTCCAGATTAGGCATAGAATGATTAGTAGCAACATGTTTATATAGCATCACGAAATAACAGATTCAGCCTAGCAAAACAGCAACATCATGTACACTACTTAACAAGCTCGATTCACTCACCACAAGTCATTTCATGACAAAATAAGCATAGCATCATCAAGAAGACATGTTTGTGAAACAAACCAAGGCAAGAACAAGTCCATAGCATGCAAGGATCAACTATAGCAAGCTTGGCCATATTGAATAACATGTAAACAATCTGCCAGGAAACATTTTGAAGCAAAAGTAGAGCACTCAAATGACATGCTAGACTACTCCATAATTGCAAACAAGGGCATGAATGAATAGACAATAACCATATGTTCAAAACACCCTTACTGAAGTATCTCAAAAAATGCATGGATCTCTCTGTAGCATCAAGTTTTCATGGCATCAAAATAACAGCAGAACAGGGACTAAAATTAGCAATATCACGAAGCCTAGTTTGCATGCTTGTGCTAGTCACCACATTGATCACAAAAATACATGGCATACACCCCTGGAAAGATGGCATGTCATAGATCAAAACACATGAAGACATCAACCTCATAGGATGCACCCATCAATCATGGCAAAAATGACAAATGAGCAAGTTATAACAGTTTCAACAGATTAACATCAACATGCACTCTTCCAACAGCATTTCGGGCATCAAGATGAGCTCAAATGAAAATGATGCAATGGAAAGAAATGAAGTACTCATCGAGACGAACAATTTGACATATTACACGCACGAAACGAAGCTACGGATGCAGAGATACAGCATGATGAACATGGCATGATTATGCAAAATTACTCGGGACTTAGTGGAAACATACCCTGCAGATCTGGATCTAGGGTTCGGGCACGCGAACCGAGGCGGGGCCGGAGCTTCGCCGGAGACGACGTGGCCGGCGGATCAGGGTCGAGGAAGGCCGCCGGAGGACATAGGAGTGTCGGATTGCAAAACAGACAACGGGGAAAATGCTCGGATGCATGAGACGAACATGGATGCAAAATGAAATGCACATGATGACATGATATGAAATGCATATGATGACATGGCAAAGTGCAACACGCAAGCAAATGAAATGGCAACGACGGCGAATAACTGGCAGACACCTGGCGCAACGAATCCGGGGCGTTACAAAGCACGTGCTCGAGGAGGCCACGCACGTGCAGGCCAGCTTCTCCGCCGAGGAGTACTTCCCCAACATCATTGGACGCCTAGTCGACCGAATCACCGGCCTCACCGCTCGCCGTGAGAGGATATTCAAGCAGCTTGATACCTTCTTCGAGATCATCATTGAGCAGCATCTTGACCCTTGGCGCATCAAGCCTCACAACGGTGACCTCGTCGATCGCCTCATCAGCCTCTAGAAGGATAACTGTGGCACCCTCAACATCACGAGAGACCACGTCAAGGGCCTCATCTTTGTACGTTATATTAATTGCCTCTACATCTTGTCCCGGTCAAGGAAAAGAAAAGATCAACTAACTGACGTCACTCACCGCCATGGGTGCATGCAGGGCACCTTCATTGGTGGATCGGACACGGCCTCGGTGACGATCCTATGGGCGATGGCGGAGCTGATCCGGAAACCACCGCTGCTGAAGAAAGTGCAAGACGAGATCAGGGTCGTGGTGGGCAGCAATGAGAGGGTGCAACCGGATGACCTGGCCAAGCTGGGCTACCTCAAGATGGTGGTGAAGGAGACCCTACGCCTGCACCCGCCAGCGACGATGTTGCTGCCAAGGGAGGCCATGCGGGACATCCAGATTGGCGGCTATGATGTGCCGGCCAAGACGCGGATCTATGTGAACGCTTGGGCCATTGGCAGGGACCCGACAAGCTAGCCTGATGATCCGGAGGAGTTCAAGCCAGAGAGATTCGAGGATAGCAAGGTAGGCTTCAAGGGCGCACATTTCAAGCTAACGCCGTTCGGCGCGGGGCGGCGGATATGCCCCGCCCTGTCTATGAGCACGGCCACCGTGGAGTTCACGCTAGCTAACCTGTTGTACTGCTTTGAGTGGGCGCTCCCAGAGGGGACAACGGTGAGCATGGAGGAGGAAGGCAAGCTCATCCCCCTCCTCAAGACGCCGCTCGTGCTGGTGCCCACCGCCTACCAGCAAGCAAAGCAAGTCTGATTCAGTACCGTTTCCTATGGTGTCTTTCTAATTATATTTTTTGATTGAGCAGCAATAGATATTGTCTAGCCATTGATATTGAATAGTGTATTCAACTATTCATCACCTATTGTTAATTTCATATGTAGAACTTGAAGCATGTGCACCATCGCAGATTTTCAAATAATACCTGAAAAATAAAATGTGGCAGAAAGGCGAGTTCGTGGTTAACGAATAGTAACCGTAAGGTCTGCATAGGTCCTTGATCAACATCATCATCAGCAGCACGACCTCATCTAAATGTTTGGCTTTGAGCCTTTGACTGGTTTCTTTTTTCTGCATAGCTTGCAGCTGCTTTGCTGACATCCGGAACATTAGACGAATTCTCATGATCTCCTGAAACAGTTCGAAAGAAAATCAATTGCATACATATTTCTTTCTTTGCATAGAGCAGCTCCCCTGAATTATCATCAATTCTTAGTTAATACAGATCCAATATGACAATTATGGTTCATGATAGGCTTCAGCATAGAGCGAATTCTGCATGTAACCAGCAATCATCGTCGTCCAAGTCACAAGATTGCGGTTCCCATGGAATCAAACAGCCTGCGGGCAAACGGTCGAACAGGTGACGGGCGTCGCGGAGGCGGGCGAGCTTGGAGTAGCGGCGGAGGAGGAGGTTGGCGAGGAAGAGGTCCGGGAGGAGGGCCGAGACAAGGACGCGGGGGAGGCCGTGGCCGGCGAGGCATGAGAGGAGCAGCTGGGCGAGGCTCCCGCTCATGTGCTGCCGCCGGCTCGCTCGGGGTGGTGACATGCATCGCTCACCTGGAGTGAGCGACACCAGCCTCGTCACCGCGAGTAAGCGCATGTGTCCCCCCCCCCCCCCCCCCCCCCCCCCCCCCCCCCCTTTTCACGAATTTTCTATATTTCGTAAAGTTTTAATTTAATACAAAAATAAATAATATAACACATTTAAAATTTGGAAAATGTTCATGAATTTGACACATTCTTCAGGAATCCAAAAAATGTCCATGAATTCATTAAAGAAACACGAATTTCAGAAATGCTCAGGAATTTCAAAAATGTTCAGGAATTTAAGAAAGTTCACATATTTTTAAAAATATGTTCATGAATTAAAAAAATTAACCAAAAAAGGTAAATGTTAGCGAATGTTCAAAAAATATTCAAGAGTTAGGAAAATGCTTAAGAATCTGAAGGAAATGTTCCAAAACAATTCGTGAGAACTAAAATATGTTTATGACCTTGGAACTTGTTCAAGAATTCAAAGAAATTTTCAAACAAAATAAAAGTTCTTAAATTTCAAAAAATATTCGTGAATTTAGAAAAGTTGTCACTAGAAAATATTTTGGATTTTAAAAGTGTTAAAGAATTTGGAAAAAATGCAAAATTAAAAATGATGGTGAATTTGAAAAATGTTCATGAACGTAAAAAAGTTCATGAATTTTTAAAATGTTTGTAAATTTTGAAAATACATTCATGAATTTAGAAAGCTGATCATGAAACTGAAAATTTCTCATTTTTTAGCTCAGGAAAAATAACCATTGACTTAAATGAGATTTATTTCACCATGATGAAACTTGTCAAACTTATTGTAAGAAAGTACGTACTTGGATTGAACTGTGGAAAAGGTAATGGTGTAGCCGTTTTGGTTGCAAGCGAAAGAGCAGAGGATGGACTACTCCGACGACGGACCACCAGGCACCAGCGCCTCCTTGAGCTACGTCGGTGGCTAGGTAACCCATCTGCTCATTCCGCAACCGATTTCATTCATTG
This sequence comes from Triticum timopheevii, assembly GCA_963921465.1. Taxonomy (NCBI): domain Eukaryota; kingdom Viridiplantae; phylum Streptophyta; class Magnoliopsida; order Poales; family Poaceae; genus Triticum; species Triticum timopheevii. Next base: position 663,939,223 of record OY997266.1, read on the forward strand.
TGTTGTAGGATATAGCAAGAATTTTTTATGTTTTACTCCCTCCGTTCCTAAATATATGTCTTTTTAGACATTTCAAATGCACAACAACATACCGATGTATGTAGACATATTTTAGAGTGTAGATTCACTCATTTTCTCCGTATGTAGTCATTTATTTGAATCTCTAGAAACACTTATATTTGGGAACGGAGGGAGTTGTTGACATTCAATCTTTAGACAAATGTGTAGACTAGATTTCAAATTTGGTTTCCTGAAATAAGAACCTCTAGGCTTGATCTATGTGATGTTCAAAAACATTAAACCCATGTTAGCCTATAGTTTGGTTAATGTTTAGGTTAATGATTATGCTAGCCTATAGTTCAAATAAGGTTTTCCTAAACTTTTAGGTTAGTTTTCAGAAACATTGATGTAGTTGTGAACATCACGTTGCGAGCGACAGAAGCCTCGTCCCGGCGACCGAGCGCGTTTTTTTCGCTCTTTTTCATGAATTTTAAAAAGTGTTCACAAATTTTATACATTTCATCCAGTTTTTTTTAAAAAAATAGTAAACTGAAAAAATATAAATTTTGAAAATCTTCGTGGATTCATAAAAAATCATAGTTTGGAAAAAATGTTCACAAATTTTAAAAAGTGTTCATGAATTTGAAAATCCTTTGTGAATTCAGAAAATGTTCAAAAGTTCAAAAACTGTCCAATAATTACAAAAATGATGGAGAATTTGAAAATAAAAAATCAAGAATTTAAGAAAGTTCACAAAATTGAAAAAAGTTCATCAATTAGAAAACGCTTACAAAAATGGTAAATGTTTAATAACTAGGGAAAATTATTAGAAATTTGAAATGATGTTTGTGAATTTGAAAAATTTCAAAATTTGGGGAAAAATAGAAACGAATTCCAAAAATGAAAATTGTTCGTGAATCTGGAAATTTTTCAAGAATTCAAGGAAATGTTCAAAAGTTCCTAAGTTTCAAAACATATTTTTGAATTTAGAAAATGTTCATGAGACTGGAAAATATTCGTGGATTTTAAAAGTATTCAAGAATTGTAAAATGGTCACAAATTTGATTGAATGTCTGGAAATTTTTAAAAGTTCCCAAATTTGCCAATAAATGTTTGTGATTTTTAAGAAAAACTCATGGAAATGAAAAAATGGTTGCAAAATTTAAAGATGTTTGTCAATTTGAAGATCTTCATGAGTTCAAAAAAAATCACAAGTTTTTGAATAATATTCATGAATTGGAAAAAAAATTCAAGAAATTGAAAGATTCTCTTTTTTTTAGATCAAGAAAGATATCGTTGAGTTAAATGGGATTTACGCAACTATGATGAAATTTGTCAAGAACGTATTGTAAGAAAGTTCATGTTTGGATTGGACCATGCAGAAGGTAATGGTGCAGTCGGTGTCTCTGCCATCCCCTGTCTTCTGATCATACCCATCTTCAGCAACTCCTTTCCTTCGCGGAGAGCACACCAGACCTTTTTTTTTTCTTGTTATTTTTCCCGAATGAGAGCATGCCAAATTTGAGATAACATTACTACCCAGCCACGCCAAAGTGGTTATATAGGAAATCACTAATTAATTAAGGCCCTGCTTGGATCCTCGTTTTCCTCCACTTACACCTGTAAAAGTTACAGATCTCTGTCCATCGTTTTGGTTTTCAGGCAAAAATAACTCTTGGCATGTAAATTACACCCGGAAATTTGATACACGTGTATTAAATTACATCCATACCAAGCGCAGCCTAAGGAGTTATATGTATCTACAAAAAGGAGTTATATATTGAAAGAAGAAGATGACGCAATTAACTGGTTCCAATTAAGGCCGTAACGTGTGTGCGTTGCCCAGTAAATAAGCCCATGATATCGATCTCAAAAAAAGAAAAGAAAAAAGAAAAGATAGAGCTGCCGGCAGATCGATGTGGACGCAGATGGCCGCCGCCTGCGACAAACGCGCGCCGCGCGCATACGGCGAGCCTGTGCTGGTCCGCCACTTTCCCCGACGACCTCCTCACCCTCATCTACAGCATGCTCGCCTCCCCGCGCGGCCGCGCACGCTTCGCGGCCATCTGTCGGACGTGGCGCGCTGCCGCGCGGGCGGCACCACCGGTGCTGGCGCTCCCATGGCTGCTTCTCTTGCCTCGCGACTGCAACCGGAGGAAGGCTCTTCACTGCCTCGAGGGCAGTTCCCTGGTGAGCTTGTGGGTCCTCTACGAGGACGCCGGGAGGCGGATCATCGGTGGCCACGACGGCGGCTGGGTTGCCATGCCAGTGCCAGGTCTGATCAAGATCGTGAACCTTTTCTCGGGTGCCGAGGTGCGGCCCGCCGAGAAGAACGCGCCGATCCTCTGCACGAGCCAGCACCATGGCCCCACCGCCTGGTTGTTATCTTGAGAGTTATCTTCTCCGCGCCGCCCACCTCGCCCCGGTGTATCCTTGCTGCCATAACATACAAGTGTGGCATCGCACTCTGCAAGGTTGGTGGTCCCAACAACGGGTGGACGGTACAAGGATGTCCTAATTACGGGAGGCTTGTCGACATCGCATTTTGCAACGACGAGCTCTACGGCCTACGTTGTTACAATATGATAATCGTCAAGTTTGAGATTGGCGTGAAGGAGGATGGTGCCCCGATGGTCATTACGGAACGGCCGCTGGTCATGCAATGGATTGACGGTGTCAGGGACTACTCGAGCAGCACCAGTTTCATCTTTGATCTGCACGGCAAGCTTGGGTTGGCGTTGAAGACCCGGTGGTTGCGAAATACCCAGCCTTTCTTCAAGGTCTTCAGCCTTGTTGATAACCCTACAAGCACGAGCGGGTGGAGGTCACAGACTTGGGTGACCACTCATTGTTTTTGGGGGAGAGATTCTCCAAGGCAGTGCATGTGCCAAGGAACATGTGTGGCAACGTGGAGAGAAACCACATCTACTACTCGCATCGTTGTCCGTTAGGTCAAGACACCATCATCCCTAGTTACAAGGTATCCGTGACAATTTTGAACAACCTTCACGGCGAGACCTCCTACAAGGAAGACGACTCATGGAACGACATCACCAACAATGGCCTGAAGAGGATCAGGTCAGTAGGATACTTCATGAAGGGTCATTCACATGGTGGCATGTGGATTCTCCCTTCATATATATAGCCAGTCTACACTCTTGTGCTATTAGTGCATTAAACTATCTATAAGAGATATCATATAATTACCTATGATGTAGGAGAAAAGAAGAATGTAATAACACAGATGACAAGGTTATGTGTCATTCTGTAGACAGACGGTAGTCTCATAGATGGATAAAAGATTCAACGAGTAGGTATTTTATTGTGAGCATGATAAAGGCCTGGAATATTTTGGTTTTTTTTTGAAAAGGGGGGACTCCCCGGCCTCTGCATCTAGGGTGATGCATACGGCCCTCTTTATTAACTAAACAGGTGTCAACAAGGTTCCAAAGTCTCAAATCTGGAAAGAAAAGGCAGCTCACACAGAGCGCAAAAAGGCTAGAAACAGACTAGCCATGAACAAGGCGCCACAACCGGCTGGCTAAATTAAGACAGGTAAACTAATTGCCTATCCTATTACATGACCGCCATCCAAACCGGCTGAAGATATCCCGAGCGACCGTCTCCCATCGGATACACCCAGTAACCAAATGCTCCCTGGCCTCCATCGTAGTGAGTGGCGACCACGAACGGATCAGTGCCGTAGCTCGGAAAATAACCTGCAAAAAATGAAACCGTGATGATCTGTTAAACACCAAATCATTTCTGCAAAGCCAGATGGTCCACAACAAAGCGCAAGCTCCAACCCGAATATGTCTTGCTAAATTAGTCTCAAACCCATTAAGCCAATTCCCAAATAGCGCATTAACAGTATTGGGTGGAGTGATATTGAAAGCAATGTGGACCGTCCGCCAAAGGACCTTGGCCAGCGGGCAATCAAAAAAGAGATGCTGAATTGTCTCGTCCTGGTCACAGAAACTACACCTAGTAGGTCATGTCCAATTACGCTTTAATAAGTTGTCCTTTGTTAGAATAACTTGTTTATGAACGAACCACATAAACACTTTTATTTTCAAAGGAACTTTGACATCCCAGACGTTCTTGGAAGTTGGAATGGAACTCGAATTAATGACATCAATATACATTGACTTAACTGTAAATATTCCAGACCTAGTCAACTTCCAGCGTAATTCATCAGGTTGGTCAGAGAGTTGAACCTCCATCAGTCTCCTAACTAAATGGAGCCAAACCTCCCAACGATTGCCCGCAAGCGACCGTCTAAACTGAATATTAAGGGGGATAGATTGAAATACCGTTGCCACGGACACCTCACGTCGTTGAGCAATACGATATAAAGATGGATATTGAAGGGCCAAGGGTGAATCGCCAAGCCAAGTATCCTCCCAGAAACGTGTAGTAACCCCGTCTCCAAGAACAACTGTAGTCCTATTAAACAGTAATTGTTTGACCTTCATGAGTCCTTTCCAGAAAGGCGAGTCAGTCGGCCTAACCGTTACCTGAGACAAGGTTCTAGAATGGAGGTACTTGCTACGAAGGATCTGTGCCCACATGGCGTCAGTCCCAGAGGCAAGCTTCCACAGCCACTTACTAAGAAGGCATCTGTTCTTAACCTCAAGATTCTCAATACCAAGCCCTCCTTGGTCTTTTGGTCGACAGATAATATCCCATTTAGCAAGCCTGTACTTCCTTTTAAGCTCATCACCCTGCCAAAAGAAGCGTGATCTATAGAAGTCCAGTCTTTTCCTAACACCAACTGGGACCTCAAAGAACGATAAGAGGAACATAGGCATACTCGTGAGCACCGAATTAATCAAGATTAATCGGCCTCCGTATGACATGAGCTTACCCTTCCAGCAACTCAGTTTCTTCTCAAATCGGTCCTCAATACACTTCCACTCTCAGTTTGTCAGCCTACGATGGTGAATGGGAATACCAAGATATGAGAATGGCAAGCTCCCCAACTCGCATCCAAACAATTGTCTATAGGACTCCTGTTCGTCCTTAGCTCTACCAAAGCAGAACAGCTCGCTCTTATGAAAGTTAATCTTTAACCCAGACAATTGTTCGAAGAGGCATAACAACAGCTTCATATTTCTCGCCTTGGCCAAATCGTGCTCCATAAAAATGATTGTATCATCAGCGTATTGAAGGATGGATACACCTCCGTCAACAAGATGAGGTACCAAACCACCCACTTGACCATTCTCCTTAGCCCTTTCTATCAAAATTGCTAACATATCGACCACAATGTTAAACAGGATAGGGGACATTGGATCTCCTTGCCTGAGGCCTTTATGAGTCTGGAAATAATGACCTATATCGTCATTCACTCTAATTCCCACACTTCCTTTTTGCGTAAATGATTCGACTTGCCGGCGCCATGCCTCATCGAAACCCTTCATACGCAGAGCCTGTTGGAGAAACGTCCACTTGACCTTATCATACGCTTTTTCGAAATCCACCTTAAAAATTACCCCATCTAATTTTTTGGGGTGATTTCATGGAGTGTTTCATGAAGGACAACCACCCCTTCAAGGATGTTTCTGTCCGGCATGAAAGCAGTTTGGGATTGTTGCACCACAGAATACGCAATCTGTGAGAGCCTATTAGTCCCGACCTTGGTAAAGATTTTGAAACTCACATTGAGTAGGCAAATCGGCCTGAACTGCTCAATTCTCACAGCCTCCGTCTTCTTAGGGAGCAATGTGATAGTTTCAAAATTCAATTGAAATAATTGAAGCTGTCCAGAGAAAAGATCGTGAAACATAGGTAACAAATCCCCCTTAATAATATGCCAACACTTTTTATAGAACTCGGCCGGGAACCCATCCGGACTGGGAGCCTTATTGTTTTTCATTTGTGCAATAGCATCAAAAACCTCCTTCTCCGAGAACGGGGCAAGTAAGATATCATTATCGGCAGTAGACAATTGAGGTACATCCTCAGTCCTGGACTCATCGAGTGTTACACAGTTAACCTTCGGAGGTCCAAAAAGCTGCCTATAATATTCGGTAATATATGTTTTGAGATTATCCTGCCCAACGATCGTACCCTCATCCTGCTCTAGCTGAAAATCCGCTTCTTTCTGTGCTTTCCATTAGCAATCAGGTGAAAGAATTGAGTGTTGGCGTCCCCTTGGACCACTTTGCGAACCTTAGCTCGCAACGCCCACTTCAGCTCTTCTTCACGTAGAAGTTCTTTCAACCTCTTCTCCGCCTTAGTTTTAACTTGGCACTCAGCCGGCATAAGAATCGCGGATTCAGCTTTTATGTCCAAGGCTTGTATTAGAGCAAGGAGCCTATCCTTCTCAATCTTGTACACCCCACTGAGGTGCTTAGCCCATCCCCGTAGGAAACTTCTCAAATGTCTAATTTTATTCTGCCAACACTCGACCGCTGTCTTACCCCCTACTCCCTTAGCCCATTCCCTGGCAATGAGGTCCAAAAACCCCTCACGTTCAAACCAGGCCATCTCGAATGAGAAAGTGTTCTTGTTTCCCACATGGTTCGGCTCCCCGGAGTCCACGAACAGTGGTGTGTGATCAGATATTCCCCGTGAGAGAGCCTGGACCGTAACCAGAGGGAACTTCTGTTCCCACTCCACACTCGCGAGGACTCGATCAAGCTTTTCATAGGTCGGGATAGGCAGTGCATTGGCCCAGATAAACTTTCTACCGGAAATCTCTATCTCCCTCAGATCTAGGCTTTCGATAATGGTATTGAACATAAACAACCATCTGCCGTCAAAGTTATCATTGTTCTTCTCGTCTCTTCTCCGAATGATGTTGAAATCCCCCCAACTAACATCGGAAGCTGCTCGGACCCGCAAATTCGAACAAGATCCGCCAAAAAAATCCGGTTTAAGCTCCGGCTGTGCGGCACCATACACCGACACCAAGGCCCAGTTGAAACCATCCACCTTAGACCTAACCCGAAACTTAACCGCAAAGTCGCCCATCACTACACTCCGGACCTCAAGGGAATCGCATCTCACTCCTAGCAAGATACCACCCGATCGTCCTCGCGGAGGTAGGCAATGCCAGTCAAAATCAACACCACCCGCAAGAGAGGAAAGAAACTCAGGAGCAAAATTATCTCTACCAGTTTTAGAAAGAGCGATAAAATCTAATCGATGCTCCAAAGATGCCTCAGCGAGAAATCTTCTTTTAGCCAAGTCCTTGAGACCTCTGCTATTTCAAAAGATTCCTTTCATGGGTCATCATGAAATTTTTTTGCCGTACGGATCCTAGCACTCCTACGTACCGCGGAAGCGGGATACACCTTCCGCTTCCACTTACGTTTGGGTAGAAAACAAGAAGTTTGCAAACCTCAATTCAAGTACCGTGAGACTACCATACTATAACCCATATCTGTAAAATATTATTGTATCCTTCATGTAATATCCTGAAGTTTGGAAACAATATTTTATTGTCGTCGTCCTCTTTCGTCGGCTTTTTCACCCGCATCCGATGACGTCGCCGCAGAGATGGGGACGCCGATCCTGTGCCCGTCATGGCGCCGTGCTTTATCCCAGGACCGCAATCGACTCTGGGCCCTGATGGCCGCTACCTCATCTCCTTCTTGTCCACTGCCACTGCCAGCCTCTTTGACGACGCGGTGCCGCTCGTTTCACACCGTGGCCTTGTCCTCGTGCGCCTCTTGAAAGCTCGTGACACGGCAGGCTATGCCGACCTGACCATCCTCCAACTAGTGGTATGTTCAAAGAGGACGGCTTCCTCACGGCTAGCTGTCCAACAGATATTAATTCACCCATTGGTTTTTGGTTGCATTTGTAGACTGGACTTCAGGATCCAACAGATTAGGCATCTATAGAGATACTAAGCTCCCTCGAATTGAAGCGTTGTGGTGCTTCGAGGGCTGTGGGATCACTAGGGCCCCACACGTAAGTGTGTGTTATTTAGTTTTATTTCTTTTTCTCTTTTTATTTTTTAATTTGTTTCATGTTTTACTTCACGAGCACTTATTAAAATGTGTGTACTTCAAAAAGATAAATATATTTTAAAATTCTTCAAATTCCTTAATATTGATTAAATTTGAGGATATTTTCAAGTTCATGGTCATTTAAAGTTTGTGAACATTTTTTTAAATTTGAAAACTTTTTATTTTATGAATATTTTTGAAACCATGAATATATTTTAGATTCATGAATGTTTCTAAAATTTATGTTTTAAAATTCATAGTATTTTTTTAAGTTCATTAAATATTATTTAGTTTTTTATTCGCAAAAACATTATTTAATTTAACTAACCTTTTCAAATAAAAAACTATAGGTGATTTTTTTGAGCTAGCAGTGGGGTTAGAGAAAAAAAAACTAAACGAGTAAGAGGAGTAGGGAGCCAAACTGAGCGAGCAAGACCTTCGTGTGATGACTCATGTGAGCGTCACAATAGCAATTCCATGGATTTAGCGTGAAATAAGAACTCTCAAGAGGATCAAACAATCACCACGGGGCTGACACCAAGGACAAAATATGCAAAGACTTCACAACTACACATCAAATAACTCCTCTCTTCTCTTTTAAGAAAAATACTCCAACATCAACCCAACACGATATATGAACAAAAAAAACCACCAATAAAAAATTAAAACACAAAGACAACACAGATAAAATCACAACAAAACAACTGGCCACAATAATCTATAGATATAAAAAAGTTAATTTCACGTGTGAAGAACGGCGCGGCGAAGCGCGCAATAGCCTCTAGTCCATACTATAACCGTGGTCATGGGCATGCATGGACTGCTAAGTCAGTTTGCTCCAGTTTGTTCATATGGCCAAGCCTTGGAAAGCTCTATCTGGTGTCCTTGTTCTTGCATGTTTGCTGCAGCAAAGACGTACAATGTATGAAAGCTTACCATTTGCAGAGAGTTGTTGGGTAAAAATACCATTTATTGCTGATGCTGATGAAATGATGCTGCAACCACACAACTCCGATACAGAATAAAACTGGACGAGGATGATCTGTAGCAAGCCAAACAAATTTGAATGATGGATCAATGAGTGGGTGCTTACTGTATCTTGGTACCAACCTTCTATCTTTTGTGCATATCGCCCGACGCCCAAGCAAACCGTCGTTGGTTGGAAGACCTGAATCAAAATTTGACGTCTAGTTAGCTCGTCTTCAGGATTACGTGCTTCAGGATTCTTCTACGATGGGGTGATGGGCCAATTTGTACTAACACTGAACTTGTATCTCAAGACATCCGTGTTTTAGTAAGGCTAACAGTATCAAGCTATTCGTTGCAACCTTTTTCTTTGATATATTTTGGTGGTTACAAGCACCATTTTCATCTCCACTACAGGGACATGGAAGCGAGCACTGTATTGGATTTCTGAACGGGGTACAAAAATCAACAGTACAATATTTTTGTCCATGATCATCAATAAATAAGAGTAGCCATACAATGATATTTACTCTAAATTAGAAACTACTATCAGAAGGTCTCATTTGGGTAACACAAACAACCCAGCAAGATCCCGTTCAGTTCAGTACTTGAACTGCTGGTGCTGGTCTCCTTTTCTTCTTTCCCCAGAAGAAGCAGCACAGCACATCATACTAGAAGGCATCTGCTGGTGCTGTCAATAGACTGTGTCTGACGAAAACACGTCCACGGGGTTACACGATTTTCTTTTCTACCACAGATAACAGGTCATGTACTGTCCATATTCTCAAACCCATACAAATCTAGGTACAAAACAGTTCTTAACACCATGCTCCATCCATAGCACTAACAAAAGATACAACTTAACACACCTCTTGACATGCATACATACATACACATCCATCGCACTAGCAAAAGTCCGCAAGAGGGGGCCCCTGGCTCCACCCCTCTGAGGGGCAGTGTCTGAGCATGCATCTGACACTACTAGTGACCTTTGATGCTGATCTCCCCGCGTGGGATGACGATCGGCAGCAGCACCTTCACCAGTGCGCTCACCCGCGGATTATCTCTGCCGCAGTAGATCACGGTCCTCTCGATGCTAGGATAACCGCCCGAAGACGATTCCTCCCTTGGTGACGGATTACGGCCAGCAGGCTTGCATTCTCCACGCTGCTCCTGGCGTTCAGCATGTCAAAAGGCAGCAGCGTAGCACATTAGCTCAAGGTTCCAGAAGGTTCCAGGGAAAGGAACAAAACCCACACTAAGTAGGCAGATTTATCTGAAACAGCACTATTACCGTTCTGAGCTTAAGGGTCAGATACTTTAGTTTAGGCGAGCGCCGGAGAATGAGAACCAGCGGAGCAAAGTCAGAAGCCATGCACCATTCGCCCAGCACCAAGCTTGTGAGGTTGCTGAACACCGGGCATGTTTGCAAACTCCTCTCAAGTGTGGGCTTCATGCTCACCAAAGATAAAATTGACAGTAGTTAAAATAGTAATACAACATACAAGAGTAGAATCTAGTTGGTTAAGAGAACAAAGCAGATAGCATCTTGCATAGATATCAAGAGGCAGCTAATACTGCAATAACCTACCAAGGCAATCGACAATATCAAGGTAGATGAGCACAAACATGAAGAACAGCACAATCCATCGTACCTCAGGTAATGGTGCATGCAACTTCAAGGTTGTGACTTGTGATAGGCCATCAAATACACGGTGATCCAATATTTCGTCTTGATTGCCTAGACATATTGAAACTGCAAACAGAGAATGCAGATCCCTAGTTACAAGGATACCTCCAAATGATGAGTCGAGGATAGACAGATGGTTTAGATTCGGAGCACAAATCTCATGACCTTCCTCGAAATCGCAGTGGGATATGTGTATAGTCTTGAGTGACCTCGATGAGATCTTCTGCATGGGCCAGACATTGCAATCTTGCAGCCCTAAATGTTCAAGCGCAGGGAAGTCAAAATTTAGCATCCTAAAGGATATGCTATCCAAAGTGACCATTTGGAGCCTGATTCTTTTCAGGTGCTGAGAAGGAATCATCAATCTATTATCAAAAAATATTTCTTCTCCGATGGGGAGACCATAAACATGAAGCAGACGAGCTTTATGCCTGATGGCATGACGAATCCACGTACAACATTTCTCAGCAATTGGACCACTTCTGATGAAGATCCGAGCTTCATCCAGGGGCAGAGTGCCATCAAGCAAGAGTAGCAACTGGTCCCCAAACTTCTGCAGCCTGTTCTGATCAAATTTTCTCTTCTTTAGATCATCACCACCATTCACAAAGTCCTTGTAATCTAGGTGGATGAACGGCACAGAGGCCCACAGATAGCGCCACCTTGGCGAGAGCAAGCTTGTGCGCACGACTTCTGGCATTGGCAGGAAGGACATCACGAGATGGAGCAGCGGGTCTGGGAGGCTGCTGAGTCTGTCAACACTGTGTGCTGCTTGTCCCCGTGACCTCTTGGAACTTGACGCCACAGTTGACATTTTATCAAACAGATGGGCTGCATGAATCCAGCAAGTCAAATCATCATTCATCAAATACACACTGCACAAATTTTGAGAACGCATACGTGAGATAGAAGATGGTCCGCTACATCATACGATGACTCATATGTATCTACCAACCAATGGTGTCACCAAAAGATAAAGGCATAGCCATACATTACAGGATTATCGATAAACTGTCAGAAGGTAATAAAAACACACATGTTTGTTGAAATATCTCATGTAGGCCATGGGCCGGCGCATATACTTCTGGTATAGGGTTAGTTGGTTAGAGATATACTAGTATCTAGTTTAAACTCTTATCTCTCTCTAATCTCTCTTGTACTCCAAGTTATGTATGCGCTCATGGGATAAGCCCCATCGCTATCAATAAATACCCGCGGCCCTCTCTCGAGAGGGTAGAACGCTTTCGTCATATTTTCTATATGGTAATCAGAGCATCCTCTTCCTCCACGTTCCGAACCCTAGAAACAAATCCCATCTACACCAAAAACCCGATGGCGTCTTCATCATCAACCCCAGCTGGTTCCGGCCTTGGTTCTCAGGTCTCGGAGAAGCTGACCAGGGAGAACTATCTCCTGTGGAGGGCACAGATCCTCCCCCACTTCCTCGGCGCAGGGCTCTATGGCTACCTCGACGGCTCCATCACCGCGCCAGAGAAGCTCGCCGTCGTCAAGGACAAGGACAGCAAGGATCAGACGATCCAAAACCCAGCGTATGACGCATGGATCAGGCAGGACCAGCAGGTCCTCGGGCACATCCTGAACAACCTGACAAGAGATGTGCTCGTCTCCGTCGCCTCCATCTGGACTGCTCACGCACTCTGGACAAGCCTCGGTAACATGTTTGCCTCACAGTCTCGTTCACGCATCAATAACCTTCGCATCTCCCTCGCCAATGCTCAAAAAGGTACCCAATCTGCTGCGGCGTACTTCTCCCGGATGCGAGGCTTCGCAGATGAACTTGCTGCGGCCGGGAAGCCACTGGAGGAAGATGAACTCGTCTCCTTCATTGTCGCGGGGCTGGACCTCGACTACAACTCTGTGGTCTCAGCCCTGGACGCCCGCACCGAGCCAGTCACCGTCGACCTCCTCTACTCGCAGATCTGCAACTTTGATCAGCGAGTGGAGCTCTTCACGGGCGGCGCCGGTGGCGGAGGATTCAAGTCCTCTGCTAACACCGCCGCATGTCGTGGTGGTCCGCCGCCTCCTCGCGGCAAGCAGCAGCAGAAGCAAAACGGTGGCGGGTACGGTGGCGGCTATGGTGGCTACAACAAGAAGAAGCAGGGCGGCGGCGGGCGTCCTTTCTACAACAACAACAAGGGCGCCCGATCAGGTGGTGCACCAGGCGGTCCCGGAGGTCCAGGAGGCCCCGGTGGCCCTGCACCTGGCAACAACAACGCACGGGGGAATGATCCCATCTAGTGCCAGATCTGTGGTAAGCTTGGCCATAGTGCCAAAGATTGCTGGTACAGGTTCGATGATGATGCACTGGAAGAAAAAGTTGCTGCTGCTACCCAGTACGGGGTGGATACGAATTGGTACGTCGACAGTGGGGCGACCGACCACCTCATAGGAGAGCTGGAGAAACTAACTGTCCGTGACAAGTATCGCGGGCAAGATCAGATCCATGGTGCAAACGGAACAGGTATGAGAATAGATCATGTTGGTCAGTCCGTATTACATACCTCTAGCCGACCCATTCATCTTAAAAAAATTCTTTATTCACCTCATGCTAGAACAAATCTCCTCTCTGTTCATCGCATTGCTTTGGACAATCATGTTTTTCTTGAGTTTCATCCTTTTTTCTTCTTGATTAAGGACCAAACAACGAGGAGAATTCTCTACAGAGGTAGATGCGTTGGTGGGCTCTATCCGTTGATTCCGCATGTTAGGAGTTCAAATAAACAAGGTCTTGGTGTCACCACATTATCTTCGGCAAGGTGGCATGATCGTCTAGGGCATCCTTCTTTTACTATTGTTCATCGTGTGCTTAGGAAAAATAAGCTCCCGTTTGTTGGTGAGCCTAGCAATGAAATAGTTTGTGATTCATGTCAGAAAGGAAAAAGTCATCAGCTTCCCTATCCCGTGTCAACTAGTGTTTCTTCCAAACCATTAGAACTCATTTTTTCTGATGTATGGGGGCAAGCACCTCTTTCCGTTGGCAGATACAAGTATTATGTAAGCTTTATTGATGACTATAGCAAGTATACTTGGATCTATCTTATCAAGAATAAATCTGATGTGTTTCAAGTCTTCCAAAATTTCCAAGCACTCGTTGAACGAAAATTCAATAGTAAGATTATCTCAGTTCAGTCAGACTGGGGTGGTGAGTACGAAAAATTGAACCCTTTCTTCCAAAAATTAGGGATTTCTCACCATGTTTCTTGCCCTCATGCTCATCAACAGAACGGCTCGGCAGAACGTAAGCATAGACATATCGTTGAGATTGGTTTGTCCCTCCTTGCTAATGCATCTATGCCCCTCAAGTTTTGGGATGAAGCTTTTCTCACTGCCACTCATCTTATAAACATCCTACCTAGTCGAGTTATCAACTTTGAAACACCCACCGAACGTCTCCTACGCAGTACACCAAACTATGCTTCTCTTCGTGTTTTTGGGTGTGCGTGTTGGCCAAACCTACGGCCATATAACTCGAGAAAGCTTTCTTTCCGGTCAAAACGGTGTGTGTTCATTGGGTATAGCCCTCAACATAAAGGGGTCAAGTGCCTTGATGTTTCCACCGGTCGGGTGTATATCTCCCGTGATGTCGTTTTTGATGAGACAGTCTTTCCGTTTAGAGATCTCCATCCAAACGCCGGCGCTCTCTTGCAAAAAGAGATTCTCCTTCTTCCTGCTCATCTTTCCGGCTTAGATCAAGGGGGCAACAATACTACTGATCACATGAATAATTCTCATGCTACTAATCCTATTGATGGTGCAGAAAGTACGGAAATTTTTCCTGCAGAAAATGGCGCTGAAAACAGTGCATATCAGCCCATATTTCATGCTCTGGAAGAAGATGAATGCACGCGACACGAGGATGATTCGCCTGCGCCTGTGCATGCCTCGGGATCCGCAGGCGAGCGATCCCATGCAGATAAGCCGCCGCCAGCGCGGCATGATTCTGCCTCGGGACGCACGGGCGGCAACGGCTCATGCGGGGCTGAAGCGAGCCGCTCTCCACCCACCACGCGTGCTGCGGGTCCACGGCTGTCCCCCACTCACGCGCCTGAGGTGGGTCCCGACGCGCGTGCAGACGAGGCTGCGTCAGACGGCGACGCGGTCGCTGCCTCGCCCGCCCAGTCCGGTCGGGGATCTCCCTCTGGTTCGCCTGATGCAGGATCCTCATTGGGATCGCCACCGCGCAGGCCTGCACGAGCATGTGTGGGATCTTCTGCGCCCGGGCCAGGAGGCGCTACACGCCCCAGCACGCGACTTCAAACAGGGAAAATTCAGCCTGTAAATTACAAAAATATTTTGAAATTTGGTTTAACCTGTACAACAGGGGAGCCACGTTCGGTTGATGAAGCCTTGACAGATCCTAAATGGAAGAAGGCCATGGAAGAAGAATATATGGCTTTGAGGAAAAATGAGACGTGGCACTTGGTTCCACGTAGTCAAGGTAAAAATTTGATAGACTGTAAGTGGGTTTATAAAATTAAAAGGAAAGCAGATGGCACGGTTGATAGATACAAGACCAGGCTAGTGGCAAAAGGTTTTAAATAGAGGTATGGAATAGATTACGAGGATACCTTTAGTCCGGTTGTCAAAGCTGCTACAATCAGATTGGTTTTATCTGTTGCTGTGTCTAGGGGATGGAGCCTACGACAGTTGGACGTGCAGAACGCGTTTTTGCATGGTGTTCTGGAAGAGGAGGTTTACATGAAACAACCACCTGGGTTTGAAAACAAGAATGCACCTTTCCATGTGTGTAAACTTGATAAGGCCCTTTATGGTCTGAAACAGGCCCCAAGAGCATGATATCATCGCTTGAGTATGAAGTTGCAAGCTATTGGTTTTGTTCCTTCCAAGTCTGATATTTCATTGTTTATTTTCAACAAGTCCAAAATAACAATGTACATGCTCATTTATGTTGATGATATTATTATTGCAAGCTCATCTGATGAAGCAGTGACAGCACTCCTAAAGGACCTGGGCTCTGAGTTTGCTTTGAAAGATTTGGGAGATTTGAACTTTTTTCTCGGTATTGAAGTAAAAAGGAACAAAGATGGTATTGTCTTGTCTCAGGAAAAATATGCTAATGATCTCTTGAAAAGGGTTGGAATGCAGGATTGCAAGCCTTCGCCAACTCCATTATCCAGTTCAGAGAAACTGTCCTTGTATGAAGGAGAGATCCTAAGTCAGGAAGATAGCACTCGGTACCGAAGTATGATTGGTGCACTTCAATATTTAACTCTTACTAGACCAGATTTATCTTTTGCCGTAAACAAGGTATGTCAGTTTCTGCATGCACCTACCACCTTGCACTGGACTGCAGCTAAGCGTATTTTGAGATATGTGAAGTATACAGTAAACGTTGGACTATTATTCAGCAAGTCTAAATCCACACTTGTCAGTGCATTTACTGATGCTGACTGGGCTGGCAGTGTTGATGATAGACGGTCCACAGGTGGCTTTGCAGTCTTTCTTGGTCCAAATTTGATATCATGGTGTGCAAAGAAATAGGCCACTGTCTCCAGGTCTAGTACAGAAGCTGAGTATAAAGCACTGGCTAATGCCACTACAGAAATTATCTGGCTTCAGTCTTTGCTGAAGGAACTTGGAGTGATACAAGTGCAAACTCCTTGTTTATGGTGTGATAATCTTGGTGCCACTTACCTTTCTGCTAATCGAGTGTTTCATGCCAGAACAAAACATATCGAGATAGATTTTCATTTTGTCAGAGAACGTGCTGCCAACAAGGAGTTGGACGTTCGATTTATTCATTCAGGAGATCAGATTGCAGATGGTTTTACCAAGGCGTTGCCTACAAGGAGCTTTGAGAATTTTAGACCTAATCTCAACTTGATCAAGTTGTGATTAAGGGGGTGTGTTGGAATATCTCATGTAGGCCATGGGCCGGCGCATATACTTCTGGTATAGGGTTAGTTGGTTAGAGATATACTAGTATCTAGTTTAAACTCTTATCTCTCTCTAATCTCTCTTGTACTCCAAGTTATGTATGCGCTCATGGGATAAGCCCCATCGTTATCAATAAATATCCGCGGCCCTCTCTCGAGAGGGTAGAACGCTTTCGTCATATTTTCTATAATGTTCACCTAGTTATTTTCTTTGGCAGTATCAGACAACCTAGTAAATTCATTTTATTATGCACGAAGAATAAGAAGGTGTTGTTGTTCGTCAAAAAGGGAAATACTTCTATCAGGAAGGGAAAGGTGAAGCAGATAAGAGCAAAAAAAAGTAAGTTTGAAAACTTTAATTCTAACAATGTCCTTTTCCAGCGCTCAAGTAGCATACCATAAGAACAAACTGAACATTCTAGAAAAATAGTCCGATAAGTTGTCCCAAAACTGAAAATGGAAGAACCGGCCTCGCCGGTGATATCTCTAACGGGGCGACCGGCCGCGACGTCCCTGAACGCGCCGAGAACGATGTCGAAGTCTTTACCCCGCCAGAAGTTTCGTCGGGCCCTTCTGTTGTAGCGGGCGCCGTAGGCGCGAAGCTGCGCCCTCGTCGCCGGCGTGCCGCGGGGTAGGGATGCCGTTTGCGCCGATCCTCCATGGCCCTGGCACCTTGGACGCCGCCGGCACCATCAGGCGAAACAGTGCCAGGTCCTTGGTGTCGTCGATGGTCAGGCTGGACGGCCAGACGCCGCCCGGCGTCGCGTCGTCGTCGGAGTCACTCGACGACATCGGCGGTGTGGGCTCTCGTCGGTGGCGTGTAGAAGAGGGGGTGGGTAGGGTGGAGTGGAGAAGGCTGACGCGGTTTGAGCTTATATAGCCGGCGGGGGCGGGGGGTTGGGGGGGGGGGGGGCGTCGGTGGCGCGCGCCAGAGGGAGGGCGGGCAGCCCAACGGGGGTGGTGGGCGGCGGGCAGCCGGTCGCGGCAGATGAGCGGTCGCGTCAACGTGGCAGTCGATGCGTCGGGAGCGTGCGGCACGCGGAGGTACACGGACGGCCTGAGGCAGAAGGCAGGCGACAGTAGCCAGTCGCCGCACGCGCGGCAGCAGAGGGTGGGGCGTACGAGGGCATTAGGCGGGCGCCCCGAGGGGAGGCGGCAGCCGATGCGTCGGTCGCACTTGGCGCGAGGAGGCGGCGATTGCATGCACGCCGCATTTACTGCGGCCATGCATGCAGGGCAGTTAAGGCATGACGAAACGGGCGTCCGCGCCACGTCCACGCGCATGTCCACACGGGTCAACACAGTCTTTGTCGTGAATGCGGTGCGGCTTACGAGGGCAGCATGTCGTGAGGCCGGCTCGCACCGGAGTTGTGGCCTCGTGTCGGCTGCTGCACGGCTCGGCTCGCACCGCAGCCCCATATACAGGCGCGCGGGGGTATCGGCGTGGACAGGGCAAATATTTTTTTAATTAAGACGATCGTGCCCCTCACAGCGTAGCGTATGGGCAAATTTCAGCCCTTGATGTGTTTAAGGAGGGTGTACTGAAGCAGAACTCATCGGACCAATATATATTCTACTTATGGTCGAAAGAAGAAAAACCCGTAAAATAATCAGGCTGCTAGCTGAAAAATGGCCTCATTAAAACAAATTTAAGCAGCATCAACTCAGTGAAGTAGTAACGCACCTCACATACTTAGCCGAGATCGAGCTAGCAGTCGCAAGATTAAGGTAGCACCCCCACTAATGTTCTTGAAGATGTTTAGTAGTTGAAGCAGCTGGATGTCAATGTACCACCTCAATTATTGATGGATAGAGACCAGAGATAGTTTGTCGTTTGCATACCTAACGATTTGACTCGTTCAACAGAAACGTGAAATGGTCTTGCTAGGATTACCACTGTCAGCTACTATATGTTAGCAATAACATCTCAATCTATACTCGCAAGCTGTTTAAGTAAACGAAAGTTGTGCACAAGTTGTGAAAGGAATACTATGTATGTAACAGGGAATAGTAAATATAGAGTGCTGTTGTCGGATCACGATCCCAATCAAATCACTGCTAAACGGCTTAATTGTTACTAATCAGAGTTGTTATGATGTACTTCTCATGCCTAGCTAAACAATGTTTGGTTTCCATAATTCAGTAGAAAAGCACTGAAGCAGACGAGTATTGAATCGGCAGCACACTAACTCATTTGGATCGTATGTTTATTTTCCAGAGTACAGTGGAGCTGGAGCTTAATGGATGGGTGCGTGTCATCTGTCTCATAGTGTTAAAAATCGTGAGCCACAGAAAGGGCGCTCTGACGTGTCCTGCCGACAGTTGACCCCTGACTCATGTTGTAGTGCCGTGTATTCATTTCATGCCGGCCGGTATAGTATATATGGATGTAGTCACCCGACCTCATTTGTCGTGTATATATGGAGTATAGTATTTAATCGCAATTTAGTAGTAGTATTCGCCTTCTACTACCGTGGCCTCGGCCTTTCTTGCGTTGCTTGTCGTTGCTCTGACCCCTGGCCAGCGCGTCGGACGAGAGTACCATGCGCGTGTGGTCGCCATGACAAGGCCGTGTGTGCGCGTGGTTGTTACTTTTACATCTAGGTGCTGGTACCGGGTTGCCAGAGTGCGCAACCTTATAAGCCGCCCGCGCTGGAGAGCAATGCAGGGTTCAGTAGCTAGCTAGCTAAGCAGCCAAGCTCAACCACTCAATGGCTCGCATAACAACCATCTTGGGGGAGGTGATGGCGGCCGCAGCGGTGGCGATGCTGACATCGGCGCTCCTCGCCGGAGCAGAAGTTTCTCCGGCGGAGGCGCAAGGGATGCCCAACTGCGACATCACTTGTGGCAACATGAGCGTGCCGTACCCGTTCGGCATGGGCCCGGCCAGGTGCTACTGGCCAGGGTTCAACTTCACCTGCGACCGCACAAGCAACCCGCCGCGGTTGATGCTGGGCGACGGCACCCTCCAAGTCCAAGACCTCTACCTCTGGTCGACATCAGTGGCTGTCATACGCACAGGCGACATAGAAGTCGACCTCAATGGTGACGGCATGCTCGGCGGCGGCCTTACGGCTGACGGGCCCTACACCATTTCATCCAACCAGCTCATCTTGGTAGGCTGCAATGTCCAGGCGACGCTCAAGAATGGTGATGTGACCATGAGCAGCTGTTCTTCTTTCTGCAAAAAGGGCGATGGAATCTCCAAGCGCAACCCACACTTGAAGCAGGCAGGCAATGCTCTGGCAGTGGCTGCTGCCAATCAGACATTGTCTTGGACCCTGCGGAGGTAGCAGGAAGGCTTGTCAACAGCACGTCCTATGACGTGGAGCTCAAATGGTTCGGCTGGAACCGCAGCGCCGACCAGCAGTGGCCCGCGCGCGTCTTTGTTGCGAGCCCAGGCTGGTTCACCCATCCATCGGTCTACCGTGAGCTGTTACGAACAGACGCCCCAGCCTCAGCGGATGCGATGCAAGTTCCCTTTCAGCTGGACTGGGAGGCCGTTGGCCAAGGAACAGAATGCTCCAACGTCTGCAAGAGCAATCACAGCGAGTGCACAAAGGGTAAGAGAGGCTACACATGCTCCTGCAAAGACGGCTACCATGGGAATCCCTACATAACCGATGGATGCAAAGGTCCGGTCTTTGTTTATAGTACCTTCTTTTCCTGATTTGAGACGAGCAATAAATTTTAGGGGTTTCTCTTTGCTTAATGCATGTGTTGGTTGGTTCGGCTATGTGTAGATATCGACGAGTGCAAGGATGAAGGGTACGACAGGTGCTATGGTGATTGTACCAATTTGGATGGATCATATGATTGCCGGTGTCCGCCAGGAACCCATGGCGAGGCTACCCTGCCCAGTGGTTGCTTCAGTTCCATCTCGGGTAAGCAATATTGCGACAACCTCTTTTAATTTTATTATCGATATGAAGGTGGATGAGAGATGAACAAAAAAGAACAGATCATGCCCATCCTTCAACAATTGCAAAAAGAGCATAATATCAGTTTAGACTTCCCTCCAGAACATCAAAACTGAAAGTTCGCATCAAAGGCCGAACAAGAATATTGAAACATTCTTGCCCCAACTTAAAAACGAGCAAATGATTTCTACAACTCACCACTTGTGACAAACCATTTGGATATAAAAACCTTTGCCAGCAAATCTATGAAACTCTATTTGCAGGAAAAACTTTTGATAAAAAAAATATAGCAGCAATGATGTTTAAAATATTCATCCGATTAACCGCGTACAAATTTTGCACCATATAAGTACAAACATTATAAATTTACAAACATTCGATCTGTATCACGATCACTTTACATCCTAATTACGGCCTCCTGTCAGAGGCTGATAGTGGTACTTTCTCAAATGCATCAAAAATTGAAGACAATGAATAATTAGTGACATTGTTACTTTCTCAAATAGGTAACTGCAGAACGTCCTGCGGTAACATAGACATGCCGTACCCCTTCGGCATTGGCTCTGCCGAGTGCTACTGGCCAGGGTTCAACCTCACCTGTGATACAAGCCAACAACCAGAAAAGCTACTCCTAGTCCTCCACGACCTTGTCTACAGGATGGCTAACACCTTCACCGTGACGGAGATCTCTCTCCGGAACAACACGGTGCGCGTCCTCTACACCAATGCCATCAAGGATATCAATCCCAAGGACTCAACCAGTATTATAATTACTGGTGACTACTCGGCAGCGCCATACTCGCTATCGACCGGCAATGAGTTCATCCTTTCGGGCTGCAATCTCCAGGCAACGCTTGGCGTGGATGGCTCTGAGGATTTCATCAGCGGTTGTGCCTCCTTCTGCCCCAACAACGTTACCTACGCCGAGAGGGCATTGCGGCGTAGAGACAGAAACTGCTACGGCATAGGCTGCTGCCAGGCGCATATCTCCATGTCCTCCAACGGCTTGCCCATGTGGTGGATATATGAAACTGTCAGCAAGAACGGTGACCAGGAGTTGATATCGCAGCCTGCATACATGCTAATCGCAGAGCAGGGGTGGTTCGATCACCAACGGTTGTCCAAAGAGATGGCGGGGCGGGAGGAATCAGAAGTATACGAGATACATGTTCCGCAAGTTCTGCAGTGGGAGGTCATGCAGGACTTACCACGATCAGCTGACATGAAGGCGCATCCGGGCTGTCCAGCGGAGGTAGCCCTCAAGCTCTGCAAGAGCAAGAACAGCTACTGCAAACGAGGGACCAGAGGCTATTTATGCCAGTGCATGGATGGCTACCACAAGCCCGGCAGCAACCCCTACCTTGCTGATGGATGCAAAGGTTAGAACATGTATATACAACAAATTACTTTTCTTGGATTTATCTGGATATGGATGTATCTAAGGCTAAAACGTGGGTGTATCTTTCTAGACAAATCCAAAACAAGTAATTTGGGATGGAAGGAGTATGTGTCTGCGCTATTAATTTCTTTATTCTTCTATAGTTTTTAACCAAGTGCAATTCACTTTTATCTACAGGTGGCCGCAAGCCTTTATCTACAGGTGAGCAATGCTGTTTAATTTCACATCAAGACAAGTATGTATTCCAGTTGGTATTTGTTTCAAGCAATACATATTGGCATTCTAAATATAAGACGATGGGGGCAGTTTAGACACTAATCGACTTAATTTGCTTCTTCCCATGAAAATGATTGCTTGTTGCTCGTAATTAATAAGAAGAGAACTTGGTGTATGTTTCTTGGTCCAACTTGAACTCTGACATTTAAAATTATTTATCTCAAACCCTGAACTTCCTGAAACCAATTTTCTTCCTGTCATATGAACTCACTGAGCCAAAAAGTTACTTGAGTGAACTTATTTGATTGCTCTGCTGCTGACTAACTTAGACCAAGCGTATAATTCTATGATCTCATGATAGGTAAAATGAATAATGCTATGTACATCTTTGTAGGTATATTCCTCGGCATAGGAGTTGCTGTTGGGGCAGGCATCATACTATTTCTTCTCGCTGGGTGCTTCACATGTAAGAAATTCAAACATCTAAAAGCACAGATGTTGAAACGGAAGTTCTTCAAAAAAAACCGTGGACAATTGTTGCAGCAATTGGTATCACAAAGAGCTGATATTGCAGAAAGAATGATTATAGCCTTAGATGAGCTTGAGAAGGCAACAAACAAATTTGATAAAGCTCGTGAGCTTGGTGGCGGGGGGCATGGTACAGTATACAAAGGGATCCTATCAGATCTGCATGTTGTAGCCATCAAGAAACCAAAGGCCGTGATTCAAAAGGAGATTGATGAATTCATTAATGAGGTTGCTATCCTATCACAGATCAACCATAGAAATATTGTAAAACTCTATGGCTGTTGCCTTGAAACAGAGGTCCCCATGTTGGTCTACGAGTTTATATCCAATGGTACCCTTTATGATCATCTTCATGTCGATGGACCAAGATCATTGTCATGGAATGACAGGCTACGGATAGCAACTGATACTGCAAGATCTTTAGCTCATCTTCACTCAACAGCTTCAGTACCCATCATTCATAGAGATATCAAGTCTGTTAACATACTTTTGGATGATACTCTAACAGCAAAAGTCGCAGACTTTGGAGCTTCAAGATATGTTCCGGTGGATAGATCAGGAGTCACAACAAGAGTGCAAGGTACAAGAGGATATCTAGATCCCATGTATTTCTATACAGGGCGTCTCACAGAAAAAAGTGATGTGTACAGCTTCGGTGTCCTGCTTCTGGAGTTGTTGACTAGAAAGAAACCATTTTCATACATCTCTTCTGAAGAGGAAGGCCTTGTTACACACTTTTCTACCTTATTCACACAAGGCAATTTGTCCGAGATAATAGATCCCCAAGTTATGGAAGAGGGTGGCAGAGAAATGGAAGAAGTCGCAGCACTTGCAGTAACGTGTATAACATTAAGAGGAGAGGATCGTCCGTCGATGAAGCAAGTGGAGATCAAACTCGAAGGCACTCAAGCATCCAGGGGGCATGAGGGGGGTAATGTAAGAAACTGTCCACCGACTGTTGATGGAAATAGGAGCGAAGAATTATCCAGGCAGTATAGTATGGAAAAAGAGTTCATGTTATCTTCAAGGTATCCTCGGTAGTTCTGCTTAAGCCCGAGCTCATCACTACATTAGTTTTCAACAGCATGTTTCTGTAGATTCTCCTTTGCCACATCCATTTCCCTTGTGCATATGGTCTATTTGCTTCCATGGCAGCTCCTTTTCTTCATCCTGTTTTTTCTCTAAATAAACTTAGTGTTAAGTGTTAACACTCTCTGTAATGTTGTAAACTTGGTTGCAACCAGGTGCTTAGCTATCATCAATGAATCAAAAGAATGTAATGAACTCACTTTGTTCTGATCGATTGTTCTTTATGTGTGTTTTTCCTGGAGCAACACTAACGTTGAGTTATCCAAAAGGTCAGGAGAATCAAACAAAATAATTATGTATATTCCAGGTGCGTGTGTTTCTTCAGACTCCAAAATTTCATGGACTGCAGCAGCAGGATGAACACCCACTACAGATGGATCAACTCAAACAGCAGCAAAGCACTTATAGATTTGCACATTCGGCTCCGATGATGAGTCGATAGAAAGACATTATAGTAGTGATTAACAATATCATAACCCTGTCTGCTTAGATGGTTAGGAGAAGAAGTGCTGAACCTAAGCCACCAAATGAGTAAATTGCATAAAACCACCACTTTGAGGGCTAGGTTTGCGAAAAACACTAGGATACAATTTCTCTGCAGAAAGCACCACGTCTTGCGTAATTCTTTTGCAAAATCCACTGATCGGCGGATCGGGCCGCGTTAAGTGAGTTTATGACAGTTGGGGCCCATTTTTTGCCTACGTGGCATAACATTTCGTGCCAGATCAGTGTTAATCTAAATTTAAAAAATGAGTCCTTAGATTTTACACAGACACCCCTAAATAAAAAAACATAAACGCAATCCCCTCCTCAGGCGCATCAACCCGGACGCCGGCCCTCCGCCCCTCCTGCGCCTTCTTGCGCTCGCCGGCGAGCGACGACGACCGTGCCTCACCGCCATCCCCTCCCCAGGCGCATCAACCCCGACGCCGGCCCTCCATCCCGGAGCTTCGGCGAGTCAATGCCGATGACCACTAGGACCCCGACGTCACCAGATCCGGCCGGCCTCCGCCGCCCTTGCTCGTTCCCTGCCGGATCCCGCTGGTAGAGCCCCGTCCCTGCTGCCTCTTCTACATCGGCCGCCGCCTGTGGCCTCCTCTGCCTCGTCCTGTTCTGGATCGAAGAGAGCGACGACCCGATCCGTCCTCCTGTTCTGGGGCTGCGCCCGTGGAGGCTTGGGGCGGCAGATGAACCTCGCCGGCGTTGAGGTCGAACAGCTCCTCGGCCAGCAGGCGGCGAGGGGAGGGCCACGGTAGGCGTCCTCTGCCTCGTCCTCTGCCTCGGTGCATGAATGGCGATGGCGGTGTCTGCCTCGTCTGGGGTCGGGATGGGGGCTGCCAAGGTTGGCACGGGTGGTGGCCGTGGTTGGGAGGGGTGACGGCAGTCGGGGTCGGGATGGGGGCCGTCGAGGTTGAAACGGGTGGTGGCCGGAGTTGGGAGGGGCGACGGCGGTTGGGGTCGGGATGGGCCTGCGACAATTGTTTGGCAAGGAGAGAAATTTGGGGGGCTTTTCGCATGAAACCTAAACTGTTATGCCATGTAGGCGAAAAACGGGCCCCATATGTCATAAACTCACTTAACGCGGCCCGATCCGTCAATCAGTGGTGTTTGCAAAAGAATTACGCAAGACGTGGTGCTTTCTGCAGAGAAACTGTATCCTAGTATTTTTTGTAAACCTAGCCTTTAAATTGGTGTTTTTATGCAATTTACTCCTACCAAATTGGTTGTAAAACATAAGGTTTGATACGATTTCAGTTATAGAAGCGAAAAATTGTTCGCATGCCTTTTTTTTTTAGTTCATGATATTATACTAGTACCATTTGTCTAGCCGAAAATTCAGAAAATGTTAGTTTGGTTTGGTTCAGGTAAACCTTGTTTGAAAAACTAGTGTTCAAGAGACTACTCTGATCCTTGGTTTCTGGTTGTATTATGGAGAGCAGTTCACTACGGAACTTGTAAATGACAGAATGGTTTGATTCAGCAATTCACTACCATTTATCGTCAGGCTTTTTTGCTGTCCAAGAGGTTATTTCGCTGTTTGCTCCCTGGCTCTGGATTGTTTTATTTGACAGCATGTCAGTACTGAGCATGTGAATAATTATTAAGCATGTTCAATTGCAGACCGCCGAGGATCCTAACTTTGACGACCTTGAATGGTGTTGTCTTGCGCTGCGCCTCACCCTGATGCCCCCATGCAATGGCTCCCTACCAGCCTCGCCGCCGGTTTGCACCGCCACGCTGACGCTGTGAGTGTTGATGACTCGTCGATCGGCATGGGGCGCATGGCCATCTGCGCCGCCCATGGCTATCCCCCTGTCCTACAATCTGCAGCGCCGCCGCTTATATTTTTATAAGCGGCGTACTTTTTATTTTTTTGACAGGCTTTTTTTTGAGAGATCTTTTGAGACTGGTCGTGGTAAGCAACTGCGTATATATTGTAGGATTGTCTGCCCTGCGAGTCGTATCTGTGCTGTGCAATTGGGCTAGTTAGTTTTTTTTCATAGCATACATTTTACAGGGCCTTGTACACGGGGTGGGTTGCAGCATCGACACAACTGCAACCTCGGCGACATTTGTGTGGTCGTGCCGCTTGCAGCAATGGGACTGGTGGTGGAGCAGAGACTACAACAGTGTGCCGAGACAGGGTTGCCGCTGCCGTGGAGTAAATGAGATGGTCTGGTGAGAAAACTCGGTTCAAGGAACAAGACAAACTTAGGGAGAAAAAATTTGGAAGAGGGAGGCAGTGCCTCTTTAATTTCCACTAGATCATGATGGCGCGCGTTGCTGCGCCCGTCCATTAAAAACTATGTAGATGGTGGTAAAAATCTAGATGGTCTAATATGAGAAAAAATGAATTACAATGCGTCAACATAGGCAGTCCATACATATTCAGTGAAGAACAAAGATGATTAATAACATGAATTGGGATAGCATACATTTATCTAGTCGCGAAGTGCAGTAAGTGTGTCATTGTATGAAAATCATGAGAATGTATACCTATGAAAGTCGCGAACATGATTAATAACATTCTTTTCAGTTGTATCATGTAGGTCCTCAAACTATGAAAATCGACATCCAGATTCTGAAGTGTGCAGTAAGTGTGTCATTCATGTCCCAAATCTGTGTGACCCTTACTGACTGGCCAACTGGCGCCGTAGACCCGTGACACGTCAGACTGGGGGCTCCACAAGGTATCGGCCGGTGACGGAAATATGCAAATAAATTCAAATCCATGGTTTCAAAAAATGTTCGCAAATATGAAAAAATGTTCACGACTTAAAAAAAGGCTCATTAGTCTATAAAAATGATCACTACTTTCAAAAAGGTTCGTGAACGATGAATTTGAAAAAAAATCGCCAGCGATGAATTTGAAAAGAATGTTCGCGACTTTAAAAAATGTTTGTGAATGATAAATTTTAAAAGAAAAGATAATATGTTCATGAACCATAAATTTTAAAATATGTTCACGAACCACAAAAATGTTCGCGAATACAAAATAAATGTTTGCAACTTTGAAAAGGTATTCACGGACGATAAATTTGGAAATATGTTCGCGAACCACAAATATTGTTTACAAATGTGGAAAAAATGTGTGGAACTTTAAAAAATATTCGCGAATGATGAATTTGAAAAAACATTCACGAACAATGAATTTAGAAAAAATATTCGCGGCTTTAAAATAATGTTTGCTAACTATAAGTTTTAAAGGAAAAGAAAATACGTTCGCAAACACCTATATTTTTCACGAACAATAAATTTCAAAATATGTTCACCACTCGCAAAAAATGTTTAGTGTTAAAAAAATGTTCATGAATTTGAAAATATGTTTATTAATTTACAACATGCTCATTTGAAATGTTCTAGGTTTCAAAAAATGTTTGTGAATAGTGAAAAAATGTTTGAGAAGTTCAAGTGTTTCACGTAAAACAGAGCCTTAATGACCATAATAACATAGTAGTATAACCACACAAAAGACTAAATAATAAGGCCATACGAGGATTTATCTTCCTGCGGCAGCACTACATGTTCTGTCGTGTGTACTACGTAGTAATATATTGACTTGGAAAGATCATCATGCATGAATCTGGAGTTCTTTCTCTTGTGCTCAGCAGGAAAGAAATATGAAGACCAAGTGTAGCTACTAAATGGTGCATTTTGCAGCTGTCCATGACCGAAAAGCAAAGATCAGTGATGATTGATATGTCTAGCTAGTAGCTACAGCTATTTTTCCAAGTGCCCAGTGTGTTCAGAATTCAGATAGGACACCACTTAACTGATATGAGACAATTAGGTAGATACTAAATCAGGGATGAGAAGTTGCTATTTTTGCAGAGGAATTTTCAATATCATATCTCCGCATCCACGACTATAAATTAAGCACTTTAGACGCAGGAACCAAAAACTAACTCAGCCTGTATAGGCAATGCTATTGTATTGAGAATACTTTTTCATGTTATACAACACTTGTCTTTGGTTCTGCAATGTACAAACCTGAATAAACAAAGACCCGCCCATGTTGCTAAAATTGATGGACACAAGCGCATGAAATTTACAAATCATAGGCACATATACTGATATACATGGATATTAAGACAATAAGATGAGATACGACAGTACACGTACAACATGGCCGATAGCCATTGCAAATCATGAGCTAGGAATTAGGAATTCCCCAACCCAACCTACCACGAACATCAGCGGTAATCCTTTTTTATGGCACCTGCATCAATTTGGTAGCACACAAAAAATAGCAATAAGAAAAAGGGAGCAGATGCAGAAGGCAACAAAAAATCTGTAGTAAGGAGAAGATAAAGCGGCAAGTTAGATGAAATCAATCCATCAGAAGATGACAGTCAGTCTCAAATATTATGATTGAGGGCAGCTGCACAAAATGCGAGACAGAAAAGCATCATCAGTAAGGAGTCTAAATAGGATAGAGAAGAATTGCAGCCGCTACCGCTGGTTTACGCCACTACAGAGGGATGCCGTCGCCAACGCTCTTGGTTTTTTCTCGACGACCAAGAGAGGAAGGTGGGGAGCTGAATCCAGCAAATGGTCATGGTTCCGTAGTGGCGAGGTCGTGACGTGAGGTAAGAATGAAGGAATATATGGACATGCGCGGAGTAGAAGAACAAGGGGCGCTATGGTAACTGACCTTGCAATTATCAGCCCCGGGCGAGTGGTGCGCATCAACTGCCATTAAAGCCCCGAATTACTCTCTCAACCTTTCTCCTTCGTAGATCGATCACCGCGTCTGCTGGATCGATCCCCTCCTTTCTATCTCGCATCGATCCCCTTCTTTCTCCGATAACCGGTCGATTTATTTGTATCGATCGAACGCAGTCTTTTTCAGCCCATGCGACAGTTCGCCCAGGTTTTACCATAAGCGCTTTAGACAGGAAATCCAACGACCATAAAAGTCTAGATAGTGAAATCGAACGGCCAGAAACACGAATCGCTGAGAGGGCTCGCTTTAGGCTCGGTTATACTGTCCTTAATTCCCTAGTTACCCAACCAAACACGCTGTGAGCAAATGAAATCTGAAACGTTCTCGGGAGGGTGACACTGGCACTGCACATATAGGACGCAATTTGAAATTTCGTTTTAGCCAATTTTCCGTCCAAACATTTGTCTGTGTCTCCTTTCCTTCGCAGAGAGCACGCCAAAGTCCAAACATGAGAAACAGTTAACTTTTTTTTTTGAGGGAAAAGAAACAATTAACTGGTTCCAATTAGGGCCGTAGCGTGCGTGCGTTGCCCAGCAAATAAGCCCATGATATCGTTACTAGCCAAATATGGCCGTTGCGTGCGTGCGTTGCCCAGCAAATAAGCCCAAGATATGTCCACCCTAAAATAACACAAATCTCACTCGTAAATCGATAGCCGGCAGATTGATGTGTACGCAGACGGCCGCCGCCTGCGACAAGCGCGCGCATACGGCAAGGCAGTGGCTCTCAGGTGCCGGCTCTACTTGGTTCTCTTATATATGCATTGCATTTTTTTTAGAGGATAAGTCAAATAAAATCCACCATTTGTCGAAAAAAACATACACATCCTAGCACTAGCAAAATTCAGCAACAAATGAAGTGTCTTGGAATGCGTACGATACTACTAGCAACCTTTGATGCGGATTTCCCTATCTGGGATGACAATCGGCACTAGCACCTTCACCAACGCCCTCACCCTCGGATCACCTTTGCCACAATAGATTATGGTCCTCTAGGTCCTCGGATAGCCACCTACCAATTCTTCCCTTGGCAGCATGTTTGTCTTCAGCATGCTTTTATCCTCTGCACTATTCCTGCATTCAGTGTGTCGAAAGGTAGCAGCGCAGCACATTCTGAGCTTAAAGGTTAGATGCTTCAGCTTAAGTGAGCGGCGGAGGATGAAGTGTAGTGGCAAGAAGTCGGAGACTATGCACCATTCGCCCATAACCAGCCTTGTGAGGTTGCCGAACACCGGTCATGTTCGCAAACCTCTCAAAGCAAGAGCTTCATATTCATGGCCGTCTCTAGGAATTTGGGGGCCCGGGACAAGATACAAAGTGGGGTCCTAAATTTTTTAGATAGAAGTATCCAAAGAACATCTCATATTACACTGGCCAAATAATGCAATCAGAATCTCATCTCACCTCCTGCAGCACCCGCTTCTTCCCCGCTAGGGCGACTCAGGCGGCTCCCTGCCGAGCCGCCGGGGGCGCATACTCCTTCCTCCCCACCCTCCACTACCGCCTGGGGACGCCGCCGGTCTAAGCCCGGGGGCCGACGGCGGTGGCAGAGGACATCACCTCTTTCCTGTGGATCTGGGGTTGTGCAGGGCCCCGAATCGTGTGGAGGCGCGTCAAATCCGATCGGCAACGGTGATGGCTGTGGCGCGGCGGCGTCAGAGGCGGCGCGGGATGCGAGCACGGCGGCCAGCCCTGTTCGGGCGGCGGCGGCGGCGCACCATCTGCCTTTGGATCGGCGGCGGCGGCGGCATGGAGGCTTGGTGGTCGCGTCGGCGGCACCTCCGTTAGATCTGTTCTGGCCTGTGCAGTCGGCGGTGGTCATCTCTTCCGTTAGAGGTGATCGGCCTACGGCTGGGTGATCGGATCTTGAGATCCGTCATCTAGTCCCCGCTACGAGTCGGGGAGACATAGTTGCCGGTGAAAACCGAGCCGTTGGCGGGCGATGGCGACGTTTTGCGCCGTTACCTTGATGAAGGCATCGTCGTGTAACTGTTGTCGACCCACTCGTGCTGCTTTAGGGGAAACCCTAGGATCTGGTCTTCCAGATGGGACGATGGCGGCACTACGGTGCCGTTTCTCTCTTGGGAGCATCATTTGTGAAGCAGTGCTGGAAGACAGAGACGGGAGGTTGAGCGGCTTCATCTTGCACGGAGCTTCGGTGGAGCTGTCAAGTCATGCCTAGCCGACAGGTGCTATACTAAGTCATGCCTAGTTGGCAGGTGCTACGCACGACAGATCTTTCAGAGTCTTCGCGTCTGGGTGGATGAGCGCAGAACGGTGGCGCCGTGGTGACGTCGACGGATGTCCGCACTGGCAAGGACGATGCAGATATCTCTCCTGAAGAAGTGTCAGTGGTCCGATGATGATGGCGGCTTCTAAAACGTGTGCGTGTGGTGTACACTTTAGGTATGCCGCACCGGCTATTGGTCCCAGTACGTTATGTGGATGGATCAGCGACGACATCGGTTTTAGATACGAGGAGTGAGAGCACTCCATATTATCGAGGTTGTAGGTGTAAGTGATGGCTTCAGGTGGATTGATATATGTTCTTGCCAGACTTTTGTGAAATAATTAATAAAGATGGCTGTATGCATCGATTGATACAGAGGCCAGGGGTTTAACCTCCTTTTCTAAAAAAATACCTAGTTATCCAAGGAATGCATCATGCCAAGCTACATAAATTCGCTCGACTGCACAATATATGTAGAACCAACACTCGACGCTTAACGATCCAACCAAATAGATCAAACATGACAAAAAATTACAAATAATAATAAGGAACACAAAAGAATACCAAATCAATAGTTTGCCATCAGTTCCTCTCATATGTGTAGACACTCATGTTGCAGGTCGCCAATGAAAATATGTCTTCATCTTATTTATCTGTAGCATGAAAAATAAATGATATAAAAATGCATCAATTTGGGTTTCATCGATACATGTACACATTTCTTTTTCAGTTAAAAACTACTCCGTAGTTTTTTTTCGAAAAGGGGACTCCCCGGTCTCTGCATCAGAACGAATGCATACGGTCAACTTTATTAAAAAGCAAATAGGTTCAACAAAGGTCTTAAAGTCATAATGAAAGTGAAGAAAAGCTCACATAGAGCCTAAAGAAAGTAACAATAGCGCCACAACCGGCCGGCGTAAACAAGATAAGTTAACTAATTGGCTATCATATTACATGACCGCCATCCAAACCGGTTGAAAATATCCCGTGCTACCATCTCCTACCGGATAGATCCAGTAACCAAATGCTCCCTGGCCTCCGTTGGAATGAGTAGCGACCACATATGGATCAATGCAGTGGCTCGAAAGATAACCTGCAAAAAAAATGAAAATTTGTTGTTGTTAAAAACCAAGTCATTTCTGCAGTTCCAGACTGCCCACAATAGAGCACATACTCCTACGTGAATGTGTCTCCCTGTTTCGGTCTCTATCCCGTTAAGCCACGTTCCAAATAACGTGCTGACAGAAGTCGGAGGAATAATATTAAAGGCTATGTGTACTGTCCTCCATAGCACTTTTGCCAGCGGGCAGTCAAGAAAAAGGTGTTTGATAGTTTCATCCCCATCACAAAAACTACACCTAGTAGGTCCTGTCCAGTTGCGCTTTGCCAGATTGTCCTTGGTTAAGATGACTTGTTTATGTACAAACCACATAAACACTTTAATTTTCAAAGGAATTTTGACTTTCCAAACATGTTTGGAACTAGGAATGGAGCTAGAGTTGATAACATCGAGATACATCGATTTAACTGTAAACTCCCCAGTCCTAGTAAGCTTCCAGCGCAACTGATCGGGTTGTTGAGACAACTGGACCTCCATCAGTCTACTCACTAAGTGGAGCCAAGCTTCCGGACGATTACCGGCTAACGTTCTCCTGAATTGAATATTGATGGGGATGGACTGAAATACTGTTGCAACATACGCGTAGCGTCATTGAATAATACTATAAAGAGACGGGTATTAAAGTGCGAGGGGTGTCTCTCCTAGCCAAGTATCCCCCCAGAAACGCGTGTTGGTGCCATTTTCGATTATAAACTCTATCCTATTGAAAAAGGCTGAGTTGACTCTCATCAGCCCTTTCCAAAAAAGCGAATCCGTCGGCCTTGCTCTCACCTGGGACAAAGTTTTGGAGTGAAGATACTTACTACGGAGAATCTGTGCCCATGTGGCCTTTGTCTCTACAGATAACTTAGATAGGCACTTGCTGAGAAGACATCTATTCTTGACTTCAAGATTTTCAATGCCAAGACCCCCTTGGTCTTTTGGTTGACAAATAATATCCCATTTGGCGAGTCTGTATTTTCTTTTTAGTTCATCACTCAGCCAGAAGAAACGAGATCGATAGAAGTCCAGCCTTTTTCCTAACACCAACTGGAACCTCAAAAAAAGACAAGAGAAACATAGGCATACTCGTGAGAACCGAATTAATAAGAATTAATGGGCCTCCATATGACATGAGCTTGCCCTTCCAACAACTCAGTTTCTTCTCAAATCAATCCTCAGTGCACTTCCATTCTCCGTTTGTTAGCTTACGATGGTGAATTGATATACCTAGATACGTAAAAGGTAAAAACCCCAATTCACACCCAAACAATTGCCTATAAGCCTCTTGTTCCTCATTGGCTCTTCCAAAACAGAACAATTCGTTGTTATGGAAGTTAATGTTTAACCCGGTCAATTGCTCAAATAAGTATAACACCAGCTTCATATTTCTCGCTTTTGCCAAGTCCTTCTCCATAAAGATGATAGTATCATCGGCGTACTGCAGGATGGACACACCTCCATCCACTAGATGAGGCACCAAGCCACCCACCTGACCAGCTTCCTTAGCCCTTCCTATTAGAATTGCCAACATATCAACTACATGTTGAACAAAATAGGAGACATCGAATCACCTTGTCTCAGGCCTTTATGTGTCTGCAAATATGACCTATGTCGTCATTCACTTTAATTCCAACACTCCCTTTTTACGTAAAAGATTCTACCTGTCGTCGCTAGGCTTCATCAAAACCTTTCATACACAAGGCCTATTGAAGGAAATGCCATTTGACTTTATCGTACGCTTTCTCAAAATCCACCTTGAAAACAACTCCATCTAGTTTTTTCGTGTGAATTTCGTGGACCGTTTCAAGAAGGACCACAACCCTTTCTAGGATTTTTCTGTTCGGCATGAAAGCAGTTTGGGATTGCTGCACCAGAGAATGCGCAATCTGTGTGAGCCTATTAGTCCCGACCTTGGTGAAAATTTTGAAACTAACTTAAGAAGACAGATCGGCCTGAACTGCTCAATTCTCACAACCTCTGTTTTCTTAGGAAGCAAGGTTATTGTTCCAAAATTCAGGTGAAACAACTGAAGCCGTCTAGAGAATAAATCATGAAACATCGGTAACAAATCCCCCTTAGTAATATGCCAGCACTTTTTGTAGAACTCCGCCGGAAATCAATCCGGCCCTGGAGACTTATTATTTTTCATCTGAGATATGGCTTCAAACACCTCTTTCTCCGAAAAAGGGGCAGTCAAAATATCATTCTCATCTGCAGCCAGTTGAGGAACATCCTCAATCCTAGACTCATCCAGGGATACACAATTATCCTCCGGAGGCCCAAACAACTGGTTGTAGTATTCGGTTATGTATAATTTTAGGTTTTCCTGTCCTAAAATCGTTCCTTCGTCTTGTTCAAGCTGAAAGATTCTTTTCTTTCTGTGCTTGCCATTAGCGATCATGTGAAAGAATTGAGTCGCGTCCCACTGGACAACTTTGCGAACCTTAGCCCGCTGTGCCCACTTCAATTCCTCTTCACGGAGAAGTTCTTTCAATCTCATCGCCGCCTCAAGTTTAGCAGTAAGCTCCGTAGCATGAAGGATTGTGGACTCGGCTTTTAAATCTAGGGACTGAATAAGTGTAATTAGCCTTTCCTTTTCAACCCTATAAATCCGACTAAGATGCTTAGCCCACCCACGCAAAAAACTCCATAGTTAATTTGTTCAAAGACACTGAGTGAGTCCTGGACTAGGGGGTGTCCGGATAGCCGGACTATCATCATCGGCCGGACTCCAAGACTATGAAGATACAAGATTGAAGACTTCGTCCCGTGTCCGGAAGGGACTTTCCTTGGCGTGGAAGGAAAGCTTGGCAATACGGATATGTAGATCTCCTACAATTGTAACAGACTCTGTGTAACCCTAGCCCTCTCCGGTGTCTATATAAACCGGAGGGTTTTAGTCCGTAGGACGAACAACCATTACAACAATCATACCATAGGCTAGCTTCTAGGGTTTAGCCCCCTTGATCTCGTGGTAGATCCACTCTTGTACTACCCATATCTTCAATATTAATCAAGCAGGAGTAGGGTTTTACCTCCATCGAGAGGGCCCGAACCTGGGTAAAAACATCGTGTCCCCTGTCTCCTGTTACCATCCGCCTAGACGCACAGTTCGGGACCCCCTACCCGAGATCCGCCGGTTTTGACACCGACATTGGTGCTTTCATCGAGAGTTCCTATGTGCCGTCACCGATAGGCTCGATGGCTCCTTCGATCATCAACAACAACGACGCAGTCCAGGGGTGAGACTTTTCTCCCCGGACAGATCTTCGTATTCGGCGGCTTTGCACTGCGGGCCAATTCGCTTGGCCATCTGGAGCAGATTGAAAGCTACGCCCCTGGCCGTCAGGTCAGATTTGGAAGCCTAAACTTCACGGCTGACATCCGCGGAGACTTGATCGTCGACGGATTCGAGCCACAGCCAAGCGCGCCGCACTGTCACGATGATCATGATTTAGCTTTGCTGCCGGACAGTGCCCTGGAGGCCGCACATGAGTCCGCTCCGACCCTCAGTTCGGAGCCGACCGCGCAGATCGAGGACGGGTGGCTAGACACCGCCTCGGGGGCTGCAACCTCTACGGCGATGGAGCCAAATACTGGCCTTGTCCCTTGTAAAGCTCATGACTCCGAGGTGCCGGACTCCTCGCCGGACTCCGAACCTCCTGCGCCCCTACCAATCGAATCCGATCGGGCGCCGATCATGGAGTTCACCGCCGCAGACATCTTTCAGCACTCACCCTTTGGCGACATCCTGAATTCGCTAAAGTATCTCTCATTATCAGGAGAGTCCTGGCTGGACTGCGATCAGGACGGTTGGGATGCGGACGACGAAGAAATTCAAAGCCCACCCACCACCCACTTTGTAGCCACTGTCGATGATCTAACCGACATGCTAGATTACGACTCCGAAGACATCGACGGTATGGTCGACGATGCCGGAGACGACCAAGAACCAGCACCTACGGGGCACTGGAAGACCACCTCATCATACGACATATACATGGTGGACATCCCAAAGGATGGGAACGGTGAAGAAGCAGCGGAGGCATATTCCTCTAAGAAACAGCCCAAGCGCCGGCGTCAGCGGCGCCGCTCTAAATACCGCCACAGCAAGAATGGAGATTCCGGCACCGGAGATAATAACACCCCAGAGAGTGCCGAAGATAACCCCCTCCAGCAAGATTCAGCACAGGAGGACGGAGAAGCCAGCCCTCACGAGAGAGCGGCAGACGAAGAGGTAGAGGATGATAATTACATGCCTCTCTCCGGAGACAAGGCAAGCCTCAACGACGACGAATTCGTCGTGCCCAAGGATCCCGTCGAACAAGAGCGCTTTAAACGCAGGCTAATGGCCACGGCGAATAGCCTAAAGAAAAAGCAGCAACAGCTTCGAGCTGATCAAGAACTGCTAGCCGACAGATGGACTGAAGTCCTTGCGGCCGAAGAGTATGAACTCGAACGCCCCTCCAAAAGCTACCCCAAACGCAAGTTGCTCCCCCGATTAGAGGAGGAGGCATATAAACCCTCATCACCAGCGCACAATATGGCAGACCGACCACCTCGTGGCCGCGACAGAGAGGCATCTAGGCCCTCCACCAGAATCGTACCCCGGCACCGCTCGAAAAGTGCGAAGCCACGAGGGAATACGCCGGACTTGCGAGACATATTGGAGGACAAGGCAAGACAATCAAGATCGATCTACGGATCACGTAGGCGCCCCACGATGCGCGACGACTACCGTCGCGCCGGATACAGCAACTCCGGCCGGGCCGAACACAGTAGACAAAGCTCGCTTGAGCTACGTCGTGATATTGCCCAATATAGAGGTGCCGCACACCGACTATGCTTCACAGATGAAGTAATGGATCATCAAATCACTGAAGGGTTTAAACCCATGAACATTGAATCCTACGATGGCACAACAGACCCCGCGGTTTGGATCGAAGACTATCTCCTTCATATCCATATGGCCCGCGGTGACGATCTTCACGCCATCAAATATCTCCCACTCAAGCTTAAAGGACCAGCTCGGCATTGGCTTAACAGCTTGCCAGCAGAGTCAATTGGGTGTTGGGAGGACCTGGAAGCCGCATTCCTTGACAACTTCCAGGGCACATATGTGCGACCACCAGACGCCGATGACCTAAGCCACATAATTCAGCAGCCAGACGAATCGGCCAGACAGTTCTGGACACGGTTCTTAACAAAGAAAAATCAAATCGTCGACTGTCCGGATGCAGAGGCCCTCGCAGCCTTTAAACATAACATCCGCGACGAGTGGCTGGCCCGGCACCTAGGACAGGAAAAGCCGAAATCCATGGCAGCCCTTGTTGGGGAACGCAGTAATTTCAAAAAATTTCCTACGCACACGCAAGATCATGGCGATGATATAGCAACGGGAGGGGAGAGTGTTCGTCCATGTACCCTCGTAGACCGTAAGCAGAAGCGTTTAGCACAACGCGGTTGATGTAGTCGTACGTCTTCATGATCCGACCGATCCAAGCACCGAACGTACGGAGCCTCCGAGTTCAGCACACGTTCAGCTCGATGACGATCTCCGGCCTCCGATCCAGCCGAGCTCCGGAGATGAGTTCCGTCAGCACGACGGCGTGGTGACGATGATGATGTTCTACCGGCGCAGGGCTTCGCCTAAACTCCGCGACGATATGACCGAGGTGGAATATGGTGTAAGGGGGCACCGCACACGGCTAAGGAACGATCCGTAGATCAACTTGTGTGTCTATGGGGTGCCCCCTGCCCCCGTATGTAAAGGAGCCAGGGGGGAGGAGGCCGCCGGCCTAAGGGGGCGCGCCAAGGGGGGAGTCCTACTCCTACCGGGAGTAGGACTCCCCTTTTCCAAGTTGGAGTAGGAGAGAAGGGGGAAAGAGGAGGAGGAGGGGAAGGAAAGGGGGGGCGCCGCCCCCCTTCCCTTGTCCTATTCGGACTAGGAGGGGGAGGGGCACGCGGCCCCCTCCTGGCTCCTTCCTCTTCTCCCTCTTGGCCCATGTAGGCCCATTAACCCCCGGGGGGGTTCCGGTAACCTCCCGGTACTCCGGTAAACTGCCGATTTCACCCAGAACCATTCCGATGTCCAAACATAGGCTTCCAATATATCAATCTTTATTTCTCGACCATTCCGAGACTCCTCGTCATGTCCGTGATCACATCCGGGACTCCGAACAAACTTCGGTACATCAAAACTTATAAACTCATAATAAAACTGTCATCGAAACGTTAAGCGTGCGGACTCTACGGGTTCGAGAACTATGTAGACATGACCTAGAACCATTCTCGGTCAATAACCAATAGCGGGACCTGGATGCCCATATTGGTTCCTACATATTCTACGAAGATCTTTATCGGTCAAACCGCATAACAACATACGTTGTTCCCTTTGTCATCGGTATGTTACTTGCTCGAGATTCGATCGTCGGTATCCAATACCTAGTTTAATCTCGTTACCGGCAAGTCTGTTTACTCGTTCTGTAATACGTCATCTCACAACTAACCCATTAGTTATAATGCTTGCAAGGCTTAAGTGATGAGTATTACCGAGAGGGCCCAGAGATACCTCTCCGACAATCGGAGTGACAAAACCTAATCTCGAAATACGCCAACTCAACATGTACCTTCGGAGACACCTGTAGTACTCCTTTATAATCACCCAGTTACGTTGTGACATTTGGTATTACCCAAAGTGTTCCTCCGGTAAATGGGAGTTGCATAATTCTCATAGTTACAGGAACATGTATAAGTCATGAAGAAAGCAATAGCAGAATACTAAACGATCATGTGCTAAGCTAACGAGATGGGTCATGTCAATCAAATCATTCTCCTAATGATGTGATCCCATTAATCAGATGACAACACATGTCTATGGTTAGAAAACATAACCATCTTTGATTAATGAGCTAGTCAAGTAGAGGCATACTAGTGACTATATGTTTGTCTATGTATTCACACATGTATCATGTTTCCGGTTAATACAATTCTAGCATGAATAATAAACATTTATCATGATATGAGGATATAAATAATAACTTTATTATTGCCTCTAGGGCATATTTCCTTCAGTCTCCCACTTGCACCAGAGTCAATAATCTAGATTACATAGTAATGATTCTAACACCCATGGAGTCTTGGTGTTGATCATGTTTTGCTCGTGAGAGAGGCTTAGTCAACGGGCCTGCAACATTCAGATCCGTATGTATCTTGCAAATCTCTATGTCTCCCACTTGGACTTGGTCCTGAATGGAATCTAAGCGTCTCTTGATGTGCTTGGTCCTCTTGTGAAATCTGGATTCCTTTGCCAAGGCAATTGCACCAGTATTGTCACAGAAGATCTTCATTGGTCCCGATGCACTAGGTATGACACCTAGATCAGAGATGAACTCCTTCATCCAGACTCCTTCATTTGCTGCTTCGGAAGCAACTATGTACTCCGCTTCACATGTAGATCCCGCCACGACGCTTTGTTTAGAACTGCACCAACTTACAGCTCCACCGTTTAATATAAACACGTAACCTCTTACGACTAGCTCTTTGTCACCTCCATATACGAGAAACATATCCTTAGTCCTTTTCAGGTATTTCAGGATGTTCTTGACCACTGTCCAGTGATCCACTCCTGGATTACTTTGGTACCTTCCTGCTAAGCTTATTGCTAAGCATACGTCAGGTCTGGTACACAACATTGCATACATGATAGAGCCTATGGCTGAAGCATAGGGAACATCTTTCATTTTCTCTCTATCTTCTGCTGTGGTCGGGCATTGAGTTTGACTCAACTTCATACCTTGTAGCACAGGCAAGAACCCTTTCTTTGCCTGATCCATTTTGAACTTTTTCAAAATTTTGTCAAGGTATGTGCTTTGTGAAAGTCCTATTAAGCGTCTTGATCTATCTCTATAGATCTTGATGCCCAATATATAAGCAGCTTTACCAAGGTCTTTCATTGAAAAACTTTTATTCAAGTATCCCTTTATGCTATCCAGAAATTCTATATCATTTCCAATTAACAATATGTCATCTACATATAAAACTAGAAATGCTACAGAGCTCCCACTCACCTTTTTGTAAATACAGGCTTCTCCAAAAGTCTGTATAAAACCATATGCTTTGATCACACTATCAAAGCGTTTATTCCAACTCCGAGATGCTTGCACCAGTCCATAAATGGAACGCTGGAGCTTGCACACTTTGTTAGCACCTTTTGGATCAACAAAACCTTCCGGCTGCATCATATACAACTCTTCTTCTAGAAATCCATTCAAGAATGCAGTCTTGACATCCATTTGCCAGATTTCATAATCATGAAATGCAGCAATAGCTAACATGATTCGGACAGACTTAAGCATCGCTACGGGTAAGAAAGTCTCATCGTAGTCAACCCCTTGAACTTGTCGAAAACCTTTTGCAACAAGTCGAGCTTTATAGACAGTTACATTACCATCAACGTCAGTCTTCTTCTTAAAAATCCATTTATTCTCAATGGCTTGCTGATCATCGGGCAAGTCAACCAAAGTCCATACTTTGTTTTCATACATGGATCCCATCTCAGATTTCATGGCCTCAAGCCATTTTGCGGAATCTGGGCTCA
Organism: Triticum timopheevii; assembly: GCA_963921465.1. NCBI lineage: Eukaryota > Viridiplantae > Streptophyta > Magnoliopsida > Poales > Poaceae > Triticum > Triticum timopheevii. Next base: position 663,980,067 of record OY997266.1, read on the forward strand.
TCATCGCTTCCTCATAGTTCGTAGGTTCCTCATGGTCAAGTAACATGACTTCCAGAATAGGATTACCGTACCACTCTGGTGCGGATCTTACTCTGGTAGACCTACGAGGTTCTGTAGAAACTTGATCTGAAGTTTCATGATCAACATCATTAGCTTCCTCACTAATTGGTGTAGTTGTCACAGGAACCGGTTCTTGTGATGAACTACTTTCCAATAAGGGAGTAGATACAGTTATCTCATCAAGTTCTACTTTCCACCCATTCACTTCTTTCGAGAGAAACTCCTTCTCTAGAAAGGATCCGAATTTAGCAACGAAAATCTTGCCCTCAGATCTGTGATAGAAGGTGTACCCAATAGTCTCCTTTGGGTATCCTATGAAGATACATTTCTCCGATTTGGGTTCGAGCTTATCTGGTTGAAGTTTCTTCACATAAGCATCGCAGCCCCAAACTTTAAGAAACGACAACTTTGGTTTCTTGCCAAACCATAGTTCATAAGGCGTCGTCTCAACGGATTTTGATGGTGCCCTATTTAACGTGAATGCGGCCGTCTCTAAAGCATAACCCCAAAACGATAGCGGTAGATCAGTAAGAGACATCATAGATCGCACCATATCAAGTAAAGTACGATTACGACGTTCAGACACACCATTTCGTTGTGGTGTTCCAGGTGGCGTGAGTTGCGAGACTATCCCGCATTGTTTCAAGTGTAGACCAAACTCATAACTCAAATATTCTCCTCCACGATCACATCGTAGAAACTTTATTTTCTTGTTACGATGATTTTCCACTTCACTCTAAAATTCTTTGAACTTTTCAAATGTTTCAGACTTGTGTTTCATTAAGTAGATATACCCATATCTGCTTAGATCATCTGTGAAGGTGAGAAAATAACGATATCCGCCACGAGCCTCAACATTCATTGGACCGGATACATCTGTATGTATGATTTCCAACAAATCTGTTGCTCTCTCCATAGTACCGGAGAACGGTGTTTTAGTCATCTTGCCCATGAGGCACGGTTCGCAAGTACCAAGTGATTCATAATCAACTGATTCCAAAAGCCCATCAATATGGAGTTTCTTCATGCGCTTTACACCGATAAGACCTAAACGGCAGTGCCACAAATAAGTTGCACTATCATTATCAACTCTGCATCTTTTGGTTTCAACACTGTGAATATGTGTATCACTACTATCGAGATTCAATAAAAATAGACCACTCTTCAAGGGTGCATGACCATAAAAGATATTACTCATATAAATAGAACAACCATTATTCTCTGATATAAATGAATAACCGTCTCGCATCAAACAAGATCCAGATATAATGTTCATGCTCAACGCTGGCACCAAATAACAATTATTTAGGTCTAATACTAATCCCGATGGTTGATGTAGAGGTAGCGTGCCGACCGCGATCACATCGACTTTGGAACCATTTCCCACGCGCATCGTCACCTCGTCCTTAGCCAATCTTTGCTTAATCCGTAGTCCCTGTTTCGAGTTGCAAATATTAGCAACAGAACCAGTATCAAATACCCAGGTACTACTGCGATCATTAGTAAGGTACACATCAATAACATGTTTATCACATATACCTTTGTTCACTTTGCCATCCTTCTTATCCGCCAAATACATGGGGCAGTTCCGCTTCCAGTGTCCATTCTGCTTGCAGTAGAAGCACTCAGTTTCAGGCTTAGGTCCTGACTTGGGTTTCTACTCTTGAGCAGCAACTTGCTTGCCGTTCTTTTTGAAGTTCCCCTTCTTCTTCCCTTTGCCCTTCTTCTTGAAACTAGTGGTCTTGTTAACCATCAACACTTGATGCTCCTTCTTGATTTCTACCTCCGCGCCTTTCAGCATCGCGAAGAGCTCGGGAATAGTCTTATTCATCCCTTACATATTATAGTTCATCACGAAGCTCTTGTAGCTTGGTGGCAGTGATTGGAGAATTCTGTCAATGACACTATCATCAGGAAGATTAACTCCCAATTGAATCAAGTGATTATTATACCCAGACATTTTGAGTATGTGTTCACTGACAGAACTATTCTCCTCCATCTTGCAGCTATAAAACTTATTGGAGACTTCATATCTCTCAATCCGGGCATTTGCTTGAAATATTAACTTCAACTCCTGGAACATCTCATATGCTCCATGACGTTCAATACGTCGTTGAAGGACCGGTTCTAAGCCGTAAAGCATGGCACACTGAACTATAGAGTAGTCATCAGCTTTGCTCTGCCAGACGTTCTTAACATCGTCAGTTGCATCAGCAGCAGGCCTGGCACCCAGCGGTGCTTACAGGACGTAACTTTTCTGTGCAGCAATGAGGATAATCCTCAGGTTACGGACCCAGTCCGTGTAATTGCTACCATCATCTTTCAACTTTGCTTTCTCAAGGAACGCATTAAAATTCAACGGAACAACAGCACGAGCCATCTATCTACAAACAAACATAGACAAGCAAGATACTATCAGGTACTAAGTTCATGATAAATTTAAGTTCAATTAATCATATTACTTAAGAACTCCCACTTAGACAGACATCTCTCTAGTCATCTAAGTGATCACGTGATCCAAATCAACCAAACCATGTCCGATCATCACGTGAGATGGAGTAGTTTCAATGGTGAACATCGCTATGTTGATCATATCTACTATATGATTCACGCTCGACCTTTCGGTCTCCGTGTTCCAAGGCCATATCTGTATATGCTAGGCTCGTCAAGTATAACCTGAGTATTCCGCGTGTGCAACTGTTTTGCACCCGTTGTATTTGAACGTAGAGCCTATCACACCCGATCATCACGTGGTGTCTCAGCACGAAGAACTTTCGCAATGGTGCATACTCAGGGAGAACACTTCTTGTTAATTAGTGAGAGATCATCTTAAAATGCTACCGTCAATCAAAGCAAGATAAGATGCATAAAGGATAAACATCACATGCAATCAACATAAGTGATATGATATGGCCATCATCATCTTGTGCTTGTGGTCTCCATCTTCGAAGCACCGTCATGATCACCATCGTCACCGGCGCGACACCTTGGTATCCATCGTAGCATCGTTGTCGTTATGCCATCTATTGCTTCTACGACTATCGCTACCGCTTAGTGATAAAGTAAAGCAATTACAGGGCGTTTGCATTTCATACAATAAAGCGACAACCATATGGCTCCTGCCAGTTGCCGATAACTTCGGTTACAAAACATGATCATCTCATACAATAAAATATAGCATCACGTCTTGACCATATCACATCACAACATGCCCTGCAAAAACAAGTTAGACGTCCTCTACTTTGTTGTTGCAAATTTTACGTGGCTGCTACGGGCTTAGCAAGAACCGTTCTTACCTACGCATCAAAAACCACAACAATAGTTCGTCAAGTTGGTGCTGTTTTAACCTTCGCAAGGACCGGGCGTAGCCACACTTGATTCAGCTAAAGTGAGAGAGACAGACACCCGCCAGTCACCTTTAAGCACGAGTGCTCGTAACGGTGAAACCAGTCTCGCGTAAGCGTACGCGTAATGTCGGTCCGGGCCGCTTCATCTCACAATACCGCCGAACCAAAGTATGACATGCTGGTAAGCAGTATGACTTGTATCGCCCACAACTCACTTGTGTTCTATTCGTGCATATAACATCAACGCATAAAACCTAGGCTCGGATGCCACTGTTGGGGAACGCAGTAATTTCAAAAAATTTCCTACGCACACGCAAGATCATGGCGATGATATAGCAACGGGAGGGGAGAGTGTTCGTCCACGTACCCTCGTAGACCGTAAGCAGAAGCGTTTAGAACAACGCGGTTGATGTAGTCGTACGTCTTCACGATCCGACCGATCCAGGCACCGAACGTACGGAGCCTCCGAGTTCAGCACACGTTCAGCTCGATGACGATCTCCGGCCTCCGATCCAGCCGAGCTACGGAGATGAGTTCCGTCAGCACGACGGCGTGGTGACGATGATGATGTTCTACCGGCGCAGGGCTTCGCCTAAACTCCGCGACGATATGACCGAGGTGGAATATGGTGGAAGGGGGCACCGCACACGGCTAAGGAACGATCCGTAGATCAACTTGTGTGTCTATGGGGTGCCCCCTGCCCCCGTATGTAAAGGAGCCAGGGGGGAGGAGGCCGCCGGCCTAAGGGGGCGCGCCAAGGGGGGAGTCCTACTCCTACCGGGAGTAGGACTCCCCTTTTCCAAGTTGGAGTAGGAGAGAAGGGGGAAAGAGGAGGAGGAGGGGAAGGAAAGGGGGGGCGCCGCCCCCCTTCCCTTGTCCTATTCGGACTAGGAGGGGGAGGGGCACGCGGCCCCCTCCTGGCTCCTTCCTCTTCTCCCTCTTGGCCCATGTAGGCCCATTAACCCCCGGGGGGGTTCCGGTAACCTCCCGGTACTCCGGTAAACTGCCGATTTCACCCAGAACCATTCCGATGTCCAAACATAGGCTTCCAATATATCAATCTTTATGTCTCGACCATTCCGAGAATCCTCGTCATGTCCGTGATCACATCCGGGACTCCGAACAAACTTCGGTACATCAAAACTTATAAACTCATAATAAAACTGTCATCGAAACGTTAAGCGTGCGGACCCTACGGGTTTGAGAACTATGTAGACATGACCTAGAACCATTCTCGGTCAATAACCAATAGCGGGACCTGGATGCCCATATTGGTTCCTACATATTCTACGAAGATCTTTATCGGTCAAACCGCATAACAACATACGTTGTTCCCTTTGTCATCGGTATGTTACTTGCCCGAGATTCGACCGTCGGTATCCAATACCTAGTTCAATCTTGTTACCGGCAAGTCTCTTTACTCGTTCTGTAATACGTCATCTCACAACTAACCCATTAGTTATAATGCTTGCAAGGCTTAAGTGATGAGTATTACCGAGAGGGCCCAGAGATACCTCTCCGACAATCGGAGTGACAAAACCTAATCTCGAAATACGCCAACTCAACATGTACCTTCGGAGACACCTGTAGTACTCCTTTATAATCACCCAGTTACGTTGTGACGTTTGGTAGTACCCAAAGTGTTCCTCCGATAAACGGGAGTTGCATAATTCTCATAGTTACAGGAACATGTATAAGTCATGAAGAAAGCAATAGCAGAATACTAAACGATCATGTGCTAAGCTAACAGGATGGGTCATGTCAATCACATCATTCTCCTAATGATGTGATCCCATTAATCGTATGACAACACATGTCTATGGTTAGGAAACATAACCATCTTTGATTAATGAGCTAGTCAAGTAGAGGCATACTAGTGACTATATGTTTGTCTATGTATTCACACATGTATCATGTTTCCGGTTAATACAATTCTAGCATGAATAATAAACATTTATCATGATATGAGGAAATAAATAATAACTTTATTATTGCCTCTAGGGCATATTTCCTTCAGCCCTCACATCACTCATGACCCACTTTTGTGCGGGAGAGGACAGCTGGCTAGCCCGCAGTAACAACCTCAGCAAAAATTCTGGCAGTCCGGATAACAAGGACCGCAACGGCAGGTCGCGTCGCAACAAAAACAAACACCGCGTTAACGGCGATAACACTGAGGATACGGCAGTGAACGCCGGATTCAGAGGCTCCAAACCCGGTCAGTGGAAGAAGCCATTCAAAAGAACTACTCCGGGTCCGTCCAATCTGGACCGAATACTCGACCGCTCGTGCCAGATACACGACACCCCCGAAAAGCCAGCCAATCACACCAACAGGGATTGTTGGGTATTCAAGCAGGCAGGCAAGTTAATCGCTGAAAACAATGACAAGGGGCTGCGTAGTGACGAGGAGGAAGAGACCCGACCGCCGAACAATAGAGGACAGAAGGGTTTCCCCCCACAAGTGCGGACGGTAAACATGATATACGCAACCCACATACCCAAGAGGGAGCGGAAGCGTGCACTTAGGGACGTATATGCGATGGAGCCAGTCGGCCCGAAGTTCAATCCATGGTCCTCTTGCCCGATCACTTTTGACCGAAGGGATCACCCCACCAGTATCCGCCATAGCGGATTTGCCGCATTGGTTTTAGACCCGATCATCGATGGATTTCACCTCACTAGAGTCCCGATGGACGGCAACAGTAGCCTGAACCTGCCTTATCAGGATGCAGTGCGCAAGATGGGCATAGACCCCTGAAGGATTAAACCTACAAAGACGACCTTCAAAGGCGTCATACCAGGTGTAGAGGCCAATTGTACAGGCTCAGTCACACCGGAAGTGGTCTTCGGATCCCCGGATAACTTCCGAAGCGAGGAGTTAATCTTCGACATAGTCCCATTCCGCAGTGGCTATCACGCTCTGCTCGGACGGTCCGCGTTTGCAAAGTTCAACGCGGTGCCGCATTACGCATACCTCAAGCTCAAGATGCCAGGCCCTCGAGGAGTCATCACGGTCAACGGAAACACTGAACACTCCCTCCGAACGGAGGAACACACAGCGGCTCTCGCGACAGAAGTACAGAGCAGCCTTTTAAGGCAATTTTCGAGTCCGGCCGTCAAGCGACCGGACACGGCCAAACGCGCCCGGAGTAACATACAACAAGACCACCTGGCATGTTCTGAGCATGCGTAGCAATGCGGCCCCAACCCCAGCCCTTGCATAATTGCAAGACCAGTCCTTCGCGTACATCATTATGCTCTGGAGATACCATGGACATAGGGGGAGGGGCACGACCACGACAGGCCCAGAGTGCGGCTTAACCACACCAGGGGCTCCCAAGTATGTCGGTCTTTTTCTTTTTCTTTTTTCTTACCCACAGGACTCCGTTCACCAGGGGCCTTGTCCGGCAGTAGACCTGCCGAACTCACGATACAACAGCCAGGGAAGGAGAAAGGCTACGACGAACACTCAGGTGGTCTCTATTACGAGCATTAAATCTGTTTAATACACCATTCCGCAGCCTACCCCTGGTGGGGGACATGTTTAAATAAGTCCAATCCCTTTCTTACTGCACTATTTGTATCGCTCTGCATTCATGGCAGTATTTCTGAATAAACAATGCATCACTTTTTGCTTATAATCGCATTTCTTTCTTATATATGTTCGTTTATGACATGTTGCATCCGTACACTTTGGTACGGCCGAATACACCAGGGGCTTAAGTTCCCCGCATTATGGTGTGATAAATCCGAACACTTTCACAAGTGCGGCACCCCGAACTTATAGCATTATATGCATCGGCTCCAAATCATGTCTTGGGTTAATAGTTGGGTTTGCCCGGCTCCCATGTTTTGGTACCTTACGTTCCGTTTTATCGGCTAAGATAGCACTGGGAGAACCACTACGATTGCGCCCCGGTTGAGCTAGCCGAGCGCCTCAGTGGAGAAAGCTAAAACTGACCGTCATGATAAGGCGAGAGCTGGTCGCTGTTCGAGAGGTTTTTTCGAGTCCCTAAAGACTTATGCCGCTTCGAGCGAGGAACCGGCTTCGTCCGGCCCAGGCGTGGATAGAGCCCCGACCTCGGTCTTCCGAACACTAGGGGCTTCGCCAAAATTTAAAATTATAGAATTCTATGGCTAAGTGAGAGTGTTCAAGCATTATAAGTCCGGTTGCCTCGTTCGTTGTGTTGAGCGCCTCCCTAGATGGACCCAAATATGGGAACAAGAGTGCTCAAGTTTACCCCGAACACCCCAGCACTAGTGGCGTGGGGGCTGAAGCCGACGACTTGCCATCTCTCAGATTTGATAAACGGCCGCACAGAAGGTAATATTTTAAATTAAAAAGTGTTGCTTAGCACACATGAACAAGGTTTTCAGCGCATAGGATAACAAAATGCGAGTCTACTCAAATATTACATCCTCGGAGCACTCATCCTCAATCATGCGGGCACCCTTCAGGACACTCTTATAATACATTTCGGGCGTACGATACTCCTTGCCCGCCGGCGGCGCGTCCGTCAGCAGCTTCTCAATGTCCATCCTGCCCCAGTGCACCTTTGCACGGGCAAGGGCCTGACGGGCACGTTCAATGCAGGCGGAATGCTTGATGACCTCCACCCAGGGACACGCGTCCACCAGCCGCCGTACCAGGCCGAAGTAGCTCCCAGGCATGGCCTCCTTGGGCCACAGCCGAACTATGAGGCCCTTCATGGCCTGTTCGGCTACCTTGTGGAGCTCGACCAGCTGCTTCAGCTGGTCGCTCAGGGGCACCGGATGTCCGGCCTCAGCATACTGAGACCAGAAGACCTTCTCTGTCGAGCTCCCCTCCTCAGCCCGGTAGAATGCGGCAGCATCGGACACGCTGCGAGGCAGATCTGCAAACGCTCCTGGAGAGCTCTGAATTTGGGTAAGTAATAGGTAATTCACTTTCACATGCTTGCTTTGCATGAAAAATGCCTTACCAGCTGCTATTTTCTTCAAATCCTCGACCTCCTGGAGGGCCTTGTGGGCTTCGGCCTTAGCGGCTTAGGCGTTCTCAAGAGCCGATGCAAGCTCGGACTCTCGAGTCCTTGAGTCGCGCTCCAAACCCTCATGTTTTTTCATGAGAGCCTGGAGCTCTTGCTGCACCTCCGCCACCTGCGCCTCCTGCTTCTCCCGCTCGGCTCGCTCTGCGGCCGCATTGCGTTCGGCCGCAGACACCGCCTCCTTCAGGATCGCCACCTCATTCGTGGCCCCTGTAGTACCCATGTTATCCTCGTTATTTCTCTTGCAACCAAAATCCTTTTCTGTAAGGTACAAATTTAATACGGTATTACTCACCTTCCTTGTCCTCGAGTTGCTTCTTGGCACGGCCGAGCTCGCTCTCGGACCGCTCGAGGTTCTGCTTTAAAGCATCGACCTCCGCAGTCAGTGCGGCAGAGGTCAGCAACGCAGCCTGCAATCCCATAATGACATATTTTTTAGACCTCCTGCGTATATCTTTTTAGATCCTCAGTCCGGCTTTTCTTTCCGAACACCGAACCGAGCATCATGGGCTACTGTCTATGCGGTATTATATTACATATTTTAAATTTCTTACCTCAAAGCCTGTTAGAAGGCTGCTGCAGGCTTCAGTCAGCCCGCTCCTGGCGAGCTGAACCTTCTGAATCACCGCACTCATGATAGTGTGGTGTTCTTCCTCGATGGAAGCGCTGTTGAGCGCCTCCAAAAAGTTATCCGGCGCCTCCGGTTGGATGGAGGCCGCCGGTGTCACAGTCTTGCCCTTCTTACGAAGGGGCCGCCTGCCGGACTCCGGAGCCACCGCAGGTTCCGGTGCGGAGTCCGGTACAAATTCCGGCGGACGAGCATGACCTGGATCACGTTGACAAGCTTCAACTTCTTGTTCACCAGGGTCTGGAGACAGGACTGGAGTCCGGTCAGCTCCTCCGAACTACCCCATAGCAAGCCCTTCTCTTTCCAGGAGGTGAGCTGCATGGGGGTACCAGATCTGAACTCGGGGGCCGCTGCCCATTTAGGGTCACACGGCTCGGTGATGTAGAACCACCCCGATTGCCACCCTTTGATGGACTCCACGAAGGCGCCCTCGAGCCAGGTGACGTTGGGCATTTTGCCCACCATGGCGCCTCCGCACTCCGCTTGGACGCCCTTCACCACCTTCGGCTTGACATTGAAGGTCTTTAGCCACAAGCCGAAGTGAGGCTGGATACAGAGGAAGGCCTCACACACGACGATAAATGCCGAGATGTTGAGGATGAAGTTTGGCGCCAGATCGTGGAAGTCCAGGCCGTAGTAGTACATGAGCCCCCGGACGAAGGGATGAAGTGGGAAGCCCAGTCCGCGGAGGAAGTGGGGAAGAAATACGACCCTCTCATGGGGCCTGGGGGTGGGGATGAGCGGCCCCTCGTCGGGCAGCCGGTGCGCGATGTCGCTGGGCAGGTATCGGGCGCCGCGCAGCTTCTCGATGTGCCCCTCCGTAACGGAGGAGGCCATCCACTTGCCTCCCGCTCCGGACATGGCTGGAGAAGGTTGAGGCGAGATGTGCGGACTTGGGCGCTGGAGCTCGAGTGCGCGGAGATGGATAAGCAAATGAGCAAGAAGGCGTAGGTAAAAAAGGCGGATCCTTATCCCCTTATATATGGACGGACGAAGACTATGCGTCCCCACCGGCCTGGTAAAACTCGCTTATCTCCCAAGCGCCACAATCAATGGCGCGGTTGGGTTACCCACGTCCGTATTGATGGGAATCCCGGAATAATGGGAACACGATCTCTGCTTCGACAAGACGTGCCAAGGAAACCGCTTCGTAAACGCGCTGAGGTGGTATAATAAGAACAATTCAAGTAAAGGCTTGGTAGTGGTGTGACGTCACGCCACAAAATACGTCAGCAGATTGAACTTGTGTACATCTTATTCTCTCTATGGTGGTATGTGGAATTTATATTGCAGAGCCGGACACTATCCTGATGTTCACAATCTTCTATGGATTATTCGGAAGAGGAAGCTGCCTTGCAATGCCGAAGACAATATGCGCGCCGGACTCGTCGTCATTGAAGCCTGGTTCAGGGGCTACTGAGGGAGTCCTGGACTAGGGGGTGTCCGGATAGCCGGACTATCATCATTGGCCGGACTCCAAGACTATGAAGATACAAGATTGAAGACTTCGTCCCATGTCCGGATGGGACTTTCCTTGGTGTGGAAGGCAAGCTTGGCAATACGGATATGTAGATCTCCTACCATTGTAACCGACTCTGTGTAACCCTAGCCCTCTCCAATGTCTATATAAACCGGAGGGTTTTAGTCCGTAGGACGAACAACCATTACAACAATCATACCATAGGCTAGCTTCTAGGGTTTAGCCTCCTTGATCTCGTGGTAGATCCACTCTTGTACTACCCATATCATCAATATTAATCAAGAAGGAGTAGGGTTTTATCTCCATCGAGAGGGTCCGAACCTGGGTAAAAACATCGTGTCCCTTGTCTCCTGTTACCATCCGCCTAGACGCACAGTTCGGGACCCCCTACCCGAGATCAGCCGGTTTTGACACCGACAGACACCATTTAGAAATCTACACATACAACATGTCAGTTAAACTTCAAATCCATCTTCTATTGTTGTTTGCCTATCCCGGTCCAAGAAATCAGTAAATTACCCACTGATTAGTGGCCAAGGCGATGAGCAGCACCGGCTTTGGAGGGGCAGCAAGTCCTCAATGTAGCGGAGGCAAGACCAACGCCTGGCGGCCAGGCGGTGGACGGAAATCACTGACATGCATGGTATGCTAGTGCACACACAAAGCAGCTAGTACACGGAGCTAGACTGGGGGAGAGCGACAGGTGGCGGCGATCTGCAGCAGGCCAACACTCGTGGATTCATTTCACGGGAGTATGGCAGATCGCAAGAGAGCCGGCGCGCATCCGCGGGCGAGGGAGTGGGAAGGGTCACGGCCCTAGGGTTCAAGCTGTAGCGGAAGATTACCTCGTGTTTTTTATCCAACCAAAGAAAAAATAACCTCGGGGTTTTTTCTTCAATCCGGGGCCCCACAATTTTGGCGGCCTGTGGAGTCGGCCACTTTGGCCCTCCTTATCGACAGGCCTGTTCATATTCATCAAGGATGAAATCAATGAAGTACATACATGCAGGAAAATAGTTGGTTAGACAAAATAAAGTAGACGGCGCCTTACATTAACATGAAGAGGCAGCTAATACTGCAAAATCTAGTGAGACAATCGACAGAGAAATACCTTGGCCTCCCTACGGCCGTAGGCAGATTGACAGAGCAACATTTTGAGCATCTCAATGAGAGAGCTAGAGGGAAGATACAAGGGGGTGTGAACATTTGGCATCGTGTGCAGCGAGAGAAGTCCTCTTGAAATCAGTGGTACAAGCGCTACCGACCTAATCTATGAGTTCTTTCAAACTCACAAAAGGTCTATGCAAGAAACTCATTAATACTATGTCTAAATATTTGTGGGCTGGATCACTTGACAAAAGAGGAAGGAATTGGCAAGTTTGGGAAAAAATGGCAATCCCAAAGTCCAAGGTTGGCATGGGATTCAGGGATATGGAAGTATTCAATGACGCAATTTTGGACAAACAGGCTTAGAGACTGTTGGAATATCCTAACAGCTTATGTGCGAGGGTTTTGAAAGGGCAATACTATCCGGATGGTGAGTTCCTTTCTGCTAACTACCCCGCAAGTGCCTCTCGCACTTGGAAGGCAATCATATGTGGGTGTGAGTTACTGAAGACAGTGCTCATTCGACGTATTGGCGATGGAATGAAGACAGAGATATGGCATGACAACTGGAGTGAGGGCACAAGATCCATGCGCCCATTAGGAAGGCTCATTGATGAGCCGGTTCAGTTGGTCGGAGATCTGTTGGATCCGGATACTGGCAAGTGGGACGAGGAGATAGTACGTCAAGTGTTCCTGCCACCATATGTTGAAGCTGTACTGGCAAAGCCGAGACCTAGACGGGGTGGAGAGGATATTTGGGCGTGGGCGTGGGAGAAATCCGGCGTTTTCAGTGTAAGATCAGCCTACCGAGAGACAATGGATTGAAAACAGAACTTGCAGGCCATGGAGGGTAGCTCTCGGGGGACTGATCGCACATGGAAGGAGCTCTGGAAGCTACAACTGCTGCCGAAGATCCGGGTCTTTTGGTGGCGGGTGGTCAAAAATATGCTACCCTGCATGCAGGAGCTACAACGACGACATGTGAGCGATTACGCAGCCTGCCCGATGTGCGGACATGGAGATGAAAGTCTCTATCACTGTTTGATAACATGTGATCATGCCAAGTTGTTTTGGGTGGAGACAGAAACAGTATTTGCTATAAAGATGCCCCGACTCCATCCACACACTTGGGCTACTGATATGCTCGATGCTAGGTTGGTGCCAACGAAGGATGCAGCTATTGGCATTACGGTGATGTGGGCTATTTGGAGCAGCCGGAACAGGTTCACTCACCATGAAGAAAGATACCAACCAAAGTGGTCCATGGAGGTTATTTCTGAAATTGTGGGGACGCTGGAGCTTCCCCCACGACACATGCACCTGTTGTTAATGAGCAGCAGCGATGGGAGGCACCGACGACCGGGGTTGTCAAGATGAATGTCGATGGCGCAGTCGACACGGCTAGCGCAAAAGGTGGCACCAGCGTAGTTGCCCGAAACAGCGAAGGCAAACTACTAGTGTCGCGGTGCACTGGCTACCAAGGGGTGGTTGATCCCCTAATTTGTCGCGGTGCACTGGCTACCAAGGGGTGGTTGATCCCCTAACAGTGGAGATTTTGGCTTGCAGAGATGCTACCTTGCTTGCGAGGGAGAAGAACTATCAGAATGTGATAGTCGAGACAGATTGCCTCAATGTTGTTCAGCTATGGGAAGGCACGCTGAGAGGCAAATCGAAGGGGTTCCATATCTTCCAAGAGATGCAGGAGGAATTGCCGTTTTTTTCAGGGATTTCAGCTTCGTTATGCTAGCCGTCTAGTGAACTCTGTTGCTCATACTTGTGCTAAGGAAGCTTTAGTTGTAGAGAATGTTGCTACATACTCTAATGTAATCCCTGGTTTTCTGAGATGCATTGTGTACTCAGATTTGCTACCGCTGAATGAATAAAATCCGGAGAGCGGAGGTTTAAAAAAAATAGTAAGGCAATCGACAATATTCGGCTCGATCTAAAAATCACGCCCGACCCCGCGTCGCCTTGTCCAGGGCAGCTCAGGCGTGACTTCACCAACCCTAGCGCCACCACCCTTCCTCCCTCCTCCTCCTACCGCGCCACCGCCAGAGGACGCTGCCGAGCGAAGCTCGTGCGGCGGACGACAGCGGCGTGGTTTCCTCTCACGGCGGCTACTCGGATCTGGTGGGCACGGAGGCGGGCGGCGCGTCCGCGCACGATGGGACACGACGTCCTAGCGGCCGCCGGCGGCTGGTCGGACGCGGTTGTGGCGATCCCTGGCTGCTGGCTCTCGCTGCAACTATGGTGGGGGTGTGCATGCGTGTGTGGATGGCGGATGCGGTGGATGCGCGTGTCGCGGCGCTTGGGCCGGGCAGCTAGATGGCGGCTTGCCGTTGGCACGTTGTACCTCGGACGGTGGTGGTGATCTGGATCTTGGTCGGCCTAGCGGCGGTGGCTGCAGACTGTGATAGTGCAGCGACCTACTGTGGCTCCACGGCGACGATGGACATCGAAACATCTTCGTCGAGTCCATCTCTCTAGATCTGATAGTTGACTTCGCCGATAAGATGCAAACTATGGATGACGGCTTGACGCAGAGGAATAGTTGAGCAGCGGCGCATCGCCTGTAGCTGCTGGGGTCGTGGAAAAGTGGTGGCGACAATACATTTGTGATGTCGATTTTGGTGCTTCTTTGAGTACCCAGTATCGAGCTCCGGGGTGGAAGCCAAGATCTGAAGTCTATCATTGGCGATGGTTCTACGTCGTTACCTTGTTGAAGGCATTGCTTGGATATGCTCGGACTGTTATTTCATGGTGAAAATGTAGATTCAACCTTGACTGGATCCGGTGACGGCGGCGATTGAGCGTCGCTCCCTTACTGAAGGCATTGCTGTTGAAGAACCTCGTCATCCATATGGTGTCTTGAGATGATTGGTTCGGATATGGTCCTTCCTGTAGTTTGCTGATCACGAATCTGATCACTTTGGATTTTTTTTCTTTATTTTTCTCGCTCATGCATAGCTTTGGTCTTCTATGACTTTGCTATTTGCAGGTGTGTTTTGTGTGTGTGTGTTGTGGTGTTGACTGCATGCATCCTAGCTATACAGAGGCCGGGTGGGTGCTCATCATGTTTGTATTCTCTTGATACTTCATTTTGAGCTAATAAAATCCATTCTTTTTCGAAAAAAGGTAATTGTGCATGCAGCTTCAAGGCTGTGACATACGAGAGGACATTAAGTATACAATGATCCAATATTTCGTCTTGATTGCCATTCACACGAGAATGCAGATCCCTAGTTACTATAACACTCTCTCTAGAATAACCAAATGTTGGGTCGAGGATAGACATATGGTTCAGGTTTGGAGCACAAATATCGAGACCTTTGTAGATATTGCAGCGGGACATGTGTATACTATACAAGTAAATAATGGTAGCCATACAATGGTCAATACAAATAAATTAGAGGTACCATTAGAAGATCTCCTCGGGCAACACAAACAGCCCTGCAAAATTCCGTTCGGTTCAGTACTTGAAGTGCCGCTGCTGCTGTCAATATAATGTGTCAAATGAAAGCACATCCACAGGGTTATGGGATATTCTTTCCTACTACAGACAAGGGTTATGATGCTTCATCCATAGCACTAACAAAAGATACAACTTAACACACCTCTTGACATGCATACATACACACATCCATAGCACTAGCAAAAGTCAGCAAGAGGGGCAGTGCCTCGGCATGCGTACAGTAGTACTACTTGTTACATTTGGCTCGAGACCTTTGACGCTGATTCCCCCGCCTGGGATGACAATCGGCAGCAGCACCTTCACCAACGCGCTGACTCTCTGATCATCTTTACGGTCGAATTGAGTGTAGCACTATGGTATGGGGCTACAACTAGGACAACCATGTAACCCCTATTATTATGACAAATAAATTTATTTTACCCTACAAAAAAGGAAGTTTGGGTCATTTTACACATTCCATATTTTTAACTGCACGCTGGCTTTTTATTGCTCATCAAAAGTATGATGCATGGTGGTACTGATGACACTATGGCGGTCCTGGCATGTCCGTAATGAAATCACGCATGACAAAGCTCCACCACCAACGGACGTGTTCCGTTGGTTCTTGCATGGGTATATATCCTCCCTTCTGTGCATTCAGTATCACCCAAATGCAGATATGGTCAAAGGAAAGATGATCTTGGGTGACATGATGGGTCACGCATCAGCCAAGGCCAGCCCGGGCGTGCGTGGCATGCACAAGGTGGAGCAGCCGTTGGATAGTTGGGAACCACCACCGGCCGGCTGGCTTAAGTTAAACGTAGATGGCGCTCTCACTGAAAATTAATGAAGGAAGGTGCTGGGATGGTGCTTCGTGACACAACCTGTCAAATTATTTTCTCCTCCTGTCGTCGCTTGTTCACATGCAATAACGCGCTGGACGCGGAACTGCAAGCTTTCGCGAGGGAGTTGCACTCGCGCTGTAATGGAGCTCTTTACCGTTTATTTTAGAAACGGATAACACCGAAGCGGCGCTGATGCTTAACCAAAAAATATTAATAGGTCCCCAGATGCCTGCCTAGTGCATGACATAAAAGAGCTACGTGATTCTGATAGAGAGGTGGTGGTTAGAGCGGTTAGGCGCTCAAGAAATAGAGTTAGTCATGAGCTTGCCAGGATTGGGAGAGTTAATGTTAAAACCGCAATCTGGTTCCGATCTGGCCCAAATAGGGTTGCAAAACTATGTGAGATGGATCATTCTGATCCAGGGTGATTAATGAAAACCCCTTTCCCCTCGCAAAAAAAGTAATGATCCAACCAGTAATTGCCAATTTGGTGCGTTGAAGAATCGTTGGGTCAAAGAGAACTCGAGGCTAGCCAATATGTGGTAACGCTACAGTGAACCAACCTGTGGTTGGATGATTAGAAGGAAAGTGGTATCCCCAGCCCACCAGAATTAAAGTTCTGCTGCTCGCATTTATCTTGGATTTATTTCAGAATTCTCGGCAATGAGTGTTCAGTGGGAGGAAACGTTCCCGTCGACTACAAGTCACCTAAGGTGACTTTGTAAAATCTCAAGATGATTTACTGGCTCAGTCTCTCGGAGGTGCTCATAGGGATATGGTGTGTGCGCGCGCCTTCATAGGGGTAAGTGTATGCGCGTATATAAAAGTGGTAACGCTACAAACATATGTCAAAGAACAACTCTTTCGACATCAATTGTACCAGCATATTGATCAGGGCATGCACGTATGGTCGTATGTTTTTTGGACGATGGCGAGCGGACTTATATGTTGCCAATTAACAGGAAACAATTTAACAGGTTAGTATTATAGCCAATTATAAGCCGTAACGTGCGTGCGTTGCCCAGCCAATAAGCCCAAAATACCTCTTCTCTCTGAAACAACACGTATCTCGCTCGTTCCGGCAGATCGATGTCGACACAGATGTCCTCCGCCTGCGACAATCGCGAAAACAAGCGCGCGCATACGGCGGGGCGGTGCTGGTCGGCCGCGTTCCCAGACGATCTCCTCGCCATCGTCTACAGCATGGTCGCCTCACCGCTCGGCCGCACACGCTTCGCCGCCGTCTGCCGATCATGGCGCGCCGCCGCGCTCGCGGTGCCACCCTTGCCGGCGCTCCCGTGGCTGCTCCTCTCGCCTCGCGACGGCAGCGGGAGGAAGGCTCTTTACTGCCCCGATGATGGTTCCGTTGTGCGCTTAGGAGTCCCCCGCAAGGACGCCAGGAGGTGGATCATCGGCGGTTACGACGGTGGCTGGGTTGCCTTCCACGTGCCAGGCCTGGTCAGGATCATGAACCTTTTCTCTGGCGCCGAGATTCCGCTCACCAAGAAGAAGTCGACAATCGTCTGCCCTAGCTGGCACCATGCCCTCGGCCAGCTGGTCTTTATCTCGAAAGTTGCCTTCTCGGCATCTCCCACCTCGCCTCAGTGTATCCTTGCCGCTGGAACATCCAATTGTGGCGTCGCGCTCTGCAGAGTTGGTTGTCCAAATTGTGGGTGGACCGTACAAGGATATCCTAATAACCGAGTGTTTGCTGACATCATGTTTTGCAATGGCGAGCTCTATGGCCTATATGAAAAGAGGAAAATCGCCAAGTTTGAGATTGGCGTGGATGATGATGGTGCCCCTGTGGTCACCGGGGAACACCGGTTAGCCATGCGAAGGATAGACCGCAAAATCCGTACAGATGATGACGATACCAGTTACATCTTTGATCTAAAGGGCAAGCTTGCGATGGCATTGAAGACGCGGTGGTTGCCAAACATCCAGCCTTTCTTCAAGGTCTTCCAGCTTGTTGACAGCACAGGTAAACAGATGGTGCGTTACAAGCACAAGTGGCTGGAGGTTACAAGCTTGGTGACCAAGCATTGTTTCTAGGGAAGTCATTCTCGAAGGCGGTGCATGTGCCAGCCAACATATGCGGCAGCGTGGAGAGAAACCACATCTATTACTCGCAATGTTGCTGGTTAGGTGAAAACACTATCATCGCTAGTGATAGAGTAGTCTTGAAAATCTCGAACGACATCAGTAGCATGAGATGCTACAAGGAAGATGACTCGGAAAACAGCATCACCGACAATGACGTCGAGAGGATCATGTCGGTAGGATACTTCGTGCAGGGTGGTTTACATGGTGGCATGTGGATTCTTCCTCCAGATATATAGCTAGTCTAGACTCTTATGTCTGTCAAAATAAAAATTCTAGACTCTTTCATATAAGCGCATTAAACTTTCTATATGAGATATCATATACTTATCTATGTAGTTGGAGGAAAGCAGAATGTAAGACAGATAGCAAGATAGTGTGTCCTTTTTGTAGACGGACCGTAGTCTCATAAATGGATAAAAGATTAAACCGAGTAGCTCTTTTCTTGTGAGCATGATATAGGTCTGCAATATTTTTATAGAAAACAAAATTTTAGAAAACTCAATCTAAGTATCAGGTGAAAACCTCTGTGGCGCCTCGGCGACTTGTTCGGGTGGAGGTAGTGGTTGTTCCTGGTCCATGGACTTCGACGCGATTTTTATTATTTTTGAAGTGCTTTATACTTCTGGTGAATCTTTATTATATATCTGAGTTTCCTTTTCGCCAAAAAAAAGAAGAACAGACCTAGTAGAAGCGCTTATTTTCAGCTTTACTCTCCAAAGATTACTTATCCCTTCCTTTTTGGTTGTATTATTAAATTGAACTTCAGGATGCAACTTTCTTTGGGAAGTACTGAGTATGCTTACTGTAACGGTGGTGATGATGATGCTTTGTTTTATCAGGTGGCATGGACTGCTGGTAAGTCCCTTTGCATCAGTTCGACATAAGTTTCACAAACTCACACAACAAAAGATATGTATCTCTAGAAATTCATGTTTTAACAAGGCTAAACAGCATTGAGTTATTCATTATTGTACTTTCTTTGGCGCGTATGTTGTTTTAATAGGCAGTTCCTATCTTGCCAATAAGCCATGGTGATTGTCACTGAATTTGGCATGGATCATCTTCAGAGATATGGAACCTCACTGAATCAAATTCAGAACAGGATGGCCAAATTCAAAGTAGAATATTTTTGTCAATGATTATATCAGTACAATGAGAGTAGCCATACAAATGAGCTAGAGATTACTATCAGAAGGTCTCCTTTGGGCAGCACAACAGCCCAGCAAGATTCCATTCAATTTTTCACAAACCTATTTTTTTCGTCTTTCTCCACAAGAAGCAGCACAAATACATCATACCACAGAAAAGTAACATGTTGCTGCCAATTAAGTGTTGCAAACCACAACACATCCGCAGAGTTACACAATTATTCTTTCTACTACAGACAAGGGGTTATTTACTGTTTAATTATAGTCTCAAACCCTTACAAATCTCTCTAAAAACAGTTCTAAACATGATGCACCATCCATAGCACTAACAAAAGATACAACTTAACACACCTCTTGACATACATACAGATCCTTAGCATTAGCAATAGTCAGCAAAATGCCAGGGCAGTGACCTTTGATCCTTAGCATCGGCAGTAGTTCCTTCACCAACATGTTGACTCTCAGATCACCTGTGCTACAATAGACTACAGTCCTCTTAATGCTAGGATGGGGAGAGAGCATGGATGATATAGGCATAGGAGGGAGGCCGGACGAGTTTGGGCATGGTTGTCTAGGTTTGCATGCCAAGGGTGTGGGGATGGAGGACGGGGCTTGCATTGAGCTAGGATCTTAGAGAAAAGCTCAACGACGGATGAGGAGGCATGTCATTCATACACGGGTAGATGGGATTTTTCTCGCTTGGCCCCGATTTTGTTTTGTGAACACATTTTGGCGGTTTGGTTTGAAAAACCAGAGACTATTTCCCGAGTAACTAAAACATAAAAACCAGGACAGGCTTTTCGGGCTATCATATGTCGTCAATCCTATATGTAGTCGATCGATTGAGCTAGCTACCTGCTAGGGCAATCTAGAGAGGGATTACCGGGATATGGTATATCATTGAAGTTCCCTTTAGAAGCATTGATGTTGTATTTATTCCTTGAAATGAAATTCACATCAATAACATCATTATTTTGCTCAATCAAAGTAGACAAAGGAATATCATTTGGATCAATCTGAGCATTTTTAGTAGCAAGCATACTCATAATAGCATCCATTTTCTCACTCAAGGAGGATACTTCCTCGACAGAATTTATCTTCTTACTAGTTGGACAGCGCTCGGTGTGCCATTGAGAATAATTTGCCATCATATTATCAAGAAGCTTTATAGCCTGTCCAAGTGTTATTCTCATAAATGTTCAATCTGTAGCCGAATCTGAACTTATTCATGTTATGCCTCCCCGACAATGACAGTAGAAATTCTTCTGCTACTTGTGGTACATTTAGATTTCCCTGAAGAGGAAGGGTATTGTAATGTAGTAGCGAAATGTATTTCCCTCTATTAAGAACCAAGGTTTATTGAACCAATAGGAGACTCAACGCAAATGAGATAAGTGGTGTCTACACACAAAAGCAAATACTTGCACCCAGGGAAGGCAAGAGGGTTGTCAATCCCCTTGAACTTGCTAATTGCAAGGATTAATTCTGATAACGGTGGATAGATAATATAAAAAGTAAAATAAAGAAAATAAATTGCAGCAAGATATTTTTAGGGTTTTAGTAGATATAATGGTGAGTGGACCCGGGGGCCATAGCGTTCACGAGAAGCATCTCTCTCGTGAGGGTACACTACTAGTGAAAACCTTATACACATAATCTTATCAGTAGCGCTGGTTAAAAACAGGCGCTGCTGCTACTTACTAGTAGCGCTTGTATACAAAGGGCGCTACTACTATGTACATAGCAGTAGCGCGGCAGGCATAAAATGCGCTACTACTATAATTGCCACACCGTTGCCACCAGGCTAGGTATAGTAGTAGCGTGCCTATGGAAACCGCGCTAATGCTAACTAGATAGTAGTAGCACCGGGCCGTGGCCCGCGCTGCTGCTAAGCCGGCCTTATCCCCCCGCCCAGCTCGTTTGCTCACTCTCCCCGTCTCACTGTCACTGTCGCGGCCGTCCTCCTCCTACCATCGCCGCCGTCGCCGCATTACCGCCACCGTCGCCGCATTACCGCCACCGTCGCCGCATTGCTTCCGGCATCGCCGCCATCCCCCGGCCTCGGTAAGCCTCCTCCTTCTCCTCTCCCTCCTCCCTCCTCTAGCCGCCCCTCCTCCCTCTTCCGCCCCACTCCTCCCTCCTCTAGCCACCTCTCCTCCTCCCCTCATCCCACCCCCTGCTCCTCCCTCCTCTAGCCGGCCCTCCTCCTCCACCAACAGCCCCTCCTCCACAACCCCTCCTCCCTCCCACTCCTCCATACATAGCCCATCCTGCCTCCCCTCCTCCATCCACACAGTTAGGGTTTTGTTGATAGCTTATAGTGTTTAGATTTAGTTGATATGTAACACTTTGATTTAGTATGCTTCTAGTGTTTAGTTGATAGCTTATAGTGTTTAGAGTGAATTAGTAAAAATTCAAACATAGTTAATAGATTTAGTTGATATGTTTAGTTGATAGTTAAACTTAGTAGGTTTAGTTGATAGCTTATAGTTTTTAGAGTGAATTAGTAAAAATTCAAATATAGTTAATAGATTTAATTGATATGTTTAGTTGATAGTTAAATATAGTTAATAGGTTTAGTTGATAGCGAGTCAATGTAGATAGAAATGTATTGGAATGCTATATGACAAATTTTTAGGTATCAAATTTAGTAATAGGAATTTCAGCAATCAAACTCTAAGTTATATTTTGAAATTAGGATATTTTTCTATGGTTCAAGAAGTAGATAGTAAGTTATATTAAAATTGGATATTTACTTGATTGCTTCTAGGGTTTTTCTGAAGAACACCTCCGAGTGGCCTATGTTTTACCGGAGTGTTGATTAATTTCCGTTGCGGCAAATTTCAGGCGCTCGATATGTCCTTTTTTAGCAAAGGTCATGCCGAAATTTTCTGTGGATTTGAGCATGACTTGTGCTAGAATGTAGGAAATATTGAGTGCCTTGGATTTGCCGGAAGAGTATTAAATGACATTTTGGGTTTTGCCATCGAGTTACAATCTTTGAATTTTGAACACAGGAGATGTCTAATGACGATGGGATCTCGGAGTGCGGGTACTGCTATGATGACCAGGGTTCGTGCGACAGGTTTCCTCACCTGCAAAATGATAGGTTTTTCACCGTGAAGCTAGAGGAGACCTTTGATGTTTGTATGGTATGCAACGACAAGCATTTCATCGTAATTAATATCATCACTTGTGTTTCTTTTGTTCAACGTGTAATTTCTGGATTTTTTCAATTTGATTAGTACATCTCGTGCCATGCTATACCATATGTATTGGAGAAGCTTGGTTTCTAAGACTTTGAGAATATGGAGACGAGGACGCTCACTTAAGAACTAAACATGGTTATGAGTTTTTGGTTAAGCTATACAATGTGGTGAATCACTCCCATTTTGGTTGCTCTAATTGGGAAGCTCTCTGCAAATCACATGATTTTCTGAGGGTATGCAAATAAGATTTGATATTGGTCCCGAAGATTATGATGATGATGGTAATATCGACATCTTGGTGGATGTGGATATGCCTCCAGTTTCGCCTAGATGTGAGTTTGTCAAACTAATTTGTTAAGTTAAGTAATTTATATTTTTAATTTTAAAATATTTGGTGTTCATCGGTACTAAACTTATTTATTTATAATTGTCAGCTTATTTCTTATCTTCAAGAAATACTCGGAAGGTTGTAGACATCACATACTACAGCTATGACTCCGAGCTTAATTGTGAGGAGAAAAGTTATCTTGTATCATTCATAGATGATGTTGAGGCCTTCAAAACCAATCACTCTTTCATCCCAAATTTTACCAGATACGTGTCACTAGTCCATAAATTGCTTGATGGTAACTTCATTGCCAAAAACTTGGTAAGATTTGTTAGTGATGGTAAATTCGCTGCGTACATTCTTCTTAAGTAAACTGCATTGCTAGCTATATATGTTACTATTATGTTTTCAAACAGAGGCTCCCGAAGGAGGTTGTGCCTGACTTGATGTTTATCGAAGGTGATATCCATATGGTTAGCTTACGACCAACTCCTTCGAAGGCTTACTACAGTGCATACTTAATTTCTTCAAACAATGGAAGGCTCAAAATCAAAGAATGGAGCAAAGTGATGAATGCGCATACTCAACTAATTGGAGACAACATGAATGTGTGCAAGCCACAAGTTGAAGATAGGTTTATCTCCATTCTCCATTACGGAGATGTACCGGTTTATCTGTTTTATAGTATTTTACCTAGGAGAGAGGAGTAGGTCCTAGGTATTAAGAACAATTAGTTAGTGTTGATTATGACTAGTTATTATGATGATGAGAAGTTGTTATTATGTGCTACAATGTGATAGAGTTGATGAGGAGGAGGAGGAGGAGTTGTGATTATGAGTACTATGATGATGATGATGAGGAGTTGTTATTATGACCAAGTTGTTATATGATGTCTCATGGACGAAAATGATGATGAGAAGGAGTTATTATATGACAATGATGTATTATGATGATAAGTTATTAATGATATTATGATGATGATGAGTTATTATATCATTGAGTGAAAGAACCGCGGATTAGTTTCAAGTGGATGGATCCTTAGT
Organism: Triticum timopheevii; assembly: GCA_963921465.1. Classification (NCBI taxonomy): domain Eukaryota; kingdom Viridiplantae; phylum Streptophyta; class Magnoliopsida; order Poales; family Poaceae; genus Triticum; species Triticum timopheevii. The sequence goes on from OY997266.1 coordinate 664,003,845, forward strand.
GACCAATCTTATGATGTAATAACAATCTCTAAATTGCTACTGTATGAAAACTTGTATAACGGTGTATGAATATGACATAAAATAAAAAACAAATATAATACTGCATAATAGTAGTAGCGCGGGGCATAGGGGCGCTGCTAGTAACTACCAGGAGCGTGTTCTCCAAACTTTGCTACTGCTAAGTAGGTATAGCAGTAGCGCTGGCAAACAAACACTAATGCTACATGTTAGCTGTAGCGCCTTATGACTAGCGCGGTCCCCCGTGCTAGTACTACTCCTCCAACCTGCGCTACTGCTAGGCTTTTTCCTAGTAGTGATAGCAATAGTGGATACACAAATTATTGTTGGGAAATTAATAGAACATCACATAGTTATGACGATACTTCGTTGCATGATCAATATATAAGCATTATGTCCAAGACAAGTAGACTGACATCCATCTGCATCTACTAATATTACTCCACCCTCGAGAGCTATCCAGCATCTTGAGGTATTAAGTTCATAATATCCAACATCTTGAGCATGATGGCATAATGTAGACAAAGTAAGATCGAATAATATGTTTAGACTCCGTCGTTTTACCCTTAGTAGCAACAATACAAATATGTGTCTTGCAACTCCTCCTGGCACAGAGTAAGGACACCACAAGATTGAACCTACTACCAAGCACATCTCTCACTCAAGATAAATAGATCTACTTGGGCAAAAGAGATAGATAAATCGGAGAGAAACACAAGGCTATAAAATCACATATATAAATCAAAGAACCAACTCAAATATTTTCAATGAATAAGCTGATCAAAAACCAGCAATTCATCGTATCCCAACAAACGCACCAGAAAAGTTTACATCGAATTGGTCTCAGAAGAGCACATGGTATCAAGGATAGAGAGCGAGAGAGAGAGAGAGAGAGAGAGAGAGAGAGAGAGAGAGAGAGAGAGAGAGAAAGAGAGAGAGAGAGAGAGCAATCTAGCTATTGCTATGGACCAGTAGGTCCTGTGGGAATTGCTTTCAAGTCATGACCAAGGCAGCAAGGTTGATGAAGATAGCCTCCCCAATGGTTTCCCCCTCTGGCCTATTACCGGAAAAGCCCTACAGATGGGATCACAGAAGAATAGAGACTTGCGGGGGTGGAAAATTGTCTCGGGAGTGGATACATATGTTTCTGAATATATGTGAATTTATAGACCAGGAATTAGGCCAATCGGAGCTACAAGGGCCCGCAAGTGGCTGGGCGTGGCCCCTAGCTTGTCTCCGACTCGTGCATCGTCTGGTCTCCCTCCGAAGCTTCCAGGGTCTCTTTTTCTCCAGCAAAGAAGGTCCAAAAGTTTTATCGTGTTTGGACTTCATTTGGTATGTATTTTCTGTAAAACCAAAAAATATGCAGAAAACAGCAACCGGCACAGGGCACTGGGTTAATATGTTAGTTCCAAAAAATGATAAAAATGGCATATAAAGCATACATGATTGATAATATAATAGCATGAGACAATAAAAATTATAGATTCATCGGAGATGTATCACATATTTCCATCATTTATGCAAAGTTTTTGAAGTTTATTTTGATTAACTTAACAATAAAGTGACTCGTGCCAGTATTATTTTTCCATTGTTTATGTTTTCATGGAAAATAGGTATTTTTACCATTTGATTTTTTGAAGAAAACATATGAGGATTGATTTTCACCAACGAGCATCCAGGGAACCTAGACTAGGGTCGGCGCACGGGGGGGGGGGGGGGGGGGAGGGGGGGTCACAGGGACTGTATGTGTTATGCATTCTCGGGTCCACTAGTACCAGCGTTTCTGACCCACATGCGTCGACCAGGCCTAACTGTTAGAAGGGAGAAAGGATTGGTGAAATAGTTTGTTGTATTGCTTGAGCCTCATGGACATATATATAGGAGTACAATGATCTACTTGGAGTACAAGTCAAGCCAGAACAAATCCTAGTCTATCTTGTCTTTCCTAATAAACATTATACTCAACATCCCCCCACAGTCACAACGGTAGCGACGTAGATGGTGAGACTGGAGAAGAATCCGAAGGCAAGCCGACGGACACCCCCCCACAGTCGTAACGGTCGACGCATCGCGGAGTCGTGGCTGGAGTGGCAACCGACGAGGTTGCTCAAGCAAGGCGATAGCCCTTTGTGCCGTTTGTCGAGGTAGCCGAGAGCGTGGGTGGTGGAGCCGTGGTCGAGGTAGCCATGCGAAGAATGCCGTGGTCGATGTCGAGTCAGGGTGGCCGGTGTCGAGGAAGTCTCCGTGGAACCGCGGGCGCAAGGGGGCGCCGAGTTAGCATGGGCGTAGTGGTGTCGAAGTAGGGGTGCGTCAGGAAGATGATGTTATTGACGATGCGTCGCGGCGGGTTTGCCAGGCCCAGGGACACACCGTGGACGAAGGCACGCACTGGTGTTGCCAGCACCGGGCATGCGTAGACGGACGAAGACGAAGTTGACGAAGCGCCGCACCAGGCTTGCCAGGCCCAGGGACACATCGTGGACGAATGCACGCGGCGGTTTTGCCAACACCGGGCATGCGGAGACTGGGACCTGCACGAGCTGTACACCATGTCGAAGAAGTCGGAGAGGCTAGCAGAGAAGAACTCGATGATGGTTGCGGCGTCCATCGGCGCGGGGCCGATGTCACCAACGGTGGTCGGAGTAGACGAAGTGGTCCGGGTAGATAACGGCGACCCTAACGACGGGCCGGTGCTGGATGAAGACGAAGGAGGTGGACGGGCGGCTGCGGCGGCTACAGGGTAGCGACGACGACGACCAAAGAAAAGCGGCGACGGCGGCCTGACGGTCGCGGCGGCTTGATTAGGAGCGCGGCGGTGGTGCTCGAAGTAGGCGGAAAACCCTGACAATGTGACGAAGACCGGCACGGACGGTGGCGTTCCCGCGCCAAGGGAGACGGCGCGGCGCATTCCACGGGAGGTCATCGCTCGGTGACGGCGGAGTGGACCACGGGCCGCGGCACTACGGCCCGAAGGAGCGACGCAGCGGCAGCGGGTAGGTCGGGGCGACGGCGGTAAGACCTCGGGGCGGCTGCGGAGACCGCGGGCCGTGGCGCGACAGCCCGAAGGGGCGGCGCGGCGGATGAGTGCGGGTCGGTACAACCGCGGGGACGGCCTCGGGACTGCTGCGTGGACCACGTGCCACGCTCACTACGGCCCGACGGGGCGACGCAGCGGCGGCGCAAGGATCGGTGTGGCCACGGGGACGACCAGGAGCGGACGACCTCGGGGCGGCGATCGACCGCGGGCCGCGGCACTACGGCCTGAAGGGGCGACGCAGCGGTGACGCGGATTGGTGCAGCCGAGAGAAGAACCACGGGGCGGCGGCGCTGCGGCCCGACGGAGCGACGCAGCGGCAGCCCGATGCTCGATCGGTGGAGAGGCGCGCTGAACTCAGGAACGATCTTCACAGGACATGCGGAGGCGCGCGTAACCGACGGGCCAGGTCGGTCGCGCGGCGTAGATGAGGCGGATCGCGGCGGCGAGCGGGTGATCAAGCCGATCGCGCGTGAGGTCGGGGACGCCGCTCGGTGGAGGCGTGGTGGAGGCAGAGTCCGAGATGAAGCCGGCGGCGGCGGGCGGCAGGGCGGCTATGTTTGGCCGCTGCATGGCGCGAGGTCGCCGGGTCGGGGTGATGCAGGAGTCTCGGTCGGAGCAGGGCGGTGACGTCCGACGTAGATCGACGGGCGGGCCGTCGCGCGAACTGCGGCGGTGAAGGGCCGCCTCATGACACGAGGCCGCCGTGTTGGGGCGATCGGCGGGCCGATGCATGGACGACGCGCGAGGCCGCCGCGTCGGGGCGACCGACGGGCAGACGCGCGGACGACGCGCGAGGCCGGTTGGTGAAGAAGCTGGCCAATCGCGCCGGTGTAGGAGTAGAGGCGCACGGGGTCGACGGCGGCGGTGGGCGACGCAAACCGGATCACATAGACCGGAAACCAAAAAGTAGATGCCGATCAAGGCGACCGGCGAGAGAGAGAAAACCCGGATCAAAGTATCGGGAAAAAACACTCTCTAGGGCAGCCGGCCAACACAGCCGGCGGACGAACCCTAGGTACGGGCGGCGCGGCCCCCGGCGGCGGTCATGGAGGCCGACCGCCCCGGGGGCGGCGCGCGAGTGCGGAAGCGGCGGCGGCTAGGGTTTAGGATCGACTTGCGATAGATACCATGTTAGAAGGGAGAAAGGATTGGTGAAATAGTTCATTGTATTGCTTGAGCTTTGTGGGCATATATATAGGAGTACAATGATCTACTTGGAGTACAAGTCAAGCCAGAACAAATCCTAGTCTATCTTGTGTTTCATAATAAACATTATACTCAACACTAACCACAAAGAAACACCAACCTATGAGAGGCCTTGGGCCCTCTCGCCCCAAAAGACTTGCCTGGTAGGAGGGGACACCCCCACCTTTATAAGTTGTGCTCTCCAACTCTCACAACTGATGTGGTACGAAACCCAACAATCTTCCCTCACACATTGGTCACCATGGACCAACTAACACCATCGCTTCTAGCCCACCAACTATTACCGACCACCCGTGAGTCCACTGAGATTTATTCTGGACACCTGGGCTTTGATGGCAATTGCTACGCAATCTCGAAACTGCTAGCACGAGCGTTTCTAACACACATGCATCAACCAGACCCAACTGAACAGCAACGCCAACTTATGAGAGCATTTGGAGACCTCCCCCCCCCCCCCCTGTTAGTTGTGTTCTGTTTCCTCCCATAACAAATGTGGGACTAAATCCAACAGTAGGCGCACTCATCCCAGGAATGTCTTGACCAAGCACTACTGTAGAATGGGCCTCAGATGACACATCTATCTCACACCATTGGATTAAACTGTGTATGATACAGGCATTTCAAACCGTAGAAAAATAAACTCATGTCCCATAACAAAACGTCAGCGGTGGCCCATCCACCGAGCACGATTTTGGGATCGTGTTTGATACAAGGCACACTGTAAGGTCTAATGCTGCATGTCCGATATGTAAGTTTAGTGCACACGATTGACATGTTGGAAATGTGTGATTTCATTGGCAAACGCTTTGCAAAAAAAATTGATCCGGTTGTTTGATGTTAACTTACTTTCCAAGCTTCGATCGGGAGGTCGAACGGGCGGCCCTGCACTTGTAGCGGCTCAGAGACACAACATACCATGAATTCCAGAGCTGCTTTGACGAATGTCGAGTCGTGGATCACATCGTCAAGCCATGCAATCCCGTTCGCTGGTTGGTAGGGATAGCAATGTTGGCGCAGTTTCTGATGGGAATGCTAAGACTCTTCGTAGTGCTTCAAGGTGTACAGGTGCTAAGGACGTCGAAAAAAAAATAACGTGGCAAAGAAATTAAAGAGGAGAGAGAGCAGTATGGTTATCCCAGATAGAAACGGTGCTAAGCATGCCAACCTATGTAAAGTGACTACCAACCAATACATGAAGGAGATTAATTATTAAACAATTCTATGAGGAAAGCTTAGCTACAAAAGTTAAGCACCTATGCATTGGAAAGAGTAGTTGCTAAGAATTTTAATGCACTTAGCAATTGGAAGAGGCCTAATGAAATCTATTTATGGAGGGGGCGGTGACATCCAGGAAGGTATCATTGACCTTTTTGTCAAGCTCGACCAGAACCATAATGAGATCGTTCGGTAGCAATGATTGCCTGCATGGGAGGGAGCTCAGATGGTTAGAACCCTCTTTTATTGTGGGAAATTTTGATCTAGTCATCTTTAATCATGGCATTACAACAAACACCAGAAATAATCAAAATTACATCCAAATTCGTAGACCACCTAGCGACAACTACAAGCACGAAAGGGAGCCGAAGGCATAGCACTGTCATCGCCCCTTCCTCACCGGAGATGAACACAACTTGTTGTAAAAGACAGTCGGGAAGTTGTCGTGCTAAGGACCCATAGGACCACCGCACTAGAACAACAACCGCTGCCGATGAAGAGAGGTATAGATTGAAAGGATCCAACCCAAATACACACGAACAAAGACGATCAAAGACCGGATCCGAGAAGATCCATCAAAGACAACCACCGACCGAATCACATGAGATCTGCCAGACAAACACCTCCATATGCCCTCCTATTATGGTAGACGCGTCACGGGGACGGGGCTAGGCGTGGAGAAACTTATTCCATCCTCAGGGAGCCCCTGCCTTCTCGTCTTCTTGAGTAGATTACAAACCCTAACAAAATTTAAGTAAGTACCTCAAAACGGAGCCCTCCTGCCCACAATGGTTGGTATCCATCGCGCACCCATAACCCTAAGGCAATAGGAGATATGGCAGATCGGCGGTGGCGCCGACGGGAGGCAGAGACCATAGCCACCTTTTTTTGGGAGGAGAGACGAAGGGAGGAGAGCTTCAAGCTTCTTTACGAGCACATAGACCTCCAAACCATCATGTGGGACGCGGATTGATGCAAGTGATTCCCTTTTTCATCGAAGTCCGAGCAGGCGCCTTCATATCATAGCAGGATTGCACTTATCAAGAGATGCTGGACATGGCGTCAATTAAATGCCACATCTGAGTGTTGTTTGTGTGTCGGGTAGGAAAAACTGTTGGCGGGTTTGGATATTTATGTTTTCTAAACTTTGCAATTTCTTAAGCACTGAGGTTGGTGATTTATGAGATACCTTTAACTGGTCTCCTGCGATTTGCTCTTGTACGATCTATAGACGCTGTTCTGGCTTGCTTATGTTGTATTGTCAGATCTGATTATGCTAGGTTATGTCTGACAGTTGTGTCGACATATACAATCCTTCTTATGACAACTTATAAGAATGTTTCCTAGCATCATCCTTCTTACCTGTTTCCCGCATCGTCCTGCTTATGATTGCAACAAACTTCCCGGATCCCTGGGAACATACGTAAGAGGTTTGGAAATTTTCGGTTATGACACTGGCAAGTAGTAACTGTTTGTGAGTAACCTTCAGCAACGTGAGTGAAGTCTGCGTTATTTATGTGAGGCGGTTGGAACTAGAACCTCCGATCTATGGAAAATCCCATACATATTCTTCTTGCAGGGGAATTTCAAGAGCTTTATATTCAAATAAAGGCATTTGCCGAACAGTCAACCAACAAGCTGCTGATAAGGAAGCTAGGAGTTTTGTCCAACCAGCTTTCGGTCACATCAATCATGCTAGAATGCTTGACACATATATGAGACAGGCTATTAGGTGATCTTAATACATGTTAAATAACAGAATAACTGAAACTACTAGGAATCTCTGCAATTTATATAAAAATTGGTGCCATTATTGAACGAGAGATGTGGTGAGTAGTCAAGAGGTTCCCCAACCATAGGCAATCCATCTACAGAATGACATTCGTAAATCCCCTAAGGTTGACTAAGATGACATCGTCTCGTACTACCATCGCCTCCGCAATGAGACGATTAGTTACTCCCAGGTATATATAGCTTACTCCACACCCTAGAAACAAATTGGATGTTCGAGCAACAACCCCAGCCCCTCCTCTCCGATCTTCTCGCTTGATCGCAGCGTTGGTGTTAATCTTGGCATAATCCGGGTCTTGAGGATGCCAACCATGGGCGGGCATCACTAGAGCATGATATCAAGGAATATCGGGGAGTGTGAGGGCGAATCAGGAGACGCACGACGGCACCCTCCCCACCTCGACTGACCTAGCTTCCTCACGGGTTGCCTCCGCCCGGGTGACTCTGAAGGATCCCCCCGCGTCCCCTCCAGCCCCCTTCATTGGCATGCCCCTGGCCGGCGCCACCGTCGATGCCGGCGGCGCCCTTCTCATCTAAAGACGGAGGGGAGGACAGTGCAGCTTGGCGGCAGCTCCATGGGAGGCTGTGGAGTGGTGGTAGCGGTTCAAGGGCGGTGCGCCCTGTAGCCGTGGCCTAAAGCCGGAGCGGCAGGTGGTGAGCAACGTCGGCACCAATCTCCGGCGGCATAGTGGTGGGTCGGATCTAGGCCTATGGGCCCGATCTTGGTCGCCCCCCGCCATGGACGGTTTGTGGTCGTGTGCTGCGCTACCTTCTCCGATGCTGCTCTGACCGTTGGTGTGGGGGCCTGCTGGTGTGCACGGATAAAGGCAGCGGTCCTAGGGTTCCTCTTGCGTCAAGACGAAGATCTGCGCCTGACGCCTGTCCTTCTTGATCTGGCCGTATTGGTCGGTTCCGGAATGCTCCGCTGGCGAACTCCCATGGGTGTGTGCCTGGAGATTGTTGGATAGGGTGGGATTCGGTCCTGCCCATTGGTTCTCCGTTAAGGAGCGAGCGGCGCGAAGTTTTGCTATCTGTTGCCATCAGGAAATATGTTTAGCTCCATGGTGAAGTCAGAGGCGGAGAATGTCATGGAAGTCGAGATTGAAGGACTAATAATGGTGACTTGAGCCTACGGCATTGAGAAACTTGCTTGGAGTTTCGAGATTCATAGCGTTGGTATGTAAGTGGGGGTGACAACACAGGTGAAGAATCTTTGCGTGACCCTGCTTGGCTTTTTGGGTGTGTATGGGAAGACAAAAGATACACCGGAGGCACGGGAGGACCAGCAACGTATGCACGAAAAAGACGGCATACATCAGGGTCAGGCCAGCTACGCTCTTACCAAAGAAGAGAAGGAAATCTTCTTTGAATGCCTGCTCATCATGAAGGTACCCTCTGGCTTCTCGTCGAATATAAAGGGAATAATAGATACGGCAGAGAAAAAGTTCCAGAACCTAAAGTCTCATAACTGCCACGTGATTATGACACAACTACTTCTGGTTGCATTGAGGGGGCTTCTACCGAAAAATGTTCGATTAGCCATTGTGAAGCTTTGTGCATTGCTTAATGCAATCTCTCAAAAGGTAATCGATCCAGAAATCATACCAAGGTTACAGAATGATTTGGTGCAATGTCTTGTCAGTTTCGAGTTGGTGTTTCCACCATCCTTCTTCAACATCATGACGCACGTCCTAGTTCACCTTTGCGAAGATATTAACGTTTTGGGTCATGTATTTCTACACAATATGTTCCCCTTTGAGAGGTTCATGGGAGTCTTGAAGAAATATGTTCATAACCGTGCTAGGCCAGAAGGAAGCATCTCGAAGGGCCATGAAAATTAGGAGGTCATTGAGTTTTGTATTGACTTTATTCCTGACCTTAAGCCGATTGGTGTTTCTGAATCACGGCATAAGGGCAGACTGGATGGAAAAGGCATGCTAGGAGGGGATCAAATAATATGTATGGACGGGCATTCTCTCACTGAAGCACACTACATAGTTCTACAGAATTCCACCTTGGTGGCTCCGTATATGGAGGAACACAAGAATTTTCTACACTCCAAACACCCGGAGAAATCTGACGACTGGATTACACGTGAACAAACGAGGACTTTCACCGGTTGGTTGCAGAAACGTGCCATGCATGATGGCGATATTCAAGATGATCTGTACTCGCTGTCCCAGTTACCATCTTCGAATATAATGACTTTCAAAGGGTACCAGATAAATGAGAATACATTTTACACGATCGCCCAAGATAAGAAGAGCACCAACCAAAACAGTGGTATCCGCTTTGATGCAACCACCAACATGGGAAAGGAAACATATTATGGTTACATAGAGGACATATGGGAACTTAACTATGGAGGTGGTTTGAAGGTCCCTTTGTTTCGCTGCAAATGGGTCAATATGACACGAGGCGGGGTAACGGAAGACCCGCAGTACGGAATGACAACAGTGGATCTCAACAATCTTGCGTATGCAGACGAACCATTCGTCCTAGCCAATGATGTGGCGTAGGTTTTTATGTGAAAGACATGTCTACCAGGCCGAGAAAAAGAAAAGATAAGAAAGCGAATGGATCCTACGACGAGCCAAAGCGCCACATAGTTCTTTCATGGAAAAGAAACATCGTGGGAGTGGATAACAAGACAGACATGTCAGAAGATTATGAAAAGTTTGATGAAATTGCTCCATTCACAGTGAATATTGACCCGAGCATCTAGTTAAATGATGAAGATTTTCCATGGCTATGGCGCAAAGGGACACATGCGAAGAAAAAGTTTCACACCCAAAGATCTGGGATGTGATCGGCTTCACTATCATCACTTTCTTCTGTGTTCCATACCCAGGAGGGAATCTCTGTAATAGTTAAGGTAGTTATGTGTTTTAGCATTTGAAACGCGAAGAAATTTTATGTGCAAACAAATTCTTTCATGCATTTACTGATTTTTTCAGCTAAATGACCCTGAAATTGAAAAGCATTTCAAATGAACCCAGAAAAGGTTGAAAGTTGGCATGGTATCATAATTTCACCCACATAGCATGAGGAAAAAAGTAGAGAGGGTTACGGCAAAAACTGGATGCACTTCATGTACAAAATGGACAATCTCTTTTAAAAGTATCAGGGTTTCGGACGAAAACTCATCTGTTACAAAGGCATTTTATTTTTTAAATAACCTAAGCATTACCAAATTGAATATAATGATAAAACACACTAATATCAAACATAAGAAAAAAGAATCACTGAAAAATCTTTTTTCAAAGTTAAGTTATTCACAAACTAGTGATTCACACAAATTTTAAATAATTCAAAATTTAAACTATTCAAATTTGAAAACTACCGGCACTAACAGAAAGTTTGTAATTTTTTCTACCTAAAGCAAAAAAATTCACAAAGAAACTATAAATACAGCAAAAAATAACTCAAACATAAATAAATAAAGCAAAAAAAATTAAGAAAATAAAAATCAGTTTTCCTCTATTTCTTCTCTCCGTCAACGACACGCGCCGTCTGCCCCGATCGACGCCATCGTCGTCCCGGCCGTCCCCGCCCCTAGTCGCCTCCCTGACCGTCCCCGTCCCCGTCGCCGCACCCCGCTCCATCGCCGCGCCCCATCCCGTCGCCCCGTCGTCGCCGCCCCGTCGTCGCCTCGCCGGTGAGCTCACCCCGGCCGCCATGTCCAAGCACACACACACGCGCGCGCGCACACACACACACATTAGTTTGTTTGTTATAGATTTTAGTTATAGAAATTTTTCTATCTTTTAGTTATAGAAATTTTTATGTTTTTAGTTATAGAAATATCTATAGAAATGATAGAATTTTTTCTTTTTTTTTAGTTATAGAAATATTAGAAATGTTAGTTATATAGAAATGTTATAATTTTTTTTCTATTTTTTAGTTATAGAAATGTTAGCAATTTTCCTGTTTTTTAGTTATATAAATATTAGAAATGTTATAGAAATGTTAGTTATATAATAGTTATATAATCAGAAATGTTAGAAATTTTAGAATTAGTTTTAGTTAGATGAATTAGATTAATGTCAAATTGTTAGAATTTGCATATATATAGGATTTTAGTTATCACAATCCAATCATTTAAAAAATGTTACTTTTTGCGGGCAAATAGTATTTGTTCTTGACGATATGCCCGGCCCGCATCCTCACCGTCGACCCGTTCGCGACGACGTCCTGCTTCAGAGGACCCATGCTCGGGACTGGGCTCCGCCGGGCTGGCACTGGGAGGTGCTACCTGGAGGGGCGCGCCACTTGGTGAGGAACCTGGCCTCGGGTCCCGTCGTCGACCCTGATCTCCTTTGGTGGCGTTCACGTGGGCCACATTCGGTGCAGAGGGAGCCGGCGCCGCCGGAGGTGGTGCATTGCCGTGTCAGGGAGAAGGACGAGCACGTCCATCTCTATATGGCTGCTATGGATGTCAGGTTCTCCAATACTTGGCAGGTTCTTTGGGCAGATGACCGGAGATATGATCCTGTCATGGTTCCTTCTCTTTGGGTGTCCACCGCCCGCGCCCCAGGAACCGCGAGTGCCCTAGATTCTTCTGTAGTACTCGATCTTTATAAGGTACCTAGCCAGTGATGTATTCGATATATAATATTCGAGACAATGTATTCGATATTATATATATTATTCGAGACGATGATGTATTCGAGATTATATATTAATCGAGACGATGCAGATATTATGTACTATATATATGATTCAATTTTTTCTTATTGATTGCATCCATGCATTGTAATTTGAAGACTAAATTTTTTTATATTTCTTCTGTATTAGTTAAGTAAAAGCTATGGTGGACAATACCTACAGAGAGAGAGAAGAGGAATTGTTCGACATCATACGTAGCCCTCACATGCTAGATAATCTGAATGAAGCAGATGACGGCTCCCAATATTTGAACAATACCGGAGAGGGTGATGAAAAGATATTCGATCTCGACGACCGAGCTGATGAAGTCATGAACTATGATTATGATTATGATGACACAGATAATGTTTATGATGACACAGACAATGCTGATCTTCAAATAACAAAGACTTCCGGCGAGGTATATTTATATAAGAAGGCATCATGGTGATCATCACATGTTTTTTTAGTTGAAGATATATTAACGAATCGATCTTTCTTCTTCCAGCCCTCCGGATCGAGCAAATATGCTTCTACAGACAGCAGGACAAAGGGAGGCCCAGTAAGAAAGTTGAAGGACGGTGTAAAGTACAAAATCGAATCCACCAAACCTAGTGGCGAACCCCTCACGCCTAAGAACATTGCGAACAAGTGGACTCGTCAGTGCGGAGGTCATGTGAAGGACCAACTCCCGATCTCCATTCAAGAATGGATAGAGCCAAAAACTAAACGTCCAGGTGTTACTTGGGTCGACGACAGAGCAAAAAAAGCCCTTTGGGAATCTCTGATGGAACATTTCACCCTACCAGATTATTTCACTAAAGAAGATGTGGAGAAAGTCAAGGGCGCTAATTAAACATACAAAATACGTGTGTGTACTAATTAAACACTAATTATCTAAACTAATTAAAGATACAAAATAATAAACTAAATAATCTAAACTAATTATCTAAACTAATTAAACATGCTTGTGTGTGTGTGTGTACAGGCTCGGGGCCGGAGAGCTCACAGCGGGCGACAGCGACGGCGAGGCGACGACGAGGCGATGGCGAGGCGACGGCCGGGGCGGCGACGGCGGGGACGGCGCGACGGGGACGGGGACGGCGCAACGGGGACGGGGACGGGCCCGGGGTGGCGACGGGGACGGGGGCAGCGACGGGGACGGGGGCGGCGACGGAGACGAGCGGCGACGGAGACGATCGAGGGTGGCGGCGACGGAGACGACGGAACAGAGGAACGAACAGAGAGGGAAACTGAAATTTTCGTAGCTCTAGCATATATAGAAGGCACCTTTAGTACCGGTTGGAGCCACCAACCGGTACTAAAGGTCTGTTTTGACCAGGCCAAGCGGCGGGAAGCGACCTCCTTTAGTACCGGGTGGTGGCACAAACCGGTACTAGAGGCCCCCCTTTTAGTACCGGTTTGTGCCACGACCCGGTACTAAAGGGGGTGCGCTGGCGCAGGTGCGGTGCGGCAAGTTTATAAGCCCCAGTGCGGTAGCTCTCTCGAGCTCCTCTTCTAACCAGGCCTACTGGGCCTACCTGTCCTCTTCGCCTTGTGAGCCTACTGGGCCTTCGCGGGCCTGCATCCTGGCCCAACGAAAGGTTGTGTCGCTAGTCGTATGCAGGCCGCTTTGGCCCAGTAGGCGGGCTTTTTTTTTCTTAATTTTTTTTTCTTTATTTTTTTGTTTTATTTATTTTTGAGTTGTTTTTTTGCTATATTTAGTGTTTCTTTGTGAATGTTTTTTTTGCTGTATTTAGTGTTTCTTTGCAAAAAACAACTCAAAAATAAATAAAACAAAAAAAATTAAGAAAAAAAGCCCGCCTACTCGGCCAAAGCGGCCTGCATACGACTAGCGACACAACCTTTCGTTGGGCCAGGGTGCAGGCCCGCGAAGGCCCAGTAGGCCCACAAGGCGAGGAGGACAGGTAGGCCCAGTAGGCCTGGTTAGGAGAGGAGCTCGAGAGAGCTACCGCACTGGGGCTTATAAACCAGTGCGGTAGCCCCTCGACTAGCGAGGCGGGACTAAACTTCCGCACCGCACCTGCGCCAGCGCACCACCTTTAGTACCGGGTCGTGGCACAAACCGGTACTAAAGGGGGAGGGGGGCCTTTAGTACCGGTTTGTGCCACCACCCGGTACTAAAGGGGGTCGCTTCCCGCCGCTTGGCCTGGCCAAAACAGACCTTTAGTACCGGTTGGTTGCTCCAACCGGTACTAAAGGTGCCTTCTATATATACAACTGCTACGAAAATTTCAGTTTCCCTCTGTTTTCGTTCCTCTGTTCCGTCGTCTTCGTCGCCGTCGCCGCCGCCCTCGATCGTCTTCGACGTCGCCGCTCGTCTCCGTCGCCGTCCCCGTCCCCGTCGCCGCCCTCGTCTCCGTCGCGCCGTCCCCGTCCCCGTCGCGCCGTCCCCGCCGTCGCCGCCCCGGCTGTCGCCTCGCCGTCGCCTCGCCGTCGCCGTCGCTCGCTGTGAGTCCTCTAGCCCCGAGCCCGTACACACACACAAGCATGTTTAATTAGTTTAGATAATTAGTATTTAATTAGTTTAGATTATTTAGATTATTATTTTGTATGTTTAATTAGTTTAGATAATTAGTGTTTAATTAGTTTAGATTATTTAGATTATTATTTTTTCACTATTATATATGTATGAATGCATGTTAGATGCATATAATTAGTGCTTAATCAGTTAGAAATTAGTGTTATATAGAAATGTTAGAAATTAGTGTTATGTAGAAACGTTAGAAATGTTAGAAATTTTACTTTTATTTAGATTATTTAGATTAGCATAATTAGTGTTATATAGAAATGTTAGAAATTTTAGTTATCAAAATCCAATCATTAAAAAAATGTTACTTTTTGCGGGCATATAGCTAGTATTTGTTCTCGACGATGCCCGGCCCGCATCCTCGCCGTCGACCCGTCCGCGACGACGTCCTGCCGACCCATGTCCGGGACTGGGCTCCGCCGGGCTGGCACTGGGAGGTGCTGCTTGGAGGAGCGCGTCGCTTGATGAGGAACCCGGCTGGGGGTCCCGTTGTCGACCCTGATCTCGTTTAGTGGCGTTCGCGTGGACCAGTTTCGGTGCGGAGGGACCCGGCCCCGCCGGAGGTGGTACGTCGCCATGTCAGGGAGGAGGATGAGCACGTCCATCGCTACATGGTTACGTTAGAGGGCGGCAGGTTCTCCAATACGTGGCAGTATCTTCGGGGATCTCACTTCAGCTATGATCCTGTGAGGGTTCCTTCTCTTTGGGTGTCCACCGCCCGCGCCGGAGGAACCGCGAGTGTCCTAGATTCTTTTGTAGTATTCAATTTTTATTAGCTAATAGCCAGTGATGTACTATTCAATATTATATATTATTCGAGACAATGTATTCGAGATTATATCTATTATTCTGGACGATGTATTCGAGATTATATCTATTATTCGAGACGATGTAATTTGAATACTAAACTGTTTTATATTTCTTTTGGATTAGTTAATCAAAAGCTATGGCAGACAATACCGACAGAGAGGGAGAACAGACCATGTTCGATATGATACGCGGGCCAGATGATAATCAGAATGAAGAAGATTATGACGGCTCCGAATTTCTAAACAACACCGAAGAGGGTGATATGATATTCGATCGTGACGACGAAATTGATGAAGTCATGAACTATGATTATGACGATGACGAAGAACATGTTGATCCGGAAACAACAAACACCGGCGAGGTATATATATTTATATAAGCAGGCATCTGGTGATCATCTCATGTTTTAAATGACTTGAATATATATTAACGAATCGATCTTTGTTATTTCAGCCATCGGATCGAGCAAATCTTCAGGCAAAATGACGAAACGAGGCCTGAACAAAAAGTTGAAGCCGGGCGTAAAGTACAATATGGAGGCATGCGGCCCTACTGGCAAACCATTAGCGCCTAAGAAGATTGCGGACAAGTTCGTTCGTCAGTGCGAGTTCTTGTGAAAGACCAACTCCCGATCAAACTTCAAGAATGGAGAGCGCCAGCAAAGCCACGTCCAGATGTTACTTTTGTCGACAAGAATCAAAAAGATCTGCTTTGGGATACTCTCATGGAACATTTCACCCTACCAGATCATTTCACATAAGCAGATGTGCAGAAAGTCAAAGAGGCTGCTCTTAGGATGATGGCGATTGCATTCAAGAACTACAAGAATCGTGAATGGAACAAGTACGTCAAGGAAGGAAGGAAGACTCCAGTATTCAAGGGAACACTGGAGAACCAACGTGATCATTGGGACGATTTCGTGAAATTCAAGGATTCGGAATTAGCTAAGGAACGGTCGAGAATAAACAAGAAGAATGCTGAAAAAAAGGATAAGTTCCATAAGCTGGGGCCAGGTGGCTATGCGGTGGCAATGCCTAAGTGGGATAAGTCTGAGAAAGAGATGGAGGATGCAGGTGTCACTCCGGCTACTAAGAGCTGCCCCCCCAGGGTCAGGACTTGGTTCTATGCGCATGGGGGGGAGTTGGACCTGGAGACAGGCAATGTTTCGACGAGGGCAAGTCTGAAGGGAGCCGATGATGCGATACTTGTTGCAATAGAAGAGGCACGAACGGGGGTGTTCCAGCTCAATAGAGAGAACGACGAGCTTATGCGTGCCCTGGGAAATCCTGAACACCCGGGAAGAACACGAGGCAAGGGCGCTATGCCGTGGTATGAGGGGTTTTCAGACTGGAACAACGACTACAAAACCCGTGCGAGAAAGAAGATTGCGGAGGAGAAGAAGAGGAAGATGGAGGAGGAGCAGAGGAAGCGGGACTATGAACGCCTTCAAGGCCTAGAAGCAAGTCAAGCGGAATTGGCAGTCAAATTCCAGTGGCAGCAGGAGCAGATCGACTCACTTACCCATCAAAGGGGGTCTCAGCAGCTGCAGCAGCTAGCGGATGATCCAGCATTGGATAGCACCGGCCTATCCATGCCGAGAAGCAGCATGGGTTCCATCCCGGACGACGCAATGCTGGGTAGATACCCCGTGGATGACATCACAGAGAACACTAACTGCGAGCTACGCGTCAAAATGAAGAACATATCCATGAAGGTGGCGGACGGCTGTGCTTTCACAAATCCCCCCGAGGCAACCTTCCATTGCAACCCAATTCCAGCGGGCTATGCTCGTGTCTTGGTTGACGAGGTGGTGGACCCACCATATTCGGGGCTACAACTTGACATTGCTGGAGGTGACGACGAGCGCTTTCTCGGAGAGGCCAAACATCGTATCATCCTATGGAAAAAGGATTGCATCATCTTTCGAAGGCCACCGACACCGCGTCAGCCGAGTCCTCGTCAAAGTCCGCCATCGAGTCAGTATACTCTCGCTCCTGCAAGTCCACCAAGTCCGGCAAAGTGTCAGGCCACTCCTCCTCCTCCAAGTCCGGCAAAGTGTCAGGACAATCCTCCTCCTCCAAGTCCGCCATAGCGTCAGACGTCCACTCCTCCTCCATGTCCGGCACAACCTCAGGCCACTCCTCCTCGTCCAACTCAGTCCCGTCAGCCGTCTCTGCCGCCTCAGCAATCGCAGAAGAGACACCCCGCAGCTATGGTGCGTAGCGGTACGAGTCGAGGTAGTACAGGAAGTACAGGCGGAGGCAAGCGATATAAATATGGTCCAAGCCTCAAGCCTCTTCCGCAGAGGTCTTATGACAGGTCCGAAGAGGAAATCACAGCCATATCGAAGGCCGAGGTGAAAGCCCATTTTGCACCGAAACCGCCACCGCCGCCAAGGGAGAAAGTGCGTGAGGAAACGATTGACCGCTTCATTCGTATGGCTCAACCACCAGCTCCCAAGCCTGTTGACACAGACTATGAGCGCCACATCAGGAAATTAAATCGAGCACGTCTACAAAGGGAGGTGAGCACGTCTACATCGGGATCGAGCAAACAAGAAGCAGCTGCCAAAAAATGCGGGAAAACCATTCCCCAGCTGGGAGAACAGGCGGCGCAATCGATCCCCTCGCTTGTTGTGCCAACAACAGGTGACAGTACGCCCGCCCAATATTATTGTGGGCAAAGAGTGCATGTTCCCGAGGTGTGCAATGTGGTAATAACGGGGGAGCATATAATGCAGGCTGAAGTTCTCAACATCACTGTTGGACAACTCCTCGAGATCGAGCCCATGCCTTTGCTTAGAGAGGATGAAGTAAAACGGAAATATGTCCGGGGCCATCCTTTGGTCGCGCCAGACAAGGTCAAGAACCTCCCAACGAGAATGTATGAATTGCATCAATGGTACATGAACATTACCAAGATTTTAGATCGATTGTCCCTCATGGTGAATGTCAAGCAGGACCACTACTACCATGAGAAAGCTGTGTCCGTTGAGTATACTGAACTGTTTCAGTTATACAATCAAGACGCACTCGACAAATCTATCATCAGTTGCTATTGTCTGTAAGTGATTTCTTTCTATAATTTAAGTCTCAAGCTAGCTGTAGTGATATCCTTTTGATCAATCATTACCTGTAATTATCCTCACTATATTCTTTTCTGTGGTATTATGCAGGATGAAGATATATGAAATGAGAAAAGGTGGACGCTTTGGCATTGGGTTCATTGACCCAAACACCGTTAATGAATACACATGGAAGATAAATCAACATTATGCAAAGGAAGTAGAGGACAGCATGCTAGAGTTCTTGAAGCGCCTCAAATACAATGAAGATATACTACTTCCTTACAACTTCCAGTGAGTCACACTGTCTTGTACTATAAATTCTCTGTTTTTGCCTACTAGCTAGCTACATGTTTTTGCTTACATATGCCCGCTTAATTAAGACATGCAAACGTGTGTGCATGCAGATTTCACTGGGTCTTGTGTATCATTAAAGTTGACGCCGGAACAGTTGAAGTACTGGACTCACTAATCTCAAAAAAAACTGACTATAACATCTTGTATGGGATAGTCAACACGTAATTTCAATCATTATTAACTATATATCTCGGCCTATTTAGTTCGTCATTTCATGATATGAACTATTTAATAACCCTTTATTCATTTTCTTTGTCGGCGGGCAGGGCTTGGGCAAGATTCATCAGCGTCACGGAAGGTGAATGGAAACAAAAGCTTAAATGGATTCGACCCAAGGTAAGTAATTAAGTAGTACTAGCTAGCTAGCTAGCTGCCATCTCTTTAATTATCATGCTTGATTAATTATTATTATCTGATCAAATTCCATTCTCGTAAAGGCCCTGAAGCAGGCGCAGGGGACAGATATGTGTGCATTCTGCGTTTGCGAGAACATTCGCATGATGGCCTCCGAAAAGAGCAGATCTCAAAGACAGCAATGGGTACGCTTGTCAGAACACTATTCACAATTTTTACACCATTATCGATATCTAGTCACACAACTAATACGTACACATGTATATTGATCTCTTTCTTAACAGTTCAAAGAGGTGCGGGAGAAGGTCATACAAACGGAGCGTGTAGAAGCACTTCAAGAGGAAATAACGGGATTTTTACTCGACCAGGTCATAAATCCGAATGGAGAATTCTATTACCCGCTACCGCCCCCATGAAAACCACTTACAGTTGTCATCGTGCTCTGAAGGCACCAATTAGGCTAATGCCACTGGCTCCGAAGGCAACATTCATATGTTGGAGAAATTGTATATAGCTATACATGTGTGTATGTGTGAATTAATTAATATGGTGGTTTGTGAGACATTGATGATATATATATATATGCATGATTGGTTCTACTAGAAATTCTATATATATATATATATATATATATATATATATATATACATATATATATATATATATATATATATATATATATATATGCATAACGTGTACAATGTGTAGTATCGTAAAATACCAGCAAACGAAAAAGAATTAAAATGAAAACACAAAATTAAATGAAAAAGAAATCATAAAACTAAAAAACCCCCAAACCTTATAGTACCGGTTGGTATTACCAACCGGTACTAAAGGGCTCCAGGCCCCCGGAGCTGGCTCGTGCCACGTGGTTGCTCTTTAGCACCGGTTCGTGCTGAACCGGTACTAAAGGGGGGCCTTTAGTGACCACAATTTTGTGCCGGTTATGTAACCGGCACTACAAGGCCTTACGAACCGGTGCTAATGCCCGGTTCTGCACTAGTGGCTACGACATCACCATGGTGCTCGTTGAGCCTCCCTTTAAGTTGCCAGACTCCGGCACCACCGCGATTGAGCACATTGCCGCCTC
Organism: Triticum timopheevii; assembly: GCA_963921465.1. Taxonomy (NCBI): domain Eukaryota; kingdom Viridiplantae; phylum Streptophyta; class Magnoliopsida; order Poales; family Poaceae; genus Triticum; species Triticum timopheevii. Next base: position 664,023,988 of record OY997266.1, read on the forward strand.
CAACCCGTCCATCTCCTTCCATTTCCTTCCGTCCATCCATGCTCCAGACTTTGCCACCTCCCGCAAGCACCCTTTCCTACTCATGCTCGAGCACTTGCATTATTACAACGAGCAGTTTAAAACATTCCTCAGCACCATCGACATGAACAGTTTGCACTCTGTTGTCCTCGACATGTTCTGCATTGACACCGCTGACGTTTGCATGAATCTCGGAGTCCCGGTCTACATGTTCTTCATAGGGAGCGCCTCGTGCCTGTCAGCCCTAACCCAGCTCCCGACACTGATTGCCGGCAGGCAGACAGGCTTGAAGGAACTCGAGGAAACGCCACTCAATTTCGTCGGCATTCCGCCGATGCCAGCCTCTCATCTCATCAAGGAACTGCTAGAGCACCCCGAAGATGAGATTTGCAAGGCCATGATGAAAATATGGAAGCGCAACACGGAGACCATGGGCGTTCTAGTGAACACGTTCGAGTTGCTGGAGAGCCGGGCGGTGCTGTCCTTGAGGGGCCCGCTCTGCATTCCTGAAAGGATCTTGCCTCTGATCTATTGTGTTGGTCCGTTTGTCAGCAAGGGCGCCATGGATGATGACAAAGCCGAGAGGAACGAATGCCTCGAGTGGCTCGACGCGCAGCCCGACCGCAGTGTCGTGTTCCTCTGTGTCTGGAGCAAGGCCGTGCTCTCGGCAGAGCAGCTCAAGGAGATAGTCGTTGGTTTAGAGAGGTCACGGCAGCAGTTCCTGTGGTCCATGCGCATGCCTGGGGAAAGCGACAGACCAGAGAAATACTTGGAAGTGCGCCACGAGCTTGAACTTGACGCGCTCCTGCCTCAAGGGTTCTTAGAGCGGACCAAGGGCAAGGGCCTAGTCGTCAAGTCGTGGGCGCCGCAGATGGACGTGCTCAGCCACAGAGCAACCGGCTTGTTCGTGGCGCACTGTGGATGGAACTTGGTACTGGAGGCCATTGTGGGTGGGGATGTCGATGTTGTGTCTGCCACTGGAAGCGGAGCAGAAAATGAGCAAGGTGTGTGTGACAGAGGACATGGGCGTCGCTGTGGAGCCGGAGGGGTACATGACAGGTTTTGTCAAGGCAGACGAGGTGGAGACCAAGGTGCGGCTGGTGATTGAGGGCGAGGAAGGGAGGCAGCTCAGGGCCCGGGTAGCTGCTCGCAGGGAGGAAGCCGAGGCGGCCCTGGAGGAAGGTGGCCCGTCACGGGTGGCGTTTGCTTAGTTTCTCTTGGATGTGGATAGTATTGGAAAGTAGCTCGGCGAATGACGCACTAGCATGTACATTGATGTTGCCAGCATGTTGCTAGTCCAAGCCACCCCTCTTTACATTTTGGTTTTGTGGTCAATAACTTAAGTCAGTACTACCTCCATCCTCTCAACAATATGACCTATATCGATATAATTCAATTCATAACTAGGCACATTATTCATAGATTTGATATTCCGTACATTTTATCTATGAATACTCCATCCATTCTTACCAGAAAACGAAAACATAAAAAAAGGCTCTAATAACGCCCACACGTGTGGGCTAAGGGGTCTGGCCACATGTTTCGTGTGGTATCTAAAGAACCAGTCCACACGTCTATATGTGGGCAAAACAAGTAATGCCCACACGCCCGGTCTTTTGCCTCGCGGTCCCTCTCACACGCCTACGTGTGGGCAAAATAGATAACCCACACACCCGTAGTCACGGTCCCGCATGCTCCGCGTGATAGTCACCACGTGTCCCGGCAGTTGCCATGGTCCGGACCCTCTTCAATGTTCGTTTAACTACAGTTGCCATGTTGCTGAACTACAGTTGCCATGTCTGACAACTACAGTTGCCATGGTTGCTCAACTGTAGTTGCCATCTCAGGTCAAGGGCCAGATGACATTTTTGGACAACTGCAGCTGTTGCCATGTATGGTTTGGTCTACTACAGTTGCCATGATTTGAAAACTTTAGGAGTTGCCACCTACTAACACTAGGCAGTTGCCATGTAGCACTACAAAAAAGGCATGGAAAAAAACATGTTCGGGTAAAGAGAGAGTTGCCATCTGCTTACAAGAACGCTAGGGTAGTTGCCATGTAAAAACACATGATAACTCGGGTAAAAGAGAGTTGCCATCTGCTTACAAGCATGCTAGGGCAGTTGCCATGTACCCTGCAAAACACATGGCAACTCATAGATTTGGGTGTCGGAGAGGAGACGGGCGTGTGGGCAAACTAATAAACGCCCACACACCAGCCCTCTGTGTGCATGAAAACTGGCGTGTGGGCGAAATGTTAAACGCCCCACACACCATCCCCTCCGCGTGACGAACAGACGTGTGGGCGACTGGAAGGATGCCCACACACCAATCCTACGTGGCATAAAAAATCTGGCAAAACATACCAAGATTCGTGTAAACACAAACAGACATTAATCCATGCGTGTGGGCGAGATACAAACGCCCACACGTGTGAGCGTTAGTATTTTTGAAAAAAAATTAGAGGTAACCTCCAGGAACGTGAGCGAAGTTTGCGTTATTTATATGAGGTGGATGGAACTGGAACCTCCCATGTATGAAAAATCCAACACATATTCTTTTTGTGGGGTAATTTCAATAGCTTTATTCAAATAAAGGCATTTTCCCTACGGTCAGCCAACAGACTGTTGGTCAAGAAGCTAGGAGTTTTTTCCCACAAGCTTTCAGTCATGTCAATCGTGCTAGAAAGCTTGGCACAGATATGATCCAGGCTGTTAATTAATCTTAATACATGTTCAATAACAAAATAGTGAAAACTACTAGTAGGCTCTCCAATTTCTATAAAAATTGTTGCCAGGACTGAGCAAGAGTCATGGCGAGTGGTCAAGAGGTTCACCAACTCTAGGTAATCCGTCTACAGAATGACATTTGTAAACCCCTAAGCTTGGCGAAGATGACCAATCGGCTCTGCAATGAGAGGGTCAGTTACTCCTGGGCATAGCTTACTCCACACCCCTAGAGATGAACTGGATGATCGAGCAACACGCCCAGCCCTTCTTCTCCCATCTTCTCACTTGATAGCAGTGCGGGTGTTAATCTTGGCATAATCTGGGTCTCGAGGACACCACCAACCTTGGCCGGGCATCACTAGAGCATGATGTCCAGGGATATCCACGAGTGTGATGGCCTCCCTAATAAGACGAATAGAGGTTGCCGGGTCGAAGCCTTCCCCCTCCTGCCTCAATCTACTTTTTAGGTGCCAAATTGACCAATGACCACATGATAAAGACATGATGAACGATCCCTGCCAATGAACCTATCATCACACACAGTGTCCCTGGCCCACGTTGATGGATGTAGCCTTAGGCATATGGAAGTCGAACAGTTATTGGGCCCGGTCCCACAAACGTTTTGCATGTGAACACTTTAGCGATGCGGGCTTCATATTTCATTCAGAGCCATATATATTTTGCATAAACCAATCTGACTTATATGACTACGATTGAGGGTTCAGTTCAATAAGTTTCGTGTGTGTTTTTTATGAAACACTTCGTATTGAAAGACACGTGTGAATGTGTGAAACACTTGGCACGCTTTACATGGTCCCGTGTGTTAAACGCTAAAAACGGAAGGGAGAGAGTTGGCCGGAACACACGGACGAGGTGACAGTTTTTCAAACACAGTAAAGCAAAATTCACCGACCGTATCTGGGCCGGGTGTTATATCACGAGTAATATACTCAGAAAAATTTATTCTCACGGCAGTTGATAGATCTTAAACAATAGCTGACTCGTACTATTGGAAATTTCCTGTATTTTCAGATATGGTGGTGGAGGCAGCTTAGAAGAATTTTTTCCAGCAGCGTCCTTGTCGGGACTGCAGCAAAGTCCCTGGATCCCTTGGAAAATAGACAGGAGGTTTAAAATTTTTGTGTTATGACACTGACAAGTTCTACTTCCTCCGTTCCAAATTATTTGTCATGGTTTTAGTTCAAATTTAAACTAAAACCACGACGAGTAATTTGGAACGGAGGGAGTAACTTTTGTTGGAATTTTGACTATTTTGGGCCTAGCCCAATAGCAGTTTCAGAAATTCCTAATAAATCCTAGAGGCCCACGCAGCCCATTCGTGCAAGGAAAGAGGTGGAACTAAAGTTTAGTCCCACATTGCTAGTTTAGAGGGAGTTGGACCTCTTTATAAGGGAGGCTTCATCCCCACTTGTATGAGCATGAGAATAAGAGGGACATCCACGCGCGCTCCTCCTCCTCCTCCGCCCGCCGCGCCGCGGATTGCGGGAATGAGCCGAGCCGATGTCTAATTTTTGCCACGCACTACGGGTATACGAAAGGTCACTTGGGAGCTGAAAAGTTTTGCGGTAGTGGATAATTAATATGAACGGCGCACCCTTCACCCAAGTCCAGCGCTTCTGCTGCTGCTGTGCCGTACGTGTTCTTCCCCTTTCTGCTAGAAGTCCTACTACAGTTCTTGGCTCTAGTTTCTGCCCTACGTATGTTAGGTTCTATGTCGTATAAGCAACTTCATCTAGTGTCTGTTCTAGATGTGTTTAGCTCAAGTTCATATATGCAGACGATGTTTTCCTTCTCTCTGTCAGATTGCATGACTTACTTTATATTTGTTATTTTAGTCATGCTTTATCCAGTATTTCTGTTAATAAAATCATTCGGTAAATTGCTCATATTTCCAACAATCCAAAAACCTTATTATAGGCAATTTACCTCGAATGGTTTTGCTGCTTCCATGAGACCTCCTATGTTTGAGGGTATCCACTATAAGAGATGGCGCGTGAGAGCAGTCTAATGATTTCAGATCATGAGTTGCTATGACGCCACTCTTGGCAAACCTGAAGGAGAGCAAGATGCCCAACAGGCACAAGCTTTTCAGAAAATGGATACCTTGTTTAAGGCTGCTCTCTTGAGTGTTCTCGGTGAGAACATAGTTGATGCTTATGCGTCAATTGACAATGGAAAAGATATGTGGGACGCACTCGAGGCCAAGTTTGGGGTCTCGGATGCCGGCACTGAACTGTACATCATGGATCAATTCTATGATTACAGGATGACTGAAGAGCGCTCCTTGGTTGAGCAGGCTCATGAGATACAGTCATTTGCTAGAGAACTTGAGCACTTCAATTGTATCCTACCGGACAAGTTTGTTGCCGGGGGTATCATCACTAAGCTTCCTCCTTCGTGGAGGAACTTTGCTACCTTACTGAAGCATAAGAGACAGGAGTTTTCCGTCTTGGATCTCATTGGTACTCTTGATGTGGAAGAAAAGGCGAGAGCAAAGGACACACGTGCTCGAGGTATTGAGGGAGGATCTAGTGCCAATCTGGTACAGAAGAAAAACTTCCAGTCCCACAAGTTCAAGAACAAGGGCAAGCTTGATGGTAAAGCAAAGTTTGATGGGAAGAACAAGGCTGTACAACACATGAACTTCAGGAAAAAGAGTGACAAGAAGAAAGGTGCTTGTCATGTGTGTGGAGATCCTGATCATTGGGCTCCTAGTTGCCCCAATCGCTATGACAGGCGTCATCCTGGGAAAGGCGGCAAGACCGCTAATGTTGTTATCGGAGACATTGACATGAAGGATGCTGGGTATGGTATATTTCCCACTATTCTTTCAGTATGTCATTCTCCTGATTGGTTGATTGACACGGGTGCTAATGTGCATGTATGCGGTGATATTTCCATGTTTTCGTCTTATCAGACCGCAGGGACTTCAACCGTGCTGATGGGCAACGGTTCAAGTGCTTCTGTTCGTGGTGTTGGCACGTCGATCTGAAGTTTACTTCGGGGAAGATCGTGCGGCTGAAGAACGTGCATTATGTCCCCTCCATCAATAAAAATCTTGTTAGCGGGTCTCTTCTGTGTAGAGATGGCTACAAGCTTGTCTTTGAGTCAAATAAATTTGAATATCCAAGTATGGAACCTTTGTTGGTAAAGGCTATGAGTCAGGAGGCCTGTTTCATTTATCCTTATCAGACGTTTGCAATAAAGTTGTTAATCATATTTGCAACAATAGTGAATCAAATGTGTGGCATTCACGTCTTTGTCATGTTAACTTTGGTTGCATGTCGCGACTAGCGAAGTTGAACTTAATCCCTAGTTTCACCACTGTCAAGGGATCTAAGTGTCAAGTGTGTGTGCAATCTAAGCAACCTCGTAAGTCTCACGTGACTGCGGAGACGAGAAATCTTGCACCACTAGAACTTATACATTCAGATCTATGTGAAATGAATGGTGTTTTGACAAAAGGTGGAAAGAAATATTTCATGACGTTAATTGACGACTCCACTAGATACTGCCGTGTCTATCTTTTGAAATCTAAGGATGAGGCTTTGAACTTTTTCAAGATCTATAAAGCTGAAGTGGAAAACCAACTTGATCGGAAAATCAAGAGGCTTAGGTCCGACCGTGGTGGAGAGTATTTTTCCCATGAATTTGATGCTTTTTGTGCGGAACATGGTATAATCCATGAGAGGAAGCCTCCCTACTCACCTTAGTCAAATGGGGTGGCCGAAAGAAAGAACCATACTCTAACTGATTTGGTTAACACCATGTTAGGCACATCAGGTCTCTCCAAGGCATGGTGGGAGAGGCGATATTGACAGCATGTCATGTCCTAAATCGAGTTCCCACAAAGAACGAAGAGATAACTCCATTCGAGGAATGGGAGAAGAAAAGGGTAAAACTCTCTTATCTGCGAACATGGGGTTGTTTGGCGAAAGTCAATGTTCCAAATCCAAAGAAGCGAAAACTTGGACCAAAGACTGTGGATTGTGTTTTCTTGGGATATGCTTTTCATAGCATTGGCTAAAGATTCTTGGTTGTGAAATCTGAGGTACCTGACATGCATGTCGGTATGATCATGGAGTCGAATGATGCGACTTTCTTTGAAGATATCTTTCCCATGAAGGATATGGCTACCTCATCTAATCAGGAGATGCCTAGTTCATCGAATCAGGAACCAGTTACAATTACCGAACCTGCCATTTTGATGGAACACTTTGAAAGTCCTGTGGAGGAGAACAATGAAGTTCCTATTAGGAGCAAGAGATAGAGGACTGCAAAGTCCTTTGGTGATGATTTTCTTGTGTATCTCATAGATGACACTCCCAGTTCTATTTCAGAGGCCTATGCATCTGAAGATGCTGACTACTGGAAGGAAGCAGTTCGTAGCGAGATGGATTCCATTCTGGCGAATGAAACTTGGGAGATAACTGATCGTCCTTATGGGTGCAAACCTATAGGATGCAAATGGGTATTCAAGAAGAAGCTTAGACCTGATGGTACTATCGAAAAGTACAAGGCTCGGCTCGTGGCTAAGGGTTATACCCAAAAGGAAGGTGAAGATTTCTTTGATACTTACTCACCTGTGGCTCGACTGACCACTATTCGAGTTCTACTTTTACTAGCTGCCTCACATGGTCTTCTCGTTCATCAAATGGATGTTAAGACTGCTTTCCCAAATGGAGAGTTGGATGAGGAAATTTATATGGAACAACCAGATGGGTTTGTAATAGATGGTCAGGAAGGGAAAGTGTGCAAGTTGCTGTAGTCTTTCTATGGACTCAAGCAAGCACCCAAACAGTGGCATGAGAAGTTTGAAAGAACTTTAACAGCTGCAGGCATTGTTGTGAACGAAGCTGACAAATGTGTGTACTATCGCCATGGTGGGGGCGAGGGAGTTATGCTTTGCTTGTATGTTGATGACATACTGATTTTCGGAACAAATTTGAATGTTATTAAGGAGGTCATGGATTTCCTATCTCGCTGTTTTGAGATGAAGGATTTAGGAGTGGCTGATGTCATTCTGAACATCAAGTTGTTGAGAGACGATGATGGTGGGATTACTTTGCTTCAATCCCACTATGTGGAAAAGATCTTGAGTCGCTTTGGCTACAGTGACTGCAAGCCATCTCCAACACCATATGATGCTAGTGTGTTGCTTCGAAAGAATCAGAGAATTGCTAGAGACCAATTGAAATATTCTCAGATCATTGGCTCGCTTATGTACTTAGCCAGTGCTACAAGACCTGACATCTCTTTTGCTGTTAGCAAGCTGAGCCGGTTTGTCTCAAAACCAGGAGATGTGCATTGGAAAGATCTAGAGAGAGTTTTGCGTCATTTCAAAGGCACTACAAATTATGGAATTCACTACACCGGACACCCAAAAGTGCTTGAAGGGTATAGTGACTCAAACTGGATCTCAGATGCTGATGAGATAAAGGCCACGAGCGGATATGTATTCACTCATGGAGGTGGCGCTGTTTCTTGGAAGTCTTGCAAGCAGACCATCTTAACGAGGTCAACAATGGAAGCAGAACTCACAGCACTAGATACAACTACGGTCGAAGCAGATTGGCTTCGCCGGCTCTTGAATGACTTGCCGGTAGTTGAGAAACCTGTACCGGGTATCCTTATGAACTGTGATAATCAAACTGTGATCACTAAAGTGAGCAGCTCAAAGGATAACATGAAGTCATCAAGACACGTTCAGAGAAGGTTAAAGTCTGTCAGAAAAATGAAAAACTCCGGAGTTATTGCATTGGATTATATCCAAACGTCTAAAAATCTGGCAGATCCTTTTACTAAGGGTCTATCACGTAATGTGATAGATAATGCATCGAGGGAGATGGGTATGAGACCCACAATATGAGTTGTTCACAGTGGTAACCTCTTCTTTGTGATCGGAGATCCCGTGAATTAGATGTGGAAGACAAGCTGTTGGTCAACTGGGAGGAGAGTATCCTTACTGTTAAAAATACCAATCCATGAAGATGCAATACTCTCCTAAACTGCATGGCAGTTTGATGTATATCTTAATGTGTTCTAAGTGGCTCTTTGAAGCAGAGATGTTGTCCTGCAGAACATCTTTTGAAGAACGCACCTATATGAGTCTGATTGTTAAACGTCGCAATCTATGAGAGTAGGGTTCTCTCTAGTATACTCATGAAAGGTCTCGGAGTATGACACATAAGCTCCACCCGTGGGGAACACCCACGGTAGCCACGTATCGGTCAAGGCTTTATGTGAAGCTAGATTGGCAGAAAACTTGCAGTTCAAGGCCCACTCCACTGTTCAAGTTGCTTACTAGTGTAGCATAGAGTTCTAGGTGGAAGTTCAACTTAACAGTCTCCACTGCAGTATCGGTATATAAAACAGTGTTTTGGAACCAAAGGCAAATTTTGTGTGCCTCTGGGATCTGGTGGGGGATTGCTGGAATTTTGACTATTTTGGGCCTAGCCCAATAGCAGTTTCAGAAATTCCTAATAAATCCTAGAGGCCCACGCAGCCCATTCGTGCAAGGCAAGAGGTCGAACTAAAGTTTAGTCCCACATTGCTAGTTTAGAGGGAGTTGGACCTCGTTATAAGGGAGGCTCCTTCCCCACTTGTATGAGCATGAGAACAAGAGGGACATCCACGCGCACTCCTCCTCCGCCGCCCACCTCGCCACACCACGCCTCGTTACGCCGCGTCGCGCTGCGCCACGGGAATGAGCCGAGCCGATGTCTAATTTTTGCCACGCACTACGGGTATACGAAAGGTCACTTGGGAGCTGAAAAGTTTTGCGGTAGTGGATACACATTTTCATGCCAAAAGATATAAGATAGTAATGATAGTACCACTTACTTGTGGCACTGCCATGTAAGTCATATTGGTGTAAAACGCATGAAGAAGCTCCCTGTTCATGGATCTTTGGACTCACTCGTTTTTGAAAAGTTTGAGACATGCGAACCATGTCTATTGGTGTATACGCATGAAGAAACTCCATGGAGATGGATCGTTTGGACTCACTTGAGATATGCAAATCATACCACATGGGCAAGATGACTAAAAAGCCTCGTTTTTCAGTAAAATGGAACAAGAAAGCAACTTGTTGGAAGTAATACATTTTGATGTGTGCAGTCCAATGAGTGCTGAGGCACGCAGTGGATATCGTTATGTTCTTACTTCACGGATGATTTGAGTAGATACTGAGTATGTTTACTTGATAAAACACAAGTCTGAATTATTGAACGGTTCAAGTATTTTCAGAGTGAAGTTGAAGATCATCGTGACAAGAGGATAAAATTTCTATGATATGATCATAGAGATGAGTATCTGAGTTACGAGCTTTGGCACGCAATTAAGATATTGTGGAAATTGTTTCACATTTAATACCGCCTAGAACACCATAGTGTGATGGTGTGTCCGAACATCATAGTTGCACCCTATTGGATATGGTGCATACCATGATGTCTCTTATTGAATTACCACCATCGTTCATGGGTTAGGCATTAGAGACAACCGCACTCACTTTAAATAGGGCACCACGTAATTCCGTTGAGATGACAACGTTTGAACTATGGTTTGGAGAAACCTAAGTTGTTGTTTCTTAAAAGTTTGGGGCTGCGACGCTTATGTGAAAAAGTTTCAGGTTGATAAGCTCGAACCCAAAGCGGATAAAATGCATCTTCATAGGACACCCAAAATAGTTGGGTATACCTCCTAATTCAGATCCGAAAGCAATAGGGATTGTTTCTTGAATCGGGTCCTTTCTCGAGGAAGAGTTTGTCTCGAAAAATTGAGTGGGAGGATGGTGGAGACTTGATATGGTTATTGAACTGTCACTACAACTAGTGTGTAGCAGGGCACAGGAAGTTGTTCCTGTGGCACCTACATCAATTGAAGAAGAAGCTTATGATAGTGATCATGAATCAAGTCACTACCGTACCTCGTAGGGTGACAAGGATGCGTATTGCTTCAGAGTGGTACAGTAATCCTGTCTTGAAGGTCATGTTGCTAGACAACAATGAACCTACGAGCTATGGAGAAGCAATGGTGGGCCCAAATTCTGATAAATGGTTAGAAGCCATGAAATCCGAGATAGGATCCATGTATCAGACCAAAGCATGGACTTTGGTGGACTTGCCCGATGATCAGCAAGCCATTGAGATAAATGGATCTTTAAGAAGACGGACATGGACTGTAATATCACCGTCTATGAAGCTCGACTTGTGGCGAAGAGTTTTTCACAAGTTCAAGGAGTTGGCTACAATGATATTTTCTCATCCGTAGCGATGCTTAAGTCCGTCGGAATCATGTTAGCATTAGCTGCATTTATGAAATCTGGCAGATGGATGTCAAAACGAGTTTCCTTACCAGTCTTCGTAAGGAAAGGTTGTATGTGATACAATCAGAAAGGTTTTGTCGATCCTAAGGATGCTAAAAGGTATGCTGGCTCCAGTGATCCTTCTAAGGACTAGAGTAAGCATCTCGGAGTTGGAATGTACACTTTGATGAGATGATCAAAGATTTTGGGTTTATACAAAGTTTATGAGAAACTTGTATTTCCAAAGAAGTGAGTGGGAGCACTATAGAATTTCTGATGAGTATATGTTGTTGACATATTGTTGATCAGAAATTATGTAGAATTTCGGGAGAGCATATAGGGTTATTTGAAAGATGTTTTCAATAGTAAACCCGGATTAAGCTACTTGAACAATGAGCATCGAGATCTATAAGGATAGATCAAAATGCTTAATAATACTTTCAAATAAGCAGGTACCTTGACATGATCTTGAAGGTGTTCAAGATGGATCAGTCAAAGAAGGAGTTCTTGCCTGAGTTGTAAGGTACGAAGTTAAGACTTAAAGCTCGACCATGACAGAAAAGAGAGAAAGGACGAAGGACATCCCCTATGCTTTAGACGTAGGCTCTACAGTATGCTATGCTAAGTACCGCACCTGATGTGTTCCTTGCCACATGTCTGGCAAGAGGGTACAAAGGTGATCAAGGAGTGGATCACCAAATAGCGGTCAAAATTATCCTTAGAGGAATAAGGATATGTTTCTCGATTATGGAGGTGATAAAGAGTTCGGCGTAAAGGATTACGACGATACAAGCTTTAACACTGATCCGAATGACTCTGAGTAGCAAACCGGATACGTATAGTGGAGCGACCATTTGGAATAGCTCCAAGTGGAGCGTGGAAGCAGCATTTACAATATGACCTAGAGATTTGCGAAGTACATACGGATCTGAATGTTGCAGACCCGTTGACTAAAACCTCTCTCACAAGCAAAACATGATCAAACCACAGAACTCATTGAGTCTTAATCATATGATGATGTGAACTAGTTTAATGACACTAGTAAACTCTTTGGATGTTGGTCACATGGCGATGTGACCTGTGAGTGTTAATCACATGTCCATGTGAACTAGATTATTGACTCTAGTGCAAGTGGGAGACTGTTGGAAATATGCCCTAGAGGCAATAATCAATTAGTTATTATTATATTTCCTTGTTCATGATAATCGTTTATTATCCATGCTATAGTTGTATTGATAGGAAACTCAGATACATGTGTGGGTACATAGACAACACCATGTCCCTAGTAAGTCTCTAGTTAACTAGCTCGTTGATCAATAGATGGTTACGGTTTCCTGACCATGGACATTGGATGTCGTTGATAACGGGATCACATCATTAGAAGAATGATGTGATGGACAAGACCCAATCCTAAGCCTAGCACAAAGATCGTAGTTCGTATGCTAAAGCTTTTCTAATGTCAAGTATCATTTCCTTAGACCATGAGATTGTGCAACTCCCGGATACCGTAGGAATGCTTTGGGTGTACCAAACGTCACAACATAACTGGGTGGCTATAAAGGTGCACTACAGGTATCTCCGAAAGTGTCTGTTGGGTTGGCACGAATCGAGACTGGGATTTGTCACTCCGTGTAAACGAAGAGGTATCTCTGGGCCCACTCGGTAGGACATCATCATAATGTGCACAATGTGACCAAGGGGTTGATCACGGGATGATGTGTTACGGAATGAGTAAAGAGACTTGCCGGTAACGAGATTGAACAAGGTATCCGTATACCGACAATTGAATCTCGGGCAAGTACAATACCGTTAGACAAAGGGAATTGTATACGAGATCGATTGAGTCCTTGACATCGTGGTTCATCCGATGAGATCATCGTGGAACATGTGGGAGCCAACATGGGTATCCAGATCCCGCTGTTGGTTATTGACCGGAGAACGTCTCGATCATGTCTACATGTCTCCCGAACCCGTAGGGTCTACACACTTAAGGTTCGATGACGCTAGGGTTATAAAGGAAGTTTGTATGTGGTTACCGAATGTTGTTCGGAGTCCCGGATGAGACCCCGGATGTCACGAGGAGTTCCGGAATGGTCCGGAGGTAAAGATTTATATATGGGAAGTCCTAATTTGGCCACCAGAAAATGTTCGGAATTTTTCGGTATTGTACCGGGAAGGTTCTAGAAGGTTCCGGAGTGGGGCCCACCTACATGGGGGACCCACATGAATGTGGGTAGTGGGGTCAAGGCCCCACACCCCAGGTCAAGGCGCACCAAGATCCCCCCTTATAAGGAATAAGATCATATCCCGAAGGGATAAGATCGAGATCCCTAAAAAAGGGGGATAACAATTGGTGGGGAAGGAAATGATGGGATTTCTTTCCACCCACCTTTGCCAACGCCCCAATGGACTTGGAGGGCAAGAAACCAACCCCCTCCACCCCTATATATAGTGGGGAGGCGCATGGGAGCTACACGCTTCCCCTGGCGCAGCCCTCCCCCTCTCCCAAGTACTCTTCCTCTCCCGCGGTGCTTGGCGAAGCCCTGCAGGATTGCCACGCTCCTCCATCACCACCACGCCGTCATGCTGCTGTTGGATGGAGTCTTCCCCAACCTCTCCCTCTCACCTTGCTGGATCAAGGCATGGGAGACGTCACCAGGCTGTACGTGTGTTGAACGCGGAGGTGCCGTCCGTTCGGCACTAGGATCTCCAGTGATTTGGATCACGACGAGTACGACTCCTTCAACCCCGTTCTCTTGAATGCTTCCGCTTAGCGATCTACAAGGGTATGTAGATGCACTCTCCTTCCCCTCGTTGCTAGTCTCTCCATAGATAGATCTTGGTGTTGCGTAGAAAATTTTGAATTTCTGCTACGTTCCCCAACAGGGGGCGCGGTCCCGCTTTCCTTCTCCCTATCCACCTCTTTCCCCTTTTCGATCCCCCTCTGCGTAAAAAGGAAAAATAGAGGGGAGGGACGAATCCTACTAGGAGTGGAGTCCTAGTAGGAATCCCTCCTCCATGGCGCACCCCTGGTGGCCGGCCTTCTCCCCTCCTCCTTTATATATGGGGGTGGGGGGCACCTCAAAGCACATCAGTTGTTTAGCCATGTGCAGTGCCCCCCTCCACCGTTTACTCCTCCGGTCATATCGTCATAGTGCTTAGGCGAAGTCCTACGCAGATCACTTCACCAACACCGTCATCATGCGGTCAATAGACTCATAGATTCCATCGACACTCAGCTGGATCAAGAGTTTGAGCGTTGTCATCGAGCTGAAGGTGTGCGGAACTCGGAGGTGCCATACGTTCGGTAGTTGATCGGTTGATTCGAGAAGATGTTCGACTACATCAGCCGCGTTAAGTTAACGCTTCTGCTTTCGGTTTACGAGGGTATGTGGACACACTCTCCCCTCACGTTGCTATGAATCTCCTAGATAGATCTTGCGTGAGCGTAGGAATTTTTTTGAAATTGCATGCTACGTTTCCAATTAGGAGGCCCAACACGAGTCTACAAGAATAAAGTTGCATAGTAGACATCAGCATGGTATCATCATTTCACCCTCATAGCATGTGATAAAAACTTGAGAGGGTTACGACAAAAACTGGATGCACTTCGTGTACAAAATGGACAATCTCTTTTGAAGTATCAGGGTTTCGAATGAAAACTCATCAATTACAAAGGGATTTTATTTCTTGACATGTAACTGCAGTGATATTCTAGATCAAAGGCATCATCATAATAGTTGTGGAGAGAAAGTCTTCACTTTTTCTTCGCTTGTGTCCTTTCCTTATTGCGCCGTAACCATGGATAATCTTCATCATTTAACAGGGTGCTTGGGTCAGACTTGAGTTTGAAGGGAGCAATTTCATGAAACTTTTCATAATCTTCAGAAATGTCTGTCTTGCCCTCCACTCCCACGATGTCTCTTTTCCCTGAAAGAATTATGTGGCGCTTTGGATCATCGTATGATGTATTCACTTCCTTATTATTTCTTTTTCTTGGTTTGGTAGACATGTCCTTCACATAGAAAACCTTTGCCACATCATTGGCTAGGACGAATGGTTCGTCTGTGTACCCTAGATTGTTCATATCCACTGTTGTCGTTCCGTACTGTGGGTCTACCGGTACCCCGCTTCCTGACAGATTGACCCATTTTCACTGAAACAAAGGGACCATAAAATCATGTCCATAGTCAAGTTCCTATATGTACACTATGTAACCATAATATGTGCCCTTTCCCCTCTTGGTTGTTGCATTAAAGCGGACACCACTATTTTGGTTGGTACTCTTTTGATCTTGGGCGATCGTGTAAACTGTATTCCCATTTATCTCGTACCCTTTGTAAGTTAATACAGTCAAAGATGGTCCCCTGGCCAATGAGTACAACTCGTCAGAAACAGTGGTGTCACCCATGAGATGTGTTTGCCACCAACTGCCGAAAGTCCTGATGTGTTCACATGTAATGCAATCGTCACACTGCTCCAGGTGTTTTGAGCGCAAAATATTCTTGTGTTCATTGACATACGGGGTCACCAAGGTAGAATTCTGTATAACTATGTAGCTTGCTTGAGACCAAGAATGCCCGTCCCTACATATTATTGAGTCCTCTCCCAGCGTGCCTTTTCCAATCAGTCTCCCCTCAAACCGCAGTTGAGTGAGACCAATCTTCTTAAGGTCAGGAATGAAGTCAACACAAAACCCAATGACCTCCTGTATTTGACGGCCCATGGAGATGCTTCCTTCTGGCCAAGCATGGTTATGAACATATTTCTTTAAGACTCCCATGAACCTCTCAAAGGGGAACATATTGTGTAGAAATACAGGGCCCAAAATGACAATCTCGTCAACTAGATGAAAGGACGTGCGTCCTGATATTGAAGAAGGATGGTGGGAACACCAGCTCAAAACTGACAAGAAATTGTGTCAAATCACTCCTTAACCTTGGTAGGATTTCTGGATCAATCACCTTCTGAGAGATTGCATTGAGGAAATGCACATAGCTTCACAATGGCTAATTGAACATTTTCTGGTAGAAGCCCTCTCAATGCAGCCGAAAGAAGTTGCGCCATAATCACGTGGCAGTCATGAGACATTAGGTTTCGGAAATTTTTCTCTGCCATATTTATTATTCCCTTTATATTTGATGAGAAGCCAGACGGGACCTCCATACTGAGCATGCATTCAAAGAAGGTCTCCTTCTCTTCTTTCGTAAGAGCGTAGCTGGAAGGACCTTCATACTGCTTTGGAGGCATGCCGACTTTTTTGTACACACGTTGGTGGTCCTCCCGTGCCTCCCGTGTGTCTTTTATCTTCCCATACACGCCCAAGAAGCCTAGCAGGTGTAGGAGATCTGCCCTAGAGGCAATGATAAATACTAATACTGCTATGGTTCTCGAGTCTGCGATAACACGAGGCTCGGAGGAAGACTCATATGCAAGTGTGGAATAATAAACGGTAAGAAGTATTCCTAGTCTGGCCTCTAAGACTAGCTCAAGTGTTGCATGATGATTCTGTTTTCCTGGTCATGGGCATGTCTATGCCAGCAACTTTGAGGGCGAAATGTTAAGAGAACATTTGTATTGAATCGACCCGGATTGATGTTATACTATGAGATTCATTCGTCACAAGTTTATGGTTGATAACACAGAGATGGTTAATGTTTGCATAATTCCTTAGACCATGAGAGTATCGAGTTTCTTCATACTTGCTTCATGAACTTTGGGGTTTGTCAAACGTCATCCGTAAATGGGTGGCTATTACGACGGCTTACGGGTTCATGGAAAAGTGTGTCAAGTAACTTGATAGCTCAAGATTGGGATTTGCTCCTCCAACGATGGAGAGATATTCTCGGGCCCTCTCGGTGTTACGGTATCCCTCATCGTCTGGCCAGACACAGGGTGATTTGATCACAGGGATGCTGGAACACGGAAACGAGAAAAGAGAACAAAACCAGTAACGAGGTAACTAGCATAGTGGAAAAGTTGTTGATCCACGGGGATGCAAGTAAATCTCACCTCGGGTCTTTGTAACATATCGCGAAGCAACAGGAATAGCACACGGCAACTGGAGGTTCACTCGAATATTCATTCGTGTGGGTATAGGGGTCAATATGGGTGTCCACGGCTCCGATGTTGATCATTGATCGGAAGGGGTTCCGGGTGATGTCTATACTTCATCGAACCTATAGGGTCACATGCTTAAGGGTCATCTATCTGCTGAATACTAGACAAAGAGTCTGAGAGAAAATCACCGGAAAAAGTTTCGGACACTGGAATGGTTTCGGACAGCGGAATCGTACCGCAGAGAGAGGTCATCGGATAAGTTTTGATGATACCGAAAAGTTGTTTCGGGATATACCATTAAGTCAAATTGGTTTCGGCACATGCCTGGTAATTCTTGGAGGGTGCCAGAATCATTCTGGAAGCTTTTTGGATTTTTCTGAGATAAAAACCGGAAATGTTCCGGAGCTGCCGGAGCCACTTCAGATGCGTTTCGCAGATGAAAATCACTAAAATGGAAATGTTCCAGAACGCATTGAAAATTATAATGGTGGGTACTGGAAATGTTCTAAGCCCACATAAATATTTTCAGTTCAAACAGACACTGAAAAATGTTGTCGTGAATAGTGAAAGTGCTTTTTGGGATATTTTATGGACAACCACCTTTTGGGGCTTTACTCAAAAGATCTAGGGATGACATGGATGGATTGGGAGGCCCTCATTGGCCCCCCCAATGGGTGTGGCGGGCCACACTTGGGGCTCCATCTTGGAGCCCCTCTTGTTCCTTGGTTTCACTCTTATGCCCTTGAGGAAGGACTTCATTCATGTGCATTTTGGGTTTTTGTGTTAAACTACCCTACCCCTTGGGATTTCCTATAAACAGAGGTGGAGGGGCAGCCCTCCACACTCACTCTTTATCACATACAAGTGCCATGCATGATCTGGCTTCTCTCTCTCTCCCCCCCAGTGAAATAGTTTCATAGAGCTGAAAGGTTGTCTAGGTTTCGGCAGGAACTAGTTCTAGACGGCGAAGCCCTGCCGGATAGATGACACCATATGTGTGAAACTCTGTAGAGAGATCATAGTTTCGGTCTTAGTTCGTGAGTGCCTCCCGAAGGGCTGTCCGTGTGACCGTCCGAGTTTCGAAGGTACTCCCGAAGGGCTGTCCGAGTAACCGTTCGAGTTTCGAAGGTCCTCCCGAAGGGCTATCCGCGACACCGTCCGGGGGGCTGTTCGACCGTCTACCGGAGGGCTGTCTGAGGAGCAGATGAGGGTATACATCCTCGCGGTTGGGAGTTTGTAAATCCTAGCTGCGGGGATCTACACCACCGTTCGTCATCGACTCTACTTCCAGCTACGCTACGAGTCGGTAACGAAAAAGATAAACCATGTATGCAGTCTCCATAGGGGTCCTGGGCTGGTGCGTAGGTTGGAATTTTTTTGTTTTCTACTGCATTACCTTACAGCAGGTCATGCAAAGATTCTTCATCACATGCATCATGTTGATTGCAGAGCGGACCTCTAGGTCTTTCCAATAGGGTAGGACCGAAAATATAGATTTCTTCTTCCACATGTGTGTGCGTCCCTCAGCGTCATTCGGAACAGATAGTCGGTAGGGACCCTTTTCAAAGATTACTTATAAATCATTGACCATAGCAAGTATGTGATCACTAGTATGGACGGCGGGCTTCTTCCGGTGATCTGCCCCGCCTTTGAAATGCTTGCCTTTCTTTCGATATTGATGGTTGGTCGGAAGAAATTGACGATGTCCTAAGTACACATTCTTCCTCTATTTGTCCAAATATATACTTTCATTGTCATCTAAACAGTGCACGCATCCGTGGTATCCCTTCTTTGTCTGTCCTGAAAGGTTACGAAGAGCAGGCCAATCATTGATGGTTACAAACAGCAACGCATGTAGGTCAAATTCCTGCTGTTTGTGCTCATCCCACACACATACACCTTTTCCATTCCACACATGTAAAAGTTCTTCAACTAATGGCCTTAGGTACACATACATGTCGTTGCCGGGTTTTTTAGGGCCTTGGATGAGCACTGGCATCATAATAAACTTCCGCTTCATGCACAACCAGGGAGCAAGGTTATAAATACATAGAGTCATGGGCCAGGTGCTATGATTGCTGCTCTGCTCCCCAAAAGGATTAATGCCATCCACACTTAAACCAAACCATACGTTCCTTGCGTCACCTGCAAAATCCCACCACATTCTCTCGATTTTCTCCACTACGACCCGTCGGCGGGTGCTCCCAATTTCCGGTCTTTCTTACGGTCCTCTTTGTGCCATCGCATCAACTTGGCATGCTCTTTGTTTCTGAACAGACGTTTCAACCGTGGTATTATAGGAGCATACCACATCACCTTGGCAGTAACCGTATTCCTGGGGCGCTCGCCGTCAACATCACCAGGGTCATCTCGTCTGATCTTATACCGCAATGCACCGCATACCAGGCATGCGTTCAAATCCTCGTATGCACCGCAGTAGAGGATGCGGCCATTAGGGCATGCATGTATCTTCTACACCTCCAATCCGGGCATAGAGGCTTCTTTGTTCCGTACGTACTGTTGGGCAATTAGTTATCCTTTGGAAGATTCTTCTTCAATATTTTCAATAGCTTCTCAAATCCGTTCTTAGATGCACCATTGTCTGCCATCCATTGTAGCAATTCCAGTGTGGTACCAAGCTTTGTGTTGCCATCTTCCCAATTTGGATACAACCCTTTTTGTGATCCTCTAACATGCGACCGAACTTCAACTTCTCCCTTTCACTTTGGCATTGTCTATTTTCATCAACAATGACCCAACGAAGATCATCATAGGGCACATCGTCTAGTTCCTCTTGATCTTTAGCTTCCTCCATTGCAGCATCACCGTATTCAGGGGGCGGATAGTTGTCATCGTCCTCTTCTTCTTTGTTGTCTTCCATCATAACCCCTCTTTCTCCGTGCTTCGTCCAAAAATTATAGTGTGGCATGAAACCTTCTAAAGCAGGTAGATGTGAAGGGTATTCTCACAGATAGGGCATGGACAACACATAAAACCATTCTGCTTCTTTGCCTCAGCTACTTCGAGAAAATTATGCATGCCCTTAATGTACTCGGAGGTGCGTCTGTCACCGTACATCCATTATTGGTTCATCTACGTGCATTATATATAATTAGTGTGTCAAAAACCATTATAGAACATCATGAATAGAGAAGTGACCAAATTAATAGAAGTTCATCATCACATTTAAACCAAAGTATAATAGTGATCAAATGTTATTACTGAAAAAATAAATACATAAAGTTCATACATAGTTCTCATTGAACAACATATAGCTCTCTAGATCATCTAATTAAACCATACATTGAAACTATGTAAAACATTTCAATGCAACAACAAATGCGATCATAATCGCAACTAAGGTAACAATTGATCAAATGGCATGATGATACCAAGCCACAAAATGAATGGCATATTTTCTGATCTTTCTAATCTTCAAGCGCATTGCATCCATCTTGATATTGTGATCATCGACGACATCCGCAACATGCAACTCCAATATCATATTCTCCTCCTCAATTCTTTTCAATTTTTTCTTCAAGTAATTGTTATATTTTTCAACTAAATTTAACCTCTCGACAATAGGATCGGTTGGAATTTACGGTTCACATACCTCCTAGATAAAAACATCTATGTCACGTTGGTCGGCATAATTGTCATTAGCACTACATAAAACAAATAGTTATAAAAGATAATATATACCACATCCAAATCATAGACAGGACGAGGACCGACGGAGGCGGATACCAAAACCATCGCACTATATAATAACAAACAATAATAAAAGTAAGAAAATTATACAAGTATCTATCTAAATCATACAAGTAAGAATTTTTTTCTTTTGGAAAGAAGATAAGACCAAGAGGCTCACCACAGTGGTGCTGGCGACGAGATCTGCGTAGGCGATCGATGACGGTGAGGACGGGGACGGGACAGGAAAGACCGCCAAACCTAGACAAATTTTGAGGAAAATGGAGCTTGGACAAGGAGCTTCGAGAGAAGAAACCTTAAGTGTGGTTCGGGCATTTCATCAAACACCTCATGTGCATATTAGGTGATATAAAGCACCACAAACCTCTCCAACGGCCGGCCAAGAAAAACAGAGCACTGGCTCTGTTCCCGGGCAGGGGTGGGGGTATATATAGGCCTCTCTTTAGTCCCGGTTTGTGGCTAAAACCGGGACTAAGGGACAACCTTTGACCCCGATTCAAGGCACCAACCGGGACTAATGGTGGTGGGCCAGGAGCGAGGCCCATTGGTCCTGGTTCGTGTTTGGAACCGGGACCAAAGGGGTCAGATGAACAGGGACCAATGGCCCCCGAGGCCCGACCGGCGCCCTGGCCTCACAAACCGAGACTGATGCACCCTTTGGTCCCGGTTCTTAGTGAACCGGGATTAATGCCCTTACCCAGGCCTCAACCACACCCTTTCGATTCATCGAGAAGGCACTTATCCGCAAATTCGTACCTCGGATTTGTTGGCCCTGATGTCCCTTGCAACACATGCTCCCCATTTCCTCCAAGACACACCCCCTCGTCTCTTTCCGCTGGCAGATTTAAGAAGTTTAAACATTAGTGGTTGGGAGCTGCAACAATGCATGGGAAAGGAGAATCAGGAGCACAAACACAAACAAGAGCAGCATGAGCTTGAACCGTGGAAGTAGGAGAGGCAAGAATTATCTAGTGCTTGACTTGCCATCATTGTCGGCGGAGTGGATGACATCGCCCCTTTCGGTGTTGGCTATTATCGATTTTGAAGTAGCTGCCGCCATGGTACTCACGAGAAGATGCCGCCGTCGTCGCTCGTATCTCAGGTTAGAACTGGGAAGGGGTACTGTGAACTAGGGCATCGTTTTCTCGTTTCTTAGGTCTGAGACCAAGAATGAGAGGGATCTGGGTATGATGTGTGCTCTTCCAAGGGGAAGGATCCCATATGCGACAACATGGATGGAACCCATGTTGTGTTTGCTATTGGCTCTTCCAAGGGGAGAAAGAGCTCATGATCATCTCAGATGCCGAGGAGCAGGTCATTTTAGCTAATTTTCTCAATTTTGCTAAGCAACTTGGACCTTGTACTAGTAGCCGATGTCACGCAATGTTTAACTATGCCTTGTTTATTTCAATTATGCAAGGTGCTGTTCAATTATGCCATGTGATGTTTAAGTAAGAACTTTGTGGTTGTTGTTAAGCTTGTTGTAATTAACACACCTTTTCCATTGTTATCTATATTGCTTTACTAGTCTGTTAAATCTTCATAGTCAAGCTATCATTGATAGTGTTGTAATTTTAGTTTTATTTCAATTATGTTCATATATAGTGAAAAGAGCGGGAGGCGTTATTCACCGTACATGTTAGCTTCATCCAGTATAATAGTGCAATTGCAATTTACTTTCTATATTTACTTCTTGCATGTAGGTACAAATGTCAAGTGTAGAGATCGCCGCTTTAGCCCTTTCTATGTATGGGGCCATAAGAGATGGGTGATGCCAATTACTTTTTGTCCTAGGCAACGGTGAACTTTAGGATTGTAAGAACTATGCAACCTTCTATTTCTACCCACAATGAGTTATTAGACAACAATATCTTAATTTTTGTTTTCAGCGTTTTCCAAAGAATTTTACTCAAGATTATCTCACAAATTACATGGGCCGTGCTGATTCAACAAAATTTGAAGTATTTCACAGGCTAGAATGATGAGCTAGATGTATTCCTGAAGATGGGGAAGGATGGGTGTGCGGTCATCACATGAGTATGGACTAAAATTGTGCATGCGTTCCGCGTGGAGGAAGGCATAATATGGGCATTCATCTTCTCCACCTCCACCTACGAACAAGTAGAATGCCTTTTGCCTCTCTCTTTACCGTCTTTAATGTTGTTGTGTTTGTTATTTTAATCTAGTGTTTCCATAATAGTTGAACATATGCTACTGTGATTTGAATTAGGCAATGGTCGGCAGACCTATGCAAATTGGTATTATGATGCATATGCCTACTTTTGAACTCTCAGGAATTTTCATTTGCATGGAGTAAATTATGGGGAAAACCAGTTGTACATGACATTACATTGCACATGGTTTCACATAGGAAAACATGTGATGAGCACAAAGCAGATAGATTTCATTGATGCAAAACGTTTGCGATGAACCAAAATAATACACATGTTTTAGTCGATAAAAATGTGTGCCATGAACCAAAACGTCCTTACTACACACATGTTTTATTACCGGAAATGTGTGTGATGATAGACGCGTCGGAAACCCTGCTCTAAGGACGAACATGTGTGTTGGGAAACCCTTATCTCACAAACATAGCCAAAGGAAAATTGGTGCGACGGGAATAGCACCACACACATTTTTCAATAATTCACGACAAACGGCTGATAGGCCACTTATCCCACACGTTGTCTTTTCATGAATCGTCTTTATGTTTTGAGCATTGCAAAATTTTGCACCACGGAATTGCTTGTACGATAGGACTCTCATCCCACATGATCACAACAGAGGAACGTCTGGGGCATTGTACATATCGCAAACGCGTATGTCAGGAATAATGTGTGAGATAGGTTTGGGCATCACATGTGCTTTGTTTTACTAAAATGTTTGCATCCTCGTATGCACATAGTTATGCGGTAGCGTGTTCGATGAAGCCCCCACTCACCTCCCCTCGCACACCTTAACAAAGCACCTGTTGATGGACTTTTTTTTTCTTGAAAAGGAGGATAAACCCCCTGCCTCTGCATCAATCTATGCATGCAACCATCTTTATTGATTATACCACAAAGGTATGACAAGAACATACATTAATCCACCCGAAGCCACCACTCACACCTACAAACTCGATAATATGTAGTGATCTCACTCTCCATATCTAAAATCGGTGTCGTCGCCGATCCATCCACATAACGTATCGGGACCAACAACCGGTGCAGCCTACCTAAAGTGCACACCACATGCATACGTTTTAGAAGCCGTCATCATCATCGGACCACTTACCCATCTTCAGAAGAGAGATCCACATCATCCTTGCCAATCCGCACATTCGCCAACTCCACCGTCCTGCGCTCGTCCGTCTAGACGCGAAGACTCTAGAAGATCCGGCATGCGTAGCACCTGCTAACCAGGCATGACTCAGCGTAGCACCTGTCGGCCAGACATGACATGATAGCTCCACCGAAGCTCTGTGCAAGATGAAGCCGCTCCATCTCCTGCCTCTGTCTTCCAGTGCTACTCCACAAACGATACTCCCAAAAGAGAAACGACACCGTAGTACCGTCATCGTCCAACCTGGAAGACCAGATCCTAGGGTTTCCCCCGAAGCAGCATGAGTGGGCCTACAACAGTTACACGACGATGCCTTCACCAAGGTAACAACGCAAAACACTGCCATCGCCCACCAATGGCTCGGTTTTCACCGGCAACTATGTCTGCCCGGCTTGTAGCCGGGACTAGATGACGGTTCTCGAGATCCGACCACCCAGCCACAGGCCAGCCATCTCTGAAGGAAGAGATGACCACCACTGCCGGCTGCACCGGTCAGAATAGATCTAACCGGAGGTGCCGTCGACGCGACCACCAGGCCCTCCACATCGTCGCCGCTGATCCAAAGACAGATGGCGCACTGCCGCCACCGCCGACTGCAGCGCCGCCGCTGCCTCAACAGGGCAGGCCGCCGTGCCTGCACCCCGCGCCGCCTCCGACGCAGCCGCATCCCAGCCATCGCCGTCGCCAACACGGCCACCACAGCCACCATTAGGATGCTGGCCGGCCGCCGCACCACCGTAGTCCAGATCCGGGCCGTCATGAACCGTATTGGCACCGCCGCAGTCCAGATCGGGGTCACACCCTTGAGCCAGGGCGCCCCGCGTCACCCTATGAACTGCGAGAGGGAGGAGTGCCTCCGCCGCCGCCGTCGCACGCATAGGCTATGCCTGGCACCGACCACCGGCGGCGGCGGAGAGGAGGCAGAGGAAGGAGTGGTGACCCGACGGCTACGGTTGGACACCCTCAGTCGCCCGCTCGCGGGGCGACAGAGGGGAGGGGAGGAGAGAGATGAGATCTGGATCACCGTGGCCTCACATATGGTGGTTCTCAGAATTTCACTTCCCGGCCTGTCCAACTAGGGATGCATACAACAATTTTAGTATGAGTACCAAGATAAACATGGTTCTCAGAATTTTTTAATGAGTATCAAGATATTTCTTGATGTGTGGTTTCACCACACATCAAACTTGTTCCTAAGTAAACTTTGGTCGTTAGGCTGCACAACCACATACCCAACCATTGAGCCAAGGCTCTCTTGATGTGTGTGATGGACTTAACTACACTGAAATCCTTTTTCCCAATGACATCTAGCTATTCTTCTTTTCTTTGGTTCATAAATAGTTGATTCCTCTCCTCTTCCATTTGTATCTTGCACACGCCGGTTTTCACAACATTTAATTGACTGATATGTGCTATCACACACGAGCAATGCTTGGATCAATCAATATACCTTTATCCTTTAATATTAAAAATATACACATATAGAGATCATATCATTGCATATGCTCCACTTCTTACAAATAGTATCGTTTAGCTGTCGATATAGTTTTTTGCTCAAGTAGATGACCCTTCATTTATATTAGGGTTAGGAAGAATAAAAAATAATTATTCCCGTCCCTTCTTTTTGCATCCATACTTCACCACAGCTGGAACGTGGACGCTCAAGAGATACGAGTACCAGTCCATGGATTTGGGATCAAAATTAAAAATGTTACCATCTTTGCCGACCATATTTACTTCCATCCTCAACTTTGTTAAGTTCGTGTCATCAAAGCTTCACAAAAGAACATAAATAAAACTGGATCAACATATATAAAATACAAGTAAAAATTTGCATCGCAAGTGTAATGTTACATGACAAAGCCCAGTTAATGTGAAAGAAATAGAGATATCAACATTTGTTTTGACATAAAACTGCTGGGGCCAGAAATCCCGTCAGCAAACTTAATAAAGTACCCCGTCCGTCAAAAAATAAGTGTCACTGATTTTGTACAAATCAGCGACACTTACTTTGGAACGGAGGGAGTAATTAACAAATAAATATATGCGGGAAATACACCTCATAACACTCTAGGTCGTCCAATCCGTAATAAAGACCCTATCTACTAGTATACCGACCTAACTCACGTGTATAAAGTCTAACAGTAACATATAAAGTAGACAAAGTAGCTAGTGACCAAATAGGGTTATAAGTTACACGTACATGGATCAATATTCGTAAAGTAATCAATGGTTAGTGAAAGGTACTGAAAAAACTACTATTGCTGACCATGTCGGTGCCTAAAATGTTAATTTAAAATGGAACACACGCAGAAAATGAATCTGACCATCCTTTGAAGAAGGCATATGGTGCGTACAGCTTGACCAAGAGCATTAAGAAAGTGTATCTTCGATTGTGCTTGTTGTAATATTGTGAAAACAACCCGCAGAATAATAGGCTCACCGCATGTAACATCTATTCAGTAAAAATAAAAGATATGACAAAAGTATGTGAGTCACTATACCGTATATGAACACTACATTGGCATGCATGTATGAATTATAGAACATATGACTATGTACCTCAAGCGGTAGCTTATACACCAGGATCAGATATGCACGGAAGTAAGCGAATCTCTTGAACAAATATGGTCTTCTATTTTGAAGGGGTTTCCCATTCTCTAGTACACGAGGATGGATTGAGAAATAATCCATACATGCGTCCTCAAAAATATATCCATTCAGTGGATTCCTGAGTGATGAGCAAACGTGGTAAATGGCTTGCGTTTTCTTATTCCAGTGAACAGCCATGGCTACCAGTGTTGCATTTACCACCATGTCAGCAGGGACCTATATATACAGACTATTAGTATCTATTAAGTTTAAGCACCAAATCAGATTAGTCAGAGAACTAAATGAACATGTATACACACCCCTAATTGCCAGAACATATCATTGTATTTTACTTACCGCCTCCATTACGTCTTTGCGATCACCTATGAAACATGGGAATGCTTGCTCATTGTATGCGACAATTATAGCATCAATTGTCCTGGACATAAAATGGTCGTAAAGTGATGATCCGAGACTAAGATAAATATATGTCATCTGTTATATTATTTCTGCAGCAGGACAAGTTTTTCAGCATACTTGTCAACCAGGTCACCCTGTATTTTTATTTCTTTTTTTCTATAGCTCCTGCCTTGCACCAACAAATAATCGGACACCGTTGAATATCGATTGCTATTAAGTATAGATTTTGAGAATACATACCTTGCCCCTTCTATCCACCCAGGAATTGGATCTTGATAAGTGCTGGTTACCATCGTGGGTCGAATAATTACAACAGGAAGGTCTCCCTTCTGCTGCCCAATTAGCATTTCCCCTATAGCCTTGGTCAATGTATATACGTTTGGCCATCCAAAATGGCAGGCCCTTCAGAAATTTAGGAATAAATTAGATACTGTCATACAGTCAATCCAGTTGTTTGTCGTACATCTTGTATTCTCTCAGCTTACAAATAAACTGTATTTCAGAAATTTTCTAATCAGATATTCCTTTGATTAGCATTCGATTATTATATCTTTTCATCGCCATTTTCAAAAAGAAACCATTCACCGAAATAATGAGAATTTGCAATCACAACAGATACAGATCCAGTAATTTGCCACTGGTCATGATCTACCAAACAAGAGGTCTAATGTCATTTTTTACGACAGACGGATTATTAATGACATGGATATATATACTTTGATTTTGATTAAATTTCTTTGTTTCTCCATGGATATATATACTTTCCCCATGAGGAAAACAAGATATATTCATGAAAATACATTCTGAAATGACTTTGACTACTGCCACATAAAAGATTATTTACATGGCCCATGTGAATATGTTATCAATAAATGGTTAGAAATACGACAAATTTATATTTTTTAAATCTGGTACGGGTCACGATCTAAAATTGTCCAAACCAAAGGTCTAAAGGTGACAAAACTAACTGAAAATATAGGAGAAAATTATGTTATCGTCTCTCCCTAGATATTCTCTTGAAATACAGGTCAATATTTTATATCTTATAATAAAGGGAGTAACATATTTAAATCACTCGGACCTCTTTAAGCCAAGTTCTTTCATTGTTGTCTTCAATTGGCCTGAGCTACCACTATTAGCTGCTGTGAGCTCAGCCTTGACCTGCTGAACCAGCTGCAGCTCAGCTTCGATGTCCAGGTGGTAAGGGCATCTCCAGCCGCGCCCCCAACAGGCCCTCCCCAGGCGATTTCGCCGCGCCGGTGCCGAAAAAAGGCCCCAGTCGGGCCCCCAGAAGCCCGTTTTTCGCCGGCTCGGGCCAAAACTGGTGCCGGCGGACCCAGGGCGAACCCGGCGCCCTGGGGGGCGCTTGGGGAGCCGGCGCAAGCGAAAAAGGCGCGTGGACCCGCACTGGAGGCGACCGAAGGACTTTTCCCGCCGTTTTACTGCCTTTTTTCTCACTTCTCTCCCGCTCGCTCGCCTTGCTCCCGCCATTCTCCCCCTTTCTCCCGCCAACCCCCTCGCAGCCCGCCGCCCATGCCGCCGAAGAAATACACCATGCCGCGCGCCGCGGCGACCGCGACGGGCGCCGCTACCCAACCGAAACAGAGGAAGCCGAGGGCGCCTCCAACGAAGCCGCCGGGCCTGTCGAACGCCGAGTGGAGGGTGGAAGTACAGCGCCGAGAAGCGGTCACCGCCGACAGGCGGAACCGGGGGATAGCCAAGAAGGCCCGCGACAACGAGGCGCGCGCGGCGGCGTCCTCCTCTTCTGCCGATGCTCCCGTCGTCGGCCACGCCCACCAGTACGCACTCTGGGGACAGCAAGGCACCGGATCTCCATGGGGTTCATCGTCGCCAGGCTACGCCGACGGCGACGCGCACGGCGGGTTCAACCCAAACGTGACCTTCCCTCATGGTCACCCCGCTACGCGCACGCCATCGCCGGCCTTCGCCGGTGTGTAGTACCCGCCATACAACTACTCGCCGCCCCCTGCCTACGCAACCACACCAACTCCACATCTCTACCGCGGGCCGCTGCCCTTCTCGCACCTCGGCGACGCCGACGACACGGGAGCCGACATGGACGACATCATCGCGACCGGATCGGCCGCGGCCGCCTCGTCTCCCGGTTTTGCCACCCAGGACGAGGTTGTCGACCTCAGCGGCGACATGGAGGCCGAGCTCGGCTACGTCTACGGCGACGATGCGCAAGAGCTCGAGGAGGAGGACGAGGAGGAGGAGGAGGAGCCGGCTCCTGTTCCGACGAAGGGGCGCCAGAAAAAGAAGCGGGCGGCGAGGTCGGGCGAGCCGCGCATCAAATGGACGTCCAAGGAGGAGGAATGCCTCGCCGAAGCGTGGAAAGTTGTCTGCCTCGACCCGACCACCGGCGTGAACCAGAGCTTGGAGACGTACTGGGACCGCATCAAGGCCGAGTTCGACGAGCGGAAGCTCGTCGACCCCTACTTCAAAGGCGTGTACATGCAGCGCGGTGCCAAGGCGATGGCGAACCATTGGGGGCGTATCCAGTTGGCGTGCAACAAATGGCACGGAATCGTCGAGGAGGTCGCGGCTCGCCCGGAGAGCGGCGCCAGCGTCGAAGACCAGGTACGCACGCCGTTCGCCCGCGCATCTTCGTCCCCTGTGCCCGCGGTTCGCCAACTGTTTGTTCCGTCCGCGCAGCTGCTGCGCATGTTCGCCATGTTCCGGGGTGACAACCAAGACGCCGACTTCAAGCACCTTCACGTCTATAAGCGCATTGACAAGTGCGAGAAATGGGCGGAAGTCCGACGTGCCCTCGACAAGGCCAAGGAGACGTACAAGCCGGACGCGCCGACTCCGGGCGCGTCGGAAGGGCGGCCGGACGGACACAAGTTGGCCAAGAAGGGGAAGAACGCCGACGCGGCGACCGCGCGAGTGCAGGAGTCCATCGAGCACTGCCTCGCCGACGTCCAGGCCCGGGCCGTCCTACGCGAACAGAAGACCGAGGCGCGGTGGTCGGCGCTAATGAAGAACAACGCCATCAAGCTAGACCTGCTCCGAACGAACGTCACCGCGAAGAAGAGGAACACCGACATGGCTTTTCTGATGGGTGCGGCGGACTTGCTTCAGAGCAACGACGAGAAGCTCAATGCTTGGTACCTGGTCCAGCGCGGCCTCATCCTGAACGAGCTGCCGATGGCAACGCCCACGATGCCGACGACGCCCACAGCCGCACGGACGCCGAGCGAAGACTCTACGTCGCCGCCCAGCAGTGTCGAAGCCGCGCCGGCGCAGCCCAACACCGAAGCAGCTCCGACACCGCCGAGCTCGCGCACGCCGACACCGCCAACACCTGGGACCTACCCCGCCGAGTGATGAATGAACACGCCGAGGGCGGCGGCGCTCTATTTTTTTGTAACGACAGACTATACCCGATCGTCGGACTTGCGGCGTCTTGAGAGCGGGAACGGCCGAGTTTGAATTAACCGCGTCCTGTACCAGCTACAAAAGCTAATATACAGACAAAAAAAGACATGGCTATTACAGTTTCTTTTTTCGAGAGCATGCAGGAGGCTGCATGTACATGTCGACATGGTTATTATAGATGATTAAGCATTAAGCATATATTCCCTCCATTCCTAAATACAAGTCTTTTTAGAGATTCCACTATAAACTACATACGGAGCAAAATGAGTGAACCTACACTGTAAAATATGTCTATATACATCCGTATGTAGTTTGTGGTGAAATCTCTATGAAGACTTATATTTAGGAACGGAGGGAGTATATTCTAATCATATTGTACAGTTAGTCTCCATTACTGATGAATTAATCATCACATATATGGGAGCAGCGATTTATATGCTACACAAAAAAGAAATTTTCGGAACAGTGAAAAACATATTAAAAGATTCCAAAAATGCCAAAAAGAATCATGGATATCTATAGATGTGCTTACAAATATGCAAAATCTTATCAAGAACTACATTAAATTATATACTACAGAAAAAAAGAATTTTTTGTGCATCCATAAAACAAATATTAACTCAACTTTTTATCCACATGTTTACGTCTTGTGTAGGCCAAAACTGCAAATATATGGTAATGGAAATTTACACATAAATACAACATATCTCTATGTACATGTACAGAAAAATCCAGAAATTGTTAAGGTTTTCAAATTCCGTCATAGCTTTTTCTTAAATAAAGAGCTCTATGTAGCCCACGGTGTTCAATTTCGACTTTTCACAGACAATAGGATTTTGGACAAGTGGGTATATATGTACAAATACCAACATACCAGTGGAAACATGAAGCAACATTTTCAGATTACGACACTTCTTTGCCAATTCGCATCCATATTTGGCACCTAAAACATTAGATGCTAGACCAACATCATACCTGTACATGCCATAAAGTTCAATTAGCACGCAATAAAATCTAAGAAACATGCAAAATAATCAGTAAAAATAAATCACAACATTAGGTACCTTGTAGTGCGTTTTAAAATCAAGAATTTTTATGTGGTTTTTCTACAAGGGAGTGATTCTAACAAAGGGCAATTTGACGAAATGTAGGTGGGAGGAGCGTAAACGGTGTTGTTTTTGTGGTCACGAGGAAACGATTCAATATTTATTTCTCACACGCACACTAGCGAAATTATTATGGTGAACAATACATGTGTTCTTTAACGTAACTCCACCTAATAGTATCTCCAATCTGCATGGTAAATGATTAGGTAGAGGTGATCCTAATATAGCGGCATGAATTCACATGGGAGTTTGTGCATTACTTTGGTCTATTTGTAACTGTCGGAGTGATTGTGTGTTTAACAGATAAATATCACAATTTTTTGCAGGTTATCTACTTGGCATCTGGATGGATCCCTGTGTGGTCATTACTATTACCGTGTCGGAGTGAGGGAGCTTATGACCTCTGGGTGCATCCGATGGGAGATGATAGTACGGTTTACCTATAACCAGTTTGGATGATGGTTCAATAATATTATAGGTGTTTAGTAATGGTGTTCTAATTTTACTGGTTGTGCCTATTTGTTTACTTTCTTGAACTTGTTTAGCTACTTGAGATGCTATTCGTACTTTGCTACACTGTTCTTTTAAAGAAATGGCTATATGTATCGCTTGATGCAGAGGCCGGGGTAATCCTCTTTTCTGAAAAAAAAAAGATTCATTGTGATGCAATTAACCTACCATACAAATTCAAGTCCTGGACATGACGTGCTCACACATTCATGTATTTTATTCAGTCTTTTTGGCACTATTCTACAGGTGGTATGGTGTGCCAGTTAACTACAAGGTGTCTATGACGACTTTCTCAATCTCAATATCTATCAGCTCATTTTCTTGAAGATGCTCATAGGATATGATGTGGTGTGCGTGTTGTGTATTATGTTTCAAGAAAAAGACAAATCAGTAAAAAGAAATATGGAATGGTACAACTGACATGGGACACCCCCAACCAGTACCTTTCATAGAAGCTAGTTGTTGCTGCCCCATTGATGATAACATCGACCTCCTCACAGAGGGCATCAAGTCTGGAGCTGTCAAGCCCAAAGTTTTGAACCCCGACGTCTCCGTCAAGAGGAACTATCTTCTCATCGATGAGCT
Organism: Triticum timopheevii; assembly: GCA_963921465.1. Lineage (NCBI taxonomy): Eukaryota > Viridiplantae > Streptophyta > Magnoliopsida > Poales > Poaceae > Triticum > Triticum timopheevii. Next base: position 664,056,774 of record OY997266.1, read on the forward strand.
TCAGGAAACTGGTGAGCCCATGCTTTTCTCGCAGGGTATTGAACAGATCATTCCCCAGAACCTGTGCGCGGAAAAGTAACTAAGACCGACTAAATGAACATGCAGTGTAATGAGTTGCGCTGTTCAGATACAGCACGCATAGCATGATGGCAGCTGCAGCAACTGGAAGCAACAATTGCACGATTTTATGCTTGTGTATATCACATGATGTAGAGTCCGTGTTACCCTCCTTGAGAAAAAATGCACGAATTTGGTTTGTTACCTTGGTTAGGATGCGCTGCTTGGCCGAGGCGGCATCCAGGGCGCGCACCAGCAGGTAGAGCTTCTTCACGTCCGGTTGTACCCTCAGTATCTTCTCCACCAGCACTATATACGTATATGTATTAGGTGATGTAAAAGATGTGTATGTGTGTGGTATTAGCGTACATTTTCCGAGGAAGCCAGTTGAGCCGGTGACGAGGATGGTCTTGTCCCGGAAGCACCCAACCACCGCGCCAGCATCCATCGATGAACTTGTAAAGATATACAAAGGTAGTAGGGTTTCTCCTCGAAGCTAGAAAAGTGGAGTCAAGCCGGCCCGGTCAGGATGGGGCTGTGCCTGCTTTGTGAGGTAGCTTATTAGCTAGACCATGAGCATGCACGGCTGCTACTCTTATAGTGGATCCAGAGCCTGCGTGAGTTAGGTCGCGCTGAAAGATTTTAATGACTCGCCTTACCGATATGGACGCGGCCTGGTGCGATTGGATAGCCCAAAATATCAGGGTTGAAGGGTCCACAGTGAATTTCGGAGGTGGGAGGGGGCACGAATGTTTCTAAATTTCCTACGTGAGAGCGACTCCAACGCTGTGCAGCAAATCACACGTAAATGTCCGGACTGCACTGTCCAGACAGATTAGGCCATCCAACACCATGCACCCAAAGTCAATGAACCGGTCCGGATGTCAGAAATCCCACAAACCGAAAGCAAAGCAGGGAGAGGTTTGTGGACGTCCGGACATTCGCCATGTAGGCCTCCGACACCCAGGACCCATACTAAACCCCCTACATCATTCTCTTTCAATCAGCTCTCCTTTCTCCACACGGCATACATGCATGTTAAGAGCGGACGTGACCAGTCACTGCCGCATGCCGGATGGGCGATGCGGCATTCGCGCAGTTGTGGAAGACGAGAAACATGCCCCGGCTCTACGCTCGCTCCACGTGCCACATTAGTGTTGGTTCCAAGCAAACGACATCGGGCAGCACGACCGGATGGGTTCCTCCCGCATTCACGGGACCTAATCGTCATTCCTCCCACCAAGCATTCACGCTGGCACGTCGAACGAGAAGTCAACTCCATCCGAATGCATCCAAGTCGTCGCTTCGCCTGCCCGGGTACCCGCTACTACTTTAGGACCGCTAGCCACGGCACAAACCGCACCACCACCTAGCCCCATCTTCCTCTATCCAAGCCACCCATGCAAGAGTCCTCCCCTTCTTCCTTCTTCAACCACCATAAGTAATGGCCGGGACATGCCGTGCGTGGTAGATTACCCTTTCACCACGACACCACAATGGAATTATGGTGGATTACCCGGCACACAGCCTGCATTATGGCACGAGAGCCTCCGAGCTATTCGAAAGAGGAGAACTCGATCGATGAGGATGCGGCAATGATCGAGGACGAGGAGACGCTCACGTTGGCTGCAAGATTCACCGTACGGTAGGTGGTGGCGCACTACACTGCCATCATGGTGGAGGTATAACCAATCTCTAAGTTTCAGATACTGCATGAGGAGGAACGGCAACCTACAACACCTCGAGCACCACCGGCCCGCGGAGGGGAAATCGCAGAGAATGTAGGCTTTGTCGATGAGCAACGGTGTTGTATGAGCATGCGCAGTGGGCGGACCATCTGCCGCAAGCGGTGGCAGCTCCGCACCAACGAGGCGGAGCGCGACTGCATGTTTGAGGAGATTGTGGAGAAAGCGGATGCGGAGATGGTGGTGGACAGGAACGCTGACAACATAGGCAACTCTGTGTCGTTCGCACCGGGCCGCAACGACTAAGAGGCTGGACCAACAGGTTCGACCGTCAACCTCACTTCCACCGGTGAAGTCCACGGCCAGGCGACAGACTCCGATGAGGTGTAGGATCTGGGACACAGACATGCCCACGTCCGGTGAAGTGTAGACTAGATCAGTTTAACTTTTGCTATGTAAAAAAAAAATCTTTAATATTAGTGAAAATAACGTGTTTGCTTTTATTTGGTACACCGGGTTGGATGGCCTGTTGTCCGGAAGTCCTCCATGGACACTTGTAGACGTGTCCACAGATATATCATTTTTTTTGAACATCAATACAGACACAAGCGCTCATATACACGTGCATACACTCACCCCTATGAACACACATATGCACACCCTACCCCCTATGAGCACCTCCAAAAGACTGAGCCGGCATATCATCTTGAGATTTACGAAGTCACCGTAGGTGCCTCGTTGTTGACAGGAACATCTCCTCCCACTGAATGTGCATCGCCGGAAATCCTGAAATAAATCCAGGAATAAATGCGAGCACTAGGATTTGAACCCTGATGGACTGGCGATACGCAGTCCCTCTAACCATCCAACCATAGGTTGGTTAGCCAGACATATCATTTCGGGTGTCCAATTTATGGCAAATCGCTTGAGTTGCCTAAGGTTCCTATTTGGTTGGGCCCTGAGCTCTCGTGGCGCTGTATGGAAATGAGTAGTGCATGACCAATTCTCCAGAACTAGTTGTCTCGGTCCTCCATGTTGCGTGGCTTTCCCGAGTTCACAAAATGTTGGGAAAAATCATTATTTCCCATCTTAGCTACCATCTTTTCGGTGACATGCGAACAGATCTCACTAGTGATCCCTGTTTTTGAGATCCTCAATGACCACAACCAGAAAGGGAATGTGACCACCATTCTTATTTGAGAAAAGTGTCTCCACTATAGCACTAACGATCCTAGACAGCAGAGAAAGCTTGATTGGAGCTAAGAACTATTTTTAAAGGATCCCTTCCACTCTTGTGTAGAAAGATATTTCTTTGTTCAGTCCAGTCTGATTTAAAATGTGTTGTCTACTATAATAGGGGCTGTTGTTACGGTCACTCCTTCTTATGCCGGGAGATGGCAGTTATCTATATTTAGAAATAATAAAGAATATGGGAATAGGCCCCGGTGTCTCTTTGTATTGGGGGGAAATTTCCTAGCTATCCATCTTCAATAATGATAGTAAAATGAACACTAGAAATAAAAAAAAATTACATCCAAATACGTAGACCACCTAGCAGCAATGAGTATAAGCATTGAAGCGAGCCGAAGGAGCGCCGCTGTCATCGCCCCTCCCTCGCTGAAGCCGGATAAATCTTATTGTGACAAACAGTCGGGAAGTCATCGTGCTAAAGTCCAATAGAAACAATGCGCCAGAACAGCAACCGCCACCTATGAAGAGTGTAGATCGGAAGGATCCAATCTGAAGACACAAGAACATAGAAGCAATGTAAATCCAAAGAGGAGCATTGAATTATAAAACTGAACATTGAAAATGCTTAGGGCGCGCGTTTACTATTCTACATTGTTTATTGCCGGCTTGAATTTGAGTCTCACCTTACGGGTGAGCATATGTAGACTGAAAACCATGTTATACATATGGTTTGATAGTCTACTTGCATGATAGCAACAATTTGCTCCCGTATTTGGTTGCCTGCTTGGGGCATCTCCATCCCAGACCTCCCAAACCAGACACCACATCCGTCAACGGACTGGTGGGGACCAATCCACGTACAGTTATACAGGGAAGGCCATCCAATCGTGTCCGGTTCCATTTCAAAACCAATTTCAACAAACCAGTCAAATTTCATCAAACACGACGGATTTCATTAAAATACAGACATAATTTACATAAAACAATTGATATTTCGACCGCTTAACTAAAATCTAGAAAAATAAAAACCCGAAGCAACAGGAACGGCTGTCATTTCATTGTGTTCCCCCCTCCCAGACATTTTTGCCTTATATGCAGCAGCAACAACAACATTCGGCACCCCAACACCAATGTCAGATGTCTCGCAGGCCCTTGAAATATATATAGATCCGGAGGCATGTGCTCATTGGTCGGAGGCAGTGAGTCCTCAACATAACACACCATGCATTGGTTCTCGGACAAGACAGTGTCCTAGCTAAAGTCTTGTGTTTTAATGTCCTACAAGTGTTAGCACTAGGACTACAGGTACACACCACACATGGACATTTAGAAAGACCACTACCCATGGAAAGTAAGCATAGTGCACATGGATCATGAAGTTTAACACATCACACTATGACTGGTCTTCAAGCTGAAAGCATACATGGAGTTCAACACACTACCACACCTACATATGGACCATACTTGCAAATTAACGTACTACCACAGTTCAAGAATTCATTTGATTAATCAGCTAATGGGCCAATTAATTGCTACTCGTTGGGTGGCCCACTCGAATAGCACCTATTGGTCGCATTAACTTCCTAGTTCGATTAAATGGCTTGTCAGACTGATTAATCGGTTGTTAGGTCAATTAATCGCTGTTGGCCCGTTAATTTGTGGGCAAACAAAGCCCAATTATTTGGCCCATAACCCCTCCTAGCCCCCTCCCGCTCCAAAATAGCTAGGGTTCGGGCCTCCTCCCAGACCGTCCTGCTTCTCTCATCCACTGCCGACCTAGATGGCGGTTGGAGGGGTCCTCGTCGGCATGCCGCTGCTTCCCCTCCTCCCTTGTGTGTCACTGCTTCCTCTCCTCTCTGTATGCGCCGCTACTCCCCCTTCTTCCTATGGATGCTTGTTGATGACTGATCCATTGAGAAAACAAAATGGTGTCATTTACTTCTTAATTGCAAGTAGATTTTCTTATAGCATTCAAGTTCTATTGAACAAATTCCTCCATACAGAAAATGCGCCTTTTGAGTTTTGAAATTCCACGGATTAATGGTCGGCTGATGAATCTAGTCAATAGGTTGAATCATCGATTAATCGCTACTCCCAAGCCGAGCGAGCACCTACCAGTTAATGATTTACACAACATTGCATACTACAAATTCTCTCATTCACAATCTAGTATCACATCTACCATATTATCCTGGAAATCAAAATGAAAACAACAAGAAAAATCATTAAATCCTATTAGCAGAACCTACCATGCTACCAATCCATCAACATCATTTCCTTATAGATCGAGAATTGCTACTTCTTGAGCTTGTATTGGTTTCTCCCTCGAGGAGGAAAGTGTGATGCAGCAAAGTAGAGATAAGTATTTCCCTTAGTTAGAGAACCAAGGTATCAATCCAGTAGGAGACAACGCACAAATCACCAAGACCTGCACAAACAATCAAACAACTTGCACCAACCACGATAAAGGGGTTGTCAATCCCTTTAGAGTTACTTGCAAAAGTGAGATCTGATAGAGATAGATAAAAAAAAGTAAAATATGTTTGGTATTTTTGGTTTATACATAAGAAAGTAAAAGGTTGCAAAATAGTAGATCGGAAACTTATATGATGGAAAATAGACCCGGGGGCCATAGGTTTCACTAGTGGCTTCTCTCAAGCTAGCGAATAATACGGTGGGGGAACAAATTACTGTCGAGCAATTGATAGAAAAGCGCAAAGTTATGACGATATCTAAGGCAATGATTATAAACTATAGGCATCACATCCATGTCAAGTAGACCAACTCCTGCCTGCATCTACTACTATTACTCCACACATCGACCGACTCCAGCCTGCATCTAGTGTATTAAGTTCATGAAGAACAGAGTAACGCATTAAGTAAGATGACATGATGTAGAGGAATCAACTCAAGCAATATGATGTAAACCCCATCTTTTTATCCTCGATGGCAACAATATAATACGTGCCTTGCTGCCCCTACTGTCACTGGGAAATGACATCGCAAGATTGAACCCAAAGCTAAGCACTTCTCCCATTGCAAGAAAAAGCAATCTAGTTGGCCAAACTAAACCAATAGTTCGAAGAGAATTACAAAGATATCAAATCATGCATATAAGAATTCAGAGAAGATTCAAATAATATTCATACATAAGCTGATCATAAATCCACAATTCATCGGATCTTGACAAACACACCGCAAAAGATGATTGTATAGGATAGATTTCCAAGAACATCGAGGAGAACATGGTATTGAGAAGCAAAGAGAGAGAAGAAGCCATCTAGCTACTAGCTATGGACCCGTAGGTCTGAGGTAAACTACTCACGCTTCATCGGAAGGGTAATAGAGTTGATGTAGAAGCCCTCCGTGATCGAATCTCCCTCCGGCAGGATGCCAGAAAAGGTCCCTAGATGGGATCTCACGGGTACAAAAGGTTGGGGCGCGGAAAAGTGTTTTCATGGATGCTTCTGGTGGTTTGGGTCCCACAAGGCAGGGTGTCTTCCGGTCCAAGAAAAGGTCACCTTCTCGTGGCTCTTCCGACTTGATCTCCAAGTCTCCTGGGTGTCTTCTGGTCCAAGAAAAATCATCGTGAAGGTTTCATTCTGTTTGGACTCCGTTTGGTATTCCTTTTCTGTGAAGCTCAAAAACAAGGAAAAAACAAAAAATGGCACTGGGCTCTATGTTAATAGGTTAGTCCCCAAAATAAATTAAAATAGCATATTAGTGCATATAAAACATTCAAAACAGATAATATAATAGCATGGAACTATAAAAAATTATAGATACGTTGGGGACATATCAAGCATCCCCAAGCTTAATTCCTGCTCGTCCTCGAGTAGGTACATAAATAAAAACAGAATTTTTGATGTGGAATGCTACCTAACATATTTATCCGTGTAATTTTTCTTTATTGTGGCATGAATGTTTAGATCCATAAGATAAAAAACAAAAGTTTAATATTGACATAAAAACAATAATACTTTAAGCATACTAACAAGGCAATTATGTCTTCTAAAAACAACATGGCCAAAGAAAGATATCCATACAAAATCATATAGTCTGGCTATGCTCCATCTTCATCACACAAAATATTCAAATCATGCACAACCCCGGTTTCAGCCAAGCAATTGTTTCATACTTTAGTATTCTCAAACTTTTCCAACTTTCACACAATACATGAGCGTGAGCCATGGACATAGCACTATAGGTGGAATAGAATATGGTGGCTGTGGAGAAGACAAAAAGAGGGAGATAGTCTCATATCAACTAGGCGTATCAATGGGCAATGGAGATGCCCATCAATAGATATCAATGTGAGTGAGTAGGGATTGCCATGCAACGGATGCACTAGAGCTATAAGTTTATGAAAGCTCAAAAAGAAAAACTAAGTGGGTGTGCATCCAACTTGCCTCCTCATGAAGACCTTGGGCGTTTTGGGGAAGCCCATCGTTGGAATATACAAGCCAAGTTCTATAATGAAAAATACCCACTAGTATATGAAAGTGACAAAATAGGAGACTCTCTATCATGAAGACCATGGTGCTTTGTGAAGCACAAGTGTGGAAAAAGGATAGTAACATTGCCCCTTCTCTCTTTTTCTCTAATCATTTTTTCTCTTTTTTTTTGTTTGGCTTCTTTGGCCTCCTCTTTTTATTTTATTTCCTCACGTGGGACAATGCTCTAATAATAATAATCATCACACTTCTATTTACTTACAGCTCAAAAAAATTACAACTCGATACTTAGAACAAAAATATGACTCTATATGAATGCCTCCGATGGTGTACCGGGATGTGCAATGACTCAAGAATTATGAAAGGTGGCTGAGCCACAAATACGATGTCAACTACATGATCATGCTAAGCAATATGACAATAGTGAAGTGTGTCATAATAAACGGAATGGTGGAAAGTTGCATGGCAATATATCTCGGAATGACTATGGAAATGTCATAATAGGTAGGTATGATGGCTGTTTTGAGGAAGGTATATGGTGGGTGTATGGTACCGGCGAAAGTTGCACGGTACAAGAGAGGCTAGCAATGGTGGAAGGGTGAGAGCGTGTAAAATCCATGGAGTCAACATTAGTCAGAAAGAACTCACATACTTATTGCAAAAATCTATTAGTCATCGAAACCAAGCACTACACGCATGCTCCTAGGGGAAGGGTTGGTAGGAGTTAACCATCGCGTGATCCCTACCTCCACACAAAGGATGACAATCAATAAATACCTCATGCTCCAACTTTGTTACATAACGGTTCAGCATACGTGCATGCTACGGGAATCACAAACCTCAACACAAGTATTTCTTCGATTCACCATTACTCCCCTAGCATGACACTAATATCATCATCCTCATATCTCAAAACAATCATAAGGAATCAAACTGCTCATAGTATTCAATGCACTTTATATGAAAGTTTTTATTATATCCCTCTTGGATGCCTATCATATTAGGACTAATTTTATAACCAAAGAAAATTACCATGTTGTTTAAAAAGACTCTCAAAATAATATAAGTGAAGAATGAGAGTTCAACAATTTCTACAAAATAAGGCCACCATTGTGCTCTAAAAATATATAAGTGAAGCACTAGACCAAATTTCCTAGCTCAAAAGATATAAGTGAAACACATAAAGTATTCTAATAAATCACGATTCATGTGTCTCCCTCTCAAAAGGTGTGTACAGCAAACTAAAAAGCAAAGCCTCATATCATACAAGATGCTCCAAGCAAAACACATATCATGTGGTGAATAAAAATATAGCCTCAAGTAAAGTTACCGATAGACGATGATGAAAGAGGGGATGCCTTTCGGGGCATCCCCAAGCTTAGGCTCCTGGTTGTCCTTGAATATTACCTTGGGGTGCCTTGGGAATCCCCAAGCTTAGGATATTGCCACTCCTTATTCCATAGTCGACCAAATCCTTACCAAAATCTTGAAAACTTCACAACATAAAACTCAACAGAAAATCTAATAAGCTCCGTTAGTATAAGAAAATAAATCACCACTTTATGGTACTGTTGTGAACTCATTCTTTATCTATATTCATGTAATTTCTCCTGTATTCCAACTTTTCCATGGTTCATACCCCCCGGTACTACCCATAGATTCATCAAAATAGGCAAACAACACAAAAAAACAGAATCTGACACAAACAGAACAGTCTGTAGCAATGTGGAAACTTCGAATACTTCTGTAACTCTGAAAATTCTGAAAAATTAAGACAACCTGGGAAATTTGTGTAACAATCTTGTGCAAAAATAATCAGATCAAAAGCACCCTTCTGTGAATTATTAAAATTATTTTCGTGGGCACCAAAGTTTCTGGTTTTCAGCAAGATCAAAACAACTATCACTGTAAGCCATCCCAAAGGTCTTACTTGGCACAAAAACTAACTAAAACACAAAACCACATCTAACCAGAGGCTATAATTGTTCAAAGCAAAACAGGTACAAAAGGCAAAGAATAAAAATAAAATTGGGTTGCCTCCCAACAAGCGCTATTGTTTAAAGCCCTTAGCTAGACATTGATGATTTTAATGATGCTCATATAAAAGAGAAGAATTGAAGCACAAAGAGAGCATCATAAAACACGTGACAAACACATCTAAGTCTAACATACGTCCTATGCATAGGCATTTTATAAGCAAACAAATTATCAAGGATTGCAAAAACTAGCATATGCAAGGAAGAAGAAAGAGACAATAGCAATCTCAACATGAAGAGAGGTAATTTAGTAACATGAAAATTTCTATGACCATATTTTTCTCTCTCATAATAATTACATGTAGGATCATAAGCAAATTCAACAATATAGCTATCATATAACATATTCTCAACACGATCCATATGCATGCGAAGTTGACACTCTTCCAAAATAGTGGGATTAACATTAAGTAAGGTCATGTCCTCTCCAAACCCACTTTTATCAAAAAATTCATAAGATTGAACATTCTCCAAATATGTGGGATCTAAAGTTGACACTCTTCCAAACCCACTTTCAATATTATTATTATCAATCTCATATTAATCATGGGGCTTAAATAAATTTTCAAGATCGTAAGAAGAATCACCCCTATCATGATCGTTGCAACAAGTAGTAGACATAGCAAAACAAGCATCCCCAAGCTTAGAGTTTTGCATATAATTAACAAAATTGACATTTATAGAATTTAGAATAACAATTATCGCAATCATGCTTTTGATTCAAGGAACTAACAAGTCTGGGTGCAATAGCAACAATCTCATGTTTAACATAAGGAACTATAGCAAATTGATCTCCATAAATATTGGCTTCACGACCATAAGAATAGCAAGCCTCATGTTCATCAAGGGATATTTTAATCAAATCATCGGAATCATAATTAACTATAGATTCATGCATATCATTATTTTCTTCCAAAGCAATTGTCATTCTCTCAATAAACTCCTTAACATAGGCATTATGAGCATAGTTTTCATAGCAATATTTAAGTATGTCAGAATTTTCAGATTTGTAGAGAGTAATGTCATACTTTTCAATCAAAGAAGCAACTTCATGAGCACCCTTAAAAGCAAAAAATTCTTCAATTTGTTCAATATCATAGTAACTATAAACACCCTTTTGATAAGAAGATGAGATTTCATTATCATAAAACTCACATAGGTAGGGAAGGTGTTTTTTAGGGTTATTGGGGCAACAAGTAAAATCATAAATTTCACAAAGATTCCAAACATAACACAGCAAACTGTTTATTTGATTCCATAAGAGTCTCCCTTTTTCTAATCTTTCCGTGACACACAAAATGAGCTAGCTCATCTAAAGATTTTCCTTCAACTAAACTAGTTGGGGTTTCAGCACGAGCACATATAGATCGAAGACGATCCAAGTAGAACACTATAAGTGGATACATATCAATCGATTTTTAGCAAGCAAAGATGCAAGCAAATATAAGGCACATGGAAACACAAAAAAAAGACATATGGAAAGGAGGCGAAGAAAAGGGCGAATCTTTTCGAAAATCGTTTTAGAAGTGGGGGAGAGGAAAACGAGAGGCAAATGACAAATAATGTAATGCAAGAGATGAGAGTTTTATGATGGGTACTTGGTATGTCTTGACTTGGCGTAGATCTCCCAGGCAACGGCGCCAGAAATTCTTCCTTCTATTTCTTGAGCTTGTGCTAGTTTTTCCCTCTGTTAGAGAACCAAGGTATCAATCCAGTAGGAGACAACGCAGAAATCACCAAGACCTGCACAAACAATCAAACAACATGCACCCAACGCGATAGATCCGATAGAGATAGATAAACAAAAAGGAAAATATTTTTGGTATTTTTGGTTTATAGATCGGAAAGTAAAAGATCGCAAAATAGTAGATCGAAAACTTATATGATGGAAAATAGACCCGGGGGCCATAGGTTTCACTAGTGGCTTCTCTCAAGATAGGAAATAATACGGTGGGGGAACAAATTACTATCGAGCAATTGATAGAAAAGCGCAAAGTTATGATGATATCTAAGGCAATGATTATGAACTATAGGCATCACGTCTGTGTCAAGTAGACCGACTCCTGCCTGCATCTACTACTATTACTCCACACATCTACGAACTCCTGCCTGCATCTAGAGTATTAAGTTCATGAAGAACAAAGTAACGCATTAAGTAAGAAGGCATGATGTCGAGGAATAAACTCAAGCATTATGATGTACACCACATCTTTTTATCCTCGATGGAAACAATACAATGCGTGCCTTGCTTCCCTACTGTCACTGGGAAAGGACACCGTAAGATTGTACCCAAAGCTATGCACTTCTTCCATTGCAAGAAAAGCCAATCTAGTTGGCCAAACTAAACCGATAGTTCGAAGAGAATTACAAAGATATCAAATCATGCATATAAGAATTCCGAGAAGATTCAAATAATATTCATATATAAGCTGATCATATATCCACAATTCATCGGATCTCGACAAACACACCGCAAAAGAAGATTAAATTGGATAGATCTCGAAGAACATCAAGGAGAACATGGTATTGAGAAGCAAAGAGAGAGAGAAGAAGCCATCTAGCTACTAGCTATGGACCCGTAGGTATGAGGTAAACTACTCACGCTTCATCGGAAGGGAAATGGAGTTGACGTAGAAGCCCGTCGTGATCGAATCCCCCTCCGGCAGGACGCCGGAAAAGGTCCCTAGATGGGATCTCACGGGTACAGAAGGTTACATCAGCGGAAATGTTTTTCGTGGATGCTTCTGGTCGTTTGGGAATATTTGGGAATACATAGGATGAAGAATTAGGTCAGGGGACTCGCGAGGGGCCCACAAGGCAGGGGGCGCGCCCACTCCCCTTGTCGCTGCCTCGTGGATCTTCCGATTGATCTACAAGTCTCCTGAGTGTCTTCTGGTCAAAAAAATATCATCGCGAAGGTTTCATTCCGTTTGGACTCCGTTTGGTATTCCTTTTCCGCGAAGCTCAAAAACAAGGAAAAAACAGAAACTGGCACTGGGCTCTAGGTTAATAGGTTAGTCCCAAAAATAATATAAACTAGCATATTAATGCATATAAAACATCCAAAACAGATAATATAATAGTATGGAACAATCAAACATATAGATAGGTTGGAGACGTATCAAGAATCTATGATACTACCACATGCTTGCAGATATATGTAAATAGATCTAATATCGGACGAATAGGTAGGAGGAGGTGATCGAGCTTACAGCAATCGGCGAAGCCGGGCGGAGGTGCGGAATAGCTCAGGGAAGAGGAGGCAAATAAATCATGGCAGCCATCAACCGCCAAGCAGAGAAGACTCCGCATGGGACAGAGAGCTCTACGCCGGGGGGGGGGGGGGGGGGGGGTTAGCCGTGAGGCGAAGGTGGCTAAATAAGCCGGACGATTTTGCGGGAGGTGACCCAATTCCTCCTGCCACTTTTTTAGGGACATGCGGGAGATCGCACCATCTCCGAGCTCGGATCAGCTTGGCGCCACGCTCCCCTCCCGTGCACACCGCGACCCTCACTAAGACAAAAATACCGATTCATTGTTTCTAACCGGGCAGGCTATGGAGTGTTGTAAACTTGTGCAGACCAAGATTTCAATGCACGCTAAGCTACCAAATGGGCCAAAACTGCACCGTCCGGGTCGAGATTGACAATATGCAGGCTAACCAATGCGTCTTATGTCATTCTTCTTAAATAACACATTAACGATTTCCCTTCCAATGACATAAGTCATATACAGCAGGTGTGAACTCGTTATGCTTATATCTCGTCCATACAACACTATAACTCAATATAAGCATCATGTATTCAAAACCCGATAACCATGTATACTAATTTTAGTAATACACACTTTCCATATCTTTGTATATTATCCTAGGGTGGAGTACCATTCGTCTCATTTATAAGGGTTACCTTCACCCAGTACCAACATAATAGCATGAATGGAATATGTTTATTTCTTTATTTCAGTAACCATGCAATAAGTGTGTCTAGGTGCAAAAGTCTTTATGATTTCCATAAGTATAGGGGGTCATATAAGGAGAGCAGCGTTTCAAAGGATGGGCTCCGTGGAGTCCGTTTAAAAAAATGAAAATATATTTAAAGTTTCAAACACTGTCAAATTCTTTTCAATAACTACAAATACATATACATGTTCACCGAGTATGGATAAAGTTTCATCAACAAACTCAATTATTTGCATGCTACACAAATAAGACAAATATCTAGCCCGAAAATAATGAATTTAGAGCCCATTTTAATCTATATATGTATTTGTCCTTTTTGTGTACATCACATATGAACATACATGTTCATGAAATTTTGTATGCGTGTACTAGAAATATATGTCTATGTGTATATTTTTATGATTTTTTAGGTTTGCAAAAAATATTTTTGCTAATAATACCTGCCTTCACTTTTCTGTCATATATACGCTTATTAGTAGGTAGCATAATTATATCCACGAGAAGGAGAAAGAATCGATTTGCTGACGTAAGCCATGCTCTCAGTCTAATTGACGTGAGGTCTATTTCTTAACAGCAGGGTAGCCCATTCTTCTACTTCACTGAAAGACAAGATAAGTATCATCCGCGATATGATATAAATTTCTCAGGGCTGACATGATTACTTTATTTTAATGCATAAATCATCAGTTGCACCCAATGCTAGTTTCTTAGAACCGGTTCATAGGTAAAATATTGATGTTGAATGCAAAATCTCGTAGAAATAACACTTAAGATAGAATGCATTGCGGATGATTGTATCTAAAAAATTCTTACCACCTAGGTGACGAGTTAAGAGTCAATGCATTGGGAGCGCCCTAAGCATAGCATGTCCGAATATTCACGACAACATACTACCTACCATTAAATTCTTAACCGTTTGCCAACCTGAATTAAATCACATTCCAACTACTTACATGTTGTTTGTTTGTAGCGTGAGTCAGCAAACTGCTGGCCTAATTAAAGACATACTCCTTTGAGAACCAACTAGGGATGATGATGGGTAGCTATTACCTACATAGCCCAGGGGTGAACACACTATTAGGGTAATGGTTTGGAACAAACGATTATCCATCGGTAAATAAAAATACGGAAATCTCAAACCCATCGGCTCAAGCGTGCACGCTTATGGGATTGTATAATCCGTACGCACGTACCCATGTAATCTTATAAATAGGACAAGTGGGCCTTGATATTTTGGTTGAACTTGTTGCAATGTGATTCTTATTTCGAGACCTTAAGTACACTCAAAGTGTCTAACTTGATCATGATATTCTGAACTTAAAATGAATGACTATGTGTTTTTTTGAGTAATTTTGTTGCTTATGAGAATATGCTATTGTTTATGGTACGTTGTTCTTTATAAAGTTGTGTTGTTGTTTCTGACTATGTGATTCTCAAGTTGATGTGTTGTAAACGCGTGTATTTTTACCCTTGGGTGCCCTTTTACCCTGTCAAATGGCGGGTATGGTAATTATATCCTTTGGTGGGTACGGGCATAGGTGATGGGTAAACTCAAAGGAGATGGAGATGGGTATGGGTATGGTGAGGCTCCACCTATACCCAAACCCGGCGGGTGCCATACCTAGAATTAATCATGGTGTCCGGGGAGGCCTGGGGTGACCCTATTGTGCAAGGTACCAGTTCCGGCGTGTATTTTGGAAGAGGGAGCAAATGGGTTCAGTGGTAGAGTTGTTGGTTGATGGAATTGTGGATCCGCGGGGGTGTCGCATGGAATCTTGGCTGGCAGCAGTGCAAAGCATGCCACGGCGGGTGATTTCTGGAAGCCGAGCTGCTCGCCATGGATGTGGGCCCTCATAGCGCTGCGGGCTCCCCCCTTATCTTCCGCTGGTGTCATTGGTCCGGTGGCTAGCTTTTCATCGTTGGGTCGGGGAGCGGCTCCATGCGGGGACGAACTTCATAGGCAGCGGCACTACTGTGCCGACATGCGAGGCAATGCTGGTCGATGGAGGTTCTAGTGGGGATCGCAGCGGGGTGCGCCCTTGGCTGGTTAAATCTTGCCTGTTGAGGACTGCTGCTCTAGTTGTATGATGTGTGGTCATGATGCCCAGAGGCATTGTGTGCGCAGCTGTCCTTCATCGTGGTGCTGGTGTTCCTTGATCATAGTTATTCCCAACTAGGTGGGCTTATGGCTCTGGGGCCGAGGATTCCTGTACTTGTAGGTCAACAACGGGTATGTCCCGTCCTAGTTGTTATGTACTACAACATAGTGGTCTTGGGTCATCATTGTCCATGCCAAGGTCCATGCTTTCCCGCTTGCAGTATGTCTTTGATAGGGTGGAGAGTCCCCATTGGATGTTGGGGCAGCGTCACCATAAGATGAGGTTCCGCGGTTGGGTCTACCGTTAGGAGCTCTACATCGGTGGTGGATCTCATCTTTGCTATTGGGATATGGAGGGGAGGGCGGTAGATGATCCTAGAGTTGTCGTGGCATTGGTAGTGGCGGCTCCCTACTCTTGTTCTTAGGGCTTTGAGTTGGCAACAACTTTCTTCACATCAAGTTAGGTCGGTGTTCTTGGTACCTCGTGCGGCATGGATGAGGCTCCCAGCCAAATGTCCGTGCTCTCGTGTCGGCGATGGCTATGCATGTGGGTGTGAGATCCCTCTTCAGGCATCGGTGTGGGTCCCCTCACCATTTTAGGGCTACATGTGAAAACTATGGTTCATAAGGAGTGGCATGTTTTTTTAGAGAAAAGGGGGATTTTGAGCCCCATGGCCCCATTTTATAGATGAGACTTGGAAAATAGCACCAAAACAAGCACGCCTTGCACGTCCAAAACGACGAACTAGTAGGAAAAGAGAGAAAAACTCTAATCAGCTGAACATTCAGGAGGATCAGCTCTAAACTTGAAGGTTTAGAAAGACACATTAATCATATTACAAAGTTGGCCCAAATTTGTAACAGCCAGGGCCTCTCTCTTCTGCTCACACTGAAAGTTTCTTGACTTACTTCATGCTTTTACCCTCAGCGTCGCATACCATGCTAGGCAAGCCCCAGCGGCATCGCCTCCTTCACCGTGACAGGCACACTCTTGAGCTTCTTCCATGGTTTGACTGGCGATCCACCCAGCTATAGAGGGGTGACCGGGCTGAGCAGTGTCGTCTTGCGGGGGCTCATGAGTGGGCTTCTTGGTGGGGAGATTTGAAAGTTTGGATCCTCTGGTTTTGGAGCGTCATTGAGCTTCAGACGAGAGAGAAGGAGGGAGTGATTGAGGGCACCTTCAGTGCCCTTCTCATCAGCAGCTACCCTGTCATAATTTGAAAAGGAGCCTCTAGGATGGAGGAGATGTTCTGAACAAGCGTCTCCATTTTTGCCAAGGCAGGTCCTTCGAACAAGATCATCCATCCCCTGGTATGTCCTAGCATTCTCTTCCAAACCTGTTTCATATTAGTCCATATAGCATTGTTAAAGACATGTGAGTTCCTATTTTTCCACATAGTCCATAGAACACATGCACAGACTGAATTTAAAGCAATATGCTTCTTATTGGCAGGCCAAAATCTAGCAATGGACAGGTAATTAGTTCCTATTTCTATACCCAAAAAATCTGAGATTCTTTCCCAGATTTGTTTGGCCACCACACATTCAAAAAATAGGTGTGCAATGGATTCTTTTTCCGAGCAATATACACAGTCTGGTGTTTTTTCTATACCTCTCCTGGCTAGGTTGTCTTTAGTCATCAATTTGTTGTGGGAGAACAGCCATAAAAAGACCTGGACTATGGGTGGGATTTTTATTGACCACACCGCATGGATATAAAGTGGTTGGACTCCTCTGAAGTTTATGATGTTGTAGAGGGAGCCAGTAGTGTATTCCCCCTTAGCTTCATATTGCCAAACAAGAGAATCACCCCCTTCTTGAAGCTGAGTGCTCTCAATGATTTGTTCTAGGGCATATCATTGCTCCATCATAGCAGGTGTAAAAACCCACCTAGAGTGGCATGTTGCATCGTCCACCTCTTGGGGCATTGACATAGAGCTGGGATACCAATCAATTGCAGATCGTCTATGCCTTTGGACATGCTTTGATCCTGGTGTGAAGCTTCTTTGGCACTGTCATGGAGTGGCTTCATTGGTCTCATAAGTTTTACACGTGCCGCCATTTTCACAATTCTCAGTCCTTGTTGTGCATTGGCAGAATCACTCCGTGGCCTGGAACAAGAGGGCAAGTGGCCATCTCCGGCGATAGCTTGGTGTCTACGGAGAAAAGGAGTCTGGAGGTTTCCTAAGGAAGCATGGTTTTGGTCATGATCGGTAGTCTCGGTTGCCTATTATTCGGGTGTTGGTACTCGTGTATTCTTGCTTGGATTTTTAGTTGATGTCGTTTTCGATACTCTCTCGGATGTCGTTTGCATATTAAACTGTTTTGTAAGAGGATCACATCATCATATTTTATTGGTTCGATCATTAATATTGTATATGAAGCAAGCTGCAACCATAGAAGGAGTGGTTAATAGAGGGGTGGTTGTGCCCCTAACCTATCACATACTCCCTCTGTCTCAAAATGTAAGACTTTTTTAACACTAGTGTAGTGTCAAAAAAGTCTTACATTATAGTGTCTTTGATCACTGTCTACCTCATGGAGTTGTAGTACTGTTCTTTTAGTGCACACACAATTTTCTGGCTTGACTTTTGTGTGTGGCTACTCCCTATAATCTTGCTCGACTTTTTGGACTTTTGGGCTGGTGGTGTTCCCAGTTTCTTGAATTTTTTTTGTTTTTGGTAGACGTTGCGTAAGTGAGTGTGTACATTCCAACTAGTTTAGAAAATACAGTACATGCTAATCCGTGGTCTTAGAAAGCACGTCACTTATTTTGGATCGAAGGGAGTACGACATATATCATTGCAGTTTACACTCCACCAGAAAAGAACATTGTTATAATCACATTGTTACTGCAGCAGACTAACTTTTTTCATGCGGATTAAGTAACGTGCCATTCAAACAATAATAATATTCTTTTTTTATGAACATGAGTACAGACGCAAGCGCTCCTACATACGCGCACACACCCATCCCTATGAACACCTTCGAGAGAACGAGCCGGCATATCACCTTGAGATTTATGAAGTCACAATAGGCATCTCGTCATCGACGGGAACGTCTCCAATCCTGAAATAAATTATGTTGAACCCTGGTGGGCTTGAACCCTGGTGGGCTGAGGATACCACTGTCTCTCCAACCATCCAACCACAGGTTGATTCGCGATTCATTATGCAGATTGCTTTTTTTAGAAGAATTATGTTTTTTTAGCCAAATTTGGAAGAATTATGTAGATTGCTAGTCAAAGTTTCGATCCCGAAGTCGACATGATGGGCCGGGCTGGTTCGGTCCTTCTTTTCTCAGAAGAGATGGGCCTGAGCCCACGCGCCCTCTCCCGCAGCGCGAGCTTTTGCACCTTCCCCATGGCGTTCTTGGGCAGCTCATCGACGAACACCACCTTCCTTGGCACCATGAAGTGCGCCATCTTGTTCCGGCAGAAGGACACAATCTCCTCCTCGCTAGCCTTGCCGGCCCCAAAGTCGAACTGTTTCTTCAGGGCGACGAAAGCGCACGGCGTCTCGCCCCAGTACGGGTGCGGCATGGCGACCACCGCCGCCTCCCGCACAGCGGGGTGGCCGTACAGCCTCGCCTCAACGTCCACGCTACTGATGTTCTCGCCGCCAGATATGATCACGTCCTTCGACCGGTCTTTGATCTCCACGTACCCGTCCGAGTGCACCACGCCCACGTCACCGGTCAAGAACCACTCGCCGTGGAACGCTGCTGCCGTGGCCTCCGGGTTCTTGTAGTATCCCTTCATCAGGCTGCTTCCGCGCAGCACGATCTCTCCGAGGGTGGCGCCGTCGCGAGGAACGCTCGCCCTGGTCTTGAGGTCCTTCACCTCGGCGCCGGCGAGGGAGAGTGCGCTCACACCCTGCCGCGCCTTGAGCAGCGCGCGCCCTGTCGGTGGCAGCGTGTCCCACCGCTCCCGCCACTCGCACACCATGGCCGGGCCTGTGGCTTCCGTCATGCCGTAGGCGTGCGTGACGTGGAACCCCAGCTGCTCCACGCGCTCCAGCAGCGCCACGGGCGGCGGCGCGCCACCCGTGAGCACCTCGACGGTGCGGCGTAGAGGCTCGCGGTCGGCTTCCAGGAGAACGTTGAAGAGCACGGGTGCGACGCACATGTGGGTGACGCCGTGGTTGGCGATAGCTGAGTACATGGCGTCGGCTGTCGGCGCACGCACGCAGACATTGGCGCCGCCGCGCGCCGCTACGCCCCACGTGAAGGTCCAGCCATTGCAGTGGAACATGGGGAGCGACCAGAGGTACACTGGCTCGTGGCCCACGCCCCACTGGAGGAGGAGCCCCACGGTGCTGAGGTAGGCGCCGCGGTGGCTGTACACGACGCCTTTGGGCGCCGACGTCGTGCCAGAGGTGTAGTTGAGCGCGATGGCGTCCCACTCATCCTCCACCTGCATCGACGGGTACCTCGCCGGGTCGCCGCGGGCCACCAGCTGTTCATACTCCAGCTCGCCGACGCACGCGCCCGTCGGTGTGTCAATGTCATCTATGACGACGAGCAGCGGCATGTTCATGTCTGAGATGGCGTTAAGGGCCTCCGTGACGACGCCTGTGTACTGGTAGTCGACGAAGAGGAGCTTTGGTGCGGCATGCCTCAAGATGGCAGCCACGGCGGCGGCATCCAGGCGGGTGTTGATGGCGTTGATGACCGCGCCGGCCATCGGGACAGCAAAGTGCATCTCGTACAGCGCCGGTGTGTTGGGAGCAAGAATCGACACCTGGATGGGCACGGCAGAAGAAGTTGGGGGGGTCTTGGGGGTAGTGTAGTGTACATCTCGAAAATCCATTAATGGAGGCAATAGTTTGTGAAAGCTATAGCGATGTAGGTACGTACGACATCGTTCTTGGAGACGTCGAGGGACCGGAGCGCAGCGGCGAGGCGGCAACAGCGGTCGTACGTCTGGCACCAGGTGAAGGTGGTGCCGCCATAGATGAGAGAGGTGCGGTCGGCGTACACAGCGGCGGCGCGAGGCAGGAACATGATGGGGCTTAGGGGGACGTAGTTGCCGTCGTGCTTTGGCAAGTCCTCCATATGAACAATGAGAACGAACGCCCATTATGACCAAGTGATTTGTACTACTTGGGTCCATTCTATTATGATCTGAGTTTTTTTTAGAGAAAAGGCACAACCCGAGCTCGAGAAGGGTTCCAGCATAGCCCGGTTTTGAATTAACAAAGCCATCAACCGGCCAGGATTACAACGAAAAAAGACCATACAACAAGGAAAGAAAAGAAAGCAGGGCTGCAACCCTGAAATGGCCGATACAAGGAGTTAAAGGAAAGCACAAATGGAACAAACATAAAACAAGGCTACACCTTGAAGATCTAAGTTCTTGAGGAGAGGCACGCCACCGGAAGGGAAAGACTTGCACCCGAAGCCAACAACATTGAAAGCCACCACCACGGGGCCAAGTCTTCACGCACAGGCTTGAGTGATGCGGCACCATCAACAAGGAGGAACTGCTTCCCGTGAGCAAGTTCGACATATCTGTCAGGCCGGCGGAGGCAATGGGCGCGACCACCCCGGCAAGAAACATCAAACACAAGCAGCCGCCCACAATTGAAGCAAGTCGTTGACGCAAGGCAAGGACCAGAGACGTCCCACGAAGACACAACATTGATTGAGCAACCTAGCCACCAGGAAGAACCTGAGCTTGCCACGACTACCGTCTCAGAACCACCGTCACGACCTAGTAGCCGAAGAGAGGACCACTATCCCCTCTCACCCAGGCCGTGGGCGTCGAACCGCCGGACTGACAGGACCACACGGGGGAGAGCACAACGGCCATAGGAGGGAACCGGCCATCCATGGTGAAGATTCACTACCGGAAGGAGAAGACACCTCCACTGGGAGCACCCGAAGCACGCAGCAGCCTACCCGCCTCCCCACAGACCCAAAGCGGCGCCTTCAAGAAGGTAACGATGCCGCCATGGCGCCACCGCCGCCCAAACCAAAGTTGTGGGGTTTCACCCGGGTGCAGGGGAAGGAGGAGGAGGGGGAGGTGAACCTCAACGCCGCCTTCAGGAAGGAGAGCAGCGTCCGAGGCGCCGCCGACGAGGTGGCCGCCGCCGCCGCCGGAGGCCAAGGGGTTACCCCGATCCAGAGCACCCCACTCCACAACCACACAGCCAACGACCAGATCGGGTCGAACCTGACGAGGAGGAGCCTGCTACAAGCGTCGGGACACCGTCTTCAGATCTGGCGCAGAGGGACGCGGGGTCCCGACGCACGACGCCCAGATCCACCGCCGCCTCGCCACCCATGCACCCAAGGGAAGGCGGGCCCAACTCCAGCGGCCGCCGCCCGCCGCCGGGATGGGCCGCGCACACCACCAGGCCACCGCCTGGAACCCTAGGTCCGATTCCAAGGGGACGGGGGACCGGAGACCTCGCCGCCACCCTCATCGACGACCGCATGGGGTGCCGGCGGCTGCTTCCGCTAGCGGCAAGGGGAGAGGCGAGGAACAGGGGTAGCCGCGACCGGGATCTGGGTTGCCCCCGAGTCGCCCCTGGGGGACGACGCGGGGGAGGGTGGGGAGGGGGGATGATGTGAGTTTTAAATGTCATTTTGGATAACGACCCACACTTCAATTTGCAAATTTAGCAACAATTTTCTTTTACGGATGTCTTTTCTGTGTGTTATTACTCTCTTCATTTTATAATGTAGCGCATATAAATTTAATAAAAAACTCAAACCCCACAAACTCTGACCAAATTTGTGTAGAAAAACATTCACATCTAGAACTTTTTTTGTGGGTGAACAATTATATCTAGATTGTCAGACATATATAGTTAGATTCATAATAAGATGTAATTTCATATTTTATATATTTAATATTATACACACAAATAGTTTTCTCTATAAACATGATCAAAGTTTGCAAAGTTTGACTTTTCAAAAAATATATACGCACTACATTATGGAACGGAGAGAGTACTATATTTCAAGTGTGTATTCCTTAGATGGAAAGCACATGATGACTTCGTTAATTTTGAAATTCTTCAACTTGAGTTTCTTTATGCTCTTTATCTGGGTGAGATAGATTGTGAAATATATGGTGTCTCTGGAATAGTAACAGCATATCAGTTAGATTTCTTGTTTGACATAAAATTAGTTACACTCATATTGATTAACTACGTAAAATTTGGCCTACGAAAAAAAACTATAAGTCATAAGACCACAAAAATTGCATTTCCCTTTTTATTTTATCGTATATTTTTACGTTGTGGTGCTATGTGACGTAAAATATTTTCTACAACAGATATATATTTCGTTACATTCTCGCTTGACTTATAGCGTAATAAAATTATTGGAGTGGCGTTAAGATTGAGTCACCAAGATATCCAGTGGCTGGCTTTATGACTTGATGACGTGTTACATTAAGCAGGTGATATTTAGAAGTTTGTATCTTGGCAAGCCACTGCTATTCCCGAGTCTTATACACACCAATAAACTTCCTTATCATTATTTTTTAGGTTGTCCTTCTATTTCGATATGTTTACATTTTCAGTATATTTGGTTATTTTGTTTTGGATTATATAAAAATGTAGATGTGCACTATTAGTGTGTATTATCTACTATGGTTTTCCTTTAAAAGAATATATGCTTAAGAGTTCGCCGACCCCAAAAAAGTTTTGTCCTCCACCACTAAGCTTAGTTATGTTTACATAGGAAAAACCAAATTTTAGAAATCAATGACTTTCCTGGAAGACATATGTTAGTATTGTATCTTCAACTAATGTATAGATGATCCACACATTCATTTACCAATTTTTCATTTTTCTTCTACCTACATGTCTGCCTTATGCGTAATCTCCCACAAAAGGTTTTCTCCATTACATTCCTAAATGCTACTAATCCTCAGTTAACCATTTTCTAGTTAAAATGCAATAACTGATAAAAAAGGCCATAGAGATATGTAAACACAAATTGCTAGAGATAATCTTCTATGACATGCTGACATCATTATCTTTAGATGGAATAGAGCAAGGAGAAGTTTTTCCAACTGTTGTCCACATGGTCTTAGCTGTTTTCTTGTAAAACAAATAATATTCAACCTTTAAATCAGTATGAATGACTAATAATTAACCATAACAAATTTTTGGTTGCAAGATAATAAGAATGACAAAATAGAGTATTTTTACTAGTTGTTAGTAATTAGTTGGTAATCCCCTTCACTACAGTGGTGCTCCTTGCAGAATGGATGAGATGGGTATGGGTTACAAGTGAGAGTTCTGAAAGTTAGTACATTATCCAATAGGCCGCACTTTATAAAATGAGAATTTGTCTCCTTATTATCTCAAGCTATGCATTCATGTATGGATGTGTATGCATATTAATCAGGAAGGATAAGTGTTCACAATAGGGGTGAAGTGACTTCTAGCTACCAAATTTAAGTCAGACACGATAACTATCAAGTAATAATTTGCTATGGACAAATAGTTGGTTGTGGGAGAGCTCTCGCAAAGCTAATAAATGTAGAGGTCACATAGACGAAAATATTACCATCGAAAATTTGGAAAGTCATCTATTTGTTCATCCTGATCTATCTTAAGCTATGTCTACCTATATGGGTGGGTATCCATCGTAATCAAGAAGGACATATGTCTACGCGAGGAGCTAAGTGACCCCTAGGTGCCAAATTTAAAGAAGTAACGACAATTACCATGTAATAATTAGCTGTGCATAGTTGTTTGTTGTGAGAAAAGTCTCGTGGAGCTAAGTAATCTATGGGCAAGAGGGAGAAAAGATACTACTCGAGTTTTGAAAACGTGTCTCCTTCTTCACTCTCATCCATCTCGAGCTATGTCTACATGTATAGATGTGTAGCCATATTAATTAAGATGGGTATATGTTAGTGAGAGGAGTGAACTGACTGCTAGGTGCTAGACTTAAATCAGCAACCCCAACTATACACCATATATCATAATTAGCTATGGAGAATTTGTTGGTTGTGAGAGAGGTCTCTTGGAGTTAATTAGTGTAGAAGTCGTATCGAGTAATTACTAACAATAACCAAGTACTATTGGTGGTAGTTAATGTTAAACAATTTTTTGGGGGGTGGGGGAGTTAATATTAGTCTTAGTGCCATTACCTGGAAAATGGAAGGAGATGAGATGAAAGTAAGAGACTGAAGACCATTTGCATATTATCCAATGGCCCATATCAATTACTATCTTCCCGTTGATAATTACTGCCCTTTGCTGATTTTTCAGGACGTCCGCCATTGACTCCATGCCTCGTCGTCGCCGTCAGGCCTCTCGTACGACACCATCATCATCCACTCCTCCGCGGGAGGAGCCACAAGGGCCTCCTCAATGGGTCGTACTGTGGGCAGTAAGGATTATGGACGCTGTAGACAAATGGTGGGAGTTGAAAAGATGAGGTTCTCGTACTTGATAGCACGAACATGGCAGACATGCAAGTTTGCAAAAACCAAATGATTAGTGAAGTGAGAAATGGAGTAAACATTTTCAGATTGGAAGCCAAAATGACAAAGAGCATGCACGGATGCCGGTTCAGAGAACCAAAATTGATCCTCAGATTGGCACAAAATGAGATGCAATCTTCGATTCGGGTTCGAAGAGCCCGATGGGGATGTATGTTGGGACTAATGGCGCCATGAACGCGCCACCCACAACCATGGAGGATGGATAGAATGCCCGAACCAGCACCAGTCGTCTGACGATTAGGTGTTTCAAGAGTGCAGTTTTGAGAACATTGCTATTTAGTACGCATGTTAGTTAAGTGTGTGGAACTTCAGCTAAATGATGTTCCATTATATTTTGCTTGCCTTAAAAGGTGTCATGGAAGCATAATTAACCTCTCGGATCATAAGAGCTCCCATGGCACCATGTTGGGATACAAAAGGAAGTCTTTATTGACTCATAGAGGATACCATGGCAGAATAAACCTCCTACGGAATGACTACATGTGGTTGTTACCTAAATCTGTTTTACATGAATGGAAGCTACAAATTGCACCAACTAGATTACATTATTTTGTTTGGCAGCAAGTAGGATCAAGATGTTGCCAAACAAAATAAATGAATTTACTCTTTATTTGGGAAATTTAAGATGATTCACGCCAGCCATTGCCGGCGTCAGCTTGGTTCCATGAGTACTCCATCCACGATCCATGTTGATTCACGTCTAACCCGACAATCCCAATTCACTTTCTTAGGAGGGAACCAGACGATCACAATTCAAGTTCCCGTTATTTTGAAAAGAGACCCTGCTAAATGTGTCACATGAAAAACACTTACTTGTTATTTTTCTACTAACGTTTACAAAAAGGACTCACTAACATTTACTATGGCACTAAGACTCATCGGAGAAAATGGACATGCATAATGATGGTCGAATGCATCACCAAAAATCAACCCGGAACGTCACCAAAGTTGTCGAGGGCGCTGCCCTTGGGGGGGGGGGGGGGGGGACCTCGTGACGGTGAAACGTCACAGAAAATGATCTTTGGTGATATTTCATGTTTCATCCCAAGGGTTCCACTGAATAGAGCTTATTTTGTAGTGCACTGACATGTGTTCATTGCTTTGATAAATTGTTAGGTAGGTGAACCTGTGCTAAGGTGTTGTTCTTACATCAACAAACAAACTACTTACGATTACCCCCTCTTGCAAGCATCCGCAAATACACGAGAAGAATTAAGACAAATCTAACCATAGCATGAAACAAAAGTATGCAAATCTTCCCCTTACGGAATATCTCATAAACTGTGGCTTAGGATTCTTTCACTCCCGCTACCCATCATCTACTTACTAATCCCAGAATGCCTTCCCCTAGGCCCAAACATGGTGAAGTGTCATATAGTGGATGTTCACACAACACCACTAGAGGAAGAACAACATAACACATCATCAAAACATTGAACGAATATCAACTTTACATGATTACTTATAATGATACTTGTCCCATGTCCTCAAGAACAGACGGGACTACTCAGAAAGCATGTTTATGTTCATGCTCAGAGGAGATAAATATGTAATTAACAATCTGAACATATAATCCTCCACCAAGTAAACCAACTAACATCAACTACAAGATTTATTCAAGACTACTAGCACCCCCAGGTACCAATCTGAGTATTGATACAAAGATCGAACACAATAGATAAACTAGGGTTTGGAGATGGGATGGTGCTGGTGAAGATGTTTATGCTGATGGGTCCTCCCACGATGAGAGGACCGTTGGTGATGATGATGGTTTTTATTTCCCCCTCCTGGAGGCAAGTATCACCGGCGGAATCGCTCCGTGGGAGAGCAAACTGCTCCTGCCCAGATTGCGCCTCGAGACAGCGGCGCTTTATCCCGAAAGTCTTCTTATATTTTTTTTCTAAGGCAAATGGATTTATATAGCGGAAGATGGCGTTGGAGGACCTCCATGAGCCCCACAAGGCACCTAGGCGTGCCTTGGGCGGTAGGGCGCGCCCCTGCCTTGTGGGCCCACCAATGATCTTCTCTCGTACTTCTTTCTTGCATTATTTCTTATATATTCCAAAATAATTCTCTATAAATTTTCAGGTCCGTTAGAGCTCCGGGGAATAGTTGTCTTTGTTGTAGCTATTTCAGGCTCAGAATTCCAGCTGTCGGCAATCTCCCTCTCTTGTGATGTAACTTGCAATTGAAGAGAGAAAATGCATTAGAAGTCCATCATAAAGTGGAATATAGCTCAAAACATTAAAAAAACAATAACAAAACATGATGCAAAATGGGCGTATCATATTCCATCTTGAGTATGCCGAGGGCCATGTCAAACTTGGCCAATTCTTCAGTAGTCTGGGGTCCTTAGCTGGTCCACTATTCGGTGGGCCGACATGGTTAAAACCCCCTAGTCCAGGATGCCGTCATATGGTAAACCTGAGCAGGCAAACCTAGTGACGTGACACGCATCCCATGATTCCTGCAATTTCCCCTTTCACAAAACATGGGCGCGGGTTTCCATGCATCCTCATTATAATAAGGCAGAGCAGAAGCTCCCCTAACCCAACGTGACAAGACCAGACCTGATGATATATCTCAATTCGTTGGGCTCCGAACTTCAAGGAGCCCAGACCCATCACCGCCTACGACGGAGTCTCTACTGGAGGCCTCGCAATAAGCATGCTAATAAGGAATCTCCTATAGCAAGCTCCCAGAGCCAAGTATGGCAATTAGCACGAAGACTAAGGAGCTCGCTTGGGTTCTCTAAAACCGAAGAAACTACTAACTATAGACAAGCTCGGGGGCTACCAACAGTGTGTTGTACCAGGGGTGGCCTCTCGACAGAGAGCCCAACAGGAGGCCTACGAAGGGGCCCAAAAGGCCCACTGCAAAGATAATGCCCGGGGGGAGCCTAGAGGAGAGGATAAACATCTGCTGATCATCTTGGCCTCTAAGTCAGGATGGTGGCGACATAGATCAGATCTCTCCTTCATAAGACCCTAGCCTTCACGATGCATATAAGCAGAGGGCTACGAGGTCCTCACTCCCATCTATTCCCATAGACTAGACTCTAGATAGCAACTCATACAGTCTACTATAATCCCTCGCACTAGGTATGACCACCATCAATAAGAACACAAAGCAGGACATAGGGTATTATTCCTCATCAATGGCTCGAATGTGGGTCAAATCAACATGTGACCTATGATCTGGTAGTTCCGGCCTCGTTAGCAACCCTACTAAGGCTACTGACCATATTATGCACCATCATTAATCCTATTTGGTGTAAGGTTTCACAAATTCTTGCCCTGACGAAGGTGGAAACAAAATTGGCGTCATTGAATGGTACACTCCCATATCGTGTTATGCTTGCCAAAATACTTATGATAGTATCGCCCCAATGTTCTTCTTGTTTTGATGGTCCAGAAGATACAACACATGTGTTATTTCTTTGTAATAAAGCAAGAGAAATTTGGAGAAGATTGGGGATGGAGAAAACTATTAATAGAGCCTGCAAAGTTGATCCTGCTAGTGAGGTGGTTCTGGAGTTACTACTTTTGCTGGATCAAGATTGGTCCATGGTGGATATTCAGAATGCCTGGGAGATGATTGCCATGACAGCCTGGTATTTGTAGTGGGTACGGCTTAAACTAGTCCATGAGCAGGTAGTTCAAAGTGCCTATCAAAATTCTATAGGGATCCATGCACTTACGGCTAACATTGTTGTTGCTTCCTCTCCATGTATGACCATAGAACAGGGGGTTGGACCGGGCCACCTAGTTGTTTTGTCAAACTTAATGTTGATGCATCTTTTGATTAAGATATGCTTATGGGCATTGTTGTGGTAGTCCGGAGGCATGACAAAGGAAAATTCATTCATGGGGGAAATGGTATGCTGGACTGTTGTGCGGATGTCTTGACAGCCGAAGCTTTGGCTCTAAGATTCGGTGTGTCCATTGCGTGAAGGGTGGGATGCAATCGTCTCATTATCAACTCTGCCAATTTGGGGGACATAAGCACCATGAAGAATGGAGGGTGATTTGCGGTGTTTGACGGTTGCTATCATTTTGCTGGTGTTTTTCCCATTTATAGGAGCGAGCATTGTAATAGAGAAGCAAATAAGGTTGCTCATGAACTCACTAGGCTGACTAGATTTTCCTAGACCTTTGAATGGTTTCAGGAGCCTTCAGAGGAAATTGTACCCTCGCTCATAAATGATGTAACTGTTATTTCAAATGGATAAAGTTTGATTGTTTCAGACGAAATTGGGGCGCGGTCTGGGGTATTGGCGCCACCTCTCCTCGCGACACCTATTCTTCTTCTACCTTGAGCTGCCTTGAACAACTCTCCCTCTCTCTCTCTATCTTCTCGCAAGAACACACCATGCACACACACAGGCACCAAGGAAGAAAAACACATGGCTTTGCCAATAGACACCTCCTTGATGCACACCGTAGCTACATTGTTTTGCCAGCCCTCTTGGCCTCCTCTTTCATTACTTCAATGCAAGTATATATACACAAAGGACCAAGCACTATGACATGCACTCACGCACAACAGCCCACTACCACCACTAACTAACCTTAACCTACTCCTGGAATCACTCAAGGATCTAACGACCAGGCCAAAGCATGCATGCAAACACACCTAGCTGACTGAATCACTCGGTTGGTCCTTACAATCCTCCTTCGCTCCAGCTCCCGCATGACTTTGTTTTAATGTGTATAGAGGGAGCAAGAAACCGATTATGACGGTGATGATTGCGGTAGAGAGAATGAATGCTCATCACTGAATGTGAACCAACCTGTCGAGGAGAACTATATGAGTCATGATGATTGTATAGTGCTAATGTAAGTGTCGTGAACATTGACAAAAACATGAAACAAAAAAAACATCGTTGATACTTACATGTGTTTTTTGAATTTATGCAGGTACTTGCTATCGTGGTTTTGTCACGGCAGATGTCCTAGTGTGAAGACTTAGTCGCGAGGCCATCGCAACTAGGTAGTAGTTTGAACGGGGTTGACCGGAATTGAGAGACGCGAGTTTTATCCAGGTTCGGCCCGTCGTGGTGGAGGTAAAAGTCTACATCCTACTTCATTGATATTGATGATGATGATGATCTCGGTTACAAGGGCGATGTTTTGCTGCCTCTATCATGAGAGCATCTAATTTGATCTTGTCTAAGACTTGTCTGTCTGTCTAAAAACTTGTCCCTCTTGGGGTGCCCTGCCCCTCCTTATATAAGTTGAAGGGGCGGCTCACATGTAGAGTCCTAGTAGGATTAGGACTACTATATTTTCTATTACAAGCCGGATACAAGTCCAGGTCTTGCTTCCCTCGCCAGGTCTTGTTCTTCTTGGACCTTCTCCGTGAGCCACTCGTCCCGACCTCTCCTTCAGCCGGCCTTCTCACGAGCCGCCAAGTCCGGGCGGGTTACTGATCAGGTGCCAAGTCCCAGCCGGGTTATACCGCGGGGTATATCCTCGATATTAGCCCCCAGTTTAATTTGGATTTATCCATGTTAAACTGATCCTGAAAAACAAATTTGACAGGTGTGCTCTGGGTCAAGAATTCTTCTGAGCCGACACCTGATCATCCTAAAGTCCCTGTCATTCCCTTCTGCGAAAACACCCGACCGAGTCAATCTTTGTCGGGTCATGCAATTTTTTAAGCTTCTTCCATATCGTGACATGATCTTAGCCACCTTGATACGTGTTCATGATCTCATAGCAAATCTTTTTTATCAGATATGTTTAAACTTTGCCAATGCGAAAATCCAGATGCTTTATTCAATGGAACTCCTCCTAGAAAGTCTGGGTCAATAGGCCAGCTTCAAAATCAATTTGCTAACATTGGTTTCTTGTTGAAAAATAATCCGTTTGAGTCGGCCTCCAATGCTCTGGCTAAACAGAAGTATTGGTCTTGGGATATTCATTTGTTGGTCAACCGGCTTGAGGATGTATAGCTTGCCGAGTTACAATTGCCGAAATTTATGAAGATTGATAATTCCGCGTCATGACTGTTACAAATGTCGGGTCATATAATTGGTCTTCCTGAGTTCTTCAGGCCAAGTCCTTATATCTTGTGATGATTTGGTGCTTCCTTTTATAAATATAGCTTTCAATCGTTGAATCAGCTCTCCCAGCCTTTCTATGAATAGCTTGTAGGAGATCAACTTTTGCAAATTTCTCCACTAAAAATATGATACCCAGTTTGCTCAAAAATGAGAGCTTGAGGGTGTACCTCCCTTATATCCATATTACCTATAGCCCCCAAGTCTTAAGAGGGGAACGTAGTGATAGCCTAAGACTTGGTTCAATATAAATGCTACAACTTTGGAGAAATCCGGGTTATTCATCTGAGTCACCAGTCATAAGCTGGATGTTTTTTCTTTCACATGTGTAGCCCCCAATTGTCGGGTTGTCTTGCCTGCAGCAACCTGGGACTTGTAATTGTCTTATGTTCATAAAACTTCAGCGAGTGTAGCCCCCAAGGGCTAGGTCATTATGCAATAATGAGCATAAACTTTTGTATGTCTGATTATATAGACTTGAGGAGCAATGTATAGCCCCCAAGGGCCGGGTCATTAGTATCTGATGGACCGGGACTTAGAAAATGATGAACGACCGGCTCTGTTGGGGAATGCAGTAATTTCAAAAAAAAATCATACGATCACGCAAGATCTATCTAGGTGATGCATAGCAATGGGGGGACAGTGTTTCCACGTACCCTCGTAGACCGAAAGCGGAAGCATCATGTAACGCGATTGATGTAGTCGAACGTCTTCGCGATGCAATCGATCAAGTACCGAACGCACGGCACCTCCGTGATCTGCACACGTTCAGCTCGGCGACGTCCCTCGAATTCTAGATCCAGCTCAGGCCGAGAGAGAGAGTTATGTCAGCACGACATCGTGGTGACGGTGATGATGAAGTTACCGGCGCAGCGCTTCGCCTAAGCACTACGACGATATGACCGAGGTGGAAAACTGTGTAGGGGGGCACCGCACACGGCTAATAGATCAACTTTTTTGTCTATGGGGTGCCCCCTCCCCCATATATAAAGGAGTGGAGGAGGAGGCGGCTGGCCTTAAGGGGCGCGCCCTAAGGGGGGATCCTACTCCAAGTAGGAGTAGGTTCCCCCTTTCCTAGTCCAACTAGGAGGGGAAGGAAGGAGGGAAGGAGGGGAAGGAGAGAAGGAAAGGGAGGCCGCCCACTTAGTCCAATTCGCTTTGGACTAGGGCGCACGTGCCCCACCTTGGCCTGCCTCCTCTCTTACGCTATTTGACCCATGAAGCCCAATAACCCCCCGGGGGGTTCGTAACACCCCGGTACTCCGGGTTTATCCAAGACTTCTCCGGAACACTTCCAGTGTCCGAACATAGCCGTCCAGTATATTAATCTTTATGTCTCAACCATTTCCAGACTCCTCGTCATGTGCATGATCACATCCGGGACTCCTAACAACCTTTGGTACATCAAATCATATAAACTCATAATACCAATCGTCATCAAACGTTCAGCGTGCGGACCATACGGGTTCGAGAACTATGTAGACATGACCGAGACACGCCTCTGGTCAATAACCAATAGCGGAACATGGATGCTCATATTAGTTCCTACATATTCTACAAAGATCTTTATCGGTCAAACCGCATAACAATATACATTGTTCTCTTTGTCATCGGTATGTTACTTGCCCGAGATTCGATCATCGGTATCATCATACCTAGTTCAATCTCGTTACCGACAAGTCTCTTTACTCGTTCTGTAATACTTCATCCCGCAACTAACTCATTAGTCACAATGCTTGCAAGGCTTATAGTGATGAGTATTACCGAGAGGGCTCAGAGATACGTCTCTAAAACACGGAGTGAAAAATCCTAATCTCGATCTATGCCAACCCAACAAACACCTTTGGAGACACTTGTAGAGCACCTTTATAATCACCCTTTTACGTTGTGACGTTTGGTAGCACATAAAGTGTTCCTCCGGTATTCGGGAGTTGCATAATCTCATAGTTTGAGGAATTTGTATAAGTCATGAAGAAAGCAGTAGCAATGAAACTGACACGATCCTAATGCTAAGCTAACGGATGGGTCATGTCCATCACATCGTTATCCTAATGATGTGATCCCATTCATCAAATGACAACACATGTCTATGATTAGGAAACATAACCATCTTTGATTAACGAGCTGGTCAAGTAGAGGCATACTAGGGACTATATGTTTTGTCTATGTATTCATACATGTACTAAGTTTCCGGTTAATACAATTCTAGCATGAATAATAAACATTTCTCATGAATTAAGGAAATAAATAATAACTTTATTATTGCCTCTAGGGCATATTTCCTGCAGTCTCCCACTTGCACTAGAGTCAATTATTTAGATTACATAGTAATGATTCTAACACCCATGGAGCTTTGGTGTTGATCATGTTTTGCTCGTGGAAGAGGCTTAGTCAACGGGTCTGCAACATTCAGATCCGTATATATCTTGCAAATATCTATGTCCCCCTCCGACACTTGATGACGGATGGAATTGAAGCGTCTCTTGATGTGCTTGGTTCTCTTGTGAAATCCAGATTCCTTTGCCAAAGCAATTGTAGCAGTATTGTCACAAAAGATTTTCATTGGACCCGATGCACTAGGTACGACACCTCAACCGGATATGAACTCCTTCATCCAAACTTCTTCATTTGCTGCTTCACATGTAGGTCCCGCCATGATGCTCTGCTTGGAACTGCACCAACTGACAGCTCCTCCATTCAATAAAAATACGTATTCGATTTGCGACTTAGAGTCATCCGGATCACTGTCAAAACTTGCATCGGCGTAACCGTTTACGACAAGCTCTTTTCACCTCCATAAACGAGAAACATATCCTTAGTCCTTTTCAGGTATTTCAGGATGTTCTTGACCGCTGTCCAGTGCTCCACTCCGGGATTACTTTGGTACCTCCCTGCTATGCTTATAGCAAGGCACACATCAGGTCTGGTACACAGCATTGCATACATGATAGAACCTATGGCTGAAGCATAGGGAATGACTTTCATTTTCTCTCTATCTTCTGCAGTGGTCGGGCATCGAGTCTGACTCAACTTCACACCTTGTAACACATGCAAGAACCCTTTCTTTGACTGATCCATTTTGAACTTCTTCAAAACTTTGTCAAGGTATGTGCTTTGTGAAAGTCCAATTAAGCGTCTTGATCTATCTCTATAGATCTTGATGCCCAATATGTAAGCAGCTTCTCCGAGGTCTTTCATAGAAAAACTCTTATTCAGGTATCCCTTTATGCTATCCAGAAATTCTATATCATTTTCAATCAACAACATGTCATCCACATATAATATCAGAAATGCTACACAGCTCCCACTCACTTTCTTGTAAATACAGGCATCTCCAAAAGTCTGTATAAAACCATATGCTTTGATCACACTATCAAAGCGTTTATTCCAACTCCGAGAGGCTTGCACCAGTCCATAAATAGAACGCTGGAGCTTGCACACTTTGTTAGCACCCTTTGGATCGACAAAACCTTCTGGTTGCATCATATACAACTCTTCTTCCAGAAATCCATTCAGGAATGCAGTTTTGACATCCATTTGTCAGATTTCATTATCATAAAATGCGGCAAATACTAACATGATTTGCACAGACTTAAGCATTGCTACGGGTGAGAAAGTCTCATCGTACTCAACTCCTTGAACTTGTCGAAATCCTTTCGCAACAAGTTGAGCTTTGTAAACAATAACATTACCATCTGCGTCGGTCTTCTTCTTAAAGATCCATTTATAGTTGGTTCCTACCCACGGGTTTTGCCCTTACTTTTCGAGCTTTATCAGTTTTGCCCTTACTTTTTCCATCGAGGTCCCTCGAATGCCCTTTGACCGTTTGACCAAAACTTTGAAAATTCATAACTAATTCATACGAACTCAGAAAAATGCAAATAAGATATCAAAATGTTCAGATAAACATTACCTTTATGAGCATATCATTTGCATTTAGACAAAAGCATCGCTTAAACTACCCGGGGTAATTAATGTTATTAACATTACTAAAAATAAATAGGTATAAACAATATTTTTTTTCATGAATAAAAATTATATGCAAATGTAGGTGATGTTTTTTGAACATCCTGATACCTTATTTGCATTTTTTTGGGTTCGTATAAACTTATTATGAAGTTTCCAAATAATGGTCAAAGTCGTTAGAACATTCATAACAAGTTGATACAAACTCAGAAAAATTCAAATAAGTTATGAGGATGTTCAGCAAACATCACCTACATTTGCATGTAATTTTTATTCATGAAAAAATATTGCTTATACCTATTTATTTTAATAATGTTAATAACATTAATTACCTCGGCTAGTTTAAACGATGCTTTTGTCCTAAATGCAAATGATATGCCCATAAAGGTAATGTTTATCTGAACATTTTGATATCTTATTTGCATTTTTCTGAGTTCGTATGAATTAGTTATGAATTTTCAAAGTTTTGGTCAAACGGTCAAAGGGCATTCGAGGGACCTCGATGGAAAAAATAAGGGCAAAACTGAGCAAGCTCGAAAAGTAAGGGCAAACCCCGTGGGTAGGAACCAACTAAGGGTAAAAATGCAATTGTCCCTATTTTCTATGGCTTGCAAATCATCGGGTAAGTCCACCAAAGTCCACACTTTGTTCTCATACATGGATCCCACCTCAGATTTCATGGCCTCAAGCCATTTCACAGAATCTGCCTCATCATCCCTTCATCATAGTTCATAGG
Organism: Triticum timopheevii; assembly: GCA_963921465.1. Classification (NCBI taxonomy): domain Eukaryota; kingdom Viridiplantae; phylum Streptophyta; class Magnoliopsida; order Poales; family Poaceae; genus Triticum; species Triticum timopheevii. Next base: position 664,092,497 of record OY997266.1, read on the forward strand.
TTCATCATGGTCTAGTAACATGACTTCTAGAACAGGATTACCGTACCACTCTGGTGCGGATCTTACTCTGGAAGACCTACGAGGATCGGTAGTAACTTGATCTGAAGCTTCATGATCATCATCATTAGTTTCCTGACTAATTGGTGTAGGAATCACGGGAACTGATTTATGTGATATACTACTTTCCAACAAGGGAGAAGGTACAATTACCTCATCAAGTTCTACTTTCCTCCCACTCACTTCTTTCGAGAGAAACTCCTTCTCTAGAAAGGATCCATTCTTAGCAACAAAGATTTTTCCTTCGGGTCTGTGATAGAAGGTGTACCCAACAGTTTCCTCTGGGTATCCTATGAAAACACACTTCTCTGATTTGGGTTCGAGCTTATCAGGTTGAAGCTTTTTCACATAAGCATCGTAGCCCCAAACTTTAAGAAACGACAACTTTGCTTTCTTGCCAAACCACAGTTCATAAGGCGTCGTCTCAACGGCTTTTGATTGTGCCCTATTTAAAGTGAATGCAGCCGTCTCTAAAGCCTAACCCCAAAACGATAGCGGTAAAGCAGTAAGAGATATCATAGATCGCACCATATCTAATAAAGTACAGTTACGACGTTCAGACACACCATTTCGCTGTGGTGTTCTAGGTGGCGTTAATTGTGAAACTATCCCATTTGTTTCAAATGAAGACCAAACTCGTAACTCAAATATTCTCCTCCACGATCAGATCGTACAAACTTTATTTTCTTGTTACTATGGTTTTTCACTTCACTCTGAAATTCTTTGAACTTTTCAAATGTTTCAGACTTATATTTCATCAAGTAGATATAACCATATCTTCTCAAATCATCTGTATGTACTATAATGATACTCACCACGAGCCTCAACACTCATTGGACCGCATACATCGGTATGTACTATTTCCAACAAATCAGTAGCTCGTTCCATTGTTTCGAAGAACGGAGTTTTAGTCATCTTGCCCATGAGGCACGGTACGAAAGCACCAAGTGATTCATAATCAAGTGATTCCAAAAGTCCATCAGCATGGAGTTTCTTCATGCGCTTTATATTGATATGACCCTAACGGCAGCGCCACAAATAAGTTGCACTATCATTATCAACTTTGCATCTTTTGGCTTCAGTATTATGAATATGTGTATCATCAGTACTGTGATTAAACAAAAATAGACCACTCATCAAGGGTGCATGACCATAAAAGATATTACTCATATAAATAGAACAATCATTATTCTCTGATTTAAATGAATAACCATTTTGCATCAAACAAGATCCAGATATAATGTTCATGCTTAACGCTGGCACCAAATAAAAATTATTCAGGTCTAAAACTAATCCCGTTGGTAGATGTAGATGTAGCGTGCCGACGGCGATCACATCAACCTTGGAACCATTTCCCACGCGCATCGTTACCTCGTCCTTAGCCAATCTTTGTTTAATCCGTAGCCCCTGTTTCGAGTTGCAAATATGAACAACAGAACCAGTATCAAATACCCAGGCGCTACTACGAGCAATAGTAATGTACACATCAATAACCACTACTAGGGAAAACCCTAGCAGTAGTGCGTGTTTTGTGCCCACTAGTAGCGCGGGAAGCCGCGCTACTAATAAGGAGCTACAGCTATTGCTTAGCAGTAACGCGTGCCATCACGCGCTACTGCTAGTACAAATAGCTGCAGCGCTTGTCCAGTACCGCGCTACTGCTAAGGTATCTACTTGCAGCGTGTTTTCTTTCCATCGCTACAAGTATTTTTTTAATTTTTTTATTTTTAGTGTATTTATGCGCCATCATACAAATATTGGTACAATACCAGCTGTTACGAGGTTTACATCATTATGTCCATAATAGTGTATTAAATGAAGGTGGATTAGGTTCAAGTGGAGGCAATATGTGGTGCATGTCAAAAGTATACTACTCATCCAAACTTGATCTAGTTTGGATTAGTACTACTTTCGATGTGCACCACATGTTGCCTCCACTTGAATCTAATCCGCCAGCACAAGATATTTAATCATCATCATGGTCATTACCACTAACAGTATTTATTTAATCACCACTAACACTAGCTAATAATAATCATCATAGTCATTACCACCAACACTAGCTATTTTATCATCATAGTAATAGTGTAGCACATCATCATCCTGAAACTCATTTCTAGCCAGCTACTCACTCCTGCTACTCACTCCTGCTGCTCTCTCTTAGGTAAAAGAACATAAAACATGTGTAGCTCTCCTCCTTGATCAAGTTGGAGCATGTAGATGAACCTGTCTCCTAATCATGGAAGGCGCCTCTGGTTGCTGCTCCCTAGTACTTCTCTGCGCTCCCCCAACACATATTTGGTCCAGTCTTGCACTATTAAGCATCCTTCGCTAATCTTGAATGCACTAAAGTAAGCTGTAGGATATCTTGGCCGTAAGTTGATAATACTCATGATACCTTTAGTCTCGATCCCATAAGGCACAACATTCATCGGGAGTCCCTGTTGAAGAACATCGTATGGTAACATACTTAGCAATGAAGTTTAGCTTCAAAAATAATGTATGGAAAAGATGCAATGAGGATAAAAAGTAAAAATCTTACCATCCTTCCTAAATGGATGTGACTGTAGTTCATTACGAACACTATTGGTCGCACATTTTCAGTACTAAGATTTCTAAATGCAGGAAGAAAATTTGTCTTGACAGTATCAAGATCCTCAAGCCATGAAACATAATGACTGAGCTCCTCGCAGTTGAGTTCAGCCCCAGGACAGTATACGGTCCTGTCTACCAAGCGCTGGACATGTTTGCTTGCACGGAAATAACCTGACAATACAAATTAGTTGTCAACTATTTTTAAATAAAAAATATCAAAGACATAAATATGGTTGAGAAACTTACATAATGGTATAACTGGAGGCATTTGCACATTGACCCAGATGTCGGTATTACCTTCAATATCATCTTCCAGACGAATACCAAAGGTGATAACCATATCAGGCTCAAATGGATAAGTCTTGTATAGTGCTCGCCATGTTTTGCATCCAAAATAGGTGTAGTCGTCTGAATTGTATAACTTCGCATGGAAAATATAACCATGCTCGGTCTTCAAGTAAACTTTCTTTTCCTCCATACTATGACTGAAACCTATCTTATCCAATACAAAAACTCTTGCATGGCAGGGGATACGCTAGTAGAATAGTAAAAAAATATAAGTTGAAGCAAATGAAGCAGATGTCATGCTTAATTACGAAAAAGGACTTGTCGTTGTGACTTACTGTATCCACTTCGAAGTTCTCGTCCAGCTTGATGCTGAAGCGCCTATCATCATCTAGGAAGATTCCGTCGCACAGGCCGCGCTCGTCTTTGCGGTATTTGCAAATACCGAAATCCTTCTCGTCGTCAGACATTTCCTATGTTCATAGTTAAAACATTAATTGAAAATCGATCGAAGACAACTACCAAGATACTCAACACACAAATCCGGGGCACTCAATATTTCCTACATATTCTAGCACAAGTCATGCCAAAATTCACGGAAAAATCCGGCATGACCTTTGCTAAAATAGGACATATCGAGCGCCTGAAATTTGCCGGAACGGAAATGAATCAACACTCCGGCAAAACATAGGCCACTCGAAGGTATAACCTGCAAACATGACCGGCCACTTGGATATTGAGCAACACAAGATATACATTTCAAAATATCTTATAGGACTCAAATTAGCATGCATTCAATAAGCAAAAGTAGATCATCTCATGCGTCAGTACATCGTCGAATATTATCACTAATACATCATGAATAGTGTCATACATATAACATCACTAATACAACTAAAACTCTAACACACGACGGGTATCGGCGCGGGTGGTGGACACCCACAGAGAAGGCACCATCACTGGATCATAGCTCCAGTGAGATCCCCAGAGAACCTGCCAGGTATTGGAGAACGGCCTATGCTCCAACGCAAACAAGTAGCGACGGACATGCGCGTCCTCCTCACTGACACGGTGACGCACCACCTCCGCGGAGTCCTCGAGCCTCTGGATCGTCACTGGCCCACGCGAGCGCCACCAAAGAAGGTTCGGGTCAACGACAGGCTGGCTCCTCACCAACATGCGCCCCCCGGTAGGTAGCGCCTCCCAGTACCACCCCGGCGGAGCCTAGTCCCGGACATGGCCGATCTGGTCAAGCAGGTGTCGTCCTCCACCGACTCGACGACGAGGATGCGGGATAGGCATCCTCCACGTCGAGGCGGGAAAAATTGCTTTAACTAAAAAATATAAACAAGTTCTTACTAACTAGTTCTATTAATTCAACTAGTTCTTACTAAAAATAAACTTACTATAAATAAAAATATTCTAGTACCTAATTAGTACCTAATTCTTACTAACTAATTAGTACCTAGGAACTACTGCCCTAATTACCATCTAAGTAATTAACTAACTAGCACTAAAAATAGCCTAGGGTTCATACTAACTAGCACTAAATAGCTAGGGTTCATACTAAGCAGAGAAGAGGGATCGGAAGGGGAGAGAGGGATCGGAAGGGGAGAGTGCTTACAGAGGGCGGGGAGAGAGATGGGGTCGGGGGAGACGGAGGCACCGAGGCGCGGCGAGGCGGGGTCGGGGGAGACGGCGGCGAGGCGGGGTCGGGGGAGACGGCGGCGAGGCGGGGTCGGGGTAGACGGCGGCGAGGCGGGGTCGGGGGAGACGGCAGCGAGGCGGGGTCGGGGAAGACAGTGGCGAGGCGGGGTCGGGAATTTGGGGAGGAAGCAGAGGAGAGGGAATCAGGCCGCGCGGGGGGTTAGGTGAAAATAGCTTTAACTGTAGCGTGGGAAGGAAAAACGCGCTGCTGCTAAAATCCGTAGTAGTAGCGCTGTTCGTAGAAGGGCGCTACTACTATACCTAGCACGCCGGGAACGGTGTGGCAATTATAGTAGTAGCACTTTCTGTTCGGGCAGCGCTACTACTAAGCTGCTAACTGTAGCGCGGTTCTGCCAAACGCGCTACTGCTAAGTAGCAGTAGCGCCTCATTTTAACAAGCGCTACTGGTAACATTCTGTGTATAAGGTTTTCCCTAGTAGTTAACATGTATATCAAATATACCTTTCACTTTGCCATCCTTCTTATCCGCCAAATACTTGGGGCAGTTCCGCTTCCAGTGACTAGTCCCTTTGCAGTAGAAGCACTCAGTTTCAGGCTTAGGTCCAGACTTCGGTTTCTTCTCTTTAGCAGCAACATTTTTGCCATTCTTCTTGAAGTTCCCCTTCTTCCCTTTGCCCTTTTTCTTGAAACTAGTGGTCTTGTTGACCACCAACACTTGATGCTCCTTTTTGATTTCTACCTCCACAGCCTTTAGCATCACGAAGAGCTCGGGAATAGTCTTGTTCATCCCTTGCATATTATAGTTCATCACGAAGCCTTTATAGCTTCGTGGCAGTTATTGAAGAGCTCTGTCAATGACACAGTCAACTAGAAGATCAACTCCCGGTTGAGTCAAGTGGTTATGGTACCCAGACATTCTGAGTATGTGTTTACTGACAGAACTATTCTCCTCCATTTTTACAGTTGTAGAACTTGTTGGAGACTTCATATCTCTCAACGCGGGCATTTGCTTGAAATATTAACTTCAACTCTTGGAATATCTCATATGCTCCATGATGTTCAAAACGTCTTTGAAGTCTCTATTCTAAGCCGTAAAGCATGGCACACTGAACTATCGAGTAGCATCAGCTTTGCTCTGCCAGACGTTCTTAACATCATCAGTAGCATCTGCAGCAGGCCTGGCACCCAGCGGTGCTTCCAGGACGTAATTCTTCTGTGCAGCAATGAGGATAATCCTCAAGTTACGGACCCAGTCCGTGTAGTTGCTGCCATCATCTTTCAACTTAGCTTTCTCTAGGAACGCATTAAAATTCAAAGGAACGGTAGCACGGCCATTGATTTACAATAACATAGACATGCAAAATAACTATCAGGACTAAGTTCATGATAAATTAAAGTTCAATTAATCATATTACTTAAGAACTCCCACTTAGATAGAAATCCCTCTAATCATCTAAGTGATCACGTGATCCAAATCAACTAAACCATGTCTAATCATCACGTGAGATGGAGTAGTTTTCAATGGTGAACATCACTATGTTGATCATATCTACTATATGATTCACGTTCGACCTTTCGGTCTCAGTGTTCCGAGGCCATATCTGCATATGCTAGGCTCGTCAAGTTTTACCCGAGTATTCTGCGTGTGCAAAACTGTCTTGCACCTGTTGTATGTGAACGTAGAGCTTATCACAACCGATCATCACGTGGTGTCTCGGCATGACGAACTGTAGCAATGGTGCATACTCAGGGAGAACACTTGTACCTTGAAATTTAGTAAGCGATCATCTTATAATGCCACCGCCGTACTAAGCAAAATAAGATGCATAAAAGATAAACATCACACGCAATCAAAATATGTGACATGGTATGGCCGTCATCATCTTGTGCTCATGATCTCCATCACCGAAGCATCGTCATGATCTTCATCGTCACCGGCGCGACACCTTGATCTAAATCATAGCATCGTTGTAGTCTTGCCAACTATTGTTACTATGACTATCACACTACTAGGGAAAAGCCTAGCAGCAGCGCGGGTTTTGGCCCTCTCAGTAGCGCGGGTATCGGCGCTACTAATAAGGCACTACAGCTAATGTATAGCAGTAGCGCCTGTTGACCCACGCTACTGCTACTGATGAATAGCTGTAGCGCTCTTTGGAAAAGGGCGCTACTGATATTATCTGCAGCGCTTTTCAGCAGGAAGCGCTACTGGTAAGTCGGCGCTACTGCTAAATTCCCCCCCCCCCTCGCTACTACTAGTTTTATTAGTTTTTTCCTGCATATTTGTTTTTTATTTGTTTTGTATTTGAATAGGCTTTATACAATAATCTTTAGCATATCATCCACATACAAAAGTAATTATAGCATATACATACAATTAGTCTCATCAAATCATGTCATCATCATAATCATCATCCAACACAAAGTGGTCTCTCGTCATCAATCTCGAAAATAGCGATACAAGTCTCGGTTACTTGCAAATACATCGTCATCCATCTAAACAATGATATACGCGAGAATAGCTATCACTTTGAGTACATGAGTTCGTATCCCTCTCTCGCATTACCGTGAACCTAAACTAAGTACTGTGTGTCGCTCGGAAACCGAAAACCGGTACACCTGGGCCTGACACTCCGGCCACTTGTCGTATATATACTCCTGGCGTAGCACTTCTTCGCCATCTATGATCTATGCACCTGCATCGTCACATGAGTCGATGATATGCAACATATATAGTTGAGCAACACAAAGAGACAGACTTGGCAAAAATAGAAACTACATATCATAAGCATAAATAACAAAGTTCATCGTACCCAAAATGACCTAACTAGAGTGATTTTCGCTAGTCGAGGAGGAGGACGGTTTAATTACATCACAAATAAAGTTTCACCGTGCATAACTCAAAGTTTTGTCATAAAAGAAAGTATGGACTAAACGGACACATTGTCATATATCGACAATCACTCCATCATGTCGTGCCATCCATCCATGTCAGGGAGATACTCATCGAGCTTAGTGAAAGGCTTCATGTCGAGACGCTGAGAGGCTATCCATGTTCGGACATCTTCCCGCGACATTTGTCCTTTTGCATGGAACATCCCCATTTTTCCGACGACCTCATTCATGATGATTTCGGCAAGTTCGCGCTGGATGTTATAGAACTCAGCTCGAAGTCGATGATCCTCGATATCTCCTATGTACTTTGCCCATTGCAGAATATGGGCATCGCCAGATCTAGGTGCCATGTGAAGGTTCTGGTGATCCCGTCTGTACTCCAGCATGTGGTGCAGGACATAGAATCCATCATTAAGAGAATCGTTCGGTTGCTGGATGCAGCAGAAGTCGGTCTTATGGCTGAAGGCAGCCCTGCCGCCCCTTCTCTTCTTGTCCCTAACCTCTCCACCCCTTGCTTGGTAGTAAAACATAGCACTGTCGAGAACATCTTTGATGTGGGTGTAATCCTATTTGTGAATGTTCTTCGACGAGTCCAAGTAAAGAGCGTGGGAGAATCGGGGGTAGAGGATGATGAGGACGGCGCGCCCGCCGCTGCGCAAAATAAGTACACCTCAAATTAATTAGCCTCCATCGTGCAAATGAATTATTGAAATGAAGGAAGGATAGCAGCGCGGATGACTTACACGAGATGATAAGGCACGAGAATCGCCTCCTTGTCCTTATTGGCGAGCATGAAACTGACGATGTAATCCCTCGCGTATTCACGATGCTGTGCACAGACTCCCAAGAAGCCCTCGTGCATGTAGTATGGGTCAGCGACACAGATAAAACGTATCTGCTCGACCCCAATGATGTAGTTCATGTGCAAGGCATAAAGGCGGACAAACGTAAAATCTAGTTTCTTCACGTGAAACATGTCGAATATGTAATCGAATCGGAGGAAGAACTTATCCGCGGGGAAGCCGTCGACGTACGACATTTGCCGCGGAACGTTAACCACGTAGAGTGGGTATCCTGGATCTTTCGAGGTGATGAGGCCTTTCTCTACCCGCAGCACATCGTCATGAAGTCTCCTTAGATCGCCGAATCTGGCCCGTAGCACTGTTTCAGGTAGGATTGGTCGACCGGGGATATGCCATTTATCCGCATCGGGGATATCTACACGGTCCTGAAGCCGAGGTTGCTGACGCAGCTGGATCATAGAATCAGCTTTTTTGCCTTTCCTCGCTCTCTTCCTAGACTTCTTTACCACCGGATGGTCATCAATAATATGTTGAGACGGTAATTCAGGCATCGACTCATGATGCTCAAACACTGAGGAGGCGCCAGTATAGACATACTGTTCAGTGCCATCGTCATCCTCATCCTCATCCATGGCGACGTCATCAGCGACTAATGGAGCCACCTGCTTACCCCGTCCGCTATCACCCAACCCGACACCTGACGCTAATTGGGTAGGTGGGGTGTTGATGTTCATACCTTGCTGAGGCTGCGTGCTCGTGGGTTTGCTCCCGGCCGCCTCCAGACGAAGCAGACTCTTTGGCCACAACAGGACCCACCCATTGCAACAATCACCAAGCCGCCGCGGGGTCTCGTCGTCATCCCCCACTAGTATTAGAGGAGGCAAATTCTCGTTCGGGGGGATCGACCGGCTGTGGAACAATGGTTCCTTCGGCTCCATTATCGTCCCCTTCCCCACGTCCACCTTCTGTTCGTCGATGGTGTACAATATGGTGCACGAGGTTTCGTCGGCCTGCAAAGAAAAGTCTGCGACGTGAGACATCCGAAAGGCAATGAAAACAGGAGATTATACATTTATATTGAAGGGGGCCGGTGTGGCAAATACCGTGAGGGCGTCAAGCTCAACCAAAGAGGAGGCACCACCGAGCATGTCCGGTGCGGGAGCCGGTGCGGGAGCAGGTACGGGAGTCGGTGCGGGAGCCGGTGCGGGAGCAGGTACGGGAGCCGGTGCGGGAGCAGGTGCTCCCAAGAAGTCAGCAAGGGGAAAGTCCTCTGCATTTTTTTCTGGATTTTGCCTTGTCCAAGTGTAAACGCCCGTCACCAAGGAAGTAGATATATCTGCAATCGCCTGTTTTGCGGCAGCTACCGCTGTTGCGACTGTCTTAGATGATTTCTTCTCAACCGCAATCTCAACCTTCTTGTCGATGATTTCTTCAGTTAACCTCCGTCTTTCCTTTTTCTCCTCCGTGGTCTCACGGTAGTACTTCTTCCACGTGGCGCCGTCTCCGACACCGTGCATGCGTCCATACGACGGTCGAGTATCCACCGGTTGTTGTTTCAATATGTTCAACACCCGGTTGAATGGAGTGTCCCACTTGGGCCTCGCCAATGCCTCAGACGGCGAGTCGCTTTCGGCCGCAATCCGGTGCTGCTCTCTCTGCAAAAGGCACAAGGATCATTTACAAATATGACTAACGTGTGCAGTCGAATTGATCAGAAACTAAAATTACGAGCAGTCTCATGAACTCCGCAATGACCGGTGTTGTCTCGTAAACCTTCTTCACTGGGTCCCAACGGTGTCGGGCCCTCAGGACATCACGCTCCTGCGGGACGGTAAAATCCGCCAAGGGGTCTGGGATGCCCAGACTCGCGGCTTCCGCGTCCTCCTTGGCCCATTTGTACCTCTTTCCGCCGTAACCACGGCTTCCGAGGTGGTGGGTCCCAATGTTCCTCTTTTGAAGCCCCTTCATGTACTTAGACTTTTTTTTGGCAGCTTCGGCCTCGCAAGCCTCCTTGAATATTTGAAACTGCTCTTCCGTGATTGTCGGACTATCCTTTACAATCTCGGAGTAGGGTTCCCCGTTGTTGATCTTTGCTTTCACCCGATTTTTCCAGGCGGCCAACGCGTTGCTAAACTTGGTCATGGCGTGTTTGTTTCTCTTCTTCATTGTCGGGTCCTTGTCTGGATCTTCATAATCCTTCTCATTCCGGCCCGGGAACAAGAATATCTGGTGAAACTTCTTTAGGAGGGAGCTCCTCATATTTTCTATCTTCTTTAGATTCTCATCATTGATGGTGGCGGTTGTCCGTATGATGCAGCCTATTTGATTGTCGTAGCACATGCGCGCTTCCTCGGGCGCCTTTGGCTCAAAATTGCCGTCGTCCACCTCCGTGACCACCAGTCTAGTAGTCCTGAGTTTGTTAGGAACCCGTTGCCTCTTTGCTTTTGGTTCTACACCGGCTCCGCTCCCCGAGGCAGCACTGGTCTCAGCGCCGGTCTCGATGCAGGTCTGAATCTCAGCGCTGGTATCAGTCTCAGCACCAGTCTGCATGTCGGTCTCAGCATCGGTCTGCGTGTCAGTCTCAGTCCCCGATGCCATCGATGGGCCCAGCAACAACATCTGTTGATCGTCGGTAAGGCTAAAAAATTCGCCTGCCACCCGGTAGACGTCGTCGCAATCACGAGAACCCTGTCCTTCATCGTTGCTAGCCATGTTTCCTATGATTAAATCTAGTCAATTAATTCTAGACCTAATAAAATGAATAATGACATAAAAAAGGACTATTGTTTTGCAGGAATGTTGACTCCTTCCTGGTGCGGCAAATCCCGGGCACTCGATATGTCCTAGTTTGTAGCACAAGTCATGCCGAAATTCACGGGAAATTTCGGCATGACCTTTGCTAAAAAGTGGACAAATCGAGAACCTGAAATTTGCCGGAACAGAAATGAATCAACATTCCGGCAAAACATAGGCCACTCAGCATCATTCCCTGGAAACAACAAAGCCACTTGGGCACAATTGAACAACTTCAATGAAAAGATATAACATGACCACTTCAATGAAAAATAAAATTTGCCTAAATTCTTTCCTTTGAAAAATAGTGGTCTTTTCAAAAATCAAAAACCTTTGCAAAATGACCTCACTAAACACAGAACCCAATTAAATTGCAAAGGAACTCCATTTCTCTAACCCTTCTGACCTAATGCTCTAAAATAAAATTTTCCTCTAACCTAGCTTGTTAATCCAACGAACCTAATTAACCTACCTATTTAACCTAGTTAGTTAATCTAGTTTACCTAGATAATTAACCCTAATTAAACTAGTTAACGCAGCTAGTTCTCTGTCAAAGCCTAAAATAAATTTTTGCACTAATTAACCTGGATAATTAACCTAATTAAACTAGTTAACCTGACTAGTTCTCTGTCGAAGCCCTAACTAAGTTTTTGCACTAACCTAGATAATTAACCTAATTAAACTAGTTAACCTAACTACTTCTCTATCAAAGCCCTAACTAAATTTTTGCCCTAACCTAGATAATTAACCTAATTAAACTGGCTAACCTATGCATGAGAGAGAGAGGAGGGGTGGGGGCTTACAGATGATGGCTCCGGTGGTGGCGACGGAGGCAGTGGTGGCGAGGGAGGCAGGGGCGTCTCCGGTGACGGCGAGGGAGGCAGGGGCGTCTCCGGTGACGGCGAGGAAGGCAGTTGTGGCGAGGAAGGATCCGGTGGCGTCGATGGCGGCTCTGGTGGCGTTGACGAGGCCGCGTGGCTCCGTGGCGTTGGGGGCGGCTCCGGTGTCGTCGACGGCGCACGGCTCTGGTGGCGTCGACGTCGGCGGCGAAGTGGGGCAACGGTGAATCGGGGAGACGACGGCGCGCGGTGTGGATTGAGGGAATTGGGGGAGAAGTGGTGGCCGGGGGAAACGGTTTTTTGGTTATGTCAAACTTAGCGGTAGCGCGTTTCGCAAAACGCGCTATAGCTAAGATAGCTATAGCGGTTTTTGCAAAACGCACTGCTGCTATAACTATGTAAATTTCTTCCTTTTTTAATTTCCTTTTCTGTTTCTATAGCGGGGGTCTAGGACACGCGCTACAGCTACGTTAGCTATAGCGCCTCTTACAAACACACGCTGCTGCTATGCCTTCCTCCGTTTTTTTGCTTTTTCGTTTATTTTGCTTTCCATTTTATTTTTTCCTTTTTCCTTTTTCTATTTCTTTCATTTTCATTTACTTTTCTATTTGTTTTTCATCTTATTTTATTTCCGTTAGTAGTAGCGCTCTTCTTAGGAAACGCGCTGCTAATTATGCCCTAGCGGTAGCGCGTTTCTTCAAAGCCCGCTACTGCTATGCGTAGCCTATCATTCTGCTAATGGGAATATTAGTAGTAGCGCTTTTGCAACTACACGCGCTACTGCTAAGGTTGTATCTGTAGCGCGGTTTTTCTTCAATCGCTACTGCTATATAGCACTAGCGCGCTTTTTTGACCCGCGCTGTTGCTAAATTTCTGTGTATATGGTTTTCCCTAGTAGTGTCACTACCGCTTAGTGATAAAGTAAAACAATTACATGGCGATTGCATTGCATACAATAAAGCGACAACCATATGGCTCCTGCCAGTTGCCGATAACTTTGTTACAAAACACGATCATCTCATACAACAATTTATATCACATCATGCCTTGACCATATCACATCACATCAAGCCCTGCAAAAACAAGTTAGACGTCCTCTACTTTGTTGTTGCATGTTTTACGTGGTTGCTACGGGCTTCTAGCAAGAACCATTCTTACCTACGCATCAAAACCACAACGATTTTTCATCAAGTGTGATCTTTTAACCTTCAACAAGGACCGGGCGTAGCCACACTCGATTCAACTAAAGTTGGAGAAACAGACACACACCAGCCACCTTTGTGCATAAGCACGTCGGTAGAACCAGTCTCATGAACGCGGTCGTGTAATGTCGGTCCGGGCCGCTTCATCCAACAATACCACCGAATCAAAGTATGACATGTTGGTAAGCAGTATGAATATTATCGCCCACAACTCTTTGTGCTCTACTTTTGCATATAGCATCTACACATAGACCTGCCTCGGATGCCTATGTTGGGAACGCAGTAATTTCAAAAAAAATTCCTACGATCACGCAAGATCTATCTAGGTGATGCATAGCAATGGGGAGAGATTGTGTCCACGTACCCTCGTAGACCGAAAGCGGAAGCGTTATGTAACGTGGTTGATGTAGTCGAACGTCTTCGCGATCCAACCGATCAAGCACCAAACGCACGACACCTCTGCGATCTGCACACGTTCAGCTCGGTGACGTCCCTCGATCTCTAGATCCAGCTGAGGCTGAGGGAGAGTTCCATCAGCACGACGGATGGTGACGCTGATGATGAAGTTGGCGCAGGGGTTCGCCTAAGCACTACGACGATATGACAGAGGTGGAAAACTATGGAGGGGGCACCGCACACGGCCAATAGATCAACTTGTGTGTCTATGGGGTGCCCCCCTCCTCCGTATATAAAGGAGTGGAGGAGGGGGACGGCCGGCCTCAAGGGACGCGTCCTAAGGGGGGATCCTACTCCAAGTAGGGGTAGGTTCCCCCTTTCCTAGTCCAACAAGGAGGGGAAGGAAGGAGGGGAAGGAAAGAAGGAAAGGGGGGCCGCCCCCTTAGTCATATTCGGTTTGGGCTAGGGGGCGCACGCCCCACCTTGGCATGCGTCTTCTCTTGCACTACTTGGCCCATGAGGCCCAATAACCCCCCGGGGGGTTCCGGTAACCCCCCGGTACTCCGGTTTAATCCAAAACTTCTCCGGAACACTTCCGGTGTCCGAACATAGCCGTCCAATATATCAATATTTATGTCTCAACCATTTCGAGACTCCTCGTCATGTCCTTGATCACATCCGGGACTCCGAACAACCTTCGGTACATCAAATCACATAAACTCATAATACCAATCATCATCGAACGTTAAGCGTGCGGACCCTACATGCCTCCAGTCAATAACCAATAGCGAAACCTGGATGCTCATATTGGTTCCTACATATTCTATGAAGATCTTTATCGGTCAAACCGCATAACAACATACGTTGTTCCCTTTGTCATCGGTATGTTACTTGCCCGAGATTAGATCGTCGGTATCATCATATCTAGTTCAATCTCGTTACCGGCAAGTCCCTTTACTCGTTCTGTAATACTTCATCCCGCAACTAACTCATTAGTCACAATGCTTGCAAGGATTATAGTGATGAGTATTACCGAGAGGGCCCAGAGATACTTCTCCGAAACACGGAGTGACAAATCCTAATCTTGATCTATGCCACCTAACAAACACCTTCGGAGACACCTGTAGAGCACCTTTATAATCACCCTTTTACGTTGTGATGTTTGGTAGAACACAAAGTGTTCCTCTGGTATTCGGGAGTTGCATAATCTCATAGTCTGAGGAACTTGTATAAGCCATGAAGAAAGCAGTAGCAATGAAACTGACATGATCATAATGCTAAGCTAATGGATGGGTCATGTCCATCACATCATTCTCCTAATGATGTGATACCTTTCATCAAATCACAACACATGTCTATGGTTAGGAGACATAACCATCTTTGATTAACGAGCTAGTCAAGTAGAGGCATACTAGGGACTATATGTTTTGTCTATGTATTCACACATGTACTAAGTTTCTGGTTAATACAATTCTAGCATGAATAATAAACATTTCTCATGAATTAAGGAAATAAATAATAACTTTATTATTGCCTCTAGGGCATATTTCCTTGAGGCTCATCTCCCTAAGATAACCAGGTCTGATGACAATGAATTTAAAAGCAACTTGCATTAGCCCCAAGTGCCCTGGTGCATGCTTGCAATGATATGGGACTTTTATATTTGATGTGATCTTGATTTGAATAATATAGCCCCCAAGTGTCGGGTCGTGTGCCTATAGCGACTTGGGACTAGTCCTTCCATTGTGAAATAAACATATCCACTACCCTTCCACATATGTATCTATGATGCGGCATTAATATAGCTTTAAACGCGTTCCTGTACTATGTCTTACACAACTCTCATGGGATCGCAATTTGAGCCCCGCTTCGGTACATCCCCCCCCCCCCCCCCCCCCCACATCACCTACGCCCCACCCACCCACCCACCCATGTACACCGCACGCCGCGCTCCTGCTTCCGCCTCCCAGCCAAAACCCTAGCCAGGATCTGTTGCTATTGTGACTCCGTGGACGCCGCCCTCACGGCCTGATCGCCACCCTCACGACGTGGCCGCCACCCCCACGCCCTAGTAGCCTCCCTTACGCCCTGATCGCCGCTGTCACGACGTGGCCGCCACCCCCACACCCTAGTCGCCGCCCTCACACTCTAGATGCCGCCCTCACGCCCTGGGCGCTGCCTTCCCTGGCACCAACACGTCTTCATTGGGCCGACGCAAATGCGTCGTGGCCCCTGGTGGAACGTAGAAGCGGTCGGGCGTCGACGCTTCTCGTCTCCCACATGCCATCGACGAAGTGCTAGGCACCAGCACATCGGCGTCAACCCAGCAGAGGACCTCGATGCAAAGTAAGGTTTTTCGTTTGCGTTTGTTGGACTTTACAATTTGTTATTCATTGAAATGAGAAGAAAAAATCTTTAACTGGATAAGTAGATAGTAGTTTCTACATAAATTTGTGCTAAGTACTATCAAGCAATTTGATTTCGCGCGCCTGATTTATGTGTCACACTAGCTGTCTCATAATTGATGAACTAATTATATTCACGACCATGTTGTGCGGTGTTCGGATTGATCTAAGACTTTATTTAAATGTTCATAGATGGAGCAAGAAACCGCTGATGCAACGATGATTACGGTAGCGAGAATGGATGCATGTTACTGAAGGTGAACTAGCCTGCCGAGGAGAACTATACGAGTCAAGATAAATCATATAGTGGTAATGTAAGTGTTGTGAACATTTACAAAAGCATGAAACACAAACAACTTAGACAATTACATGTATTTTCTAAAATTTATGCAGGTACTTGTCGATGATGGCAATGAGGAGTACGATATACATGAGTCTTATGCTGAAAGTGCGAGCAAGGTACACTTAAAATTATGTAGCACAAGGAATGACATAACAACTGCATTACCACTTACATGTCTTATCTTAAATGTGCACAGATAGATGACGATGGTGACAATGAGCGGAATATTGTGATGATGACAGTGACCAGAGCGACATCGATGCATTGTATGATGAGAGCGGGAGCAAATTAAGTTTTTTAAATTATATATGAAAGTAGCGACATAACAACTGACTGCCATACATGGTTTTCTGTCTTATTTTGCAGGTGGTGTTGGTGGTCCTACCGGGAGCGATGAGCATGCCGATGATAATGCATTTGAATTTGACATTGGCTATGATGAATATCAACAAGACTCACTCAATAGGCATTGGCACGTGATGGCCAAGATGTTCAGGTCAGAAGGGGAGGCATACGTGTTCTACAACCAGCAGGTGAAGGAACGTTGGTGCAGCATTAGCAGGGACTTTCTAAAAAGGGGGAAAGATCCTGAGGGAAGTATCAGCCTTAGGAGGTATCTCTTTTCGAGGGCTGGCAAATGGCAGGCCAAGTTTTATACCATGGAAGATAGGACCCGTAGGCTTAGACCTGAGAGTCGATGGATCTGCCAATCCCATTTAATAGTGAAGCTTGATAAACAACATGCAATTTGGTATGCCAGCAGTTTCAGTGATGATCACAGCCACGTCCTTGCTAGACTGGAGGAACTCCCGTTTCTTCTATCTCATAATCAGATCAAAGGAATTCCAGAGAATAGAGATCTTAGCTATGGCATGAGCTAGGATCAGGAAACCAATAGTACTTAGCGCTCGCCATTTTGCAAATTTCAGTCAATCCCAGTTCAATGACGGTCCACAGCTCACTGTTCATCAACAAGAGACGCTTTCGCATCATGACCTTCTAGTAGGGATAGTTCGTGCCATCGAATATGGGGCACGCAACATATACCTTGATCATACCTGCGGTCGACATATCTAGGTAAAACTCCAGGTGGTTAAACTAAAATCACACATTAATGAACTTGATGAAGATCAAAGTGAAGAGATAGAAACGGGAGCGAGACTGATTCATCACGAAAACATAGATCATGCATACAAGATAGATGTAAGTGAAGCACATGCAATCATACAAGCATTTAGGCATGCAAAAGATGAATTGAAGAAATGAAAAACAACATGATGAAATTCTTCGGTTCAAATTCTTCATAGGTATATCATAGATTCTTTAGCAACGTAATAACAAAAATTAAAAGGTTTGAGGAATTTGAAACCAGGTAGGCTCGATGATGACATGATGATTTGGTAGACCAGTTCATGTTGTTGTATCAAATGTATGTCTTGTTGAGGCGGCTGAGATTGAATTCTGAAGACACTCTGATATGTATCCTATCAGTTAGATGAATTTGCTTCAGTGTATGAAGTTAACTGAATTTTCACAGTGTACAAAAGGTTTTCAGTTTACTGAATATTGTTTACTGTCCATAGTTAACTTAATATGCACTGTATATAGTGTATAGTGTACTAAGTTAAGTGAATTTTCTCATTTATAGTGTATAGTGTACTAAGTTAACTGAATATGCACTGTATAAGTCGATGATATGAGGCTAGGGGGCACCCTAGGGCCATTTTGTCGATAAGTCGATGAAATGAGGCTAGGGGGCACCCTAGGGCCATTTTGTCGATAAGTCGATGAAATGAGGCTAGGGGGCACCCTAGGTCCATTTTGTCGATAAGTCGATGATATGAGGCTAGGGGGCACCCTAGGGCCATTTTGTCAATAAGTCGATGAAATGAGGTTGGATAAAAGTGCACTCACATTCAACAGCCCCAAATAACTTATATCAAATTCTACTAAGCACATACACTAGATAGCATCAAAGTGCACACACATTCATAAAGATCCCTCAAGGTTGGATCCAACACCTGATCTCACAAAATACATACATAAAGGTTCAGAAATAGATACTAAAGTACTTAATAGATGATTATCATCTAGATTTGGATCCAACACCATAGATCACAAATTCATCACTGAAGTACTTGGGTCACAAATTCATACCAAAGTACTGGATAGAAGATAATCATCTAGAAACTGATAGATGATTATCATACTAGAAGGCACCCTACTCATCTAAGATGGCCTTCACACCCTGAAGCTTCAACTTTATCTTTTCCTCAGACTTTTGAAGCTCAGAAATGTGATGCTGCAGTTTAAGCCTCTCTTCTGTCAGCCTCTCCTTCTCCTTCAAATGATTGAACTTCAAGTTCCTAATCACATTGGCTTGAGCACCTGCCAGGTTCTTCAGAGTTTCATAGTTTTGCAGCATCTTCTTCTCCTCCTCCTCTATCTTTGACAGTTGTGCCTTCAAGTTCCCCACTATAGTCTCAAGCTCAACAATTTTCACATCAACATATTCCTTCTGCTCCTTCTGATTCTCTAAACTCCACACCACTCTGCTGCTGGGCATCCAAGAGGGAATTCACATCAGCATACAAAGTGTCATAGTTCTCCTATAGTTTCTTCTCCTCCTCCTCTTTCTTTGATAGCTCTACCTTCAAGTTGCCAACTATAGTCTCTAGCTCAGCAATCTTAATTTCAAGATATTGCTTCTTCTCCTTTTGATTGGCTAACTCCAGACCACTCTGCTGCTGGGCATCCAAAAGAGAATTCACATCAGCATACAAACTGTCATAATTCTCCAGTAGTTTCTTCTTCGCTTCTGTCAGGTTGTGGATTGCAAATGAACTCTCTAGATTGTCATTGGTCCTAGCTGACTTAATCTCCTCATACATATCCCATAGCTTGGCCAATGCCTTCTCCATTGAGTCTGGCCATTCAAAATCAATCCATTGAACTACTCCACAGTTTAGGCCTTCCTGTATTATAAACAATAAAAGAAATAATTAATTATGGTTCAGGTATCATCAAACCAACAGGTTCAGGTATCTAATATGTGCACTGTTAAATAGAGGAGTAAAGCACACAAGTAAACAATGCCCACACAAGTAAACAAGTCACTAAGCACTGACCATAATAAACAAATACTACCATCCACTAATGACAACACACTCCAACACAGTGGCTAAAGCAAATTAAACAAAGACAAAGCACTAATGACAAGGCATGTCAGAACAAGCTAAACAAAGACCAATATTAACAGCTTGATAAACAAAGCATTAAGCAAACAACTTTCTTTACACAGGATGTGAATCATACCTTCTTAGCACATCCAAGAAACCTCCTGCCCGTGTGCATCCCTTCAAATGCAACAAAGCGCTCGGCCGGCTCACCGTGTTCACACAAAACATTCACATCTGCGTCAGTGCCATTGAAATTCGGATCGTGCATCGTAGCAGGAAGCTGCGGGAGCAAGCAAAAAGAATGCTAGGTTCAGATCGATCTCAATGACAAAATCCCCATTTCACTAACCCTAACCCTAGCTCTAGCTATATAATGAACTGACCTTGATGATGCCATCGTAGGACGAGGAGATGTTCAGCACTGAATCATCACTGGTCTCGTCGGTCCACGACACCATGGCACTGGGGAGTAGCAGAACGACCGTCAACGGTGTGGCGGCGCCGGTGGAGAAGAACAGAGTGAGGAGAGGGCGAGGCAGAGGAGAGAGTGTGAGGAGAGAGCTGGATCAATCCAGCTTTTACCCACACGGCGGAGCAGTAGCGGCAGTCACGCCGTTAGATGGCGTCAGCTACCGGCCGTGATGCCACGTCCTCAAAATCGGGCCCCACCTGTCATAATAGTGCTTAAATGGCCCCAACAGACGGTTAGGTGTTTTCTGCAAATGATTAGGACCAAAATCAGTGTTTTCTGGAACAAAATCGTAGAAGATTCTTTTCTGCAACCCTAGGCTTCAATGTGGTGATTTTCTGCAATTCACTCTCTATCGGAAGCCGGCAAGTGGATGATGGATCCCGTGGGGCATGACAAAGCGAAGGTGTCGGAGTATCTACAGCCGCGATGAGCAAATCGTCCGATGGACGCGTACGGGTGCGTACGCGGACAATGACAGATCACGTCTCAAATATTTGATTTTATAATCAGACATCACAAATTAGAAATCTCAAATGCGTATTATTACATGCAACGTGAAACCTAATCTAACCGGAGCTCGCCCGGTTCTGGCGTGGCCATGTCGTGGCCGGCTGCGCCCCTCAGAGTGTTGGTTTGGTCGCCGGCAAGGTAGAGTAGGGCATGAGACACGCACCGGATCACGGGACTCAAGGCGCCGCCGTCTCCCATGCCTTACTCTTTCTCGTCGGAGCCCATAACCCGAACGATGCCGGTGGACGTCAGATCGATGATGAATCCGTCTTGGGACGAGTCGGCGACATCCACCACGATGCAGTTGCGGCGCCCAGACTGATGCATCACACGGAGCGTCGGAGAATGCGCCTCGCCGACATCCAGCGCCGCGAGGGCTGCCGCGGCCTCCCGCGCCCGCTGCCTGATACGGCGGGCAGGTCGTTCCATGTTCTCACCGGACGAGGCCCATGGTGCGTCCCGATGCTCGGTGCGCCAACGGGGGGTTGCACGTCTGCCACCGCGTTCGGACAACAGATGGACCGCACCGCCTTCGATGAGGCGGCGACGGCTGCTAGAGCGTCGGATCCATGCGCCATTTGGGCGGTCGCAATGGATTCCCCACGAAAGGATTCCGAGTGCTGCCGTGCATGGGCCTCCTCCCGGGAACGGCGGAGTGCAAACTGGACGACCATCTCCTTATCGTGGCCGCGTGGGATGAGCTCGGGATCGACTGATCTGGAGGTGAACTACTCGGATCCGCTGCCCACCATGCCGGAGACGGCCGGACGGCATAGGAGACGAGCTTGGGTAGCGGACGGGAGCGGAGGGAAGTGTAGGGTTTGGTCCGGCGATCAGATGGGAAGGAATATATGTGGGGTCGGGTGGGCAAGCATGGGCCCGGTCTGACGTGACAGGCGTGTCCGGGTGCCCCATATCCACCTTATATTTAGGTTAGATATGAGGAGGGATGCCGGTCAGACCGGACGTTTGAGGCCCATTTAAGAGGGCGTCTGAGTCGAAAAATTGTGACCAGTCAGTGACCGGATGGCCCGCCAGAACGTTTGAGAAGGGTTTGAGATACCCGACTCTAATGCTCTCATGCAGCGCGATTACCAGACGTTTCAGGAAGCGCTCGGCGTGCCACCGGCGGTGGGCGTCGATTACACTACGGAGGGGTCGGGTGATTGTTTACAGAAACTACATGCTGCCAACGTAAGCAATTAAATTACTGGAAGGATGCTGACTGAACCAGCTGCGGTCCAATTGACCGTGGGTGGATATGCTGGGGCAAGAGATGTATTGGCCTGGGGTAGTGACGGGACCTGCACGACATGATTTGAGGTGAAGCAGGAGATTCATACGTCTGTCCAACTTGTTCAGACATGCCACTATGGTCTGAGTCAGTTAAACCAGAAGTGCAGTACGCAAGTGCTTATAATATACTCCCTTCGTCTAAAAAAGCTTGTCCCAAGCTTGTCCCTTAAATGGATGTAGCTAGCACTAACTCGGTGCTAGATATATTCATTCGAGGGATAAACTTTTTTAGAGGGACGGAGGGAGTACACAGGTTTACTGCTGCCCAGGAAACATTACTTCTCCCCTTAATTTTAGTTGGGCAGTATTATCTGTCGGCACTATAATTACTACTGAGCTTGTGGATAAATATGAAGCATGTGTTCTGCTGAATCAGATGCCATTGACTTGTGCACAGCTTCCACAAACCCTTGAGCAGAAATATACCTGTTGGCAAAGCCGTGCAGAAGCTATATCAGGGACAGGGTTTCCTTGCTCGAAATTAAAGGTAAGACAACAACCTCTGATGTTTTCCCTTTCTCTAACAGGAACAAGCAAGAGCTCTGCTTTTGTTACAAGGGAATGACAAGCGCACAAAGGAGAACACCAAAAGCCGAGTATGCAAACAAGAGACAACCATAGATGACAGTTCTTTTCGAAGGCCTCCGTTAGCATCCGGATGTCGTCTCTGACCAGCCCAACAAGAGCTTCAGGGTTAATCACTCACTGGTCATGGGCAAAGTCAAAATCCGCCTCCTCAAGATGAGCAGGATCAACTGGGCGACCCGTCGTGGATCTTCAGACATGTACAAGGCCCTACTGCCGCATTGCTTCATCTCCACTGTCGCCATGTTTGTGGACGCCCAAGTTTTTTCTACGCCGCTGCTTGGTCATGGTGAGATGAGATAGTGCCTGCTGCTGTTCTTCAGTTCTGCTTGCTCAGTCTGTTGGGTCTGTTTGCGAGTTTTCTCATGTTTATATTGTTCAAGCTTGCTGTTTTTAAAGGGATGTTGGCGAGAAAAGTCATCTTATTGCCGCTGTTGGTGTATTGATGCTGCAATGCACGATGCTTATGGCAAAAAGAGGAAAAAAGCCATCGCCATTGATATCGCAGATGGCATGAATCATCTCTAATGAGATGGAATCAATGCATCAAATTTGAGTGGAATACAAGAATACGAGTACAATCTTTTGGCCGAAGTTTGAAAAAATTCATGAATAGTACTACAATATTTTGTCCCAATGAGTTAACAATACATAAGGAGTGGCTGACCAAGAAATGTTGATTACCAGCAGTCCATGGCACCTGATACCACAAAGCTCACCATGACCACCGTTACAGTATGCATACTCAGTACTTCTCAAAAAAAAAAGGTGGATCCCGAAGTTCATTCTAATAATATAACCAAAAACGAAGGGGTAAGTAATCTTTGAAGAGTAAAGTTAATATTAAGCGCTTCTACTAGGACGGTTCTTCTTTTTTTGGCGAAAAGGAGACTCAGCTCTATAATGCAGATTCACCACAAGTATAAAGCACTTCAAAAATAATAAAAATTACATCGAAGTCCATGGACCACCGAACAACCACTGCCTCCACCAGAACAAGTCGCCGAGGCATCATAGAGGTTTTAACCTGATAGATTCTGTTTTCAAAACTATTGTTTTCTACAAAAATATTCTAGACCAATATGATGCTCACAAGAAAAGAGCAACTCGTTGAATCTTGTATCCATTTTTTTTTGTGAAAAAAATCTTGTATCCATTTATGAGACACACTATCTTGCTATATGTCTTACATTCTTCTGTTCTCCTACTACATTGATAAGTATATGATATCTCTTATAGATAGTTTAATTCGCAAATATCAAAGAGTCTAGACTTTTTTATTTTGACAGACACAGACTCTAGACTAGCTATATATCTGGAGGAAGAATCCACATGCCACCACGTAAACAACCCTGCACGAAGTATCCTACGGACATGATCCTGCTGACGTCATTGTCTGTGCTGTTGTTTTCCGAGTCGTCTTTCTTGTAGCATATCATGCCTCTGATGTTGTTCGAGATTTTCAAGACTACCTTGTCACTAGCGATGATAGTGTTTTCACCTAACCAACAATATTGCGAGTAATAGATGTGGTTTCTCTCCACACTGCCGCATATGTTGGCTGGCACATGCACCGCCTTGGAGAATGACTTTCCTAGAAACAATGCTTGGTCACCCAAGCTTGTAACCTCTAGCCACTTGTGCTTGTAACGTGCCTGCTGTTTACCTGTGCTGTCAACAAGCTGGAAGACCTTGAAGAAAGGCTGGATGTCTGGCAACCACCGGGTCTTCAATGCCATCGCAAGCTTGCCCTTTAGATCAAAGATGTAACTGGCATTGACATTGTCCGTACGGATTTTGCGGTCTATCCTTCGGATGACTAAACGGTGTTCCGCGGTGACCACCGGGGCACCATCATCATCCACGCCAATCTCAAACTTGACGATTTTCCTCTCACTATCTAGGCCATAGAGCTCGCTGTTGCAAAACGTGATGTCCACAAACCCTCCGTTATTAGGACATCCTTGTACGGTCCACCCATTATTGGGAGAACCAACTCTACAGAGGGCGATGCCACAATTGTATGTTACAGCGGCAAGGATACACTGAGGCGAGTTGGGAGGTGCGGAGAAGGCAACTTTGAAGATAAAGACCAGGTGGCCGAGGGCATGGTGCCTGCTAGGGCAGATGATTGTTGACAGCGCTACCTCGGCGCCAGAGAAAAGGTTCATGATCCTGACCAGGCCTGGCATGTGGAAGGCAACCCCAGCCACCGTCGTGGCCGCCGATGATCCACCTCCCAGCGTCCTCCCGAGGGACCCTTAAGCGCACGACGGCACAATCATCGGGGCAGTAAAGAGCCTCCGTCCCGCTTCCGTCGCGAGGCGAGAGTAGCAGCCACGGGAGCGCCGGCAAGGGTGGCACCGCGAGCGCAGCGGCGCGCCATGATCGGCAGACGGCGGCGAAGCGTGTGCGCCCGTGCGGTGAGGTAATCATGCTGTAGACGACGGCGAGGAGATCGTCGGGGAACGTGGCTGACCAGCCCCGCCCCGCCGTATGCGCGCGCTTGGTTTCGCGATCGTCGCAGGCGGGACATGGTACCACCGCCCAAGTTGCAGTCCACTCGGCCAAATCAATCCCCTATGCGCTTTCTCCACCACGCCCCCCCCCCCCACCCCACCACCCCCCCCCCCCACCCCCCCCCCCACCCCACCACCAAGAGTGTGCAAGAGTCAAGACAATGGCGGGCTGGCGGCCACGAGCTCCACGCCGTTGTTCTCCGTCCACCCCTCTGCCCACGACGACCACAACCTCTGGATGGACTAGCAGCCACCGCAGACCCACCTGCTCCGCCATGGCCGTATCCTCCATCAGATGCTCCAGTGCGTCGTCCGACGCTCCGACGCATACCCAAGCCCCAGATGGAGCTCGAGTTTGTTAAAAACCGGTCGAAAACAGGAAATTCCACTGGCCCTGGAAAAATGTCTTACCGTCCGAATTTTTAATATTTTGAATTAAAATGACAGAATAGGCATCGTATGCACATCTATTACAACCAAGTTGTTAGACTAGTCGTAGGGCTCGCTACGCATCATCCCGAGGTCAAAGGCTTGAGTCTCTGTTTTGCCAATATTTTTGCATCATTCAAAATTATGAAAACAAATTGGTCGCGATGCGGTAGAACATAGTCGATATTGCGAGCTTGGCAATGTAATCAGGCGCGCTGGCCACTAGAATAGGAAGGAGTTCAAGTACAGAATGGGTTGAACTAAATATATTTCGACGCTAGATGTTTTTGAGGTTAAAATTCATTTGAAAATTTCAGGTGAAAATTTTGAAATTTCTGAGATTTTTCGAACACCGGATATGCCGCCCCTGATGGAAAAAAATCGGAAACAAAAAACAACCAGGTAATAAGACACGAACTTATCATCTTCCACCCTTTGCATGATATCTGAAGCCACAAAAAAGGAAGAGCACATTGGTAATGTGTCAGAACCACGAACGCTTGAAAATGCAACCTTGTCATTAGTGGAAGTCTAGCGTTTCCAGCAGCATCGCTACATCCTCCAAGCAGAGTGAAAACAGCAGCGTTGAAGGTGATTGTCACAAGGAGAATTGCCAGTAATGATTGTTAGAATATCTGTATGTATATATGGTGGAGTATAAACCGTATATACGCCATAGGGCTAGGCGTGCGCAAGTGTATCTTTCTATTGTAATCTAGTTGGTAGGTTGTTGTGATGATCTCTATCTTGTCACTAGTAGAAAAGGGGGCTTTGGTCCAGGCTGGGTTAGCCCATTAGTCCCGGTTCAATCCAGAACCGGTACTAATGGGGGCATTAGTCTCGGTTCGTGAGCCCAGGGGGCCGGCCGGGCCACGTGGGCCATTTGTTCCGGTTCGTCTGGACCTTTTAGTCCCGGTACGTGCCATGAACCGGAAATAAAGGGTGCGATGCCCATTAGTACCGGTTGGTGGGACCAACCGGTACTAAAGGTTAGACCTTTAGTCCCGGTTCGAGCCACGAACCGGTACTAATGGGGTTTGAGGCATTAGTACCGGTTCATGGCACGAACCGGTACTAAAGGTCCCTCCCATTTTCAAACTCTACCCCCCCCCCCCCCTTCGTGGATCGCCTTTTCAGTTTTAAAAAAAATAAAAAAAATAAGTTTCCCATGTGATATGTGGTCTAGTTGTTGGGAAAATTTACAAATATGAATTTTGACTTTATTTGCAAAATCTCTCTAGAATTTAGTAAAATGGGCATAACTTTTGCATACGAACTCGGATGAAAAAGTTTTCCATATGAAAAATCATCTACTCAAAAAGTTACATCTGAATTTAACCGGGGAAACCCCGTTAAACATTTTCAAAATCCTCAAAAACCTAACAGAAAAAAAGTTACGGGGCTTTTAAGATCTAGAGGCAAAAAAATCAAAAAATCAAGAAGTATTATGGTCAAACTACTTATTCAAGAGGTATTAGTGTTACTAAATAATTATTCAAGAATATTACTGTTACTAAATAATTATTTTAGTTTTTGAATTTTGGTCAAATCTGGTCAAACTATGGTCAAACTGTGGTCAAACAATGGTCAAACTAATTATTCAAGAAATATTAGTGTTACTAAATAATTATTGTTTTTTAAAACAATTGTTTCAAACTCAAACAGTGAAATGTGTCACTTCATGCTCAAGCAAAATTCCTGAGGGTTAATAGGATTGACATCTTACTATTGTCAGGAAACAACAAGTGCAGACTTGAAAACGAGGGAGAATAGAACCCGGAAGTTAAGCGTGCTTAGGCTGGGGGAGTGGGAGGATGGGTGACCATTCGGGAAGTTAGATGATTTGGAATGATGAGGGGTGACTAGAGATTAGAGGATAAATTGAGCAGTGATGAGGGGTGGTGATTAGACATTAGAGGTTAAAATAATTCAGAAATTTGAAAATAAAAAAATTCAAAAAAAAATCATAAAATTTCCTTTAGTCCCGGTTGGTGTTACCAACTGGGACTAAAGGTGGAGCTCCACGTGGCCGCGACTTTAGTCCTGGTTCGTGTAAGAACCGGGACTAAAGGGGAGAGGCATTAGTAACGACCCTTTAGTCCCAGTTCAAAAACCGGGACTAAAGGCCCTTACCAACCGGGACAGAAGCCCCTCTTTCTACTAGTGTGTAGAGCTAACTTGGAGATCAATCCACAATCTAACCAACTGATCCTGTAAACCCTAGCCGATGGCTCTATATAAACATGCAACGCATACCTGCAACGTATACGCTTAAACCAATCTTTACAATGATGTCTTGATTATTTATTTTGGAGTTGTGTACAACAGGTGCAGGAGTTGAGCCCAAGGACGTAAGCCATACAACAAAGAAAGCAACAAGGTAGATAACACGTTTCCTGGGTATGCACACCCAGTTCGTGGCGGGGCCGATCCGTGGCTGCTGGCGGACCGAGCAGACCTGCATGTAGAAGATAAGGTGCCGCCCTTTGGTGCAGACCTTGACCACGGCGCCGTCCATGTCATGCCGGGGCAGCAGGTGTGGCACGGTGTACTCAAAGGATTAAGGATATGTCGAGGCCATTGCGCCAACCTCTTTCCAAAGCCGGCTAGTGGGTGATGGATGGCCCACGGTGGCCAAGGTGGGGTGCACCACGATTACTAGACGACCCAGGAGGCGCTCAGGCTCAGCGTCCCACCTTCGGTTACACTGTGGAGGGGTCAGGTGATTGTTTACAGAAACTGCATGCTGCCAATGCAAGCAGTTTAATTACTGGAATTAGGCCGACAAAACCAGCTGCGGTCCAATTGACAGAGGGCTGATGTGCTGGAATAGTGAGGGGAACTGCAGTACATAGTTTGAGGTGCTACTATGATTTGATTCAGGTAAACCTTTTTCCTAAAGAAGTGCAGTAAACAAGTGCTTATTTATATACGCAGCTGTACTGCTATGCAGAAAACATTACTTCTCCCCTTGATTTTAATTTGGCAGTATTATCTGTCGGCACTCGGCACTATAATTAGTACTGAGCTTGTCGATAAATATTAAGAATATGTGCTATACCCGTGACATGCCACAGTCGTGTTCTGCTCAATCAGATGCCATTGACTTGTGCAAAGCCGTGCAAAAGCTCTATCAGGGACAGGGTTTCCTTGTTCGTCCGTGTTTATGCTCCAAATTGTTAGATAATAACGAGAATAAACGAAAGAGAGACACAGATTTTTACGTGGAAACCCTTGTGGGAGAAAACCACGGACGCACGAAGGCGCAATCACTATGATGGAGGAGTATTACAAGCACGAGACGACAGACCGTCTGAGGTGCGACTACATGGGGTATATAAGAGGGCAATACATGAGAGTCCTTGGAGGACAAGTAAACGAGTTGTACTCGTACGCGTCGACATCAACGCAAAGGCCCACACCGGTTGTACTACCTCTAGTCCAACATGGTATAATTTGGATCACAATTTAACAATCTCCACCTTGATCCAAATTCCCTCAAGTAGTCGAAGAAAGTAGATAACTCCATCCAAATCAGCATAAACACCTTGTGCGTCAAAGTCCATAGGATTAATGAGAAATACCAACTAAGCCTGAGCAAAGCTCAAACTTATTGGTCGGAACTGGCTTTGTCATCATATCAGCAGGATTATCATGAGTACTTATCTTGCATACCTTCAAATCACTTTCAGCAACAACATCTCGAATATAGTGAAATCTGACATCAATGTGCTTTGTCCTCTCATGATACATTGGATTCTTTGTAAGATATATAGCACTTTGACTGTCACTAAATATGGTAGGGCAAGATGAGTCTCCACAAAGCTCAGTGTACAAACCTCTCAACCAGATAGCTTCTTTGCATGCCTCAGAAATAGCCAGATACTCAACATCATGAGTGGAACATGCCACAATAGACTGCAAAGTTGCTCTCCAACTCACAGCACAACCACCAATGATGAAAACATAACCTGTGAGCGATTTTCTCTTATCCAAATCACCAGCAAAATCAGAATCAACAAAACCAACAAGTCCATCTCCAGTTTTCCCAAACTATAAATAAGCATTAGAAGTACCACGCAGGTATCTGAAAATCCACTGAACTGCTTTCCAATGCTCTTTTCCCGGATTAGCCATGTATCTACTGACAACACTCAATGCATAAGATAAATCCGGACGAGAACAAACCATGGCATACATAAGTGAACCAACTGCACTCGAATAGGGAACTCTAGACATGTACTCAATATCTGCATCTGACTTAGGACATAAAGCTGATGACAATTTAAAGTGTGCAGCTAACAGTGTACTCACCGGCTTGGCATTATGCATATTAAAATGACGAAGAACTTTATCAATATATCCCTTCTGACTTAGATATACTTTTCCAGACGGTCTATCTCTGGATATTTCCATGCCAAGAATTTTCTTTGCTGCACCCAAATCCTTCATCTCAAATTCATTACTCAATTGCTTCTTTAGTTCATTAATCTCTGACATACTCTTTGCAGCAATAAGCATATCATCAACATAAAGGAGCAAATAAATAGTTGAACCTTTGAGAGTTTTCAAATAAACACAACTATCATAATTAGACCTTTTGAAACCTTGAGAGAGCATAAAGGTGTCAAATCTCTTGTACCACTGTCTAGGGGATTGCTTCAATCCATAAAGAGATTTCTTTAACTTACAGACAAGCTTTTCTTTTCCAGGAATAACAAAACCTTCAGGTTGTTCCATATAAACATCCTATTCTAATTCTCCATGTAAGAATGTAGATTTAACATCCAATTGTTCAAGCTCAACATCATGCATGGCAACAATACTGAGTAAAGTACGAATAGAGCTATGCTTCACAACAGGAGAAAAGACTTTGTTATAGTCAGTACCTGGAATCTGACTGTAACCCTTAGCAACTAACCTTGCTTTATATCTTGTCTCATCATTAGGAGAAACACCTTCTTTCCTCTTGAAAACCCACTTGCAACGAATAGGTTTCTTCTCTCTAGGTAATCTTACTAAATCCCAAGTGCCATTCTTTTCAAGTGATTCCATCTCATCATGCATAGCGGTCATCCACTTATTACTATCACCAGAAATAATAGCCTCGGAATATGAAGAAGGCTCAGCATTACCTTCAATTTCTTCTGCAACAGATAAAGCAAAAGAAACAATATTGCACTCTTCAATTAATCTGTCAGGTTTATTAATACCCCGCCTAACTCTGTCACGTGCAAGATTCCAACTGGGTGGAGCAATAGGCTGATTTGGAGTGGGAGTGACATGATCATCATCAACGACGGGTTCATCATGTGCAACAATGTCATTACCAGATGTATCACCTGAATCAATAACATGCTCCACCTGAACAGTAGGCTCCTGAACAATAGGCTGCTGTTCACTCTCAACGGGAACATTAGTAGATGAAACATCATGTAACATAGCAGTTTCATTAAAGATAACATTTCTGCTAATAACAACCTTCTGGGTTTCAGGATTTCATAATTTAAAACCTTTAACACCAGACTTATAACCAAGAAAGATGCACTTAATAGCCCTAGGCTCCAACTTTCCATTATCAACATGAGCATAAGCAGTGCAACCAAAAACTCTCAACTGTGAATAATCAGCAGGTGAACCAGACCATACCTCAATTGGAGTTTTCTTACTAAGAGCAATAGATGGTGAATGGTTAATGAGATAACAAGTAGTGGAAGTGGCCTCAGCCCAAAAACGCCTATGCAAACCTGCATTGGACAACATGCAACGGGCTCTGGAAATAATGGTCCTGTTCATACGCTCAGAAACACCGTTTTGTTGAGGAGTATAAGGAACGGTGTAATGTCTGACAATGCCTTCAGACTTGCAATAATTCTTAAATTGCTTAGAACAGAATTCCATACCATTATCAGTGCGAAGTATTTTTACCTTCTTTTCAGTCTGCCTTTCAATCATAATCTTCCACTCCTTAAATGCTGAGAATGCTTCATATTTATGCTTCAAGAAATAAGGCCAAATTTTTCTCGAATAATCATCAATAATCTTCAGCATGTAACTTGCACCACCTAGTGACTTCTTGCGAGATGGTCTCCATAAATCAGAATGGACATAATCAAGAACACCTTCGGTTGTATGAGTCGAAGTGTTGAACTTCACCCTCTTGTGCTTGCCGAAGATACAATGCTCACAAAATTTCAATTTACCAGGTTCATATCCATCAAGAAGACCTCTCTTATTTAACTCTACTAAACCAAGTTCACTCATATGTCCAAGACGCATATGCCAAAGGTTAGCAGCATCACAATCAGAATTCTTTGAAACAACTGGAGTAGCGTTACCTGAAACGATAGAACCTCGAAGGTAATAAAGACCATTGGTCGGACTTAAGTCACCTTTCATCACAACAAGGGAGCCTTTGGTGACCTTCAAAACACTATCTCCACCTGAATACTTGTAACCCTTTGCATCAAGGGCACTAATAGAGATAAGATTTCTCTTCATCTTCGGAATATACCGAACATCTATCAAAGTTCTGATCGTGCCATCAAACATCTTGATTCGAACGGAACCTATGCCTTCAATCTTGCATGGTGAATTATCAAAACCCAAAACAGAACCAGCAAAAGTAGTGGAATCAAAAGTATTAAACCAATCTCTATGTGGACACATATGAAAAGTGCATGCAGTATCAAGTACCCACTCATCATTGGTCTCAGCACATCCAGCAATAACGACAAGAGCATCATCGGAACTATCATCACGAGCAACATTAGCAGAATTGTCACCTTGTTTGTTACCTTTCCTCTTTTCCTTGTTCTGAAACTTGAAACACTCTGAGATGTCATGCCCATCTCTCTTGCAATATCTGCAATACTTCTTGTCTCTGGATTGCGACCGGCCCCTGTAGCCGTTCTTACTTTTCCCTCTGTTTCCATTATTGGAGTTCTTCTCCTTTGTCCTGCCACGAACAGATAATCCCTCGGCTTGGGATGAACTCGAACCATCATGAGGCACCATTAATTTCATCTTCTCCTTAGAGTTCAAAGCTTCATAAACTTCATTAAGCGTGAGAGTATCACGACTGTATAATATGGTGTCTCTAAAATTGGTATAAGAACTTGGCAGTGAACAAAGTAACATTAAAGCAGTATCTTCCTCTTCATACTTAACCTCCATTGCAGCTAGATCAGATATGATCTCTTTAAATTCTGAAATATGATTCAAAACATTACCTCCCTCGGGTAACCTATGCAGGAATAACTTTTGCTTCAGATGCATCTTGCTGGTGAGATCTTTAGTCATGCAAACCCCTTCCAGCTTTAACCATAGAGCGGCGGCAGTTTTCTCACTCAAAACTTCCTGCAAAATATTATTATGCAAATGGAGTTGAATTTTTGACAAAGCCTTACGATCAATTCTTTTCTCCTCATCAATCCAGTCCTCAATTCTATTCTTTCCAAAACTATCCAGTGCTTCATCATAGTCGGTCTGTGCCAACAACGCCCGCATCTTGACTTGCCATAGGGTAAACCTTGTGTCACGGTCCAACGGCGGAAGATCGTACTTCATGGAAGCCATGAGTAGGTAAATTTGTGTTCACAAAGTAGTACAAACCGGTAGAAAAATTCTTAACAGAATTTAATATGCGGAGCAAATAGAACGGAGTAAATAGCACCTGGTAGTATTAGGCAGTGGATGTAGCAGACGAACAGAGAACAAAAAACTAGCAGTACTAGTAATCAGACGCCACACTGTAGCTTCTCGTGAGGAAGTAGTACTAGTAATCTTGATTGCTTCGATGGAATTTGGTCTTGGCACCAAAAAGTAGCGGCAGCAGATCACTGTTTGCGTGGGGACTTGAAGCGGAGGATTTGACGTGCAGTAGCAGCGCCCGTACAGAAGCGGCAACCCGGCGAAACTCTCGACGATTTGGTCAAGAGTGGCTACAGCAGAAAAAACTCGGTGGATATCTGCACGGTGCGCAGCGGAATCTTCTGTCAGTCTCGGCTTCGCAGCGCAAATTGATCCCAAGTCGGATCGCTGGGTCACGTACGTGCGGCGGTCGCACGCAACCCTAACCCTCGTCTCAAATCTCGTATCTATAAACTTGGCTCTGATACCACTTGTTAGATAATAACGAGAATAAACGAGACAGAGAGACACAGATTTTTACGTGGAAACCCTTGCGGGAGAAAACCATGGACGCACGAAGGCGCAATCACTATGATGGAGGAGTATTACAAGCACGAGACGACAGTTCGTCTGAGGTGCGACTACATGGGGTATATAAGAGGGCAATACATGAGAGTCCTTGGAGGACAAGTAAAAGAGTTGTACTCGTACGCGTCGACGTCAACGCAAAGGCCCACACCGGTTGTACTACCTCTAGTCCAACGTGGTATAATTTGGATCACAATTTAACACAAATTAAAGGACAGGCAACTATCTCCGAAGTTTTCCACCTTTTCTGACAGGAACTAGCATACTTTTGCATTGAAGGAGAGGAAGCACAGTACAAGTTACTGAAAGAAAAGAGGTGAAGCGTATGTCTCCTGGCAGGGACGCGTGCGTGTTAAATAGCAAACGAGATTACATCGAGGTTGGCAGGTTTTTGTGTTAGCTTGACCCCTCATCCAAGACTATACAAGATAAGGATCTCTAACCTACAACAACCTGCCCAAGTTACAACACGCACAAAAGACACACCCCCGTGACATATGTCACGTTACAACTACAACTATATCATTTAACATCCTCCCTCAATCTAAACGTGTCAAGGTTGAGATTGTTCTTGAAAGCTTGAAGTTGTCGAATCTGTAATGGTTTTGTGAAACCATCCGCCACTTGGTCTCCTGTTGGGATGAACCTGATCTCCAACAGTTTCTTAGCAACCCTCTCTCTGACAAAGTGAAAATCAGTCTCTATGTGTTTCATCCTTGCATGGAACACTGGATTAGCTGAGAGATACGTTGCTCCAAGATTATCACATCATAGGCAAGAAGTACTTGACCTTCTTACTCCTAGCTCATCTAATAGAGTTTCCATCCACATTACCTCAGCTGTTGCATTTGCCAGAGATTTATATTCTGCTTCAGTACTAGAGCGAGAGACTGTTGCTTGTTTCTTTGCATTCCAGGATATAAGGTTAGAACCAAAGAAAACAGAAAATCCACTTGTAGACCTTCTGTCATCAGGACAACCTGCCCAATCTGCATCAAAAAAGGCACTAACAGTTGTTGAGGGTGATTTACATATTTTCAGTCCTGTACCAGCACTTCCTTCAATATATCTCAATATCCTTTTTACTGTTGTCCAATGAAGTGAAGTAGGAGAATGCAGAAATTGACAAACCATGTTAACAGAGAAGGATATACCAGGTCTTGTCAAACTTAAATATTGTAGTGCACCCACCACACTCCTATATTTAGTCCCTTCCTCTGGACTCAACAATTCTCCTTCATGCAATCATAATTTTTCTGTTGTAGATAAAGGTGTACTGGAGGGTTTACAGTCTCTCATACCTACACGCTTGAGTATATCCTTGGCATATTTTTCTTGAGTCAGCAGTATACCATCATGTACCTGTTTTACTTCTATGCCAAGGAAATAATGTAATTCTCCCAAGTCCTTGAGAGCAAAATCACTCTTCAAGTTTTTAAGTAGAGCCGAGGTGGCTTGTGGAGAGGAGCTAGCAACAATTATATCATCTACATATATAAGCATATAAATGATCACCTTCTCATTTTTGAAGAAAACACAGAGAAGTATCTCCCCTTGATGGTCAGAAACCAAGTTGTTGAAGCTTTGTGCTTAGTCTTGAGTACCAAGCTCTGGGTGCCTGTTTCAGACCATAAAGTGCTTTGTCCAATTTACACACATGTTATGGTTTGGTGCCATCCACAAACCCAGGTGGTTGCTTCATGTACACCTCCTCCTCGAGAATACCATGTAAGAACGCATTCTGTACATCCAATTGGCGAAGAGTCCATCCCCTGGAAACAACAATAGACAGAACAAGTCTAATAGTAGCTGCCTTAACTACTGGACTAAAAGTGTCTTCATAGTCAGTTCCATAATGTTGTTTAAACCCCTTTGCTACTAGTCTAGCTTTGTATCTATCTATTGTACCATCAGAATTCCTCTTAATTTTGTATACCCACTTGCAATCTATAATGTTTCTACCTTGTTTAGGTGAGACTAGATGCCAAGTTTGATTTTTCATAAGTGCATCATATTCTACCTCCATAGCTTTTTTACAGTTTTTATCATCTAGTGCTTCATCTAGATCACGAGGTTCACCAGTAGCAGCAAAGTTTACTACCTTGAAATTTTTACCGTACC